>CM072097.1:1144926-1752881 GCA_036850905.1 Luffa acutangula
TTGGAATAACCTCCCTCCCTATTTACTTCTCAATCTTCAAAGCTCCTTTGAAGTGATAAATAAGACGGAAAGATTAGCAAGGAACTTTATCTAGAATGGTGGTGCTTATCTACAAGGTAGACAATTGGTTAAATGGGGTTGGACAGCTCTGCTTTTGCAACATGGAAGCATTGGGCTAGTCTCTTTTAGACAAAGAAATAATGACCCCTATTTGCAATGGTTGTGGAGATTTATGTCATAAGAAATGGTTGTCAGCTCTCTCTGGATGTCTCTTCCAACAAATAATGCTGCAAAAGGGAGACATTGGTTGGACATAGCCACCATAGGATGCTTCTCTATACACATATAAACTCAAACTCACAATCTTAAAACTAATTAACTAGAGGTCCCAATTTTGGAACTCACAAACTCACAATCCTTTAAATACTTTCATAATGCAACTAACATCAGATACGATATCTCAAATTAAATCAAATTTTAAAAAAAAAAAAAAAAAACCTAACATCATATACAAAATATATTGCATACCTTGAGATCTAGATTGCAAAAAAATATTTGTTCATCAACTCGAAACGCGAAGTCTCCTTTGTTGAAGCAGAAAAATATCATCAAATCTACATCATAAGAAATGAAACTTTTAATTGAATTAATGAAAAGAGACTAATGCTCAAGAATACAAACTCCACTAGGGAATGAATAAGAACCAAATGTAGCAATAGGGGCCAGAAAGGAATAAAAAACCGAAGATCTAAGAAGATTAAAAAAAAACAACGATCATCAAAACAAACACATACAAAGCCACATACAAAGTCAAAGACAAACTATTAAAGACCAAACCAAAGACCAACAAGAACTTGAAGAAAACTACCAAAGAGCTATGGAAAAAAAAGGAGGTCAAAGGCAAAGAATGAGAAAATCGATGAAAAGCAAAACACCAATCGAAAAACTTACAAAGACCCCGAAAATGGATTCCATCTTAATTCAAGGGAAGATTTCACGTAACTCAAGACCACAAACTTCAGGAAACGAGGCAAATTTGCTAGGCACTAATGGTGAAAGATGAGAGATCTCTTTGTCACACCCCTAAAATAAAGAAGCTAGATATTCATGGAAGGAATCCTCAATGTTATTTTTCATAGGTTGTAAGAAGTTCACACTACTCACACTACTAATGGAGGGAAAACTTGGAAAATATGAAAACTGGAGAAAGGAGGCCGAGAATGAACATTTGATGAAATTTTTTGATTTGCCGCTTGCTTGGCAGAGGAAACCAAAAGATGCGAAGCATTTCATTCCACTGAATCTGGATTCAAGGTATCAAGCTTAAGTGGTGGAAGAAATGAGGAATCCCGCGCTTTTCTTCGAGAATAGAACAAATGGTAGGTTGCAATAAAACAATTCTTAACATATTTAAAACTAAGGGGCTTACTTAGTAGACTCGAGAATCTTAATGGAGTCTCCAAAAGGTGTCTCACTCAATTACCTCAAAAGGCATCTCTTGGAAAGAGCCTACAAAGCATTACTAAATGACGTAATAAAGGATGTTGGTGGTTCATGAGGAGAATTTAAAAGACACCCATTCAAAAAATATTTATTTTACAACTTGGAGGGAAAGCAACGTGCTAATAAATTTTTCCTTGAAACCATCCTCTAGCCAAGAGACATTTATGCCCATAATCCCACCTTCCTTAGAAGAATTGACATTAATTGAAGGAGAGAGAAATTCTTTTCGAAAACTGACAAGACGTCTTTCATTAAATTCCTTAACCATTTAATTGAGAGTGAGAAATTAATCTTCTAGAGATGCCAACGACATTATGCATGATTCATTGGAAAAATTAAATGATGGAAGTTCATATTTAGTAAATTCGGTTGAGTTATTACACGAAAATGTCTTTAATGACTCGGTTTCACGTTCCAAGGAAGCATTAATTAAAGAGGTTAATTGTAATTTAATTGGGCCGGTTGAGATATCAAAAGAGAAGAGTGTTTTGTTGCAAGAAAGAGATTTTAATGCCAACGGAAAGGGTATTAATGCCATCGGTTCAGATATTCAAGGAGCATTAACTGATGGAGCTTTGAATGAGTCACCGGATTTATTATTCACACCTATTCATGACCCACCTTCGGATTTGAAGAGTTGTAATGCAGCTGGATTGAAAGAAAACAAACAAAATGTTTCTAAGGCTTTAAAGAAGAAATATGAATCATTTCCTCTTCATTATTCTCGAAGGAAATGTGAAAAGTCAGATATTTTGGACTCAATTCCCATTAATTCCAATTATAACCCTGATGTTATTGAAGAATCTTGTTCTCAATTTTTGCTCTCTATTTTGAATCAGCCTAGGTGTTGTCAAAATAATCTTAATGAGTTATCAAATTCCACTTCATCCAATCAGTACATTCTTTCAAACATTCAATCCAACCCTTCTTTAACAAAGGGGGTTTTTATTCCTTCATCCAAAGTTGAAATTAAAGTTGATCAATCTTATTCATCTCTTATTGATTCTGATGATGATTCAGTAGTGAGTATTAGTAGTGTTGAGGCTGAAAATCAGTATTTGAATGATGAAAACAATGAATTATTGGAGGAAGACTCTTTTGCAATGGCTTTTAATCGGATTTTCCAGAATGATGATGATGTTTCTGAAGTTCAGTTGAATGCTTGTGATGTTTTGGCAACACCCTTAGTCTCGGTTCCAAGCAAATTTTCATCCCTTTTGGAAGATTGTGACATTCAGTTAAAGGAAATTCAGCCCTTTTTACCCCATGTTATTAAAAACAATTAGCAAGTAAGTTGGGGCATGTTTTTTAAATAATCCATGAAGATTATTTCTTGGAATACTAGAGGCTTAGGGGATCGATCAAAGAGAGTGGCTTTGAAGAAATTTTTACAGCAACATTACCCTGATATGGTACTACTTCAGGAGACTAAGATGGTATCTTTTGATCAATGTTTGATAAAATCCATATGGAGCTCTAAAGATGTTGGTTGGGTTAATGTGAAATCATGGGGAAGATTGGGAGGGTTACTGATTTTGTGGGATGAGAGCAAATTGAAAATTGTGGAATTTCTTCAAGGTGGTTATACTTTATCTATTAAAGTTTCTTTTCAGCAACATAAAGAATGTTGGGTAACAAATGTTTATGGTCCGAATGATTAGAGAGAAAGAAAATTTCTGTGGGAAGAGTTGCGTTCTTTGTTTTTATAATGTGAAGGCCCTTGGTGTATAGGTGGAGATTTTAATGTGACCCGTTGGATTCATGAAAGAATTCCAGTTAGTAGAGCAACAAGAGGGATGAGACAATTTAATAAGCTTATTAATGAATTAGGCTTATTAGAGTTGCCTTTATCCAATGGTAAATTTACATGGTCAAGACCAGGGGATGATTCTTCTCAATCTCTTATCGACAGATTTCTGATTTCTAAGGAATGGGATGTGATGTTTGATAATTCTAGAGTCTCCAAACAGGTCCGTACTATTTCTGATCATTTCCCTCTCCTTCTTGAAGCTGGTAATTTTGTATGGGGTCCATCCCCATTTCGGTTTTTTAATAGTTGGTTGAATATGGCTGATTGTATCAAAATTGTGGAGCTTACTTTATCTCAAGATAAATCCTATGGCTGGGTTGGTTTTGTTATTGCTTCTAAGCTCAGAAAATTGAAAATCAACATTAAAAATTGGTTTGCTGTGTTTGAAAGAGAGAGGAAGCAGAAAGAAAAAAGTCTTTTAGATGAAATTGCTTGGTTTGATGCAAAAGCCGAGGATAATCAATTATCTTCAGAGGAAATTAGTCTTCGAACTTTTGTAAGAAGTGAGCTTTTAGATCTATACTTAGTTGAAGAAAGAAATTCAATTCAAAAATGTAAATTGCTTTGGCTAAAAGCAGGGGATGAAAATACCAATTTCTTTCACAGATTCTTGGCTGCAAAGAAGAGAAAATTATTGATTACTGGTCTGAATTCTATTGATGGTAGTTCTCTGTTGACGGCTGGGGAGATTGAATTTGAAGTTCTAGGGTTTTTCACCAAACTCTATCAAGCATTACCAGAAAAAAGAGTTTTTCCTTTTAACTTTGATTGGTCTATGCCAACAAGAACATAGCTCAACTGGCATAAAGATGTATTGATAACCACGAGGTCAGTGGTTCGATTCCCCCACCCCCACATTATCAAAAACTTTGATTGGTCTATGGTTTCACAAAATCAAAATTCTGCACTGATTGCTCCTTTTTTTGTTGAGGAAATTTGGTTGCCATTGAAGAATCTTGGTAAAAATAAAGCGCCTGGGCCCGAGGGATTCACTTCAGAATTCTTTATCAAGTTTTGGGAATTTTTGAAAGCTGATTTTATTAGGCTTTTTTCGGAACTTCATCGAAATGGTCATCTCAATTCATGTTTGAAGGAGAATTTTATTTGCTTGATTCAAAAGGAGGAGGTGGTTTTAACCATAAAGGATTTTAGGCCGATAAGTTTGACTTCTTCGGTGTACAAGATCCTTGCTAAAGTGCTTGCTAAGCGTTTGAAAAAGGTAATACCTTCGATTATTTCTCCTTATCAAAGTGCTTTTGTTGAAGGAAGACAGATTTTAGACCCTATTCTTATTGCCAATGAAGCTGTGGAATATTATAGGGTAAAAAATAAGAAAGGTTGGATTTTAAAGCTTGATATTGAAAAGGCTTTTGATTGTGTTGATTGGGATTTTCTGGATAAAGTGCTCTGTTTTAAGGGTTTTGACAAAAAATGGATTCAATGGATCCAAGGTTGTGTTAGAAATCCTAAATTTTCAGTTTTCATAAATGGCCAACCTCGTGGAAGAATTGTTGCATCTCGTGGGTTAAGACAAGGAGATCCACTTTCTCCTTTCTTATTTCTTTTAATCAGTGAGGTTTTCAGTGCTTTGGTTGACAAAATTCATCTAAAGGGAGCTTTCGAAGGTTTTCTAGTTGGTCAAGACAAGGTACATGTTTCTATTCTTCAATTTGCAGATGATACTATCTTATTTTGCAAGGATGATGATGGTATGTTTAATACCTTAATTCAAACCATTGAACTTTTCGAATGGTGCTCGGGTTTGAAGATTAATTGGGAAAAATCTGCATTATGTGGTATCAATTTGGATGATGCAAAGGTTTGTCATTTTGCCTCGCGTATTAATTGTAAGGTTGAAGTTTTGCCTTTTAATTACCTGGGGCTTCCATTGGGAGGTCATCCGAAAAAATACTCTTTTTGGCAACCGGTGCTTGATAAAGTTCAAAAGAAGATTGATAGATGGAAAAGAATTAATTTATCTCATGGAGGGCGACTAACTCTTTGTTCTTCTGTTTTATCAAGTATCCCATTATATTTCTTGTCATTATTCTTATTGTCATCTTCCATTAGCATAAAGCTTGACAGGATCTTACGATCATTCTTCTGGGAAGGCAATGAAGGAAGCAAAGTTAATCATTTGGTCAGATGGAGTCTTGTATCAAATTCTCAAAAAAATGGTGGCCTTGGAATTGGAGCTTTGAACCAAAGGAATATGGCTTTATTAGCCAAATGGGGTTGGCGGTTTATGATGGAACCTCACTCTTTTTGGAGAAGAGTTATAGTCAATATTTATGGTACTAGCAAGTTTGGTTGGAATTCTGAAAATAGGACATGTTGCAGCCTCCGTAGTCCTTGGTTGTCTATTGCTAAAATTTGGCAGCGTTTTGTTTCTCTTGCACACTTCAAATTGGGTAATGGAATGAAAATCAGATCTTGGGAAGATCCTTGGCTGAATGGTTGGCATTAAAGCTCAGTTTTCCTCGATTATATGCTATTTCATCTTCTTCACATGATTCTATTTCATCTTATTGGGATCTCCAAATTGGTGCTTGGAATCTTTCTTTTAGAAGATTATTAAAAGATGAGGAGATTGACGACTTTCAGACTTTGTTACTTAATATTTCACATGTGTCTCTTGGCTCAAATGAAGATTCTAGACGGTGGTCAATTGATTCTTCAGGTATTTTTTCAGTTAAATCTTTAACTGATTACTTGTTGTCTTCTCCATCATTGGAAAAAGAATTATATTCAGCTTTGTGGAAGTCCAAGAGCCCCAAGAGAGTCAACATTATTTTGTGGATTATGTTAAATGGGAACCTCAATTCTTCAGAAGTTCTTCAAAAGAAGATGCCAACTCATTGCATATTGCCGTCAGTTTGTGTTCTATGTTTTCGGGATGAGGATTCTCTCAACCATATATTCTTTAGTTGTTCTTACGCCAAATCGGGTTGGTTCAAGTTGTTTTCGATATTCAATCAGCATTGGGTTTTTTCTAATAACTTCCGTTGCAACATTTGTCAACTCTTATATGGATCAGCTCTTCTAAATTCTAAAGCTAAGTTGCTTTGGATTAATGTGGTCAAAGCTTTTCTTTCGGAATTATGGTTGGATCGAAATCAAAGAATTTTTCAGAGCAAGCATCTTCCTTGGATTGATCGTTTTGAAGCTTCCCGTTTAAAGGCATCATCGTGGTGTTCTTGTCCAAATTGTTTTTGGGATTCTCTCTTCAGGACATATGTCTGAATTGGAATGCGTTTATATATCCTTCATAATTTTTTCTTAATGCTTTTTAGTCTTTGATCTTGTACTCATTTCGTTATTTTTGGTGTTTTTTCACTCCTTTATGGAGTTTGTATTCTTGAGCATTAGCCTCTTTTCATTAATTCATTGAAAAGATTTGTTTCTTGTTCAAAACAAAAAAAAAAAAATTGTTGGCTGCATGACTCCCATCAAAAAAATTCTGAAAATTCTTCAACAAATTCCTCAATAGGCTGAATTGAAGAAAAATCTTGCACAAAGAACTTACAATAAACTCCATGAAGAAAGGTTCTTCATGCAGAAAACCCATCTTCATTAAAAGCAATTTTGGGATCTTCACGAGTATTTTTTAAACTTTTTAAAGTTCGAGGGTATTTATTGAAAAGCTCTATTTTTTGTTTAAATTGTTGTCCATCCAAGTTAGCATCTTGGGCCGCATTGGTGGGCTGTGAGGTAGTCAGTTCCCTCCCACTTATTTAAGACTCCCCTTGGATGGAAACCTTAAGGTGTTTTCGAATCCTATGGTGGAAAAGTTTAAAAAATGATTGTCCAATTGGAAAAATGTCTTTTCCTCCAAAAGGGGGAGACTTACTCTCATCCATATAGTCTTGAGTGGGGATCCCTGGCCTTGTCTTGTCCATGTTTAGGGTTCCTATCTCCGTGAGTAAGAGCATGATGAGAAAATTTTCATGAAGGGTGAGGATCTCATTTGGTTAAGTGGGAGATAGGGGTGAATCTTGTTAAGCTCAAAGGTATGGGGATTGGGAGTTAGCACTTACACAATAAGGCTCTCTTGACTAAGAGGTTGCGGTGATTCTTTACAGAAACTGACACCCTTTGGTATAGAGTGATTGGGAGTTGGTATGACTCTCACCCCTTTGAGTGGTTATCGCCCTGATCAAAACCTTTGGAAAGTTATTTCTTCTTCTTTTCCCTCATTTCCTCAATTTGTTAGATGTTATGTTAGGGAAGGTTTAGAAGTAAACTTCAGGGAGGACCATTGGGTGGGTGATAAACCTTTGTGCATTTTATTCTCAAGTTGCATTCGGTGGCCTCAATTTTGCCTCCCTCTATGTGCTAAGTCTTCTTTTTATCCTTCGAGATCAGTCTATCATCCTTGGAGGAGAGAAGTTAGGGTTTTGACTCTCGACTCCTCTATGGGTTTCTCTTGCCATTCCTACTGTCATTCTGTCTCTTTCCTCTACCTCATTAGCTGCACCTAAGGGTTTTGTTTTTGTCTCTCTCTGGAAGGTTAAAACTCCTAAAAAGGTGAGTTTTTTGCGTGACAAGTTTTACTAGGAAAGGTCAACACTTTGGATCACGTCCAAAGGCACTCCATAGTTTTGTTCCCGCAATAGTGCATTATTTGCAAGAGTCATGGCGAGCATCTGAATCATTTGTTGTGGGATTACCGGTTTTCTTTTTACCTTTGGGATTGCTAGAAGGGTGTGTTCGGTGTCAACGGGACGCGGAACAAAGATGGGATGTGATAGACCTCCAATTAAGTATGTAAATAAACATAAGCTTGTGAGAAAAGGGAGTGGAGACCAATAGTGTAGTTGTTGTGGTTAGTCTGGTATCTGGAGGCTTAACTTAATGTAATTAGTAGAGTAGTATATAACTAATAGGGAGGGACTGGGAAGGATATTTTTTTATTGATCTTGTGACTAGGCGAATTGAGTAGGAGAGGTGGGAGAGCTCTCGAAACATCCCTCGACTTCTATCCTTTTACATAAATAATATCTCGTTCCTATCAAGACGTCTTTGATGAAGTAGGTGCTCTTGCATCCTCCTTTTAGGGAGAGAAGCATGTTGTTTATGGTATGCATACTTTTTTGCATTTTTGTGACTCTTCGATGTTGCATAGGGAGCATTTGATGATTACTCATCTTCAATTCGCTGACAACACTCTCATTTTCTACCTAAACAGCAAGGAATGTCTCCAAAATTGGTGGACCATTTTTTTTTCTATTTTTCTAAAAGAAATTTGCCTGCCTTTCGAAAACCTCCATTGTTGGTCTAAATATCAACAATGAAGAAGATACTCAACCGGTTGTATCTTTGGGCTGCAAACTTGAGAACCACTCCTTCACTTACTTGAGTGTCCCTCTTAGGGGCAATTAACATACACCAAGTTCCTAAAAATAGAAAAAAAAAAATGGTCCACCAATTTTGGAGACATTCCTTGCTGTTTAGGTAGAAAATGAGAGTGTTGTCAGCGAATTGAAGATGAGTAATCATCAAATGCCTGCCTTTCGAAAACCTCCATTGTTGGTCTAAATATCAACAAGGAAGAAGATACTCAACCGGTTGTATCTTTGGGCTGCAAACTTGAGAACCACTCTTTCACTTACTTGAGTGTCCCTCTTAGGGGCAATTAACATACACCAAGTTCCTAAGATCCTATTGTTGAAAAATGCAGAGCTAAGCTTGCCAGATGGAAGAACATCCCTCCTTTGTTTTTTTTTTTTTTTATGAATAAACCAACTTTCTCTTCAACTCTGATTTTCCATCTTTGGCTCGGTTCTGAAAATTGAACATAAAATAACACCAAAGCTCATAATTTAAGCACAAAACTAGCTTAAAATTAATAGGAAATAGATAGCATTTCCATATGGTATCACAAATCTTTGTTTGGTTCTCAAGTCCTTCACTATTTTTGGGAGTCTGTATCCTTGAGCATTAGTCTCTTCTCATTTATTCAATGAAAAGTTTTGCTTCTTCTTCAATACATACATAAGCTCTCTAGGGAGTTGAAGATTATTTCCGACTAATCTTTAAACTCAAGAGTACTCACTCAATTGGCTTAGAAAGCTTAAAAGATTCAATCAATTTGACATCAACTGAAATTTTAACACATGAAAAAATCGTCCCTTACCAAATAATATGAACCCCAAGGGTATTGAAGATGATCTCCCACAAATCTTGATGACTTACAAGGCTAAACCATCTTTTATCAAATGATATGACTCCTTAAGAGAATTCAAGATTATATCCAACTAATCTTCAAACTGTACAACCTAAGAAGCACGAACACTATTTTAGGAAGTGTCTGAGTCAAACACGGACGCGGACACGCTCCGAACACATATTTAGATGACTTACAAGGCAAAACCGAGAGTCAGATTCAAGATATTGGGTCTAAAGTAGCTATTCTTACGGTGAGTGATACTGTCACATTTGGGGCTGGTTCTGATCGAAGTGGTGGGATTAGGGGTTTGTAGTGTAAGGTCTTCTTTTGGTTGCATCTTGGATGGTAGACATTGCAATGACAAGCAAGACAGTTGAGATTGTCTTGTTATTAAATATCCTTTAGTTCCTTTTAATCCAAAGAGTCAATCAAATATCCTTTAGTTCCTTTTAATCCAAAGAGTCAATTAGAAGGTTCCCGAAGCATTCCTCAAAATAACATTTTCATGTATATGGAAATCTTAGTTTGATTATTTCTGTAGCTGGAGAGTTAGGAAGAAAGTGTCAACATATGTATTGAAAAACGAGGAGATGGGTACATCTCAGGTCTCTCTCGATGGCATCTTCCATGACGTCTGATGGCCTCCAATGATTTTTCCGTCTAAGGGATGAGCGTATGGTGAGGGTGCACTGGGTGTATTGGGTTCTGGAGATCTTTCCAGAGGGAAGGGTTGGGTTTTTTCTTCTGGGAGGTTCATGGAAAGAAAGGCGCCAGCTTACTGAGTGTATGTGCGGTTCTGTGAGTGTTTAGTTGTGGCCACCATGGTGGCAAGGTATGTTTCCAGAAGAATAGATAGAAAATCCTTCTCATGTTGCTTTGATAGGAACTACAAAGGTAGAGTGGTTAGGATAATAGAAACTCCTTATCTGCTGAGGATATTATTCTAGTGGGAATTTCTGACTCGGTAGATGACTTGCTGCTATCCCCAAACGCCCACAAGTTTTTCAGGAAATCAAACTGCAACAATGGTTTTATTTGGATCCAGAAAGTCTCGAACAAAAGAGGGTGCTTCATAGAAATAACAAAAGTGATAAACTCAGGAGGCAAACACAATCTCGTAGTCCCAGCAGGAGAAGAATTTAGAGGATAGAGGGATTTCGCTGACCTGCTGAGAGAATTCTTGAACTGTCCTGAGGGCGAGAAACATAAACAAATCTCTCAGAAGGTGAAAGAAGGGACTTCATATGCGGAGATTGTTAGGACCCATTCAGACACTTCGAACAAGGATATGTTTATAAAAGAAAAGGAAAACGAAAACCTATGCCTAGGGCAAAAAACTTACCAATCAAAAGTTAGGGAGATAGATTGGAAGGAAGTTATTGTGATAACTAAGAGACTTCCATGATGATTGGGGTAGAATTCTTGAGATTCTTCAAGAACAAGTAAGAGAACCCTTCATTATTAACCCCTTCCAACCGAACAAAGCTCTTCTTAAATGCCCCTCAAGAGATATGGCCAACCTCCTTTGTCAAAACAAAGGTTGGGTGAGCTTTGGGCCAATTATTTTAAAGACGGAAAAATGGGACCCTAAAAAACATGGTAGAATAAATGTGATACCATCGTATGGAGGATGGGTCAAAATCCGAAACATTCCCCTCCATTTATGGCAACTAAAAGTTTTTAAAGCGATTCGGAATTGTCTTGGAGGGTTCGAAGGGTATGCAGAAGGGAATTCAATGCTCATTGACTGAGTGGACGTGGCCATCAAAGTGAAAGAGAATTACTGTGGTTTTATTCCCGCCGAAGTGATTCTGATCGATGACATAATGACCCAGGCCCAACAGATTAAAGACGGAGATGAAGCCACCAAACTCGGGAGAGTGATGTTGAGCTTAGGATCAGTGGCAGAGTCTAACAAAGTCGACTCCCAAGGTACGGGAAAGACCAGCCCAAACACTCGGGCTAAATCAAATCAGAAGTCTGGTAACCCGATGCAAACTCGTGCGATTATGTTTCCAAAAAAAGGGGATACAGGATGCAAGGAATCTTTACCCAAAACTCTTAGACGTCGAATTTCAAGCTAAGAAAGACAAAGGGCTACGCTTCAGATGCGACAAGAAACATAGTGTGAATCATAAATGCAAGAATCGTGAGACAAGGGAACTTAGGGTTCTTCTGTTAAACGGGATGGAAGAAATCGAGTTGATCCAAGGGGCCATTTCAGAAGAAGAAGAACCGACTCTACCCTAGAAATAGGGGATTTAATGGAACTGGATTTGAAATCAGTGATAGGTTTCTCGACTCCAGAAACAATGAAAGTCAAAGGAGCGTTGGGAGAAAGGGAGGTCGTGATATTGATCCATTGCGGAGCCACCCACAATTTCATATCCCAGAAACTAGTAGATGAACTCAAGATCAACGTGTCTAGAAAGTCTCATTATGGAATCGTAATGGGTAATGGGGTGGCAAACTATGGGGGTGATGGGAGTCGATTGGGTCGCATTGACCATGACTTTTGTTTCAGGCTACCAGAAAATAACCATCAAAGGGGACCCATCCCTTAATAAAGCCAAGGTGTCCTTAAAAATGTTAGCTAAAAGACTTGGAATGAAGCGGATCATGGGTTCCTCGTCGAGTGAGGATGAGAAGGAAGCTCAACTACCACCTGAGGTGGGAAAGTTATTATTCAAGTACAAAGATATATTCCACATACCAGAAGGACTTCCCCTCAAGAGGAAGGGTTGAAGGAGGGCCAAGGTTCAGTTAACGTTAGGCCATATAAATATGCCCATTCGCAGAAGTTGAAAATTGAGAAACTTATCAAGGTTGGGGACAGAAAACATCGTGAATTGGAGTTTAAGGTTGGGGACATGGTATGCATAAAGGTGAGACCCTATCGACGGAAGTCTTTGGCCAAGAAAAGATGTGAGAAGCTATCTCTAGAATACTTTGGGTCATATTGTGCGTTGGAATGAATAGGGCAGGTTACTTAGAAAATTGAGTTACCATTAGAGGCCACCATTCATGACATCTTCCATGTGCCTCAAACTCAAGAATGGTGGGAGAATGGGATACAACCCAATCACATGGGCCTATCTTAACCGAGGATTATGAGTGGTGAGCAGAACCAGAGGAAGTATTGGGGTTGTGTTGGAATAAGTGTTGTTGAGGCGAGTGCGAGAGGTGAGGCTTCAGCACCTTGAAAGTATCCAAAAGGCACTCGCCTTGATGCGCAATTTTTCGCCTTTTTGCACCATCACCACAAAGTCAAGCGAGCGCTAGGGGTGATCATCAGTCAATCAGCATCGGTTTTGGGCTCAAACTGACGCCGACCACCGATTTATCGATTTTGGTCGGTCGGTTTAAATTGATTTTAAAGATATTTGGTGCACCGACCGACCGACCATACTTGCGGTCGATCAATTTTGGTCAGTTTTCTAGCATTGATGAACGGAAAAAAAGAATATTGAAACAACAAACCACAAAAAAAAAAAGAGGGAGAGAAAGGAGAAGAGAGGAAAAGAATAGGAAAGAAGAAAAATGGAATGAAAAAAATAGAGAAGAAGAAGAACGAGGAAGAAAAAAGAAAAGAATGGAAAAGAGATTAAAAAAAAAGGTGAGAAAAAAAGAAGAAAAGAAGAAAGAAAGAGAAGAGAAGGAAGATGTGAGTTTTAGTGATGGGGAAAATGAGGGACAAGAAAAAATAATGGAGGAAAGGTGGGAGAGAGATTAAAGAAAAAAAATGAAATAAAACAAAAAATTGTAATTAATTTGAATGTTACAGTAGCTCTACCATTTAAAGGGTCATTTCTCTTTTTTTTTTGGTCGACTCTAGTTGGTTAAAGCCTTTTTAGGCTCACCAACCGACTGACCAGTCGGTTTTTATATAGGAAATACCAACTCCGACCGATTTAATTCAAAAACCGACCAACCAATGTCGATTCGAGCGGATCGATTTTTCGGTCTATGATGCTCACCCCTAGCGAGCGCCTATTGACCCATGACAACAACTTTATTAAGATGATGCTCGTCTCATAAATAATTGAGATCAAAAAGACATAGTAGTTGGTGATCACACCCCTCCCCGTTATTAAGGATAATGAACCATAATAAAAATAAAGGGAAAATTACACTTTTGGTCCATGAAGTTTGGATTGGGTTTCATTTTGGTCCCTAAGTTTTAAAACTCAACATTTTAGTCCCTGAGGTTTGGATTTCGTTTCATTTTGGTCCCTCCATCCAAATTTCCATTAATTACTAACGGATTGCTGACGTGGCTTTGGTCAATCAGTGGATGTCAGTTTTGGAAGTTTTATGGAACCGATCGACCGACCACGAGCAAAAATCGGTCGATTTTGGAAGTTTTGGTGAAGAGATGGCATCATTGTTCTGGTGAGGTGAAGGAGAAAGAAAAACGGAGAAGTGAGGGCAATACTTTACCAGAAGAAAGAACGAAGAAACAGATGAAGGAGAAAGAAAGAACTGAGAAGAAAAAAACACCATGACGGTCCGTGTGGCGCTAAGCTCTGACGAAGAAAGGATGTCATTCCGACGAGGTGAAGATACTTGTTGATGGCCGAAAGATAAAAGAGATTGAAAGAGTGAAAAGAGAAAGCTGAAAAAGAAAGAAGAGAGAGATGAAAAGAAAAATGAGAGAAACCTGAGAGGATTTGAAGAAAAAGAAAAAAGAAAAACGAGTGTGAAAGAGAGATACGAAAGAAATTGAAAAAATATTTAAAAAATATGTTTTAATTATTCCTTGGGAAGACCAGGGTTGCTACAGGCAACTCATTAATGTTGCCTGCAGCAGTGTCAACTCAGAAGCTTTATTAGTTTTTTTTTTGGTCGGTTCTATCGGTTCTTGTCCCTTTTGGGCGAGCCGACCAACCGACGTCGGTTCGGTCGGTCAGCTCGATTTTTCAGCTTTTCTTGCTCACCCGTATTTTAAATAACTGTATAAGGTAAACTCAAACGATTCATCGAGAACTTAAACTGATAAATAAATACATCACAGATATTTTAAACAACTTGAAGTATTGGACAGAGAAAAAAAAACTCATTAAATGCCACCAACTCCAACATCATCAGTGTATATCCTTGACTGGTAGCTACGTAAAATCCTGTCCAGCCTGTAATAAGTCTCCTGGTAATCAAAACCAAAAATAGTAAACTGGTTGTTCAGAAACCATAAAATTCCTCCCGTCTAACCATACTGCTCAAATATAAACTAGGAATAACTGAAAACCAAGACCTTTTCTTTCTAGAAGTTGACAACATAATAGATCATAAACCTTCTAACTACAGTCATGTTAAGTAAAGCAGAACATAGACAACACCTTGACGCATTTGGAAGTAGGTCTCTTTTTTCATTTGAAGACGAAATTCTCTTTCAATCTGAGTATTTATTTTCCCTTACCAGTTCAACACTATACTTCGATTCTGCTCTTCAAAAAGGAAAATCGACTCTAACAATTCTGTCTCTGTCTACTAAAACAGTCGTAAATGTTTCAAAAATGGTCGGCATACGACGTACAAAAAGTTTGCACCCTTCTTTATCTATAGAGGGTGTCCTAACCACCCAACAACTATTCCATCCCCGTTGTTCATGGAACCCACTCTGAATAATCCACCTTTTGCAGGATTATTCCCGATGTAATCATAAAAAGCAAGAGGGAGTGATTCAGAGATTGCAATTCATTGGACAAATAGATGGGGACCAGTAGTTATTCTGTTATAAGATGGACTTTATTAAGTAGAGTTGGTTAAGGGATAGTATATTGTTGATGATTGTAAGAGTCTAGGTACCTTTTGACTAGACTTGAGTAAGGTGTAAAGGTGGAGGGACGGAAAGCTCTTGAATACTCCCCTTGGTTGTAAATGTACTTTTGTTCATAAATAATATCAAGAACCTATCAATTTAGTTCAACCAAAAAAAAAGAACCTATCAATTTAGTTCAACCAAAAAAAAAAAACCTATCAATTTGGTATTAGAGCAGTGTTCTTTTTTTTCCCTAGTAATCGATGACTACTCGAATGGAAGCATTGGAAGCAAACATGGCGGATTTGTGGAATTTTGTTGGAAATATCTCTGAGCTGGTTGCACAGATGAAAGAGGGTTTGTTGGTCGTCATATCCTAGGTTAAAAGTCTGAAATCGGAACGGGTTGTTGATAGGGATCAAGGAAAGAAGAACAATGAAGCGGTTAGTGCGAAGGCGAATGCTTGTGTGGGAGAATCGTAGGTGCAGTTGAACAAACGGTTTTCGATCTTCGACTTAGAAAGCTTGAGATTCTGATTTTCTCTCAATTGAATCCTATGAGTGGTTGCATCAGGTAGAACAGTACTTTGTCGTAAATCAATTGACTGATTCAGAGCAAGTAGAAGCTATTGTTCTCTGTTGGGATGGAGTTGGGTTAAAATGGCATCATTGGGAGAAGCGTCAACGGTCGATTGGAAGTTGGGAGCAGTTTCGTCGCCTTCTTCTGCAACGTTTTCTTCCGACTAAAGAAGGTAACCTTCATGAATGATTCTTTGTGCTTAAAAAAGAATCGACTATGGCGGACTATCGAGAGAAGTTCGAAGAGTTTTCATCACCGTTGGAAAACCTAGATAATGCGACTTTGGAAGGAGAATTCGTTGATGGGCTAAAAAGGATATAAAGATAAAACTACGGGTGAACCGTTCTGTTGGGCTTAACTTGATAATGGAAATGGCCCCAAAATTAGAAGATGAACCGTTGCATTTTGAAGAAATATATTTTGGAGCTACCTTTAATCCAAAAACACCGGACCAAAGCCCAAGTTTGTCATTTGTTACGCCCAAATCTGCTTTGTATGATGCTAGATCCAACGCGCGTACTATTTTTGTCAATTATAGTAAATTAGGTGCGACTTTTTGAAAGGACGGTGTTGGGAAGCGAGCTGAAGTTCCCATTTAAGAAACTGACTGATTTAGAGTTTCAAATTAGATGTGAAAAGGGGCTATGCTATCGATGTGAAGAGAAGTTTTTCTATAGGCACCAATGTAAGGAGTTGCAGGTTATGGTAGTTTTTTTAAAAAAAATAAGGTTATGGTAGTTCAAGATGAAGAAGTTGGAGTAGAAGAGCAAGTAGGGTAAGTGGTCGTGCAGACTACAGAGATGGCCAGCGAATGTCCGTTGGGAGAAAGACCGCCGAAAGAAGAAGTGGAGGTTGGACTGCATTCTATGGTCCATATCAAATCTCCGAAAACCATCAAGTTGACGGGTTTAATTGGAGCCACAGAGGTTATTTTTTTCGTTGACAGTGGTGCTACACATAATTTCATTACTTTGAAGTTGGTTCAAGAGCTTGAATTGTCGTTAAGTGAGATTTGTAAGGATATTGTGCTTTCTTTGAGGACCATAATGATTGTTCAAGATTTTTTTCCTATCAATATGGTTACAGCTGATGTTATTTTGGGAGTTCAATCACTACAACTTAGTATCACCTTGAATGGTTCTAAAGTCGTTTTTCATGGTGATCCTTCGTTAGTTCGTTCCCAAGTAACTTTGAAGTCATTGGTTAAAGCTTTGAAGCTTGAAAAGCAGGGGGTTTTAGTTGAATTGAATGTGATGCAACAACATTCAGTTAAGAATGAAGGGTTGTGGGATGATGTACCTTCTGAGATCAGATCTGTTTCGGAGGCTCACTCCTCTATTCTCCAGTCGTTACCTATTCTTCTACCAAACCGAGAGTTAGATCATGCAATAGAGTTGCTTCTTGGAACAGCTCCAATAAATGTCAGACCATACAGGCATCACCAGTTTCAAAAAGATGAAATTGAAAAGCTAGTTGAAAAGATGTTAGCTGTTGGCATCATTCAGCCTAGTTCGAGCACATTTTCCAGGCTTATTCTGTTGGTTAAGAAGAAAGATGGGAGTTGACGTTTCTACATTGAATATTGAGCATTCAATAAGGTCACAGTACCAGATAAGTTCCCTATTCCTATGGTTGATGAATTGTTGGATGAATTGTATGGTGTTGTATTTTATCTAAAATCGATCTTAAATTTGGGTACCATCAAATTCGGTTAAAGGCCAAGGATGTTCATAAATCAGCATTTTGTACCCATGAAGGCCATTTGAGTCTTTAGTAATGTCTTTTAGTCTTAGGAATGCCCCTTCTACGTTTCAAGCTATTATGAATAGAGTTCTTTGTCCTTTCCTTCATAAACTTGTGCTGGTCTTTATGAATGATATATAGATTTAAAGTCGAACTCTTAGGGATCATGTGGGTCATCTGCATACAATTTTAAATGTGTTAAATAAACATCAGTTGGTTGTAAATAAGAAGTGTAGTTTTGCCACGAAACAAATTGAATATTTACGCCATATTGTCTCGGGTGAGGGCGTTTCTGAAGATCCTTCAAAGTTAGCTGGCATGGAACAGTGGCTTATTCCCAAAAATCTAAAGGAATTAAGGGAATTTTTGGGGTCGACTGGTTATTATCAAAAAAAATTGTAGCGAATTATGGTAATATTGCCCATCCTTTGACTCGGCAATTAAAGAAAGATAGTTTTGCTTGGAGCTATGAGGCGACGATGTGTTTCAAAGACTAAAAGTGGCTATGATGATAGTACTTGTGTTGCGACTTTCAAACTTTTCTAAGGAGTTTGTGATTGAAGCGGATGCATCGGGATTGGGAGTGGGGCTGTCTTAATGCAAGATGGGCATCCTATTGCTTTCTTTAGCCATGTTTTTCCCCCTTTGCATAGGAATAAGCCTGTGTATGAACGTGAACTAATGGTGATTGTAATGGTTGTGCAAAAGTGGAGGCCTAACCTGTTGGGTGGAAATTTTTTTGTTAGAACGGATCAGAGTAATCTCAAGTTTATTCTTGAGTAGTGGTTGGTTGCTGGTCATTATTAGAGGCTTTTGACCAAGCTGATGGGGTATGACTTTGACATTGTATTTAAGCCTCGTGTGGAGAACAAGGTTGTTGATGCCTTGTCCAGAATTCCTAATGTTGTGGAGTTTGCAACCGTGAGTTTGGTAGGAAGGCTTAATACAGTGCTTATCTTTGATCAGCAGATGGATGGTATTAAACTACGTTCTATTCGGAACAAGATAATGAATGGTGATGAAGTTCCGGTTGGTTACTCGTTGAAGGGCTCGTTGTTGTATTATCGGGGAAAAATTGTTCTCCCTGAGGACTCTCCTACTATTTCTCTTTTGTTAGAAGCTTTTCACTCTCCTGTTGGGGGCCATGGTGGAGTGCTCTGTACATATTAAAGGTTGGCTCGAGATGTTTATTAGGTAGGTATGAAAGCTAGAGTTAAAGTTAAATTTTTTGTTGTTGAATGCTTTGTATGTCAACAAGCAAAGTATTTGGCTTTAGCTCCAGCAAGACTCTTTCAACTGTTACCTATCCCTGATAATATATGGGAAGACATAATTGGCCTACCTCAAGCTGAGACTTTTGATTCTATGTTGGTGGTTGTTGATCGTCTTTCTTAGTATGTTCATTTTCTTCCGCTCAAGCACCCATTTAATGCAGTTTCTATTGCTCAAATCTTCATTAAGGAGATTGTTTGATTACATGGTATCCCTTGAAGTATTGTCTCAGACCGAGATCTGGTGTTCACCAGTTTGTTTTGGGAAGAATTATTCAAATCGTCGTTGCAGAACCCAGCGTCGCCGTTGTGTTTCTACCAACCCACTGCGATACTGTCGTCGTCTCTGCGTTTTCTGCCAACCGTGACCAACGCAGTCGCACCGCCAACTTTGCCTTTGTCATCGTCGAACTCACCGAACTTCCATCGTCGACCAGCAGATCTGGTTTGCGTTTGCGTTTGAGATCTGGTTTCCGTCAAACTCCATCATCGTCACCCTCTGCGTTTGTGTGTTTTCGTGGGTTTGAGGAAGAGTTGGTTTGAAACCTAGTTCAGCCGGTTCAAGTTTGGTTCAGTTAAAAATTTGGTTTGGTTTAATTTTCGGTTTAGTGGTTTGAAAATTGTCTTTTAACCAAGTTATTTCTTTTTTTTGGTTAATTCTCAAGGTTCTTCAATATGAAACAAATTAATCCACCACAACTGCTATGAATGAACCAATTTCTCATCGGGTAATCTTTGTGTATCCTTGGCACAAATAGGTAAGGTAACTATCCTCAAGCTTTTTCTTGTAATAATTCATCTCCGTGGATTATTGATTCAGGAGCCTCAGATCACATGACTAGTTCCTCTCATTTATTTGATTCATATTCTCTTTCTTATAAAAATGAAGAAGTTAGAATTGCAGATGGTAGTTTCTCATCTATTGTCGGAAAAGGAACGATAAAATTGACTGATACACTTTCTCTACAATTTATTCTCCATGTTCCTAAATTAGCTTGTAATCTCTTATTCGTTAGTAAGATTTGTAGAGGTTCTAACTGTCATGTCACTTTCTTTGAATCCCATTGTATTTTCCAGCATCAAAACTCGAGAAAATGATACTTGGGAAATAACATACCTGCCAAAAAATAAGAATTCAGTGGGATGCAAATGGGTGTTTACCATAAAGTGCAATGCTGACGAAAGTGTTGAAAGATACAAGGCTAGACTAGTAGCTAATGGCTTCACTAAAACCTATGGTATTGAATTATCAGGAGACTTTTGCTCCAGTTGCAGAAATCAACTCCATCAAAATTCTTGTCCCTTGCAGCTAATTTAGATTGGCCACATCATCAACATGGTGTTAAGAGTGCATTTCTCAATGGTGATTTGGAAGAAGAGGTATTTATGAGCCTACCACCAGGATTTGAAATGGTACTTGGAAATAACAAAGTTTGCAAGTTAAAGAAATCCTTATATGGTCTCAAACAATCTCCAAGAGCTTGGTTTGAACAATTTGGAAAAGCAGTTACTAGCTATGGATACCTTCAAAGTCATGCAGACCATACCATATTCTATAAACATTCTGGGAATAATAAAATTGTTATTCTAATTGTTTATGTTGATGATATTATTCTCACAGGTAATGATGAGGAAGGTTTGGATGATCTTAAGAACAAACTTGCAAGTGAGTTTCAGATCAAAGACTTGGGAGCTTTAAAGTATTTTTTAGGAATGAAGTTTGCAAAATCTAAGAAAGGTATTTTTGTTAATCAAAGATAATATGTTGTTATTGACTTACTTCAAAAAATAGGTTTACTTGGTTGTCGAATAGCTGAAACTCCTATAGAACCGAACTTGAAGTTACAAGCTGCCAAAACTGAAGAAGTAAAGGACAAAGATAGGTATCAAAGACTTGTGGGTAGGCTGATCTATTTATCTCACACACGCCCAGATATAGCATTTGCAGTGAGTATGGTGAGTCAGTTTATGCACTCACCTAGATCCATTCATTTTAAAGTTGTGTATAGAATCCTGAGATATTTAAAAGGAACTCCAGGTAAAGGTATATTATTTCAAAAACATGATCACCTTCAAATTGAAGTATATATTGTGCAGACTGGGTTGGAAGCACTATTGATAGAAGATCTACTTTTGGTTATTGCTCTTTTGTTGGAGGAAACTTAGTAACATGGCGTGGTAAAAAACAAAATATAGTAGTCAGGAGTAGTGCCGAAGCAGAATTTAGAGCTCTAGCACATGAATTCTAGTTGGTATGGTGAGGATCCCAATAACTGGAGACTTCACAATTTAAAAGATAGATGGGTTACTCCACTCATTGCCAATTGGTTATGAGATGGAACCCCATGTTATCTAATATGGTATCAAAGTCCATTCAACCCAAAAGGGTATTTGGTCCAAAAAAAAATTGGGATCCGATCCAAGAATGGTGAACCGAAAAAAACACCATCTTGAGGGAGTATGTTGAGGGATCCCGATAAGTGGAGACTTCACAATTTATAAGATAGGGCTACTCCACTTATTGCCAATGGGTTATGAGATGGAACCCCATGTTATCTAATACATGTGATGTCTTTTCCTCCTAATATGTCTTCTAACTTTGAGTTTAAGGTGGAACCCTCAAAGATTTTGGGCATTCGAAGTCACGTGTTGATCCTCAAAATTAGAGGTGTTGATCCAGCGGACTGATATGGAGATTTCTGAAGCTACATGGGAAGATGCAGTGTAGATTGTAAATCAGTTTCCTGATTTTCATCTTGAGGACAAGATGGTTTTTTTGGGGTGGGTAGTGATAGACCTCTCATTAAACATGTGTATAAGAGAAGGCGTAAGAAAGGAGATGGGGGACCAGTAGTTATTTTGTTGTAAGATGGAGTCTGTTAAGTAGAGTTGGGTAGGAGATAGTATATAGTTGACGATGGTAAGTGTGTGGGGTACCTTTTGACTAGACTTAAGTAAGGTGTAAAGGTGGAGGGACGGGAAGCTCTCTAATACTTCCCTTGACTGTAAATGTACTTTTGTTCATAAATAATATCGAGAACCTATCAGCCACACAAGTTTCCTCACCATAAATCAACAACAAAAAAAAAGGTTTATCAAAGAGTCTAGAACAGATGTGATGTGATGGTGGATGTTTTTTGGAAAACTACGGGTGAACCGTTTTGTTAGGCTTAACTTGATAATGGAAATGTCACCAAAATTAGAAGATGAACGGTTGCATTTTGAAGAAAAATATTTTGGAGCTACCTTTAATCCAAAAACACCAACCCAAAGCCCAAGTTCGTCATTTGTTACGCCCAAATCTGCTTCATATGGTGCTAGATCCAACACAAGTACTTTTTTTTTTTTTATATCCGTGAGTGTCCGGGCCAGCTTACGCGCACCTCGACTAATCTCACGGGACAACCGCCTGACCCTACTACATTTGGTTGCCAAGGAAACTCGTAGGATATTAAATATCCTAGGTAGGTGGCCACCCCTAAACACAAGTACTATTTTTGTCACTCTTAGTAAATTAGGCGCGACTTTTTGAAAAGACGGTGTTGGGAAGCAAGCTGAAGTTTCATGTTCATCTAAGAAACTGACTGATTTAGAGCTTCGAATTAGAAGTGAAAAGGGACTATGTTATCGATGTGAAGAGAAGTTTTTTCGTGGGCACCAATGTTAGAAGGAGTTGCAGGTTATGGTAGTTTTTTTTTTTTTTTTTGAAATAAGCTTATTGTAGTTCAAGATGAAGAAGTTGGAGTAGAAAAGCAAGTAGGGGAAGTGGTCGTGCAAACTACAAAGATGGCCAGCGAATGTCCGTTGGCAGAAAGACCGCCGAAAGAAGTAGTGGAGGTTGGACTGCATTCTATGGAGGTTATTGTCTTGGTTGACAATGGTGTACACATAATTTCATTGCTTTATTTGGGTTCAATTCCTTTCTTTCTACTCAGACCAGCATTGGATTAATTCCTTCGATGCTTGCTCAGACCGAATCGACCTCGTATCGAGAGACTAAACATCAAGGACTTTATTGCACCTTTATGTCTCCATCTCTTGACAGGTATTGTTTGGTCTGGAGTGTCATCCATCTTCCTAGATGATGAAGCCCTGTTTGCCAACATATCAGGTAGTTGGTGGATCGGGAATCTAACCCAGCAAAGAAAATGCCTACGATTAAGTCAAGCGCATTAGAGCACCAAGCACGAAAAATAGTGGATAGACTGGTGCACTCGTGCAATCACAAAAAAGAGTCTTCGCGTTAGTAAGCTAGCTTTGGTTGCTAAGCAAGCCTGGTTCACCAGGCACTACGGTAGGACATGGATCGATCATGACGAGACCATAATTTAATAGAAGAGTCACAATTATGTTCCTCGAGCTTTCTTCCTTCTTGACTAGACAAATGAGATATGAATTATATTCAGGCGGGCCAAGCCCTTACCTTGTGTTCTCCCTGGGTCGAGTCAGAGGCGAAGACTGGCAAAGTTCATCAGTGGTGTGGTGTTCATGGAAAAGAAGGCGTCGCCAAACGAGTGGCAGATTTGGATGGAGTCTCGCTTTGATGATGGGGAGATCCATAAATATCAAAGGAAGAGTACGTGCACTACGACTTACGCAGTTGATCGGATCAGATATCCCTTCAGGCTCAAAGTCCGATCAACAAGTTGGAGGTATGGCTGAACAGCTCAAGGCATTGATTTGGTAAATCGACATGCAAGAATATTGTATCATGGGTTCTCATCTCATTTCCTATGGCACGGAAGTAGAACGGGCGAAATTGCGTGAGAGAAAGAACCTCTTGGTGGAGTCTTTCTGAGGATAGAATAGCACAACTTAGTGACTAGGAGAAAAGGAAGAGATCGTTGCGTCTTGTTTTTGTTTGACCAACCTATCCTCTTTCGAGAAGAAAGCTCCCTCCGTTTTTCCAGTCCCTAGATGACTCTCGATTTCTTAGCATGTTGGGAGATTAGGCGACAGTTGATTGAAAGAGCAACTTGAAAGCTTGACGAACAAGCAAAAAAGAAAGCCCTAACTATTTATTTGAGTAAATGGTTTTTTCCTTACTAGTCAAGCAGTAAGGTAGGGCGTATTCTTTGGAGAAAACAAACTTTAGAAAAGTGGTTCAGGTAGCTCAGTTGGTTAGAGCAAAGGAATGAAAATCCTTGTGTAAGTGGTTCAAATCCACTTCTAAGCAAAGGGTCCAAATCCAAAGGACACGTAGTCGGGAGCGAGCCATATTTGGAAATGCAAATGAAAGAGAAAGCAAAACAAAATGTGACCACTCCTTACCTTTGTAAACTCGATAAAGTGGCTTCACTTCTGCACAAGACGATTTTTTGGCGTTGCCCGAAATTGCAGTAGTTAGATTTTATTTTAAAAAAAAAAAAAAAACTTTTGATTACTCAAATTGGTTCTCGCATCCCTGTGCCCAAAAGGATAGGCGAGTTTGGTTTGAGTGTTCGTCGATTGGGTGGATCTATATGCTCTAGGGAAGTCAGACAAGGTGTAGCAGTCTGGTCAGCACATCTTTTCACCTTGAGGTGGTATTCTTGGGGGTCGAAGTGCAAAGCCCTATAAGCCTATCCATTGCTAAGATATCTTTCCTCTTTCTAGTCAATCTAGTCCATAATTAGTACTATAATTGTGTATTTAATTAGTACTATAATTGTGTATTTATACTAACAGATTGAATGAGTAGGAACTAACCCTAAGACCAGGGAATTATATGACAACTATGAAACAAACTATTAAACAATTAACATTAATTTACGCTCCCCTCAAGTTGGCACATAGATGTCAAACATGCCTAACTTGGTTACAAGACTATGAAATACTGGGTTGAATAAACCTTTAGTCAAAATGTCGGTTGTTTGGACTTTTGATTTGATGAAAAGAATGGAAATAATCTTAACTTAAAAGTTCTCTTTTATGAAATGTCCGTCAACCCATATGAGTTTGGTCTGATCATGTTAAACAAGGTTTATGCAATACTGATTGTGGCCTAATTGTCATAAAAGAATTTTATAAGCGAATCAACTTCTAGTTATAACTCCGTTAGAACTCATTTATCCACAGAATCTCACATACCTCATAAGGCACCCCTATACTCGACTTCTGCCATGCTCTAAGCTATAATACCTTGTTTTTGGCTTCTCCAAGTTACTAAGTTTCCCCCAAACATAGGTGCAATATCGGTTTATGAGTGAGAGGTAAATGAGTCTCCCAACCAACCGTTGATATTGTTGTGTATTCACTAGAGCACTTTCCTTCATGTCACTAAGTTTATTGTTTGGATCAATAAGTACATTTATCGGATCACGTTCACTCATTCTCGAGTCTTTCAAGAGATTTATGATGTATTTTCACTGAGACATGACAATCCCCTTCTTTTGAAATACATTTTTATTTATAGACATCTAATATCAAGTACCCATCCTATGTTTTTTTGAAATAAAAGAAAAATACAGCAATCACTACATGATCAATATTTGACACAAGGAACAGGTGATTGTACGAGAATAAACCATCTGACAAATCAAGTTGTCATATGTCCATTCTAAGAGCTCATGATAGCAAAATTCTTCAAAGCAGGAGAATATAACCAAACTAGTGAACTACAAAGTAGGATTAGAGAAATACCTCATGTTAGCAAGAAGATAAGCTGAAGGACTAATTCGACAACGTATTCTGAGATTAGCAACGGTGAATAAGCAGTTTCATCCAAGAAGTTGGCATATATCATTTGACTATCACAAGAGAATGTTGGGCGAGAGATTGGTGTGGCAGATTCATGTGGCATCCACTAAAATGTGAATCGACAAAGGAAAATGAGGTAAGACATAGCTTCCAAAACAAATAACAAATGAACGAACAAAAAAGGGGTAAAAGAAATATCTGCTTTACACACTAAAGTTTTGTTGTCTCATATGTTACAACCTGAGTCTGCACAACTAGAAAGTGTATCTCGTCTTTATGAAACTGTACACGACTGTTGAACTGTGATGATAATGATGATAGCCTTCCACTTGGAAGTTGCAAGAATCACATCAGAGTTCAACATGCAAAGTTGGATCAGAAGGTAAAGTACTGATGATGTACGTACAGTGGAAATTTAGAGTACGATGTCTAAGGAAAGGGCCCTAGATGGTAGACAGAAACTAATAACATAACATTTTATGATACCTTGTTGGTTGAATCAGTTCCGCGTCTATTTCCATAGCAGGTGAAATGCATTTGATGCCAATGCCAAGATTGCACTTCCAGAATTTATGTAGATCAACGTAGATATCTGAAAAGCATGAACAAGAGGCATAGGTCAGAGAAGGAAGTAGCAAGGGATCCTAAGAAAATCTTAGCAAGTGAAATGCATTTGATGTCAATGCCAAGATTGCACTTCCAGACTTTGTGTAGATCAACATAGATATTTGAAAAGCATGAACAAGAGGCATAGGTCAGAGAAGGAAGTAGCAAGGGATCCTAAGAAAATCTTAAGTTGCAATCGAAAGCTCAAAATAAACCCACCAAACACTCTACTCCAAAATAAACCCATCGTTGTGCACCAACACTGAGGAGCATCATAACTCGTGAACCCATATTATCATATAGTCATGCCTTTATCTTTCCATACTGTGCAGCAAATTAGGCAAAATAAGGATCAAGTAACCTCAACAAAAACCCAGTGTAGCACATGAAGGGCAAACCTGAATGTTTTCCCTGTAGTTGGGGCAAAAAGAGAAAACATGAGCCTCCTGGCCTTCAATCAAATGTATATTACGTTGCACCATTGTCAGCATCCAACCTAACAACATCCAAAAAGAAAAGAATGGTCAACAAATAGAAGTCCCTGCAGTGACAAATAAGAAACAAATAACTTTCTTTAATAGTCTTGTCATCCCCACCCTTTACGACACAAAGTTGTTTATTGGGATTGGAGAAAGCTAGATCATTAACTCCACCGAGATGAGTATCAATCTCATTCACAAATTTCAATGTCGTGCTACAAGAAGGGAAGAGTAAACACTAATAGATACAGTACTTTTAATCATACACACCTCCATGTGTTGTCGCATGTCATCACCCCCATGATCCCATGAAAGGAGTATATTTGAACAATGTGCTTGAGTAGGCAACACCTATACAAGATTGGCATTCATTCAACAACCAATGCCCAGTTTGATGATGACATAAAATTAACAAGTAAACATACAATCTTACCAGATAATGCACCATCAAGGCTCCAACATCCCACAATCCTATTTTACCTACATTTGTGCCAATTGAAACGGAATTTTCTTCATTATTTGTCAATTTTAATGTGAATATCAAAAATAAAGAAACATACCATCTACAAATACATTGTTCTATTGGTAGCTTAAAACCGAAAAATTAAAATTATACAAAATAAATTTAAATATACCAATAGCAGAGTTTGTTGGACTGGATGAAAATCCATGCGCACATTGGAGATGACCCTTGATTTGGTGTTCGCATAACAGTCTTTGGCAAATCATGACCATGATCAGCAAATGATACGGGTAGAACATTAACCGGTAGATTTACCTTCATTATATGACAAAAGTAAGAGGCAGTAAGAAAAAACAAAAATTTAATACACATAACAGCAAATTCAAGGCCCAAATAAAAGAAAGCAAGGAAATGCAAATGCCTCAAGTTCCTTAGAGATTCATATTAGTAGCAAATGCAAGGAAAAAATATCTAACTAAAGTTACTTTATCACATCGATTAAAAAGGAATTTAACTAAAATAGCACAAATCAGGTGCTATCAAATACCCCCAACCTAAATATTCGTAGTCCTCAAGCAAGACACACACAAACAAAAGAAAAGATGTTGTGCATATAAGTGTAAACTGATTTAATCCTCAAAGTTCAAACATTCAAAAACCTAAGCAATCAAGAGACATTCGCATGAGACCCAACGAGGAAACAAATCAAAAGTTTCCAAAGACAATCTTGCACAAGAGAGTATCTATCCCACTTAAAGAAGACATTACTAACCCGGGATTGATTTACTAAACTCTCATCCTATCTTCCCCCTACACTGGCACTAAGGTCTAGCTAAAAAGTCTAAATGAAACAACCGAGGTTGCAAAAAAAATAGACTTTCTCGCTAAACCTTACACCTATCGAGGTGACAACAGGAATATGAGCTAAGTAACTCGCTCCTAGGCATTCAAGTCCTACTTTCAAGCAAGAAAGACACCCAAACTGTGCAAGACATGTAAAAGAACAGTTTTAAAAAGACTCCCTTTTGGGGAGCTCATGATCACAACTCACCGAAAGCTATAAATTTTCGAAAAATTTGAGCCAATCCTAGAAAATAATTATCACTAAAGCAAATATATACACAACAGGCATGCAAGATATACATTAAGCACAAACGTTGGGCCGACGCACAGATGTTCACTGCTAATCCTAGGAAATCATTATCACTAAGGCAAATATATACACAACAGGCATGCAAGATATACATTAAGCACAAACGTTGGCCCGACGCACAGATGCTCAGGGCCCATCAGAAACTAAAGCAGAATACCCCACCCCCAACCTAAAAGGTTACACTGTCCTCAATGTAATAGATCATGTAAAACAGGACAAATGCATAAGGAAAGAATAGAAACTTCCCTGAATTAAAGCTCGTGGGTGGTGAATCACGTTTACATACAAATAAAAGGACTCGCTTTGGTACCGCCAATCCTAAAAAGAAACAAAACAATCAAACAAGAATCAAAAGCAACTAATCAAAATAACATAAACTAAGAAAAGAAATGACAGAAAGCAGTAACCTTATTCGGTGCAAATGTTTAAGGTCGTTTGCTCGACCAGATTCTCCTCGCTTTTCATCTGAAATCGATCTCTTTGATTTTCATTGACTAAAGTAAACATACAATCTTACCAGACAATGCACCATCAAGGCTCCAACTTCCCACGATCCTATTTTACCTACATTTGTGCCAACTGAAAACATAATTTTCTTTATTATTTGTCAATTTTAATGTGAATATCAAAATAAAGAAACATACCATCTACAGCTACATTGTTCTATTGGTAGCTTAAAACCAAAAAAATAAAATTATACAAAATAAATTTAAATATACCAATAGCAGAGTTTGTTAGACTGGATGAAAATCCATGCACATTGGAGATGACCCTTGATTCGGTGTTAGCATAACAGTCTTTGGCAAATCATGACAATCATCAGCAAATGATATGGGCAGAACATTAACCGGTAGATTTCGCTTCATTATATGACAAAAGTAAGAGGCAATAAGAACAAACAAAAATTTAATACACATCACAGCAAATTCAAGGCCCAAATAAAAGAAAGCAAGGAAATGCAAATGCCTCAAGTTCCTTAGAGATTCATATTAGTAGCAAATGCCTCAAGTTCCTTTTAATTGCAAGGAAACCTACGCAACACAAATAAAAGAAAACAAGGAAAAAATATCTAACTAAAGTTACATTATCACATCGATTAAAAAGGAATATAACTAAAATAGCACGAATCGGGTGCTATCAAAAACCCCCAACCTAAATCTTGCTAGTCCTCGAGCAAGACACGCACAAACCAAAGAAAAGATGTTGTGCAAATAAGTGTAAAGTGATTTAATCCTCAAAGCTCAAACATTCAAAAACCTAAGCAATCAAGATACATTCACATGAGACCCAACGAGGAAACAAATCAAAAGTTTCCAAAGACAATCTTGTACAAGAGAGTTTCTATCCCACCTAAAGAAGACTTTACTAACCCGGGATTGGTTTACTAAACTCTCATCCTATCTTCCCCCTACACTGGCACTAAGGTCTTGCTAAAAAGCCTAAATTGAACAAACTAGGTTGCTTCGTCCTTGCCTAGGTGCCTGAAATATAATAAATTATTCTTATTCTTATAAATATAATAAATTATTTATTAATTAATTTATATTTATAAATTAAATAATAATGGAATTACTAAAATAAAAATTTTCAATTTACTTAATTTTAAGTAATGTATTTGTTAATGTGATGCATCATTGAATTGAATAAGCAATTTCCAGAATTCTCTTTTTTTTTCTTTTTTTTTATGGGAGGCGAATTTTTTTTTCTCTCCTAGGCAGGACTCCACACACTAGTTTGCAAAAAATTTAGACTTTCTCGCTAAACCTTACACCTATCGGGGTGACAACAAGAATATGAGCTAAGTAACTCGCTCCTAGGCATTCAAGTCCTACTCTCAAGCAAGAAAGACACCCAACCTGTGCAAGACATGTCCAAGAAAAGTTTTAAAAAGACTCCCTTTTGGGGCACTCATGATCACAACTCATCAAAAGCTATAAATTTTCGTGGGAAACGGAAATCATTGTCACTAAAGCAAATATATACACAATAGGCATGCAAGATATATACTAAGCACAAATGTTGGGCCAACGCACAGATGCTCAAGGCCAATCCTAGGAAATCATTATCACTAAAGCAAATATATACACAACAGGCATGCAAGATATACATTAAGCACAAACACTGGCCCAACGCACAGATGCTCAGGGTCCATCAGAAACTAAAGCAGAATCCCCCCCCCCCAACCTAAAAGGTTACATTGTCCTCAATGTAATAGATCATGTAAAATAGGACAAATGCATAAGGAAAGAATAGAAACTTCCCTGATTTAAAGCTCGTGGGTGGTGGAATCACATTTACATACAAATAAAAGGGCTCGCTTTGGTACCGCCAATCCTAAAAAGAAACAAAACAATCAAACAAGAATCAAAAGCAACTAATCAAAATAACATAAACTAAGAAAAGAAATGACATGAAGCAGTAACCTTATTCGGTGCAAATGTTGAAGGTTGTTTGCTCGACCAGATTCTTCTCGCTTTTCATCTGAAATCGATCTCTTTGATTTTCATTACATCCTTCTTTTAACTTTTTTTTTATCAGCTCCTGTAAGGACAAATTTAACAAGCAATTTGTCATCATCCCCAACATATTAATCAAAACACATTTATATTGAGCAACAAACCGATCAGCTATTGGAATTACAAAATCTAACTCATGCAACTTAGGACTAGTAAGCTCATGGGAAATAGAAATTGACATAGAATCGACCAAAGCTAATTCATCAACTATTTCCATCTCTCCTATAATGCAAGGGGAATCACATGAATCAGACTCAGAGTATAAAGAAGGCTCAAGCTCAGACTTTCTAACCTCATCATACTTACCTTCTTGTTGTTGCTCAGAATCTTGGCTAATCAAGGAATGGAAAGAATTTACCTTTCGTGCTTGCCATATGATGAGTCCAACATACGCTGTCAAGCTCGAAATTATCTCTCTAGCCTCACTGGGTGTTTTATCCATCACATCGCCACCACTCGCTATATCCAAGGTCCTTCTATCGTCAGATGCTAGTACCTCAATGAAATGCAGAAGTAAGGACTCCTCATATAGTGGACGATGAGGAAGCGCACATAACTCATTGAAGCGATCCCAGTACTTGTGAAATTCTTCCTCGGGCGCTTGGATGATGTATATGATTTCTCTGGTGACCTCAAGGTCTCCAAGAGATGAGAGATGACTTTAATCAAGAGCTGTCAGATCTTGCATCATTTGCTCTCGGCCATGGCACTAAAACAAACAAACATAATCCAATTACTTGGTAGCTCAACCATCATCTCCAATTCACAGAACGAAAAATTCTTATACACTTATCTAAAAGATAACTCTTTAGACAAAAGATTGAAGGCCAGTATCATTCTTTAATCCAAAATTTCTTTATCCCAACAAATTCTCTCTCTTTCTCTCTTCAAATACTTAACACCATGAAACTCAAGTCTAATCTTTTTTCTTTGATCCAAAATTCCTTTATCATAACAAAGTATTATTCTTCACCATGAAACTTGAGTTTTTTCTTTGATCCAAAATTATATCATATCTTAAATAATAGACCATAAAACTCAACAAATACAAAATATTGTCCTTTATCTATCTTGTTGACCAAAACAATCCAACTTTCTTCGAGCATCAGATCCCCTGATACCTTTTACTCTAGTGTTTCAATTGTTTAGAATGCCCTCAAACCTCCATCCTTAATCTCTAAATTTGCTCACTAGAGTTACAAGGTATTCCTCCTATTCCTCCACTTGTCCAAAAACTTATAAAACTCAAAATCACATGCCTGTGGATATCCAATTTGAACAAATTTTGGATTCAAGAAAAATCATTGACTAAAGTCATTCCCAAATATATTAGCCTTCAACAAAATTGTAGAAAATTATAGAACGTCTTCACGACAACTTATTCCAAAATAAAAATTTCAAAGAATTCAACGATTTTTTATTTGAATGTATATTCCAATGCATAGTCCTCCATCCACTACAATACATGTACTAAAATAACTAAAATAAAGGTGGATGATCTCCTTTCATTCTTCAAGTCAAACATCATTTGTCATTCTTTGAAAGTATCCTTGTCAAACGATTTTAATACTTCACTTGATACTTCATGCACCCAACTGAACTTTACAACATCATTTCCTCCCTATTCAAAACAAACCTTTTCACTATGTAGCTCATTCATTATTTCCCAACCAAGGACAAAAGTACTCATGTGATTCCCTATGGGACAACACTTTGACAAAGTGTAATCTCATTCTTTAATCCAAAATTCCTTTATCCCAACAAAGTAATTTCTCTTTGAAAACATAACCATGAAACTCAAGTCTAGTCTCTTTCTTTAATCCAAAGTTTGATTATCCTAACAAAATATCTTCCTCATGAAACTCGACTTCGATTTTTTATACAAAATATCCTCATCTTAACAAACTCCATTATAATACCTTTTACTAATCTCTCTTGAAATACATGACTCTGAAACTCAAGTGTTGGTCTCTTTTCTTTGATCCAATATTCCATTATCGTAACAAAGAATTCTTCTGCCCTATGAAACTCAAGTTCTTTCTTTGATTCAAAGTTATTGTCCTCATCTTAAATTCAAAATTCATAAAACTCAACAAATCCAAAATATTGTCCTTTATACATCTTCTTGACCAATCCAATCCAACTTTTGTCTAGTACCAATTGCCCAAATATCTTTTATGCTAGTGCTTCATATTGCTCCCTTTGGTTATGAGGTTTTCTTCCACTTGTCCTAAAACTTGCAAAACTCAAAATCATACACAGATGGGAGTTATGAGGTTCTCTTCCACTTGTCCTAAAACTCAAAATCGGTAGTGAGTCTTTAACCATGTTGGCCACATGAATGTGAGTCCAAATGACTAAGCTTTCAACAAAAGTATAGAAAATCACAAAACACCTTTACGTAATCCTAGTCCAAAATAAGCTTTTGAAAACATTCATCAGTAGTCAGTTTAATGTCTATTCCAATACATAATCTTCCATCCACCATACTACTACATGTATTTTTCCTCCTTTTGTGCATCATCTCTACATTTAACTTCTCATTTCATTCTTTAAAGCCAACACCGTCTATCACTCAATGGAAGTATCTTTGTTAAATGATCTTAATACTCATCTACTTTGTTAAATTTATAACCTCTTTTTCTTACCACTCAAAATAAACCCTTTTACTAATAGCTCCATCATCATCTCCCATCTATAGAACAAAACTTTTTATCCACTCCTCTAACTAAGAACTCTTGAGAAAAAAGATTCAAGTCTAATCTCATTCTTTAATCCAAAATTGTCTTATCTAGACAAAGTATTCTATTTTCAAATACATAACAATGAAACTCAATTGTTCTGCTGCTTCATATGTTCAAAATGCCTTCAAACCTCCTTTATTAACCCCCAGATTACTCCTTTAGACAAAGTATCCTCTCTCTAAATACATAATAATGGAACTTAATACATACCCATGAAACTCAAATATAGCCTCTTTGTTTGATCCAAAATTTCATTATCGAAACAAATACTTTTCTCCACCATGAAAACTCTTCCATTGATCCAAAGATTTATTTTCCTCATCTAATATATAAACCATAAAACTCAAGTCCAGTCTCTTTGTTTGATTGAAAGTTCCATTATGGTAACAAGTATTTTCTTCCACCATGGAACTCAAGTTCCTCCTTTGGTCCAAAATTTTATTGTCCTCGTTTTAAATATATAAACCATAAAACTCAATAAATCTAAAATATGGTCCTTTATAAATCTTGTCGACTATACAATCTAACTCCTTTCTAGCAATAACTACCCTAACCTCCTTTATTAATCCCTAATTACAAAACTCAAAATCATATACCAATGGTAGATGGAATTTCAATAAATTGTGTCCAAGAAAAATCTACAAATACGAAAATCACATGAAAGTGATTCCTAAATGTCTTAGCTTTTAGCAAAATTATATAAAATTAAAAAACATCTTTATGTAATCTTTTCAAAGCATTCATATCAATTGTCGATTTTGAAGCCTATTCCAATACATAATCCTCCATCCACCATACTACTACATGTACTTTTTCCTTTAACTACATAATCTCCAATTGAAAAGAAATTAATTGCCCATGGCACAAAATAAGATACATTAACAAAAGCAAAACATTTTAATCCAATAAATCATCAACATCTATTACAATCTACCATCAAACTCAGTCCTAATTTGAGTTGCCTAATTGAAGGAAGAACAATTCACAAACAAATGAAATACCTTCGATCTTTATGAAATACTTATTGTTGGGAGAATCGAACATCCTTCTTAATTAATTTCCAGACGCAACTGAGTAGGTTAGTCACCAATTCCGAACTGACAAAGAAACAAAACCCAAATCAATCAATCATGGAGCAAACAACATAAAACAAAAGTATCCACAACCACCAGCATTTAGTCACACACAAACCACATAAACAAACAAAAAGCATATTCATACTCTCACCAACAATGAAGAAAATCAGTAGTTCAGCAAAAATCAAATATCAAGAAGGTAAAATAAAAATACGTCCAGGAGGATTTCATTAAGATAAGAAAAAAGCAAGTCTTGTGCCAACTTCTGCAGGAAGGAGGTTACACAAAAGAATTCCATTTAACCCAGAAGGATTTCATTAAGATTCTTGGCAATTCTGGCCTGAAAATGGAGGTTGAGGTGCCAGTAGATTAAGCTGACTACTTAAGCCAGTCTTTTGTCCCCTCCCTCTCTCCCTTCTACAACAAGGAGAGATATGTGAAGTTTGGAAACAATAGATTACTGGCTACACAATCCTTCCAACGGAATACATGAACCTTTTTCTACTTTGGATACATAATCTTTAATGTTATCTTTCCATTTCACTTGTCAAGGAAAAATTTCAATGATTCTAAAAGAGAAACTTTGTCCAATTGTCCTTTTGCCAATCTTTACGACCATTTTTCTTCATTGTCCTCAATATAAACCTTATACTTAGTAGCTCAATCATTTTGTCCAATCCACACAATAAAAATTTTGAGAACTTTTTACAAAGGAAGAAAAAAAAGGTGGGGGTTCTTATCTCATCTTTAATCCAAAGTTTTTTATCCCAACAAAGAATCCTTTTCCCTTCTTAAATGCAAAACAAAAATTCACTATAAAACCAAGATATTATCCTTCATCCATCTTATGAACCAATACAACCCAACTTTTCTCTGACAACTATAGCCTTAATATCTTTTATTCAAGTACTTCCATTAGTTAAAATTTCCTCAAACCTCTTTTTTTTCATGACTCCATTGTTCCTCTTAGACTTGTGAGCTTTTCCACCACTTGTCCAAAATTTTGATTTTGAAATACTAAAAACCATAAACTACTTGATCTTGAATTTGAATGAACTTTTTGCCCAAGAAAAATATTCCACTACAACAACAAAATGGAAATGGTTTATAGTTGTCAAAACCTTCGCTACAAATCTAGAACATTTCAAAGCTTCTAGTTAATACATATGCCATCTTATTCAAGATTCAACTTCTCCAAGAATTCTTTATTCCTCGGTTTTATTTTGTCTATTCCAATAGAGATACATGTATCTTTTTCCTCCTTGGGTATATTATAACATATGGTATCTTCTCATTCCTCAAGCCAAATGAAAGTACCTCTGTCCTATCTTCTTGATACTTCGTCCACTTTTCTTATCTTTAGGGCCCTTTCTCCTAACCAGCCCCAAGAGAAAACTTTAGTACTCGGTATATCAATCATAATGTCCAACCCAAATTCAAAAAGTTACAAGAAAACCTTATCCTTTTTCTTTAAACAATAGCTCTTTAAGGGGTGTCTGGATTAAGGAGTTGGAGTTATGAAATCTTGAGTTTTTTTGTCTTAGGAGTTGGAGTTGGAGTTAATAAGTTTGTGCGACCTACAATAAAGTGTCGGAATAGGAGTTAATAAGTTTATGGGATCCACAATAGTGTTGCAATTGGTTAATATGTTTGTGGGCCCCACAATTGGGTGTTGTTTGTCCTTGGCCAAACAAGAAGTTGGGTGGAGTCATTAACTCCACTCAACTCCAACTCCACCCAACCCTTCAGTCCAAACACCCCCTCAAGAGAAAAAAAAAATCCTAAATTCCTCTATCACAACAAAGTATCTTTGTCCCTCCTTAAATGCCATTACAGAGAGGGGTGAGGGAAAATGGAGGAAAATGAAGAAAATAGAAAAATACTTGGTAACTCAATCATTATGGCCAATCTAAATAATGGAGAATTATTTTGAAAAATGTAGCATTCTCATTTCATACTCTAATCCAAAACTTCTTTGATCCCAAAAAGGTATCGACTTTCTCATTTAAATACGGGAATATACATCTCTCGTAAAACTCCAATTAACATGCCAAATTAAAATTCCTGTCACGTGATTGATCGTCCTTTTACCTTGATATGTTCCTTCATTTGGTCTTCAATTCCTTCAATAATTTCTGGATCTTCTTAAAACCACAAATGGCTTGTCAACACCCACACTATCCAACCTCCTATTTTTTTGTGAGTTCCATTTGTTGCAAAGAACAAAAACTCTTAAATTCCTTATACAAGTCATGGATTACTATGTTTCATATTTCCACTTCCAGACCATGCATTCCCTGCTATTCTTCTTCCTCTCCCTCAAACTAGAAAGTTTGAACCTTGTTAACAGTTTATCTTGAAAGTTCCATATGTTATACTTATACCCTTTTCTTTCATAGAAATCCTTTGTTTGTTTAATTTTATGTATAAATACATTAACACATAAATCTATGTATTCTGCGCTTTAGCATTACTGCACCTCAAGCTTTAAAAAAACACTGCTTGAAATAAAAACACGATACCAATAGCACAGAGAACGACATAGAAAAACAAAGATTCATAAGATTACGGTGCACCTCACCTTATTAGCCCAACAGCAATGCCAAAAACGCACAGACGTTGGAATCCTCAGCGCTGAATTGAATCATATCAGTCACTAATTGAAGGGATTAAAATGACATTTAAATAGGGGAAACATCCTTTTTGAAAATGCCATACCTTTCATTGATTGCAATTGCAGTTTCTTTTGATCGCGGTGCTTGAAAAGTGATCGGATTTTGACCCAGCCCTAGACAGAAGAGAGAGGGTTGAAAGGAAGGCATAAAAATCGATGAGCATTGTCTCTTCTACCGGAGAAGAAAATCAAGAAGACATCTGTTGTTGGTCATAGTTCATACCACAATTTTCTTCAAAGAAACAGGGAGATGCGATTCTTGCTAATCCCTGTACGCTCATCCAAATCCTGGGTATGGGTATTACGCTCGTTTCAATTCACCCGGAAATGCTAACGACGGCTTGATTGATCCTGTAGCTTCTCTTCCTGTAGCTTCTCTTCTCTGCGATGGAGAGTGAAGCCTTGCACGTCAAGAAATGGTCAAACCTTATTTCAACCTCAGGTTATTGACAAATAAAGACGTCGGCCCATTATATATTAGACGTGATTCGCGTACGAAGTACGCAGTAATTTTAATTATTTTTAATTATAAAAAAAAAAAGCTTTTTTAATTCTAACAAAAAAAGATTTTTTTTTAGTTTAAATCATTTTTAATTAAGTAAATAATTACGGTTTTTTTTTATATAAGTTATTATTTTTGTCTTTAAGTAGATGATTAGCCGAGCTGGTCGTCATAATGTAGTATTTAGAAAATAGTTCTATTTTTAAAATAAAATAATAATAATTTTTCAAAAAAAATAAAAATAAAATAATAATAATAATTAGGTTCAAATCACTTTTTGGTCCAATATGCTTTGAAACCACATGGAATAAATTGTTTCCAATTTGAAACTACATGGAATCGTTTTTGTTACTTAGTAAAGTTTATGGACTAAACTGTTACAAATTTGAAAATATATGAACTTTGTTACAAACCAAAGTTTATGAACCAAATATATACAAAAAAATTTAAAAATATATACATAGTTATACATTGTTTGATGAATCCATAAATCGGATTGGATGGCCAAATTAAAGAACCAAATTTGAAAAAAGTCCAAAAAAAAATAAAACGTCTGAAATATGGCCTCACGTGCGTTAGGTGTATCTACACCCCAGATCTCTCTGTATTTCAAATTTAAATCTACATCTTAGAATCTGTTATATAGTTAACATTAATTTAAAATATAAATTTTTTTTTTTATTTTTTCAATTTGTTTAACGATTTGTTTATATATCTTAAGGTAGTTATAGATTTTTAAAACTTTAGATTATATATATTTTCAAATTTAAAAAATTATAGTTATAGCTCCACGATTTCACAATCCAAATCAATTCTTCAGTTATGCCATTAATTTCTCTGCCACGGGATCATATAGTTCGAGTCGTCGAAGTCGAAGCCGGCATTATAAGGGTACAAGAAAAAGTTCAAAGTCTTACCCACTAACTCAAATGTAGTCACTTGTTCAAAGTCTTACCACTGACTCCTGTGACTTTTGAATTTACACAGTATTTATTTTTCTAAATTTTGAATTTACACGATATTTATTTTTCTAGACTGCACCATTCACGATTACAATTTGATTTTAGGCATGAATTTTAGGAACAAATTTTAAAATTTACACGGTTCACGAATCTAAGATCACAGCTCTTTAGATTTTTTTTAGTTTTAGTTTTTTTTTTTTTTTTAATTTAGAAAGAGATTGGAGGGAGAAGCCAGAGTTGTTAGTACCATTTGCATAAACAAGGAAACATGAAAGACAAGATCAATCCGAACCCAACGATAGCGTTGTTTCTTTAAAACAATTTTGTTTCCTCTATGATGCTCAAGGTATCATGAACAATTGTCTCACAGTATATGACGAATTACCCACCTATGAATATAGCACTCCAATCACATGATAAGAGTTTGTGTCTTGTTCTTGTATTCAAAACTCAAAATGAATCACATATTTATAGACTATTCGTGATCATTCAAATAGTCACATTTTTTTGTGTCTTTTGATAAATGGACACATGGTTGTATTATTTTACAAAAGACACACCTTTCACATAAGGTTGTGTCCTCTACAAAAGACACACACGGTTATGTCATTTACAAAGGACATACCCTTTCACGTAAAGTTTGATTCCTTATTTTATTAAAATAATTTTATTCATAATTCCAACGATAACGAGATTGGAAAGGGAGATTTGAGAGAAAAATTGGGGAGAGGGAGGGTTAGAGTAAAAAGTAAAATAGTAATTTTACTAGATGCTGAGGCAATCAAAAATGACATATATTTTTGTTTTGAAAAAGTGGAACATTTATCATTTTCGCCTGTTTTAGAGGGTCATCAATTTGTTAAAATTAAAATAAGGTAAAAAAAAACTTGATTATTTTTTATAAAATAAAGGACAAAACACGAATAATTAGGCCAACAAGAGCATAGCTCAACTGGCATAAAGATGAATTGGTAACCACGAGATTTGTGGTTCGAATCCCCCACCCCCATATTGTCAAAAAAAAAAAAAAAAAAAAAAAAAACACGAATAATTAGAAAGCCGAAAGTTTAAATTTCAAAAAAAAAAAAAAAAAGAAAGCCGAAAGTTTAAACGAAAAAGTAAATTTAAAACATTAAATATATAATATAGAGACATCATTTCAAAACCAAGCGCCTGTAGCTCAGTGGATAGAGCGTCTGTTTCCTAAGCAGAAAGTCGTAGGTTCGACCCCTACCTGGCGCGTTTTTTTTTTGTTTTTGTTTTTGTTTTTTTTTATTTTTAATTTTCTGTTTTATTTATTTATTTATTTCGAAATTCTCTCTCCAAAATATCTATCATCTCTCTCACGAAGAAAAAGTCAGAGTGATAGTTCTATTTACAGACTCTGAAACTGATGAAATCAAATTCTTTGCCCTAATTCTTGCACTCTATCTTCTTCATCTCTCCATTGAAGGAAATGCGAATCCTTCAACTCCTCCCCAACAATCCCAGCCCTCTCTTCTTCAATCCCTTCCATTCCAAAACCCTAACATCCCCAATCCCCAACTCCAAACCCTTCTCCAAATCGCACTCTTCCATCCCCGTTAGATCCGTCCTTCAATGGAATCGGAAGCCGGAGCTCGCCGGTGAAACTCCCCGCGTCGTCGTCATCACCTCCGGCAAAGGCGGCGTCGGCAAGACCACCACCACTGCCAATGTCGGCATTTCCTTGGCGCGTCTTGGGTTCTCTGTTGTGGCTATTGATGCGGACGTTGGCCTCCGGAATCTCGACCTTCTCTTAGGGCTCGAGAATCGTGTCAATTACACGGTTGTTGAGGTTCTTAATGGGGATTGCCGGTTGGACCAGGCTCTGGTCAGGGATAAACGATGGTCGAACTTTGAATTGCTTTGTATTTCTAAGCCGAGGTCGAAGTTGCCGATTGGTTTTGGTGGGAAAGCCTTGGTTTGGCTTGTGGATGCGCTGAAAGCTAGGCAAGAAGGTTGTCCTGATTTCATTATTATCGACTGTCCGGCTGGAATTGACGCCGGATTTATTACCGCAATTACCCCGGCCAATGAGGCGATTCTTGTTACGACGCCGGATATCACGAGCTTGAGAGACGCCGACCGGGTGACTGGTTTGCTCGAATGTGATGGAATTCGGGACATTAAGATGATGGTGAATCGGGTTCGGACAGATATGATCAAAGGGGAGGATATGATGTCTGTGCTAGACGTACAAGAGATGTTGGGATTGGCTTTATTGGGTGTAATTCCTGAGGATTCAGAGGTTATTCGTAGCACAAACAGAGGGTATCCTCTGGTATTGAACAAGCCACCAACATTGGCGGGTTTGGCCTTTGAGCAGGCAGCTTGGAGGCTTGTTGAACAGGACACTATGACGGCTGTGATGGTCGAGGAGGAGCCGAAGAAACGAGGTTTTTTCTCATTCTTTGGAGGCTAAGAGATCAAATTCGCTGCAGAGGAAGGTTGTCTCGATCTGCTCTGATCTTAAGGGGCCATGTATAGGTTGGAGTAGAAGGATTTTGATAGTGTTAGAAGAGTATTGGAAGTGCACTTGCCACTACTTGTTCAAGAGGAAATGCTACGGTGAGTTGTTCTGTATAGTTGGTGTGATTCTGATTCTCTTGATTTGATTGGTAGATAACTATATATTAGTTTTAGACTCCTGTTTTGGTGCCTATATTTGATAGTGAGATTTTTTTTCACTTGAGGTTCAATTATGTTATGAATATGATGGCTTTGATTGGTTCCGGGAGCACTTCTAATATGATGGAAGGAAACCTCTTGCTTGGCTTTCTGAAAGATTTTTGTGATTTGGTCTGGGACTCTGTAGGAGCTAATGCCAACATTTGGCTTAAGGGGAAAAAGACTTCTAACTTTTTTTTTTTAGAAAAATTACTAATAGTGGTTACGATATCCCTACTAAAGTGATGGTTTATACACCTCCATCAACATGTGTTGTAATATTGTAAAGTAAAAAAAGTAAAGTCATACTTCCTTTAAGAGGTTGCTGGTTTAAATCTCCAACAACACTTGTCATGCAATATTGCGAAGAAAAAAGTGGTAGAATAGACTTTTGGTCCCTAAGATTTGGGATTAGTGTCTATTTGGTCCTCAAATGTGACGCTTTTTTCTTTGGAAAAGTTCTAAATAGACCATGTGTCAAATCAATTCTTAGTTGACTAACGAAAGAGTGACCTGAAATTGATGAGCTGCTATTTTTTAAATGACTTAGACGATATTTACTCATTTTATATTGTTTTTAATATGTTGTGGCAGGTTTTTTTTTTCCTTTTCTCTTTTCTCCTTCCTGTGCACTTTGGAGTTGTCAACCGTTTTATTATTATTTTTTTTTGGGTATGTTTAGCTCGTAACTGAGGTTGTTGCTAAGGAGGTTTTGTTTTATCATCCTTTCAGGATAAGGGCAGCATTCTTAGGAGTATTGGTTTTCTTTTTCCTTTCTTTTCTTTTTGTTTTTGTTGTTTCATAGAGTAATTAGATTGAGAAAAACAATAGAATCTTCCGGGTTAGAAAGGTCTTGGGATGAGGTCTGATCCTTGGTTAGGTTTATTGCCCCCCTTTGGGCATATTTGTATCTAAATATTTTTCGTAATTATTCACTAGACCATATTCTTTTGGATTGGAGATTTTTTTTTTTTTTTTGGTTAGGTCAGCCTCAAAGGTCACTTGGCACCCTTTTTTGGGTTTCCATTTTTTGTAGTCCCAATTTTTTCGTAGATCTATTATTGTTGGTCGTTTTGTTTTCTTTCACTTTTTCTCAATGGAAGTTTGATAACTCGATAAAAAGAAAAAAAAAATCAAGATGTTAGTGAAACTCTTGAAATTGTTATCTCTTCCTACGGAGTTCACGGTCTATCCATTAAAAAGCAATAATGATCTCTACTCATGAATTTCATTTAAACTATTGTTTTGAAATTGTGAGGCAACTCTATTGAATTGAACGATGAAGTGGAATAAATGATGGATGAATTGTTGTTTATGAGATTTATGGTTAGGTGCTGGTATTTTATGATTGAACAAGACTGTTTCTGTAGGTGCTGTCTTTTATTATTATTATTTTACTGTATTGGGTTCGTATTATTTAGCTGCAAGATTGAGGCTTTTTTACTGCTTTGAGTTTGTGGCTACGTTTGGGTGTTTATGGCTACATCCGGATAGTGTTTTGGTTATTGGTTTTTGTGTCAATTCTTCTGTTGGGTTTTAAGGAGGGGTATTATTTTCACTAATTCAAGTCCAAGCTTCAATTTGACGAAGTCAAGATTAATTCACTTAACTGAGTACAGAGTTTCTTTCAACAATTCATGGACAAAAGGTGAAGTACAATTTAGGAACTTGAGTATTAAAAATATATGAACAATGAACTGGAATCCTTTTAGGGACTTTCTATTTTCTCATTGGGTTTTTGCTTGAATTGCAAATACTCTTTTGAACTGCAGATGAGCCGCTCATGCAGATAAGGAAGTTTGTTAGGTGTCAAGGGTTCAAATGAGCACATGCTTTTGCTCTAATATTACTTGGCTGAAGAAACTTGTTCTAATTCAGGACATTGCACATGTGCTATGCTAGAATTTGGACATCTTCTCTCACTTGTTTTTTTGGGGCTCTTTTGGTTTAAATATCATTTTGGTCCCTATATTTTAGGTTTCAGTCCGGGTGCTTTCAAAAGTCCAATTCTAGTCCTAGTATTTTGAATAAAGTTTAAAACGGGTCTCAACTCTTGGTTTATTGTTAACTCTTCTAAAAAAAATAGTTCCTATTAACCTTCACTCTATAAATTTTGAAAATATGTTCACATCGGGTCTTTTCTTGCATGAAAAATATTATTTATTATTTAACAAATTTCGAATAAGAAATAACTTCAAACTAGTGGAAAACCCCCTTTCCCAATGTAGCTCTCTCTTTATGCCAAACAATGCAAAACCATCATCTTCCTAGCATCACTCTCTATACAAGGCAAGTACCTTCTCTTTTACATGCAAGGCCACCCTCCCTCTCTATGAAGATCACTTGCTCATGTAAAATTTCTCAGAAAGACCCACGTTTTTTTTTTTTTTTTTGAAACACAGGAAGACCCACGTTAAGATGCTAGTCAATTGGTGCATTTGAGTATTTTTTTTTTTTTTTCTAGAGAACGAAAACTCAAGTTGGTACATTTTTTTTCTAAAGAACGAAAACTCAATTTGGTACAATTGCTAGCTATGGTTATTGGTGTATTGACATTTGGTGGCACGATCAACGACATAATCGCACTTTGGTATAAACATATTTAAGGGCCACAATTGACCATTACACCACAACTAGAGAATGTAGTTTATTTAAAGTATGGTTTAGACATGCAATTTAGCTATTCTATTTTTGTCTTTACTTTTAAAATCACCCAGTATTGTAGTTTTATTATTATATTTTTTTTATACTTAAGCTACGCACTAATTATGTATAAAAAAAATCTCAAGTATGTGACTAAATGATGATGTGACATGTCTATTGAATAAAATGTTAATTGATTTGACACGATGTAGATGTCAAATAATAGAAGAAAATAAATCTTTAAACAGAGTTTAAAAAGAAAAAACATCATTTATAAAATAGGTTACAAATTTATAAAATAACTTTACCACATAGAAAAAGAGGATAGGTTCATTGATATATGTTAGCCTAAAAAGGAATCAACTACTAAAGAAAGGCACCAAAAGGTTCTCAATCTAAGGTTTCCTAATAGTCCACAAGCTAACATAGAATGTGCTGAGGTGGAAACATGGAAGCCAACAAATTAGAAACCTTCAATATGACAATAAGGAGACTTTTAACATAAGTAAAAGAGTTATGCCACTTAGATACAAACTAATTTAATCCAATCAAAACTATTTTTATGGGACCTCAACAACTTAATTATCTACAATATAATATTAAAATGATAATTGCAAACGTTCATTTACATGACTTCAAGTCGAAGTTTGTTCACACCTTACAATGCAAGTAACTATATGACCATGTGAAGATACATCATCAAAATATTTTCAAAGCACATCAAAAGATAGAATCTCAAGCCTATGTTTCAAGTATCAATTTTTTAAAAGACGAGAAATACAAGGTTAGACTTGTAACTTAAGTATAAGCGTGTATGTCTTTCTTTACTTTTCTTTTTCCTTTTATTATTATTACTTAGGACTCACCTTAATCCAAACCATTTGAGTTGGATGTAAAATCGACTTTTTTCGCAAAATTTTTGATCACACGCTCGTATTGACTATTTGATTGGTAGCTTCAAAGCCAACGTTTTCATAGCTTGCACGACTGATGCAAATTCCATAGAGATTAAGCAAAAATAGATTGGAAAAAAAATTGGAGAGAAACCTTTAGTAAAACCACAATGATTGCATCAAAACAATGCCCATAAATTTTCAATATTATACATAACAAAAAAAAAATATTGAAAATTGGACAAAGTTGTCTCCAATTCTGTCATTGTCGTTGCTCGCTTTTCGTGTAGATTAAGAATATTTCCAATTTAGATATCAAAACAACATGGTTTGCCTCACACCTCATCACATGTTTATCTTCTTTCGTTTTTTACTATAGCGAGCATAACTCAACAATAATCGATACATATTTTTGATCAAAAAGTTAGAAGTTCGAATCCTCTACCCCAATTGTTGTTGAACTCAAAAAAATCTTCAAATATAAAGGATGAGAATTAAGATGAACAAACAAGCACTAAAGTTAGTTTCTTGAAATAATAATCTTTGTGAGACATCAAAGGAAAAAAGAATGTCAAACTAAATAAAATAAATGTCAATTCAACCTTTTTTTCTAAAAGGTTTATAAATTAAACATGGGATGAAACTGTTTATTTTATAGGCACAAAATTGGATCGAAGTCATGAGTCACATATAGATATCATCTACATTAGGTGCATCTCATGTCTTCTTTTATAGCACAACACATGCAAACACTTTTTCATCAATAAAGAGTGGTTTTAAGAGCCAAAACGAGCGTGGTTCATTGTTAATTGACATGTATCATCGACCTCTCGACTAAGAAGTCAGAGGTTCGAATCTCTCACCTCTAAATATTGTTCAACTAAAAAAAAGTGGCTTTAAGATATCTTTTATGAATAATATAATAAATTTATTGTGTAATTATACTAACAATTATTATACAAGATCAGTTGGATGATAGAAAAAAAAAAAAGCACTAAGAGATTTTTTTAATCAATTTTAATTTAGAAGCAATCAGCTGAAAAGTGACATGCCATATGAACAACTAATAGTATATTTATCCATTATTCCATACACAAATTTTATAGTTACATCTTCATGCGCTTGTCAAGGATTATGGTTGAAAAATAGTGATGGAAAAGTGTTACCTAGATTGGGTAAAAATGTCATTTTGATAATGTATTTTGAATTTTATTCGATTTTAGTCTTTATATTTACAAATGTCTAATTTAAGTCTTTTTCAAAAAAAAAGTCTAATTTTAGTCCTTATACTTTCAAATGTCTAATTTTAGTCTAGTATGGGTTATGCAGGGTGTTACCCATGAAAGGTTCCAATTCCAGAGCCCCTCAGGACATAGTATGGTATATTGCTTAAGCCTGCTTGGGACTGACATGTTGTGTGGTTGGGTGTGTAAATAGTCCTAAGTTGTTTCTTTACCCTTTCTGAGTGGGTTTGATGATTTATTTATGCATTTTGCTTCACCTCTGAGGGTAATATTTATGCAAGTTTATAGAAATGAGGTTGTTTGCCTTTTTGTGGTCTCTTGCTTAGAGCTCATGGGGATGGATGTCTGAATTGGTTGATGGGTGTGTTGATGAGGACATGTCATAGCAGTGTACCACATATACCATATCTTGCCACAGTTTGAGGGTCCAATGCCTATGAATTGTGGTTTTGACATTGAGTACAAACCAGTCTAAAACAAGCCCGTGGCTAGTTCTGGAAGGAAGTTGTTCGTGTCGTGGAGTCTAGCTTCATTGTGGGGAATCCAATCTGATTGTTTTGCTTAGTTCTGGACCTTTCTTTGGGTGGTTATACCAATTCTTTGTATAAAAAAAAAAAAAATTATCGAGATTGTTAATTGCTATCTTATCCATTGAGCTATGATAAAACAACTTTATGTCACTTGAGGCTTTTGAGCTATGTTCATGTTGGCGATTATATTTTTATTATTCGACTTTTATTACTATTATCATCTGTTTTCTTGAAAATGATTTTTTTTTAGTAAAAGAAATGGACTATTAAGCATAATTATTTATTTATATATATTTGACAAAGAAGGAAAATATAGATAACAAATATGATATTTATGGAAAAATAACAAAATTACCCTGAATAAGGGAAATATTGATTGAGATAGGATCAAAATGTTTTATGTTTCAATTTCATGGACTACAATTGCATTTAAAAAAAAAATCAGAAACTAATGTTGCATAAATATAAACTTTAGGAGCCAAAATAGAATTTGCACCTAAAATATAACTAAATAAGTTTTTTTTTTAGGATATATAACCAAGTAAGTTATTAATCAAACAAAAATCTTCTATTCACAAAAGAAGACCAACCAACATATAAAATAACTTACAAACGATAGGAGTCAGCTATAGGCTATTTTAGATTTTTTTTTTTTGCTTTTTCAAAACTATTGTATTGTGAAGATAGAGGTTTCAAACTATCAACCTAAAATATACTACACAAATTTTATAGTTACGCTATATTCAAGCTAGTGCCGTAAAAAATTAAGTTGCCTCCCAATTAGAAATGAAAAAAAAAAAAATGGATTGAAAACAAAATTCGAAATTTGAAATAATAAAGCTTTACATCTTTGCCAAAATAAGAAGGGAAAAAAATCAAGAAACACAATTTTTCAATCCACATTGAAGGCCACATTGACTCAACAATTTTCATATTTAAACATATTTTAAGAAAATTTCATAATAAACAAAGAAAGAAGAAGAAAAGTTCAACATTTTTTTTTTTTGAGAATAAAAGTTCAACAAAATCCCAAAGAATAAATGAGGATTAATATATTGAGATATACTTGGCATGTTTGAGGATATCATTCCAACTTTCCTAAAAAAACAAAATCATTCCAACCAATGTTCAACCCCATTAGCTAAATTAATCACAAAATTTATCCAATTTAATATTAGTCTAATAAAAACTAAACATCATTCAAAACTAAATGCCAACAAGAGCTCAGCTCGTTGTAAAAAAAAATAATAATAAAAATTAGCTCAACTGACACAAAATTGTACTGATAACCACAAGTTTTGTGGTTCGTATATCGCACCCCACATATTGTAAAAAAAAAAAAAAAAAAAAAAAAAAAAAACAAAACAAAAAAACAAATAACAACTAAAAAAAAATTGTCATAAAACAATTTTTTTTTTTTTTTTTTTTAAAAGATGCCAAATTGAAATCCCTTCCATTCTGTTCTTTCCTTATACGTTATATTTACCTTAAATCGACCGTTTTATTTATGTTGTTTTGTAAATTCAACGCTTCCATTTTTTTTTTTTTTTCCATATACAACCCCAATTTTCACTCTTTTTTTTTTCAATTTTAATTCGAAAATTCTCCTATAAATTCCTCTGTCTCTAATCAAAAAAATCATAAACTCAAAAAAACTCTTCCATCCATGGATCTTCTTCGAAAACCCACACGAACCCATGTAATTTTCTTCTTCTTCTTATCTTTCTCTAAATTTCATTTTAGTCCTCTGTTTTCTTTCAATTTATCAATGTGGTTTGCTTGTTCTTCAAATTTTCTCGGAAAATTCGAAAATTTAACCGTTTTTTTCTAGTAATTTGTTGAGTAGTTTTGTTTCTGATTTTTCTGAGTTTCTCGGTGGTTATGGAATTGGTTATTGAAAACCCATCAATTTTCTCGGCAAACGAACAGAAGAAACAGAGTCAAGTTAATTTTCCGGCATTATTTTCCCGAGAAACAAACAGAAATTGAATCATTTTATTTTTTTGTTTCCTGCAGGTTATGGCGGCGAGAATCTCCGCCGTGATTGTATTGGCATTGGTGAGTTTGGCCACCGTTGATGGCAAAAAGCCGTGTCCTTTTTCGAACTATTTGGAATTTCCGGCGATCAGTTGCCGGAAACACACGGCGGTGCTGACGCAGTTCGGCGGCGTTGGCGACGGAAAAACTTCAAATACCCACGCGTTCCGGCAAGCGATTGAACATCTCAGCCCACTAGCGGCGGACGGCGGTGCTCAGCTGATTGTGCCGCCGGGGAAATGGCTGACCGGAAGTTTTAATCTGACCAGCCATTTCACACTTTTTGTTCATAAAGATGCTCAAATTCTTGCATCCCAGGTTTGACCTTAAACTATATAATATATACATTTTTAAATATTCACAGATTATTATAATATATATATTTTTTGAAAATATATAATATAATATATATATATTTTTTGAAAATATATAATATAATATATAGTATACATTTAGAAATGAAAATATTTATATATATATATATTTTTTTTTTGGAAAAGAAATGAAAATATTTATATGTTTGTAGGGATTATGTCATTTTGATTTTAACTTTTTGTATTTTGTCACAAGTGGGATTTTATTTTTGTTTTAAGGCTAGATTACTCCTCATTTTTAGAGAATTTAATAAATGTCTTTTTTTAAAAAAAGAGAATTTAATAAATGTCTTATACATTAGTTTATCTTTGGATGGACATAATTTTAGATGTTTTTCAATGTCTTTTTTTTTTTTTTGTGTGTGGGTATACTGTATCGTTTGTTATTTGTCACAAGAATTTTATTTTTACTGGAAGTGCAGTATTATATAAAGTTAATTATTTATTTATTTGCGAATGAATTTTTGGTTATTACAGTTTTTCTACTAAAACACATTTTTTTTTTAACAATTTATATATAGTTAAAATTGAAGGGCTAAATTCTTTTTCAAAAAAATAAAAATAAAAATAAAAATTGAAGGACAAAATTGAAAATGCATATATAGTTCAAATATAAATTTACAACCTGGTATGGATGCAAAGAAAAAAGCACATGGATTTTGAAAGAACCAAAATGGTAGAAGAGCATATTTGGATTTTTTTCAAAGAAAATGATTTGCATAGTTAAGAATTTTCATTTATTAATGACCAAAAAAGGAAGACTTCTTGTCTTTACTTTTTAAGTGGATTTTTCTATAAATAAATTTTGTACTCATTATATTAAAATGATTCATACAAAAAAAAAAAAAAACTAAATTTGTTGTCATTTTGGGGTTTTCTTTAAAATTAGGCACAAGTGCTTAAAAAAAGGTTTATATTTACCTATTTTTAATTAATAAATTGAAGGCTTTAAAAAAGATAAATGGGTAGGTAATGGTTGACTTAATTGACGGAGTCAAATTGAATTGATCTAAAATGAGTTTAAATTTGAAAAAGACAGTGGAAAAGAAAATTTGAAAGTCAAAACGTTTGTTAAGGTTTTGATTAAATTGAGGTTTGATTTTGATTTATACCGAACCTGACCGTCAAGTCAGTGAAATGGGGTACTGATTGGGTGCGGGTGGGAGTATTGAGAACTAATGGAGTTGTATAATCCAACGGTGCAGGATGAATCAGAATGGCCACTTGTTGCGCTTCTGCCATCTTATGGAGTGGGAAGGGATGCTCCTGGTGGACGATTCAGCAGCCTCATCTTTGGAACCAATCTCACTGATGTTGTCATCACAGGTGATTATTTCTCTCTCTCTCTCTCTCTCTCTTTTTCTCTCTAGTATTTAAAAACAATTTCGTTTGCCTTACTTTTTAAAGTAGTTTGCAAAAATAGACCTTGAGTTCTATTTTCTATCTTTCTCTTTTTTGGTTGTCAAATGTTTAATGGTAATGTCTATATTTCAAGTTTTATTCTAATAATATAACCATCATGGATTAACCATAGTGATAGATGAGAACCATAAAAAAAATAAATGATTTAGAGGGAACGAGTTCAATCCATGATGAACACCTACTTAGAATTTAATATCATACAAGTTTTTTTTTTTGACAATCAAATGTGGTTGTACTGATGTAGGGTCAGACGGTTGTCATGTATATATAATAGTTATTTAGCTTTTTTTTTTTTACATGAAATAGTTATTTTAGTTTTTTGTATACTTTTTTAAAAAGGAAATTTGGCATGTAATATGTATTATTTTAAAAGTCATATATGTTTGTGACGTGGTGTAGGTAATAACGGTACGATCGACGGGCAGGGAGCTTATTGGTGGGATAAGTTCCACAAAAACGAGCTCAACGCAACTAGGCCGTACATGATCGAAATCATGTACTCTGATCAAATCCAAATCTCAAATCTCACTTTGGTCAACTCTCCCTCGTGGTTTGTCCATCCGATCTACAGCAGGTTTGACCATTTCTCTCATCACACGCTTTCTTTCCCTATTCTCGTCCGCACTCGACCCCAACTCTCCCAAAACATATTTTAAATTCTTTTAATTTATTTTCTGTTGGTGAAAAATTCAGAAACGTGATCATTCAAGGGCTCACCATTCTCGCTCCGATCGACTCTCCCAACACCGACGGAATCGATCCAGGTTCGCTTCTCCTTCATCTTCGAAACTTTAGGGTTTCTTTTCCTCATCGATCCCTTCCTCTAATTCTCAACTCAATTTCACAGATTCCTGCTCCAACACTCGAATCGAAGATTGCTTCATCGTCTCCGGCGACGACTGCATTGCCGTCAAGAGCGGATGGGATCAGTACGGAATCAAATTCGGAATGCCGACGGAGGATCTCCTCATCCGCCGTCTCAGCTGCATCTCACCTGATTCCGCCGGAATCGCCCTCGGCAGCGAAATGTCCGGCGGAATCCGCAATGTCAGGATCGAAAACGTCACGGCGATCAACACTGAGTCAGCCGTCAGAATCAAAACCGCTGCCGGCAGAGGCGGATTCGTGAAGGACATTTTCGTCCGAGGGATGTCTCTCTCCACGATGAAATACGTCTTCTGGATGACCGGAAACTACAAGTCGCATCCGGATACGAAGTTCGATCCGAAGGCGCTGCCGGAGATTACGAACATTAATTACAGAGACGTGGTGGCGGAGAATGTGACTTACTCGGCGAGATTGGAGGGGATTTCGGGAGATCCGTTCACGGATATTTGTCTTTCGAATATCAAGATTGGACTGACGGCGAAGCCTAAGAAGCTGCAGTGGAACTGTACCGATGTTGAGGGGTACAGTAGCGATGTGGTGCCGCCGCCGTGTGCTCCGCTGGCTAAGGCGGCGGCGAAAGGTGGCGGGTGTGAGTTTCCTGAGGACCGGCTGCCGATCGAGGACGTTCAGTTGAAGACGTGCGTTGTTACAAATCCTGCCTCGTGAAGGTTTTGAATTTTTTTTTTAATTCTATGGAATAAATGGTAATTTGGGATTGTAACCGTCTCAGAAAAAGAAAAAAAAATTATTGTTATTTGCCAAGAAAAAATTATATCAAGTTTCTCTTTATATATATTCTATTTTCTTTGAAGTATAAATTTGCTGGTAAATTGGAACTAAAGTGAAAAATAGTCGAATTTAAGAAAGATTTATAGTTTCATGAGTTTAAGAATTTAAGAAATTAAAACATAAATGAATAAATAAGTTTTGCAATCTTATCTTAAACTATAAAAAAATGTTTGTTTGTTTTTTTTAAAAAAATGTTTATTTTTATCCTATGTTAAGTTTTCATTTAAAAAACCATTGACAATTTTTTTTTGTTTTTTTATTTGTTAAAAATCACGTTTTGGCCCTCCACCTTCAGGAAAGTAACAATTTTGTTCACAAACTTTGGTTTGTAACAAAGTTCATATATTTTTCAAATTTGTAATAGTTTAGCCTATGAACTAATAAGTAACAATAACAATTCCATGTATAACAATTCCATGTACTTTCAAATATTTAACAATTTAATTCTTGTTGCAAACAAAATCATCAAAATTAATTGTCGATTTTAATTATTTAATGATTACACTTTGTAGCTTATAATCATATAGAATTCCATATTAATTTATTAATTTTATAATATTTATGATCTAAATTGTTACAAATATGATTGTAGAAAGACTAAATCGTTATAAATTGGAAGTAGATGCGTTACAAATTAAAGTTAAGAAACTAAATTGTTACTTGGACCAAAAAGTAATCTGAACCTAATTATTATTATTATTTTATTTTAAAAAAAGAACTATTTTCTACTTCAAGACAAAAATAATAACTTATATAAAAAAAGCCGTCATTATTACTTAATTAAAAATGATTTAAACTAATTTTTTTTTAGAATTAAAAAAGCTTTTTTTTAATTAAAAAGAATTAAAATACTGCGTACTTCGTACGCGAATCACGTCTAATATATAATGGGAGGTTGAAATAAGGTTTGACCATTTCTTGACGTGCAAGGCTTCACTCTCCATCGCAGAGAAGAGAAGCTACAGTATTAATCAAGTCGTCGTTAGCATTTCCTGGATGAATTGAAACGATGCATAATACCCAGGATTTGGATGAGCGTACAGGGGATTAGCAAGAATCGCATCTCCCTGTTTCCTTGAAGAAAATGTGGTATGAACTACGACCAACAACAGATTTCTTCTCGATTTTTTCTTTTCTCCGGTAGAAGAGACAATTCTCATCGAGTTTTATGCCTTCCTTTCAACCTTCTTTCTTCTGTCTAGGGCTGGGTCAAAATCGGATCACTCCAGCGCATCCCTTCAATTAGTGACTGATATAATTCACTCCAGCGCTGAGGATTCCAACGTCTGTGCGTTTTTGGCATTGCTGTTGGGCTAATAAGGTGAGGTGCACCGTAATCTTTATAAACGCTCTATGTTTTGTTTAAATTTGCTGGTCTTTGTTTTTAATCTGTATAAATGTTCGGTTTTTATTTTATGAATCTTTCTTTCTCTATGACGTTCTCTGTGCTCTATTGGTATCGTGTTTTTATTTCAAGCATTGTTTTTTTTTAAAGCTTGGGGTGCAGTAATGCTAAAGGGCAAAATACATAGATTTATGTGTAGATGTATGTATACATAAAATTAAACTTCTATGGAAACAAAGGATTTATAAGAAAGAAAAGGGTATAAGTATAACATATAGAACTTTCAAGGTAAACTGTTGTTAACAAGGATCAAACTTCCTAGTTTGAGGGAGAGGAAGAAGAATAGCAGGGAATGCATGGTCTGGAAGTGGAAATATGAAACATAGTAATCCATGACTTGTATGAGGAATTTAAGAGTTTTTGTTCTTCTATGCAACAAATGGAACTCACAAGAAAATAGGAGGTTGGATAGAGTGGGTGTTGACAAGCCATTTGTGGTTTTAAGAAGATCCAAAAATTATTGAAGGGAATTGAAGACCAATTGAATTGAAGTTATTGAACATATCAAGGTAAAAGGAAGGTCAATCACGTGACAGGAATTTTAATTTGGTATGTTAATTGGAGTTTTACGAGAGATGTATATTTCCGTATTTAAATGAGAATTTTTTTGTCATTTCCCTCCATTTCTCCCTCATTCCTCTCTGTAATTTTTTCTTCTTCTCCTCTCTGTTTTCAATTTTTCTTTTCTGTCTTCATTTTTTATCTGTTTTTTCTTTCCTTTTTTTATCTTCTTCTTTCGTTTCCTTTTCTTCTTCTCCTCTCTGTTTTCATTTCTTCCTTTCGTCTTTATTTTTTATCCTTTTTCTTTCCTTCTTTTGATCTCCTTCTTCTTACTTCTTTTTTTTCTGATCTTCTTCTTCTCCTCTCTGTTTTCATTTCTTCCTTTCGTCTTCATTTTTTATCCGTTTTTTCTTTCCTTCTTTTGATCTTCTTCTTACTGCTTTGTTTTTTTTTTTTTTAATCTACTTCTTCTTTCTTTTCTTTTTCTTCTTCTCCTCTCTGTTTTCATTTCTTCCTTTCTCATCATTTTTTATCCGTTTTTTCTTTCTTTTTTTTTTTTTTTTTTCCTTTTTTTGATCTTCTTCTTCTTACTTCTTTTTTTTTTTTTTTCGATCTTCTTCTTTCTTTTTCTTTTTCTTCTTTTCCTCTCGGTTTCCATTTCTTCCTTTCTTCTTCATTTCTTATCTGTTTTTTCTAGAAAATTTTGAGTTGAAAAATAAAGAATTAGAAGTTTATTTTGGATTATGATGACATATTCCACAATAAATTGAAAAATAAAGAATTCTTTAAGAAGTTTATTTAGGATTAAGATGACATATGCGGCAACCTTACTTGAAAAAGATATGTACTATAGATTCTACCTTTGTGTCCTTAAGTTCTATAAAATAAAATGGCATATGTCACATGAAGCTTGGTAACTCTAGGTTTGTGGGGGCCAACAAGAGCATAGCTCAACTGGCATAAAGTTGTACTGATAGCCACAAGATTTGTGGTTCAAATCCCCCACCCCACATATTGTCAAAAAAAAAAAAAAAAAACTCTAGGTTTGTGGGGGAAACTTTAGACAATAGTGAAACACTACCATTTGGTCGTTGTAGTTGAAGATCTTTCTTGGACGAAGTTTGTTCTAATTAGAGATAAGTATATGATTTCTAGTTTTACATAATTTTGTACGGGTGGGGGAGAAATGGATTCATACAAGCTTAAAAGCGACAATTGAGAGATGATGAAAAGGTTTAGGGAGCCTTAAATAAAAAAGCATTATAACTAAGATATTACAACTATGGTTGGTTGTTAGAGGAAAGTTGGATTTTATTGTCGATAAGATGGATAAAGACAAGATTTTGGACACAAAAGTTTGTTCTATGATTTCTAGTTTTACAGATTTCTGTGCAAGTGGTGGAGAAATACATTCATAAGTCTAAAAGCGACAATTGAGAGATGATGAAAAAGTGGTTTAGGAAGCCTTACATAAGGAAACACTAGAATTAAGATATTACAACTATGGTTGCAAGAAGAAAGTTCGATTTTATTGGTCAATAAGATGGATAAAGACAAAAGAAAAAAAAAAAGATGGATAAAGACAATAGTTTTGATTTGTTGAGTTTTGTGGTTCAATACTTAAGGAGGACCAAAAATACTTTTGTACAATATAGTACTTTTGGATTAAAGAATTAGACTAGACTTCGATTTTGGTTTGTCAAGTGGATAATAATTTTTGTTATTTGGTTTGGAGAAATTAATTAAGCTACCAAGTATTAAGGTTTATTTTTGGAGTGAGAGGAAAATGGGTTGTAAAGATTGACAAAGTGGGTACACTATTACGGTGATGAGACATATATAAGGATTAATGAGAAGATAACATTGGAGATTATGTACTTGTAGAGGAAAAAGAACATGTAGTGTGGTGGAGAGCTATTCATTGGAATAGACATATTAAAACGAAAAAGTGAAGAATTCTTAGAAAAGTTTATTTTTGGAATAAGATGGAAAATGCCAAAAGAAGTTTGGAAATAATTTAGATTTGTGTTGAAAGTGAAGACGTTTGAGCATCACTTTCATTTGGTCGTTGAAGCTGAAGATATTTTTTTAACCCAAAGGTTGTTCAAATTGGAAACTTGTTAATTTATAATTTTGAGTTGTATGAGTTTGGACAAGTGGTAGAAAAACTTATATGTATAAAAGGAACAATTGAGGGATGGTGAAAGATGTTTGAGGGAGATGAAATAATGGAAGCACTAAAATAATTGATATCATGTCTATTGGTGACAGAGAATTGGTCAATAAGATGGGTAAAGGACAATCTTTTTTTTTTTTGAGTTTAATGGTTATGTATTTAAGGAGGAAGGAAGATGTTTGAGGGAGGTTGAACTAATGGAAGCACTAGAATAAATGATATTGGGTCTATTGGTGGCCGAAAATAATTAGATTATATTGGTCAATAAGATGATAAAGGACAACCTTTTTTTTGTTGAGTTTAATGGTCATGTATTTAAGTAGGAAGGAGATACTTTGTTAGGATAAAAGGAATTATGGATTAAAGTACGATACAAGACCTCACATTTTTTATATAAAGAGTTCTTGTCACCTTTGGATTGGAGATTATGATTGAGCTTCCAATACTAATAAGGTTCAAGTTAGGGAAAGTTTGGAAAAAGGTTGGAAGGAATTGCAAAGTGGATAAAGTATTAAGATAACATGACTAATTACTATCTCAGAATCATCGATCGGTTTCCTTGAAGATTTGATAAAGGTATCTTAGTGATTATATACTTACAAAAGGAAAAGATACTTATTGTATACTAGATGGAGGACTATATACTGGGACATACATATTAAAACGGAAAGGTAAAGAGTTCTTGGAATTGGGAATAAGATGACATATCCAATAAGAAGCTTGGAAATGTTCTAGATATTTGTGAATCTCTTCCATTTGGTTGTCGTAGTGAAATTTTTTTATTGGACACAGTTTTTCCAAAATGGAAATCTATTGGTATATGTTTTTTAGTTTTACAAGCTTTAGGACAAGTGGGGGAGAAACTCAGGGACTAAGAAGGTAATTTTCCCAAAGAAAAAAGATACATGTAGTGTGGTGAAGGTTATTGGACAACTTTTCAAATTGGAGATCCATCAATCTATGATTTTTCAGATTTACAAGTTTTTGGTAAAGTGGTGGAGAAACTTACAAGTCTAAAGTAACAATTGAGAGATGGTGAGATGTGGTTGGGGGAATTTTTAATGATGGAAGTACTAGAATAAAAGATATTAGGGCTATTGGTGAAATTGGATCGAATTGGTGAATAAGATTGATGAAGTACGATGTTTTCGATTTATTGAGTTTTCCAGTTATTTATTTAAGGGGGGAGAAAGATATTTCATGATGGTAAAGGCATTTTGGGGAAAAGGTTGAGATTTGATTATACTTTTTATTCTAAAGAGCTCTTAGGTTTTGAGGAGTGGATGAGAATTTTCATTATTTGGATGGGAGATAATGATTGAGCCCAATAATTAGTATGTTATTGGGGTAGTAAGGAAAAATTGTCGTAAAGTTTGTCGGACTAGATGAAGTAATAAAATAATGGGATGAAGATACATTCTTGGATCGTTGACGGTTTGTCTTGAAGATTGAAATGAGAAGATAACATAAATTATAGATTTAAAGTGGGAAATGATATATGTAATGTGATGGATGAAGGACTATACATTGGAATAGGAAAAAGGTTTATAAAGGTTAGCAAAATGGGTGAAGTATTAATAAGAGGCTGTGACAAATATTTTTTTAGATGTTTGACATTTCCTCTCAAAAGAATGATTTACCTCTTGAGGGGACCATGTTTTTTATAGTATACAAATTAGAACAGAAGAATAAGAATTTTTGGAGAAGTTTAATTTGGAAGACGATTGCTTACACCAAATGAAGCTCAAGAAATGTTCCAGATTTGTGTAGGAAAGTTTAGATAATCATGAATCAATCATGTTTTGTCGATTTTTTTTCTGGGACAGTGAGTCAAAATTTAAATGGTAGATCCGATGGTATATGGTTTGTTTTTGAACAAGTTGTGGAGAGACGTGGAGAGACTCATAAGTCTTAAGGAACAATTGAGAGATGACGAAAAGAGGTTTGAGGAAATTTTAAATAATGAAAACACTATAAAAGATATTAGTGTTATTGGTTTAAGAGAAAAGTTGAATTGCGTTGGTTAATACTTTGGATTTGTTAAGTTTTATGGTTATGTATATATGGACGATGAAGGATATGTTGCTAGGATAAATGAATTTTGGATATAAGAATGGCCATGAACTTTCTTTCTAAAGAGTTCTTAAATTGATTGGAGATCATGCTTGGGTCACCATGCATTAAGGTTCATTTAGGGGGCTAGAGAGGATAATGAGCAATGAATATTAGAAAAGTGAATATTTGTTCTCCTTCAGGAAACTAAGAAGACTACAACTACCCTTCATCATTCAATTGGGTCACCATGCATTAAGGTTCGTTTGTTCTCCTTCAGGAAACTAAGAAGACTACAACTACCAGACGGTTAATTAAATCTATATGGAGCTCATCCTTCATTGGTTGGGCAGCCCTTGACTCCATAGGAGCTTCGGGCGGGATCATTATCATGTGGAGCGATCCGGATTACACCATTAAGGAGACTATTCGAGGTCTTTTCTCACTCTCTATTCATGTTTGTATGGCTGATGGTTTTTCTTTTTGGTTATCTGCTATCTATGGCCCAACAGATCGAGCTCAAAGGGCGGATTTTTGGCAAGAGCTTCATGACTTGGCTGGTTTGGGAGGGAATTGTTGGATTGTTGGGGGAGACTTTAACGTTACTCGTTGGACCTGGGAGAAATCTAACGACCAGCCTATTACCAACAATATGCGAATGTTCAATAAATGGATTGAGGATCATCAGTTGTTGGATATTCCTCTTCAAAATGGGTGGTTTACTTGGTCTAGCATGGGTGAAAATCGGTCTCTTACTCTATTGGACAGATTTTTCACCACTAATGATTGTCTTTTGAAAATGGGGGCAGCTCAATTAACGAGACTTGAACGAGTTACCTCAGACCATTATCCAATTTCTTTGAATTTTGGAGATATCTGGCCCTTGTCCCTTTCGGTTCGAAAATTCATGGTTAAATTGTAAAGATTTCAAATCGGTTTTGGAATCTTGGTGGAACAGAACTCCCTTCATAGGTTGGCCTGGCCATGGGTTGATGCAGAAACTTAAAGGATTAAAATATGAACTTCGCTCATGGAACCTTTCCCAAAAGAAGGAGTTAGCTCAAATAACTTCCATGGTGGATGAAATAAAGACTCTGGACAGAATTGAAGAGGTTGATTGTTTTAACGTTAGAACAACGAACAAAAAGGCATCAGTTACGAGAATCGATTCAAGACATTTCAGCTATGGAAGCTATTTACTGGCATCAAAGGTGCAAGCTAAAATGGCTAAAAGAAGGGGACGAAAATACTAAATTTTTTCATCGCATTAGGGCTGCTCGAAAAAGAAAGAATTCAATTACTGAGGTTCTGTCCAGGGATGGTATTAGTTTGCTTACTGCCCAAGAAATTGAGAAGGAATTTATTGATTTTTATCAGAATTTGTATACCAAAGGCAACAACTCGATATTTCTCCCTACCAATCTTGACTGGAGGTCCAATCAATGAGTCTCAAGCTGCGGATTTAGAACGAGTTTTTTCAGAAGAAGAAGTTCTAGTTGCTGTGAAATCACTGGGCTCAGATAAATCACCTGGACCAGATGGGTATGCTGCAGAATTTTTTAAATATGCTTGGCCTACCATAAAGCATGACATCCTGAACATTTTTGCTGATTTTTATCATCATGGAATTATCAATGCAGCCTTGAATGAGACATACATCTGCCTTATCCCAAAAAAGTTGGACTCAAAAGCAGTATACGACTATCGTCAAATAAGCCTTATTTCTTGTGCTTATAAAATAATTGCTCGAGTTCTATCAAATAGGCTGAAAAGAGTTCTTCCTTCTACAATTGCTCCAAATCAATTGGCTTTTGTTGAAGATCGACAAATTCTAGATGCTTCCTTGATGGCAAATGAGTTAATAGATGATTGGCGTTGTTCGGGCAAGAAGGGGGTGACTATCAAATTGGATCTTAAAAAAGCTTTTGACAAGGTTGATTGGGATTTTTTAGATGCAGTTATGAAAATAAAAAGTTTTGGCAAAAAATGGCGAAAATGGATATATGGTTGCATTTCCAGTGCAAACTATTCGATTATTATAAATGAAAGGCCTAGAGGTAAGATCATTCCAACAAGGGGTCTACGTCAAGGTGATCCGCTTTCCCCTTTTCTATTTATCATGGTTTCTTGTTGCCTCTCTCGTTTGATATCACATGGAGCTTACTTAGGTAAAATCTTGACTCACCCTATCGGTGTTTCATCTTTTTGCCTAGATCATCTTCAATTCGCGGACGATACTTTATTATTCTCCACCATGGATCCTACTGTTTTGACTAATCTATTTAATACTAACAAAGTTTTTGAGCTAGCCTCCGGCCTGAATATTAATTTTGGGAAAAGTGAGCTTCTTGGTATCAATTCTTCTATAGAAGATCTGGAATCAGCTGCTGGAAATTTTGGGTGCAAAATTGGTTCCTGGCCATCTAACTATTTAGGTCTTCCTTTGGGTGGTAATCCAAAAAATGTATCTTTTTGGCAGATTGTTATAGAGAAGATTCAACACAAGTTACGAAGCTGGAAATATGCATTGATTTCTAAGGGTGGTCGCCATACTCTTATTCAGGCTACTTTATCCAACATGCCTATTTATTATCTCTCTTTATTTCATATTCCTTCAAAAGTGGTTCTCACCCTGGATAAAATTTTTAGGGATTTTTTTTTGGGAAGGTTCTCAAATGAATGGTGGTGTGCACAATATTAATTGGAAGACCACTCAACTTCCCCAACTTATGGGAGGTCTTGGGATTGGAAATCTAAAGCAGAGAAATGAGGCATTGTTAGCAAAATGGATTTGGCGTTATCTTCATGAGGAGAATTCTCTTTGGCGTCAGCTTATTGTGGCTAAATATTACTTCACAGTTGATTCTAGTTTGTGGTCTTCTCCTTCTGTGAGAGGTGGTTCTAAGTCTCCGTGGAGGTATATTAGCTCAACGATTGTTTTACTCACTTTTCGAATACTTCGAGTGGGTAATGGGCAGAACACAGACTTTTGGCACGATCAATGGCTTAATAGTGAGAAATTAGCCACTATTTTTCCCAGATTATATAGACTATCTTCCAAGCAACATGATGCAATTGCTACTTTCTGGAATGTTGAAAATTCAGCTTGGGACCTCGGCCTTAGGAGGAATCTTAATGAGGAAGAAATTTTGGAATGGGCTACTCTGTCCCATCAACTATCCTCGGTTATCTTGAGGAATAATCGAGACTCTTGGTTGTGGCCACTTGACCCTTCAAAGTCATTCACAGTTCGTTCTTTAATGACTAATTTGCTTCTTTCTAGCAGACCATCATCAAATAATCTTTATTATGTGATATGGAAAGATGCTTACCCTAAAAAAATAAAAATATTTTTGTGGGAGCTTAGCCATGGATGTATCAATACTGCTGACCGTCTTCAAAGAAGGATGCCTCACTGTTCTCTATCTCCATCTTGGTGTGTCATGTGTTCTGATGGTAATGAGACCCCAGGACACTTATTTGGGGGTTGCTCCTTTGCTCATCGTTACTGGTCGTATATTTTGGAAGCTTTTGGGTGGAATTTGGTCTTACCGAACAATGTATTTGATATGGTTTCGTTGATATTTATGGGCCACCCCTTCCATGGTTCAAAGAAGATTTTGTGGCTGGCTTTTAATAGGGTGTTCTTTTGGTCTCTCTGGTGTGAAAGAAATAGGAGAATCTTCAGCGATATGGCCTCCAACTTTCCTACTTTTATAGATTTGATTGTCTTTCATGCTATTTATTGGTGTAAATGTCAACACCCATTTTCTGATTATAGTTTCTCATCTTTAATTGCTAATTGGAAAACTTTTATGTAATTCACCCTTTGGTGTTTGGAGTGTGAACTCCTATTTCATTCTATCAATGAAATTGTTTCCCTTCTCAAAAAAAAAAAAAAAATTAGAAAAGTGAATAAAGTAGTAAGAGGATTGGATACAGATACGTTTTATAAATCATTGATATTTGGCTTTATAGAATGAAATGAGAAGATATCGTTAAAGATTATGTACTTTGGGAAGAAAAAGATGCATGGAGTGTGTGGTGGGAGGACTATGTATTGGAATAAACAAATTGAGATTGAAAAATAAAGAATTGTTAGAGATTTATATTTTTGAAGATGATGGCATATACCACAAGATGGTTGGAAATGTTCTGGATTTGTGAAAAAAGTTGAGACAATTGTGAATGACTAACATTTGGCCGTTGTAGTTGAAAATTTATCTTGGACACGAAGTTTATTCAAATTGTTGATTAAGTGTTATATGGATTTGAGTTGTACAATGTTTTGAACAAGTCTCAACGGAACGATTGAATGATGAAGAAAAGAGGTCTTAGAGAATTTTAAAGAAGGAAAACACTAGAACAAAAGATGTCAAATATATTGTTCCAGGAGAAAAGTTGGACTGTATTGGTCAATGTGAGGATAAATGACGGTATTTTAGATTGATTGTGTTATGTGAGGTATCATCTCCCTCACAATTAAGTATTAATTCACCAAAATAACGTGACAAAGTCTAATTACAAGCACTCGCCTTTCGAGAGGGCAGTTCTCTCCTTCCTAAGATCTCAAGGATTATCACAAAATGAACATAAGATAACTACTCCCCAAGAGCTAGATAAATACAACAGAAACACAAAAACAACCAAGTCGTACTCTAACTGCTACAAACACAAAAATAATAACCAACAACAGTCAAATACTAATCAGGGAAGAATTTCCCTTTTTGCCCCTCCTGGAGTAAGTCTTGGTAATTGGGGGCCTAACATGTTATGGTTTTGTATTTAAAGAAGGAGAAAGATACTTTGTTAGGAAAAAGAAACTTTGGATTAAAGAATGAAATGAGAGCACAAATTTTTTTGGAAGATTCTTGTAATGAGAAGATGATAAGAATTATTCATTATTTGGATTGGAGATAAAGATTGAGTCATCAAGTTATTAATGTTTATTTTGGGGCTAGTTAGGATGAGCAATAAATATTAAAAAAAAATGAATGAAGTAGTAAAACAACCAAGTCGTACTCTAACATTAGAGATTAGGTACTTAAAAAAGGAAAAGATACATGTAGTGTGTGGTGGAAGGATTATGTATTGGAATAAACAAATTGAGATCGAAATATGAAGAATTCTTAGAGATTTATATTTTTGAAGATGATGACATATGCCACAAGATGCTTGGAAATGTTTTAGATTTGTGGAAAGAGTTGAGACAATTGTGAATGACTTTCATTTGGTTGTTGTAGTTGAGGATTTATCTTGGACACAATTGAATGATGAAGAAAATAAGTCTTAGAGAATTTTTAAGAATGAAAGTGCTAGAATAAAAGATGTCAAAGATATTGTTGTGGGAGAAAAAGTTGATAGTATTTTAGATTGAGAGGGTTTTATGGTTTTGTACTTAAGGAAGGAGAAAGATTACTTTGTTGGGAAAAATGAATTTTCGATTAAAGAATGAAATGAGATCACAAATTATTTTTGAAAGATTCTTGTTCATTACTTGGATTGGAGATAAAGATTGAGTTACCAAGTTAATAATGTTTATTTTGGGGCCAATGAGGAAAAAGGGTTGTAAAGGTTTGCAAGTTTAGCAAAGTCGATGTACTTACATAGAATCATTGACATTTTGTTTTGAATGGAAAGGTGCATGTAGTGTTGTGGATCAAGGAGTATGCATTAGAATAGATAAATTAAGACCTAGGAATGAAGAATTGTTGGAAAAGTTGATTTTGGAATGAGATTGTATTATGGCATAAGAAGATTGGTATTTTCAAGAGCTGTGAGAAAAGTTAAAGCAATTGTGAATTACTTCCATTTGGTTGTTGTAGTGAGGGTTCTTGTTGGATTCAAAATTTGTTTAAATTGGAAATCTGTTGTTATATGATTTTGAGTTTTACATGCCTAGTGGTTGAGAAACTAATAAGTCAATGAGCAACAATTGAGGAATGGAGGAAAAGAAAATTTTGTACAATGGAAGCACTTAAATAAAAGATATTAGAGGTATTGATACTCATGAAACGGTGGATAGACATGAATTAAATGGATAAAGGGATATGTTTTGGATTGCGAAGAGTTTTTTAGCTCTGTATTCAATGAGGGAAGTTTATTATTTGTTATTTGGATTGTAGATGATGATTGACTGTCATGTATTAAGGGTTTGTTTTGGAGCCCGTGAGGGAAAAGGGTTGACAAGATTTAAAAAGTGGATGGCAAAAGGGGGGTAAAAATAGACCTCTCTTCTTTTTTGTTGAATTGAAGATTTTTCTCGGACTCAAAGTTACATTGAAACTGTGGATGTATTGCTATATCATTTTGAGTTTTACTAGATTCAAAAAAGGTACAGAGAAATTCGTAAGTCAAGAGGAAACCATTGAGGATGGTGAAAGGAGGTTTGAGAGAATTTAAATAATGGAAACACTAGAATAAAATATGTTTGGAGGGATATTGTTGCAAGCGAAAATGTGGATTGTATTAGTCAATTTGATGGCTTGTAATTACCTTGCGTCAACTTGCGTGGGAACCATCATACAGTCGTTCTGGAATCCGATAATCGATAATCTGAAGGCTAGATTGGAAGGGTGGAAAAGTATTTCTTTGTTTAAAGGAGGAAGAGTTACGCTTGCTTAGTCCGTCTTCAATAGCATTCCTTTATACCAGTTTTCTCTTCTAAAGGCTTCGAAATTAGTTACAAACCGGGAAGAAATCTTGTTAGATGGGATTGAGCTGGCTTTCCTTTGGGCTCGGGCGGTCTGGGAGTTGGATCCTTGACCTTTCGAAATGATGCTCTTTTAACTAAATGGCTTTGGAGATTCACTCAAGAAAAAGAAGCTTTATGGAGGAAGGTGATCTGCAATATTTATGGTGTTTTGCCTTTTGGATGGAAAACTGAGAAACTAAAAGAAATTAAAGGGTGTAGGTCGTGGAAAGACATCGCCAAAAATTAGCCATTTTTTGACAGACTCTCTAAATTCAAAGCTGGAAGTGGTAAGGAGATTCGGTTTTGGGAAGATGCTTGGTTAGACCAAGAGCCTTTGAAAAACCTCTCCCCCAAAATATTCAAATTATCCTACCAGAAGGATCACTCCATCTATGATTGCTGAGATAAGGAAGAGCAGTCATGGAACCTGGGGCTTCGCAAAGGTGTTTTTGACCATGAGGTTTCCAGTTGGGTTGCCTTGGTAGATAAGCTGAGTGCTTTTGATAAAGGGAGGGAGGCTGACATAGTAGTGTGGACTGTCGAGGGTTCTGGAATTTTCTCCACCAAATCAGCTTTATTGAAAGCCTTGCCAAGCAAAGGCCAAAAAACCACGCCCCTATAGTGAAGCTGATATGGAAGCACAAAAGTCCTAAAAGATCAAAGGCTTTCTTGTGGTCCCTAGGTGATAAGGTGCAAAGAAAGTTTAGGATTTGGTCCCTCTCCCCCTCGGCCTGCAGATTGTGCTTGAATGAGGCTGAAAATGTAGACCATCTGTTCTTAGATTGTAAATTTGCCTATTCGATGTGGAACTTCGTGGTGAATTTGTTGCGCTTGTCGTGGTGTTTACCGAAGCATATCGGCATATTGAAGATTGGATGGTGGAAGGCCTAATTGCATGGAACTTTCGGGGCAAAGCTAAAGTGATCAGTGTGTGCTTTAGAGCTCTTTTGTGGCTGTTGTGGAAAGAAAGAAACAACATAACCTTTGAAGATAAGTCTTTAAATTTTAAGTCATTTTGTAATTGTGTACAAAATATAACTTCTTGGTGGATTAGCCTTCATAGGAAATTCTTTTGTAATTACAACTTATGATTGTAAATGATTGAAAGGTTCTCCTAGTTTTTTGGGGGGGCCTCCCTCATCCCCCGGCCGTTAGGCTGTTTTGCTCCTTTTTTGAATGCAGCCAAGTTTGTTTCTTATCAAAAGAAAAAAAAAAAATTGATGGCTTGTAAAGTTTTTGGTTTGGTATTTAAGGTGGGAAAAAGATAGTTTCCAAGGATCAAACTAGTTTTAAGTCAGGAAGAAGATGAATGCATATTTCTTCTAAAATGTTACTGTTTGTGGAGACAAAGATGGATTTGCAATAATTTGATACGCAACAATGATAGTGCTGCAATGTATTTGTTTTGGGACAAGGAGGAAAAAGGTTATAAGATTAGCAAGTGGTGGGGAAACTAAGTTTAGAAGGTACAATGGATAGATGATATAAAGAGGTTTGAGGAAATTTTACACGATGAAAGCACTATAATAGAAGATACTAGTGTTATTTGTTTAAGAGAAAAGTTCAATTGTAACAATTATAGTACTGCAACATATTTGTTTTGGGGCAAAGAGGAAAAAGATTTTAAGATTAGCAAGGGATGAAGAAACTAAGTCTAGAAGGAACGATGGATAGATGGCGAAAAGAAGTTTGGGGAAGTTTTAAAAAATAAAAAGCACTATATTAAAAGATACGAGTGTTATTGGTTTCAAAGAAAAGTTGGATTGCATTGGTTAAATGCATGAACAAAGGATGGTATTTTGGATTTGTACGTATGGAGGGTGTAGGATACCTTGTTAGAATAAATGAATTTTTGATATAAGAATGACCATCGCCTTTCTTTCTAAAGAGTTCGAAATTTGATTGGAGATATTGTTTGGGTCACCAAGTATTAAGGTTCGTTTTTGGACTAATGAGGATAATGAGCCATGAATATTAGAAAAGTATATAAAGTAGTAAAGATGATTGTACAAAAACACGCATTATGAATCATTGATATTGTGCCTTGTAGAATGAAACAAGAACATTACATTAGAGATTATGCACTTAAAAGAAGAAAAAGATACATGTAGTGTGGTTTGGAAGGACTGTATTGGAATAGACAAATGGAAATCCAAAAATGAAGAATTGTTAGACGTATAACAATTGTGAATAACAAGATGCTTGGAAATGTTCTAGATTTATGGGAAAATTTTAGACAATTGTGAATGACTTCCATTTAGTCATTGTAGTTGATGATTTATCATGGACACAGTTTATTCAAATTGTTGACTTAGTGGTATATGAAATTAAGTTGTACATCAAAAGAACTGAATGATGAGGAAAAGAGGTTTTAGATAATCTTAAAGGATGAAAGCACTAGAATAAAAGATGTCAAAGCTATTGTCGGAGGAGAAAAGTTGGATTGTATTAGTCTAAGAAGCACAAACACTGACATGTGACACGAACACGGGGACACGTTATTTTTTATTTTTTATTTTTTTTTATTTTTAAAATATATAAGTTTGCATATTTTGACATATTGCGAATAGTTAATACTTTTTATGTAAATTTTTTGGTGGGTAGAGAAGGGATGAGAAGTCATCGTGTCGCCAGTCGTGATGGTGAAACGCCGACCTTCGCTTGCGGTGAAGTCACTGCTCGAGAAGGATTGACTGATCGTCAATTTTGATGGAGATCGAGTGTGTGGCACTTCGTGCTTCTATTTGAAAGTATGGTCTCAAGTCTCGTGGGGAAGAAATAAAAATGCCCTAGTTGAAAATTAAAACTTAAACTTAAAAGGGTCGTGGGTGGGATTTTTTTTTAACGTGTCCCCTATTTTTAACGTGTCCCGTGTGTCCCCCATGTGTCGTAAAATTAAAAAAAATAAGGACACGTGTCAGAGGTGTGTTGGAGCGTGTCGGTTGTCCGACACCGACACTTCGTCTTTTTAGAGGTGTTTGTGCTTTATAGGTATTAGTCAATGAGAAGGATAGATGACAATATTTTAGATTGATTGAGTTTTATGGTTTTGTATATAAGAAACGAGAAAGATACTTTGCTTAGTTAAAGGAATTTTGGATTAAAGAAGGAAATGAGACCACAATTTCTTTTAGAGGATAAGAATTTTTCATTATTTGGATTAGAGATAATGATTGAGTTACAAGTTGTTTACATTTAGGGGCCAATGAGAAAAAAAGGATGTAAAGTTTAGCCAAGTTTAGCAAAGTCGATGTACTTACTTAGAACCATGGACATTTTGCTTTGAATGGATTGAGGGCTATGTATTAGAATAGATAAATTAAGACCTAGGAACGAAGAATTGTGGGAAAAGTTGATTTTGGAATAAGGTTGTATTATGGCATAAAAAGATTGGTATTTTCTAGAACTATGGGGCAAGTTAAAGCAATTGTGAATGACTTTCATTTGGTCGTTGTAGTGAGGGTTCAATCCATTGTTATATGATTTCGAGTTTTACATGTACTTAGACAAATGGCCGAGAAACTAAAAATTCAATGAGCAATAATTTAGGAATGGTGAAAAAGAGGTTGGAGAAAATTTTGTACCACGAAAACAACCAAATAAAAGATATTAGAGTTATTGGTACTTGTGAAAATGTGAATTGATGTCAATCAGATGGATAAAGGGCTATGTTTCGGATTACAGAGTCTTTTATTTCAATATTCAATGACAGAAAAAGATATTTTGTTAGGTTAACAAAAAAATTTTGATTAAAGAATGAGACTGGACTACAATTGTTTTTGAAAGAGTTATTGTTATGAGAAAGGATCTGCTTGTTTTTTTTTTTTTTTTTTTTTTTTTTGTTACTTGGATTGTAGATGATGATTGACTGCCATGTTTCGAGGTTTGTTTTGGATGCTGTGAGGGAAAGGGTTGTTAAGATTAACAAAGTGGACAAAAACAAGAGGGTATAAATTGACATCACTTCTTTTTGGTTGTTGTAATTGAAGATTTTTTCTGACTCAAGTTCGTTGAAATTTGAGATGTATTGATATATGATTTTGAGTTTTACAAGTTTCGGAAATGTTACAGAGAAACTCATAATTCAAGATGAACCCATTGAGGGATGACGAAAGGAGGTTTGAGAGAATTTAAACAATGGAGGCACTAGAATAAAATATATTAGGAGAGGGATATTGTTGCAAGAGAAAATGTGGATGGTATTGGTCAGTTAGATGACTATTGAAGTTTTTGGTTTTGTATTTAAGGTGGGAAAAAACGATAGTTTCCAAGGATCAAAATAGTTTTAAATTAAAGAAGAAGATGAATGTATATTTCTTCCAAAAAGTTCTTGTTTGGAGACAAAGATGAATTTTCAATAATTCGTTGCACGACAATGATAATGCAACAAAGTATTTGTTTTAGGGCAGAGAGAGGAAAAAGGTTATGAGATTAGCTAGTAGGGGAGAAACTAAGTCTAGAAGGAACAATAGATAGATGGTAAAAAGAGTTTTGAGGAAATTTTAAATGATGAAAGCACTATAATAAAAAGATATTCGTGTTACTAGCTTAAGAGAAAAGTTGAATCACATTGGTTCATAGGATCACAAAGGATTATACTTTTGATTTGTTAAGTTTTATGGTCATGTATATATGGAGGATGAATGATACCTTGTTAGGATAAATTAATTTTGGATATAAGAATGGCCATGGTCTTTCTTTCTAAAGAGTTCTTAAATTGATTGGAGATAATGTTTGGATCAACAAGCATTAAGGTTCATTTTGGGGCTAGTGAGGATAATGAGCAATGGATATTAGAAAAGTGAATGAAATAGTAAGATGATTGGACAAAAATATGCATTATGAATTCATTGATATTTTGCCTTATAGAATGAAATGAGAAGATAACGTTAGAAATTATGTACATGAAGAAGAAAAATATGCATGTAGTGTGGGGTGGAAGGACTATGTATTCAAATAGACAAATTGATATAAAAAAATGAAGAATTATTTTAGAGACATATTTTTGAAGAAGATGGCATGTGCCACAAGATGCTTGGAAATGTTCTAGATTTGTGGGAATTAAAGTTCAGACAATTGTGAATGACTTCCATTTTATCATATTGTGGTCGGTGATTTATCTAGGACACAAAGTTCATTCAAATTCTTGACATAAGAAGATTGGTATTTTCTAGAGTTGTGAGTGAAGTTAAAGCAATTGTGAATGACATCCATTTGGTCGTAGTAGCGAGGGTTCTTGTTTTACATGTGTTTGGACAAGTTGTGGAAAAACTTATAAGTCAATGAGCAACAATGAGGAATAGTGAGAAGAGGTTGGAGAAAATTTTGTACAATGGAAGCGCACTCAAATAAAAGATATTAGAGATATTAGTACTAGTGTAAAGGTGGATTGATGTCCATTAGATGGATAAAAGGGCTATGTTTTGGATTACAAATAGTGTTTTAGTTTTGTATCCAATGAGGGGAAAAAAATATTTTGTTGAAGAATGGTTTTCGCATAGAGTTCTTGTTATGAGAAATGTTTTGTTTTGTTTTGTTTGTTTTGTTTTGTTTTTTTCTTTTTTAAAAAAAAAAAGAAAAGAAAAAGGGATTGTAGATGATGATTGACTGCCATGTATCAAGGTTTGAATTCAAGCTTGCGAGGGAAAGGGGTTGTAAAGATCAACAACGTTGATAGCAAAAAGAGGGTATAAATAGACATCACTTCTTTTTGGTTGTTGTAATTGAGATTTTTCTTGGACTCAAAGTTATTGATTTTGAGTTTTACGAGTTTGAGAAAACACAATGTTTTTTACCAGTGAAGTTTTTCAGTTTTGTATTTTAGGAGGGACAAAGATAGTTTTCATGGGATCAAAGTAATTTTAAATTAAAGAAGAAGACGAATGCCTATTTCTTCTAAAGAGTTCTTGCTTGGAAACAAATAGATGAAATTTCAACAATTTGATGCACAACAACCTGCAAGGTATTTGCCATTTGTTTAGGGGCAGGGAGGAAAAAGGTTATAAGATTAGCAAGTGGTGGAGAAACTAAGTTCAGAAGGAACCATGAATAGATGGCCAAAAGTGGTTTGAGGAACTTTTAAATTGTAAAAACACTATAATAAAAGATATTAGTGTTGTTGTTTTAAGAGAAAAGTTGGATTGCATTAGGATGGTTAAAGGATGATATTTTGGATTTTTTAAGTTTTATGGTTATATATGTGGAGGGTGAACAATACATTGTTAGGATAAATGAATTTTGGATATAAGAATGACCATGACCCTTCTTTCTAAAGACTAATATGGTTTTCGAGGGAGTTCTTGTTCTGAAAAAGAGTAAGTTTTTTTTTTTATTATTTATTTATTTATTTATTTATTTTTATTTGGACAGTAGATGATGGTTGACTGCCATGTATTAAGATTTCTTTTGGAGCTCATGAGGGAAAAGGGTTATAAAGATTATCGAAGTAGACGACAAAAAGAGGGTATAAATACACCCTTCTTTTTTGTTGTAACTGAAAATTTTTCTTAGACTCAAAGTTCGTTGAAATTGGAGATGGATTGGTATATGATTTTGAGTTTTACAAGGTTCAAAAATGTTACAGAGAAACTCATAATTCAAGAAGAAACCATTGAAGGATGACGAAAGGAGGTTTTAGAGAATTTAAACAATGGAAGCATTAGAATAAAATATATTAGGAGGGATATTGTTGCAAGAGAAAACGTGGATGGTATTGGTTAGTTAGATGGCTATTGAAGTTTTTGATTTTGTATTTAAGGTGGGAAAAAGATAGTTTCCAAGGATCAAAATAGTTTTAAATTGAAAAAAAAAGATGAATGCATATTTCTTCCTCCAAGTTCTTATTTGGGGACAAAGAGATGATCTTTCAATTATTAATGATAGGGAGGACAAAGGTTATAAGATTAGCAAGTGGTGAAGAAACTAAATCTAAAAGGAACAATGGGATAGATGGAAAAAAGATATTTGAGGGAGTTTGTGCCCATGGGAAGTACCAGACTAGAATATATTAGGAGTATTGGTGCTAGGAAAGTTGGATTATAATGGTTATTAAGATGGATAAAAGACTATTTTTTTTTCCGATTTGTTGAGTTTTATGGTTATGTATTCAAGGAGGGGAAAATATATTTTGTTATGTGTGGAATAATGAGTGAGATCAAATTTCAATGTATTTTTGCTAAGTGTTCTTGTTCTGAGGAGTGGATGAGAAATTCCATTCTTAATGAAAGTCTTGGCTTGGAATGTTAGGGGGCTTGGGGGTGGGAAAAAAAGGAGGTTAATTGATCTAGATGGGAGAAATATGTTGTTAAGTGCAGGCTAGACATGTTTTTTTTTCTAAGACTTGGACGAAGTTTTTCTCGAATCCTTGACAAATGCTCGGGTCAAGGTTTACATTTGATCATTGATCGATAGGCTTGAGCTCTGGAAGAATTGTTTGGGGTCCGAGCTTGTTCCGATTTAAGAATGTGGTTTTCTCATCCTTCTTTTAAGACCTCCATGGCCTCATGGTGGGATGCGAGGGTCAAAGGAAGGCGGGAGAGTTTCCAATTTCTTGGGAAGTTGAGAAACCTCAAAGGCGCCCTTAAGGAATGGAATCTCACTGTTCTTGGGGATTTTAGGAGAAAGCGGAGATAGTGGATAAGACAGATCTATTGATGGTCTAGAGGAGAAGGGGTGTTGTCTAAAGAGTGGGAGTTTGAGTCGATTATTCACAGGGAGGATACCAATTTGAGCCAAAAAGTATAGGTAAAATGGGCTCGGGAAGGTGATGAAAATTCTTCTTTTGTCATAATTGGGCTAGAGGAAGGAGAAACAAGATTAGGATTGACTTCTTCGAAAAAGATAATGGGGAAATGTTAAAAGGGAGTGAGGAGCTTGGATGTAGAATTGTGCGAGATCTTCAAATTTCTATCTTTTTAATGGGAGGCCTAGAGGCAAGATTTTTGTGATGAGGGGAATTAGGCAGGGTGATCTTTCATCGTCGTTCCTGTTTATTTCATGGGTCGACATAACTTGAAGGAGTCAGTCTCAGAGAACTTTGTGAGGGCTAAACATGAGTGTTGAGTGAGTTCGTGGAGCTTGAGTGGATACTGAGCATGCACGACATGGTGCAAAATTTATGTGTTAGGTGCATGGTTTGTTGCACAATTGCATGAGTAGCGTATGACACGTGTTGATTGTTTGTCATGTATATAAAGCATGTTTAGTTGTGTTTGAAAAGTGTGATGCTTGCCCTTTACGTTGTATGTTGTTTAATGGCTCCTTAAGTGTAAGCCACTTACTTGGTATGCATTATGTACTGACCCACCACTAAGTTTTGCAGGTGCATAAAGCTTCTGGGGACGTGACGAAAGAAAGACCATAGCTAGCCTGTTTTGTAGGCTCATTTTTGTTCATTCCTTTCTTGTTACTTATTCTTAGGTTTGAGTTTGAGTTAGGTTGTGGTCTAGATATTGTTGATATCCTTTAGTTTGTTGATTGAGGGGAGGTTGGTGATAATTTGGTTGTATTATTTTAATTGTAGCACTAAGAGTTAAAAGCCTTTCTTTATAAGCATTGTGAACTTTCTAATTTATTTAGGTAGCCCTTGATTTGAGGCTTGACACATGTATTTTGTTGTGTTTAGTTTTGTGTATGTTTGGTTGTTGTGGAGTGAGGTGTGTTGTTTGGTTGATCTGGCTTTTAGAAGTGTGTACGTTACTGTCTTATGAGGTTGATAAATTTTTAGGTTAGCTATAATTATGTCGTTATGTTGTCGAAATTTTCGGTAGTATTACAACAACTAATAGCGTTAAGGTTAGTAATGTTCCATAAAATAGGTAAATTTTGGGGGCGTTATAGAATGTGTTATTGAAATTCTATAGAGAAACCTAAATTCATATGTTTTGTTACAAAAGCATCTGATTTGGTCATAGGTTTAGTCTTTATGTGCTTACTACCCATAGTAAAGACTTGGGGGTAGCACATGAAGAATACCCTAAAATGACATTCAATCACATTTTGAGTATTCTTCTCATTTGGTCACATATATTTAGGTTTTATTTATTTATTTATTTATTTATTTAGGTGGGGGATTCGAATATCTGCTCTCTTAGTTAATGGAACATGTTAATGATCGTTGAGGTATGTTTGCTTTGGCATATTTAAGTTGGTTGGTTAGTTGCTAGGATTTCTTACCAAGATCTGAACACTTCAAGGTTAGCTTTGGGGGTAGAGTAGTTTGAAGAGCATAGAAATTTATTCAATGGATCTCTCGCACCTACAAGGAAATTAATTCATTGGAAGAGCAGGGAAACTAGTGTTACTTTTAATTTTTTCCAATTGAATTGCAAACTTTAATAGGAGTTGGTAATATCAAATACCTCCTCAAAACTACATTATAAATTTTTCCACAAAACTAAACCAACAATAACTCAAATTAAAGAAGGTCCAAACTCCTCAACTATGAAGAATACTCTAACCTTATCTCCAATCTAATTAGAAAATCATCCAAACTCAATAATAAAGTACCCAATTAGTAAAAACGTCCCACAAGACCAAAAAAATTAATACCCACATAGTGGCTTCATCTGGACAAAAAATTAAAAAAATCTCCCAATGTGCTCCTACACCTAAACACAAGTATTAAACAAATGATAACCCAACAAGTTAAGGTATTAATTTTACCACTTGATCAAGTTTAAGACGCCCTCTACTTCTTTGTTAGTAGAGTCATTCTCGTTTTGTCCATATGATCTAACTCGTAATTGAATCCCTAAGTCTGTTGTTACAGCTGGCGAAGAGAGATTTCGAGTGTCAGTTTGAAGCCCAAAAGTCAGCTTCTTTGTACGCTCCTTTGGAATCCCACCCTTGGCCTAAGCCCTAAGCCAGTACTTCTGTCTTCTCTGCGATTGAAGGTGCCGTGTCAAGCTAATCCCTTGAAGTCTAAATCCCCAATATGTATAAATCTATGTTTGGATATTTAAAAGAAAAAAGAAAAAAGAGACTTAATTGGATGAAATTTAAAATTTTAAAGTTAAAATGGTTTCATTGAGTTAATTACCTGAATACAAGTTGAAGTTTTTTCCTAATATTTGTTATCATATTTGGTATCATCTTATTACCCTTTCATTTGGATTCAACAAATTATTCTACAATTATCTGATTATATGATTGGTTTATTGTTGTTTGATGGAATTGTTTTGGGAAAACAAGGAAAATATTTCTGGTAATGTAAAAAATTTGTGCTATGCAAATTAATTTGGTGATAAAGTGTTGTCGAGTTTGTCAAGTCTCGTGTTGAGGGACAGAAAGGGGGTGTGTTGTATCAGCTTCATCCATCTTCTTTGATTGTGTTCGAGAGTTTCTAATGAAATCTCTCTTATCTCTGATTCTTAGAGGGGATGTAGACCTCGGTCAAACACCTATATTTGTCTCATCTCTTTCATCTATTCTTTATTGAAAAACGTTATAAGGAAATTAGAAGTATAATTTTCAAAATTCAAATGGTTATCAAACGAGACCTAATTAATTGTATTTACCAAATGCTTATCCAGTGAAATCTAATTAATTGGATTTTAAGTGATATATGGTTTAGTCTTTGGACATTTCCCAATCCATTTTTATGAAAGGTATTACTTTTGCTACTTATTCAGAGACAAGATTTAGTTTGATTAAGTTAAAACTTCAAAATTAAAGGGATTTTTAAAATATTATTATTATTATTTTAATACTACATTTTTTTTTGTTTTGGGAAACATATTCTGTGAATGTTGTTTTTTTTTTTTTTTTTAAATAAATCACCTTAGCTAACCTGGGGCCAACTAATTATAAGTTTATAATATCATACATATGTTAGTAGTGTTAGATCTTTGGATCTCTATTTTTCATTTTTTTAGTTTGACAATATTTGAAGAGAGGGGATTTGAACATTTGACTTCTCGATCAAGAGTATATGTCAATTACCGCTAAACTATACTCACCTTGAATCTCCACTTTGACACTATAATACTAAAAAAGCACGTCCTTCTTTAAATATCGTGGTTGATTTCATTTATCTCATTAGATTTTTTTTGTTAATTCAACAATTGTGGTGTGGAAATTAAACAATCAACCTTTCCGATGCAAGAGATGTCTTATTCATGTCTGTTTTAAAGATCTTAAAACAGAAAATGGAACTTTAAGAGGAAGTAGTACATGAAGGAGAGAGAGAGGGTGGTCTAATTAAATGCACGAGAGAAATGGTATAACTTGCCTTGTAATGCTTAAGGCATATTTTAGTAGAATCCTAGAGGAATTTGACTATTCAAAATTCACTGTTCTGGGTGTTGGTCAAGATAGGTTGGGTAGGGCTCGGTAGTTGTCCCATCTCTCTTCCACTCTTTCCCGTGATATGGAGTACCGCACAATTCCGAATGTTAAGGTGAATTTATTGATTGTTTATTCAAAAAAGTGCTCAAGTGTAAGCTAGCTCTTCCCGTTTTTCGGCTCGCTCATTATGCAAGCAAGCAGCGGTTCAACGCTACACTGCTTTGGCATAAATTTCTTCCCTATTAACTAATAAAGGGAAATGTCAACATGAACTTAACTCAACTAGTTAAGATATATATATATTATTAATCTAGAATTTAGATATTCAAAAAATAGAGAAAAGTTATTTAGGGTTTTTTTAAAAAAAAATTATTAATTTTTCCACACGGTCATTAATCATATTCAACACATAAATTCATATATTCATATAGTGACAGAGATTCAAATCCACTTCATCCCTATAAACTTTCAAATACTTTCATTCTAATTTTTGTTATTAGTTTCAAAAGTACTTTATTATTATTTTTTTTTTGTTTGAGTATATCAACATTTGGGGTGGAGGGATTCGAACTTCTGGCCTCATGGTCGATGATACATGTCAATTACCACTGAACTAAGCTCGTTTTAGATTTTCTTCACATCACCAATGCTTTGACTAAGAAACATTTAAATTTTAGTTATCCTAACCTCTGAAAGTACTTTACTTTTAAATTTTAGTTATTTTTTATAATGTACTTTCCCTCCATTACTAGGCTAACAATACAAAATTTCCCAACAAAAGAACGAATATGTCATTCAACTTCACATCACCAATGCTTTGACTAAGAAACATTTGCAGAAGTCCATGATACAAGTATTTTTAACAGACATCAATGATGATAAATGTTTGATTTTTCATTTAATCTCAATCCGTAATGTTTTAGATTTTCTTAATTTGTGAAAAAACAATATTCTAAGAGCCTTCAATTTCATCATTTTATAGATTAAACACCCCTTTCAAAGTCCTCACAAATAATGATATACATATTTTTTTTTTTTTTGAATACATCATCTAGAGGTGGGGGGATTCGAACCTCTGATCTCATGGTCGAGAGTACATGTCAATTACCGCTGAGCTAGACTCGATTTGACACACATATATAAAGTTTAAAACAGTAATTTTGATGAGGTAGCTATATGTTAACATTTCCGTAGGTCATATTACACGGTCATATAATGGGGAAAATCTAATTAAAAACATCAATACATAAATAAAACTGAAACTTAGATATTATGGACCGAATTGAAAGGAAAAAAACAAAACATCATTAAGAACTAAATTATATATTTAGCTTTTTTCAAAAATGTCAATGGCTCCAACAAAACATTGATAGGAACATCTAACATTGACCTAATATGAAAAAATGACTTTGGAAAGTAACCCACCACAATAACTTGGCACAGTCAAACAGACATGACCATTGGGTATTTCCTTCAACTCAAAGGTGAAAAAGAAAACAAAAGAAAAGAAAGCATTGTTTTGTTTACAAAACCGTTTACAGATTAACTGCCAAAACTTGAATACAGGGCTTCCCTACCTAAGGGCTATACAGCACTATTTCAAGGGCTCTCCATCTATACAAACAAAGGGCAAGACAGGATTTGGTTATGTTATATACATAAAGGCGCATCAAAATAGCAGAGAAAGATAACAAATGTAATGCAAACAACCTCACAACATTGCATACATACTTGGCAAGTTTCTTTTTTCGGGTCGTCGTGCTTATTATTTTCAGGCAGTCCCCTCAGGCATCGGTTGTCATTCTGTTTGTGTTGTTGAAGGTGCACACATGAATAGCAGCATGCTGTTCACACCTCCTCCTGTGCCTAGTTGGATACCAAATTGGGTTTATGATCATCGACATAGATGGGCTTATCGATATCACCATGCCGGATTGGCCCCGAATCAATCTCGTAGGATGAGAGCAACTTCCTCTGCAAAGGGAAAAGTAGGAATAGCATAATAAGCAAGTGAAAAGGTCAATAACAGTACCATGTATTTAGAAGAAAGTCACATTACAGTAATGAATAGTTAGCAGTAAAATGACATTGTTGAGAACTAAGGAAGAAGTCAGCAGTCGTCAGTTCTTATAGTTTATGATAGAAGGTTTAAGATGCAGAAATCAGAATTTCATGTAAGATGACAGATATTGCAGTTTTAGAACTGAAGCAAAAATAGTGTATGATCAAATATTTCCATAGATGCCTTATTTTAAAATAAAAATTGACCTGATTTACTAAATGAGAATGAATCTGAAGTTACAAAATAAAATTTCTAAAGTCATGCTTACTAGAAATATCTTGAAACCAAATTCGAAAGTAAAAGAATCATTTTGACAATCATGTCTGAAGAATCGATTTTAAATTGGATTTAGACACATAATGAAGTCCAAAGAAACAAGAAAAAATGTAAAAGAATAAGGTGAAGAAGTGGAGTACGCAAGGATCAGAGAACGAGAATAAGAATGACATTCTCAACATAAAGGGAACAAAAGAATGAGAATGTCTTTCATTCTAGGTGGAGTATACAACTTATCCATAATGCTTAACATAAGATAGGAACGAAAATGAGAATCTTCTGCAGGGGAGAATGATTCTGTTATCCTATTCTGGTTCCTAGTACTAACTACTAAGTAAATAAATATCCCAATGTCTTCTGCCTTCTGGCAAAGGTTTGTAACTAAAAAATAAAAAAGAATGAAAAAATGCCAAATCAAACCAGATCATCAAGAATGGTTGAGTTCTTAATTTAAACATAGATGACCAATCCCAAAACACTCGAAATAGTTTTTTCCCCTTAAGAATCATCACCTACTTCTGAATAGTTGCAGAACAATCTCAATATCCAAAAGCCACCCCAATCACATTTCTCCAACACCTTTTCTATAAATTCAGAAACAGGTAAAATTATCCCTCCTCGCCCGAATGAGAGAGAATGGTTTTCCTTTCTCAACTCAGTCCTAATATGTAAACAGGGACATATGGTCCCAGAATCCTGTTATAAAAGAGATATTCTATTCTGTAACTGTTCCAGTTATCTAGTTAAAAGAAAAATGAAATAGTTATATCTTAATTCAAGTGTCCCACATTCCAGTTCAATTGAAATCCAACTAGAATGTCCACAGCTCGCAGCCTTAATACGACCCCTCAAAACAACACAGATGAAAATAAGTGGGAAAAAAAAAAGATCTTTAAGGTATCTAAAATATTGTTATTTAACATTTCTATCAACTCATTTTTCCACCTACCAAGGCATAAAAGAAGTGAAAAAACTATGAAGGATGACTGGTACTTACATGATCCTCAAAATCAGGACTGATCAAATTGATGGATAAGTTTCTCATCAACAGCAGAACCTACACGGAAGAAATGAATATTATTTAGTCAACCATGCATATTATACGTAATATATTTTTAAACTATAATTATGCTAAAATTTCATATTCTTATTAAAAAGAAAAATGAAATTCACATAAATATTTATGCAGCTATGTCAGAGGTAAAATTCACAAATATATATATACATACAACTAAAGCAAAAATGTTGCAAAGTAGAGAGGGAAAAAGGTGTAAATCATACAGTTTCAACGTCAATTGGGTCCATCCTCTTTAATTTTTGCAAATGACCTGAAGCATTTGGGTCAAAGACACTGCCGATGAAACTGTAAACCTGAGAGAAATCCGGCAGAACTGCACAACAAAAGGGCATTTAAGTCTCATGAAAAACAATAATACAGAGAAAATAGGGATGAAAGATTCACTACAATCGTTAAAATAACTTTATAGGAACTCATAAATCATACCACAAGCAAAACAAGAAAAGCTCATAGAAAACATAATAACACCAGAGTACAAAAATATTGTCCAACTTCCAAAGTTTGAGGAAAAATCAGGTTGTTCACATTTTTTGGCTACTCGTGATGTTACAAGTGATAATTACATGCCCTTAATAATCTTTTGTTGGATAAGAAACAATTTCATTGATAGCATGAATTACAAGAAGGGGAAACCCTATGAGATGGATTATACAAGCCCTTAATAATCACCGGAAGGTCTCAGTCTACATGGTCAAAATCAGGATGCTTTTTTACAAAATTCCCGTGTGGGCAATGAGAATGTAGACTATTTTGTAAAACAAACCCTGATCAAGATCTTGAATCATTCAAAAAAATTATACTATATAATACAAATGGTCAATATCTTACTATGAGCAAGTGCTCAAAGTATGAGAATATATGTAGGATTAAATCTTTTCTCCAGACTATATTACTACCATGCTTCTAAAAACATGCGTGGATATGTTAATTGTTGACTGATACATCCAAATTTCTGATTCCATAAATACATAAATTGAAATTCCATGTATTACTACTTCCATGAAAAGTAGCAATTGAGCACTTCAAACTAATTAATGAGCTCTGTGACTTAACTAGGAAGGATATATATCCACATTTTCATATTGAATAATTCAATGGAATCGGAAACTATTTGCAATACAATAAGATAATTTGAAGTACGTGCAAATAAATGAGAGGATCACCTCTAAGAGAATGATTGTTACTTCCTTGATCAATCGTTTCAACGAGAGGGTGTGCTTTTGATGGGCTTTCAGTACTACTGCAACAATTATTTGCTGTTGTTGGCACTGCATGCACATATAAACCAAACAAGAACATTACATATAAAAACATTTCACAGAACTCAATAATGGTAGACCTTACAGTACAGACACAAAGAACTTCACGTAATCCTAATAACACCTGCATCCTAGACACCCTCATATCTCTCCTTCCAAATTTTCCATGCATGGTAGCCCTAGACCTAGACGATATCGTGCTAGGTTTTTAAGGCATCTAATTACATCCATCTTATCCATTGTGACTCACTCGTATTGTAAGAAGTTATGAAAAAAATTATGATTTCAATGCACATCTAATATTTAGCCTTTGATACCTTGTGATGAATTGAGTGGCTGGACAGAGTTCACTGTCCAAGAAGGTACAGCTGCAGCTGGTGCCGGACATGTAAGTATTGAAGATGAATCTGGCTTTATAATGTACCCAGGTTCGACTAGAGGAGACGTTGACTGAAATGACCCTGGCACTTGAGAAGGCATGGCAACTGACAAATAGTACACATGAGATTTGTGAGCCACTTTTACAACATTTAGTGATACTAAGCATATTGAAGGACGTGGTGGTGGTGGTGGAGGGTGACTAACCATTTTTTGAAGCCTTCTGAGGATATGGATGAGCAGCCTTCCTTTTTGGTCGTGGAGGAGGCAAATGCTCACCACCTCCAGTTTTTTGAACTTTTAAGAAGTACTTCTGTGCATGACTACGTATCTGTAGGGGACATCATTCTCTTAATTTATCATTCATAAATTAAAATGTATATGGAAAATTGCACAAACTACCTTGAACTGTACATGCACCCATGAACTTTTAATTGTAAAATTTGAAAAATTGGACCCAGAAGTTAACCTATTAAAAATTCATTGCTTAAAACATAATAATTGGATTGTCCATGGTCTTATAATTACAAAATTGATTATATGCTTAGTTTCCAAGTTGTCAGTGTTGCTTTCACTAATATACGAGGCATATTTTCAGATATGACAAAGGAACATTTTGACAAAAAAAAATAATAAAAAGTCTACCCCAATTAGATAAGGCAAAAGTGATGATTTCTTTTTAAGGAATTTGCCCAATTGACAAGATTTTTAATTGAGTCGAAGACAGGTCCAATTTTCCTAATTATAAAAGGTCAAGGATTATGGGTGCATTTGGAATAATCACTATAGTTCAGAAGAGTTCATTTAGCACTCCCAACGAATGTAAGTTGCAGATAACAGGGATTTGGCATCAATTACCTGTATAACAGTTTTTGATCCAACAAAAGCTTCAATCTTCTTCCAGTCACGATCAAAACTGGATATGGAATGAAAAAATATTAGAGACTCATACTTAGGCACCTGTCAAGTAAAGCTTGAAAAAAGAACAGTAAGTAGTAATCGCAATTAGTTTCCTACCCCCTGGTCTCTCTATTTCCAACTTTTAAATGGACAAGACATACATCATACTCTTAGTCCTTGCACCTGAATTAAAGAATTTAGATTCACAACATTAACTTCTTCTCCATACTCCATTAACAACCACAACCCTAATATCTCTTGCTTTTCCACCTTTTCTTGTGCCTAACAACGACTCCATTAACAACTTACAACCTCAATATCCCCTCTCTTTTCTAACTTTACTAATGCCTAATTCCAAGGAGGATCAATTATCAGTCCTACATGTAGGGAACATGGAACATACTATTTCCTAGTATAGCGGAAGTAGTTAAACTAATTATAAACAGTCATACACCAAAGTGGCATTAAAGAATTTTCGTAACACCTTTTGAAAGCCAGATAGAGCTCAAAACCCCTTCACCCATCAAAGCCCTACTCAAACCCCCACCATTCCGGTTTCAATTTCAAATCCACTAATATTCACTTTTTTCCAGCTCCCAGAATTTTCCATCCACCAACCATCCCTAATATCTCACGCCTACCACAACATCCCCAAAACCCCAAATTCAACCACTAAAACCCAAAATTAGCCTCCAATTCCCCACATTTTGCACATTTCCTTTACCACCAAGCTCCCACTCAAAAACCCAAATCAAAAAACCAAACTCCACCACACAACACGCATCAATTTGGAAAACCCTAAAGAAGAAAGAAAGCAATAGAATTGAGTTGAGCAAGGACGAAAAACGTACAGCTGAAGCGCTTCAAGGAACTTGTCGTGCTCAGGCTCAGTCCAGCTCTCTCTAGACTTGGTAATTGTGTAAGGCTTACGAATCTTCTTAGACATATCCTCCGACGCCGCCGTCGACGCCGCCATAGTGGTGGCAAAAGGTCCAAGCCCCGGCAACGCCATTCCCGATGGATCCAAATAGAATCCCTCAGAAGGATTGGGATTATTAGACACCATAAACGAAGAACAAGAATCAGAAGAAGAAGAAGCAGTGGAGAGGGAAAAAGTTAAGGTTTTTACACAGAAAATAAAAATTGCTTCGATAAAACGATAGAGAGAAGAAAAGAAAATGCGGCTCTTCCCGGGCGGTTTCAGAATTTATAGATAAACTCGAGTTTTTATCCTCTGCGATTTCTTTAAGTTAGGATCATGAGACCAACAAATCAGTGATCGAAACGTGGCATTGAGTTTGACTGAGAAATTAGTTCAAAAAGCTTTGTAAAATATCTTTTAAAAAAATATAAATAAAGAGTTAATTTTGATATCTTTTTAAGATATTTTTTAGAAGGGTGATTTTGATATTTTGATATTAATTACTGTCTAGACTTAGGCTAGGATAATTATTAATTACATATTGTTGTATTAGCAAAAAAATTATAAATGTAGAATTTTTGTAAAGATGGTAACCTTTTAAAAAATAATATAGGTAATTTTGTGATTTTTTGAAACTAGTTGCAAATATGTCTTGCAATAACAAAATTTAAAATATAGCAATTTTTTTGTAAATTTGTTTAAATCAATGGTGAAGTTTGTTTTTTCTTTTCAGAAAATCAACGATTAACTTAAATAATAATAATAGCAATCATCATCATCATGATCCGTGATTAGTATAATATTGATTAACTATAATCTTAACGTATTATTATTATTATTTTAAAAAAATAATCTTGGCGTATTAACTATATATCGATTCACCATAAATTTATTGATTGAATTATATATTAGTTATTAACCATTTTATAGGTAAATTATTGAATGCCAGAGTGAGTTTCTAAAAATTAAAAAAAAAGTAAGTTATGTGGTAATTGACATGTACTCTTTTGGAGATTTAAATCCTCATGTCTCACATTTTTTGTACTAAACAAAAAGTAAATTATTAATTACTTCGGTATAATATATGATGTTAATTCTTAGATATAATGATATTTTCATTTTGCTACCTTTCAAATTACAATTCAATTACTCTTGAATCTCAAAAAAAAGCTTTATTAACTTTAACTAATATATATATATATATATAAACTATTCTTCCATTTAAATTAATCAATTAATGGTTATTTTATTGTTTATGTCAAGTACAAATTTTCTATAATTTAATTTATCAAAAGGTAATGATAGTTAACTTAGTCTTTGATCTTAACAATAAAGTCACCATGTCGTAATCTTTAAGAAACCTATTTATTGATATATTTATATAATTCTTCCTAAAGTACCTCTTACTTTCTCGAAAAATTAAAGTTAGATTTCACTTATTTGAATTTAAAAAAAAATCACAACTACTTTCTATTATTATTATTATTATTTTTTTTTTTGACAAATCTGATTAATAATATTGTTTATTATATCCTTAAACAAATCTTATTTATTAGTAATAGAGCCCATTTTTATAAAATAAAAAGAAGGAAAAATATGTTGTAAAAAAAGGAAAAAATAAAATAAAAATAAAAAAGGCATGTGTTGGGGTGGGGAAGGTACAATAGTGTTAGCGTGGTCCGCGATGTAGCGAAGAAAATGTAATGCATGAGAGAGAGCAGAAAGGGGGAAAGTCGGTTATAACGTGGGAGGTTGAATTTGAAAGTAACGAGGACAGGACACGTGTCATCAATTTGCCGCAAATATCTATGTTGATATTTTGACTGGTTTTTCCTTTTCAAATATGTTTTTATTAAAAAAAAAATTCAAATACGGATTGGAACGTCTAACTTTGGTTTAAGACATGATAACGTAATTAGTAAACTCGTATCCTTTCTAGCCTTTTGATGATCTTATAACATTTGATTATCAAGAAACATACCCGGTTGTAATATTCTAAAGCACAAGTTCGAATGTAATTATTATTGAATAAGTAAATTTAGGAAATCATTAATGTTCAACTCCATACTCAAAAGTGATTTTGGATTAATAACGTTTGGTTGTGATTTTAGAATAACCATCAAATTATTGAGAATCATTTTTCAAAAAATGGTTATTTTTTTAAAGTGATTTCTAGTCAATTACTGACCAAAAGTCACCCAATCAATATACCGAGCTTTTGAAGTTTTCTAAAATTATTGTTATGTTACATTGAAAGTGATGGCAAAAGTAATTTAGGTACCAAAATCCCCTAGTTGTATCTAAAGTAGGTTGCTAGCACAAGGTTTGATCTCATTTTTCTAAAGTTTGTTCACTTTTTTCACCTACCTTAAATGTTTTCATGTCAATTTTAATGTTGTTATAGATTTTAAATTTTCAAAACATAACAAATAATTGCCAACAAGAGCATAGCTCAACTGGCATAATGTTGTACTGATAACCACGAAGTCTGTGGTTCGAACTCCCTACCCCACAAATTGTCAAAAAAAAAAAAAAAAACAGAACAAATAATTACCTAAAATATTATCGAAGGGCTATTTGAAAATCTATATATGCATATCAATGTGATATTGGTCCAAGAATCTTTGGATGCATGGTCAAATTAGTAGTGTATAAATTAATATCCATATAATATCTAATGCATGTAATTGATATTTGATGAAGGGTTGTGTCGATAAGATGAACTAGTCAAAGTGAGCATGATCGAGTGAATTAATATGTATTTCTTTTCTTGAGGTTTGAGGTTCAAATTTTTTTACCTCATATTTGTTGTGCTAAAAAAAATGGAGGAAAAGTTTTTCTTAAGAAGCACCAAAATGAGATATATATTCATATTTTATATATAATTTTTCAAATTAAAAAAAAAATGAGGGAAAGTAACAAAATCTTTATTTCCATATATATAATTTTTTGAATTCAACATTGTTGCTTGATTTATTGTTTTTTGTCTCATTCTTATGCAAGCACTTCCTCTTTAATTTTTTGTTATTTATTTGGAGGTGGAGTTTAGAATCTCTAACTTGATCTTTGTCGAGAGTACATGTCAATTACGGTTGAATCAAGTGAATTTGGGCTCCATCTCTAAATTTATATTACTAGCTTTCCTATATTTCATCATAATTCATTGAGTTTTCTTTATTTATATGGAGGGAGAAAAACAATGTAATGACTATCGCTAAGTAATAATATTGATAATTAAGTGACCATTAGCCAAAAAAAAAAAAAAAAGGAAATATATATACTTTTCCTTTTTACAACTTACTTGAATGTTTAATTTCACCATCATCATCTTTTCTCTAGTTCAACAATTGTGAAGGTAGAGGATTGAGCCAACGAACCCTTTTAAATTATAATAGTTATCTTATATATAATGAGGATTTAAATAATTTCTTATTACCATATAAAATATATTTCTTTGACCCCTAAAACATATTCTCTATGTCTATTTGTGAGAATTAGTTTTTATTTTCATACAAAATCAATGGTCAAAGTATGCATTAGCTCAATGATATTCGACATGTACCTTTGACTAAAAGGTATAACGTAGAAAAAAAATAATTTATTCCTTGGGTTATAAGATTTTTAGCCTTTTTTTTTTTTTTACATTCATTAGTTGACTTAATTTGTAAAATACAACGATCTTGACACAAACCTCAACATAACTCAACTAATTAAGACATTATACATTTGTCTTAAAGGTTAAAGTTCTGAATTCTCACTCATACATTTGTTGAACCGAAAAGAAAGAAAGAAAAAATCTCGATACAATTGATTTGCACCTAAACATTTTACCAATAATATCACGAAGTTTATTTTTGGGCTTTTAAGATTTAATTAAGTAATTTCATATAACGATTTCGATGATAATAAATATTCTAGTACACGTTAAAAACTAAAATTTAGCGTCTTTTATTTTGTCAAAATACAAAGTTACAATAATAATAATACTTTTTTAGTTTGGTGTAGCACCTATAGAATTTCTCGTCACCCTTCACCTTTAACCATCCAATTCAATCATCATTGTTATGGTCAAATTTGGTCGGAGATAATTCACCTAACTCTCACGTGCCACCAACGGTAAATTTGTTTGAGTGGAGGAAGACGTGACCTGCAAAATAGTAAACCTGCACACCGGTGTGGTGCTTGCTACATTGCCTCTGATGCTTAAGTCAGAAAACTGATGGAAGAGCTAGAGAGCAAGAGGAGAAGTCGAGAATAGAGTTCGGGATACTTTCTTCAGTGATGATTAAAGGGTTTAAATACATGCTTATGCTCCGAGGGTTTCTAGGAATTTGGAGGCATTTCGGGATGAACCAGGTGGAACCGGGGCGACCAGAGGCAGCAAGGACCAAACGGAGGCGGAAGGACTCGGCGCGCGCAAGCGGGCCCGATCCCTCCAACCTTGGCCCGACCTTTTGGCCGATTTCGCCTCCGGAGTCCACTTTCCAATCCTATTTACCTGTGCGGTTGTCCTCGTCAGCTCGTTGTACATTGGGGTGATCCAAAATTATCTATAACAATCCCATTATTTTTAATGTTCAAATGTATAGTATTACACTATATCAATAATTAAGCATTGAAAACCTTTTTTTAGCTCAACAACTTGCGAATGTGTAGACGATTGAACTCTTAACTATCATGAGTGTTATAACAATCTTATCTATTGAGCTACTTTTTTGGAAAAAGAAACCCTTTATTTCGACATTAATTTTTTCGATTTTTACTTTTGTGGTAAATTGACCTCTCTACCCTTGAACTTCCTTTGCCATTTTTTGACCGTCTGTAAGTCTATTTTTCTCTCTTACCTCTCCTCTGCCCAAAAGATGTCAGCTGACCTTGGACTCACTTCCTCATTTGGCCTAGAAATCTTTTTTTCTTTCACCTAACAATTTATTTTTAGCCTTTTTTTTTCCGTAAGAAGGTACATTTGCTGTCAATTGGTTGTTTTTTTTTTTTTTGAAAAATTGCTGTCAATTGGTTGTTGATGGAGAGCTTTATTATTTTGTTCGTTATTATTTCAATTTTTAGATTTTATTCCACCTCTCATAGTTTACCACGTGTCCAGTGGATTATATTAGATGGACAATACTTAGCTATGTACCCCTGTTTAGGTAATTTCTAACACACCATCATTAAAATGTCGACAACAAGAGATTAAAAAAAATATTAACTTCCATTTTTCTTTCTCTTAGTTTTTTTTATGGAACACATTGTTATGCAACCAAATATATAATGTTATATGACTAGATTTTCTCTTAGTAAGTTTTGTGGTATGGTATTGTTAAAAGAAAAAATCTAAATTGAAATCATTTATTGTATTATTTTAGAATTAAGTGATTTTAATAAAAAGTGTTACATAACAAATCAAATCATTACATAATAAAAATCAATACTTAATTTTAATGAATTTTTTCATGATAGGGGATAAAAAAATGTTACAAATTTGAAAATATACAAACTAATTATCAAAGACCTATTAGACACTTTTTAAAATTTAAATACTTTTTAGACATAAACTTGACAGTTTAGACTAAACTTGTAACTTAATCTAATTTTTATCCGACAATTATTTTGTATTGTAAGTTTCTAGCCTATGGGTAAAGATTAAAGTTAAGTGCAATAATTTTTTTAATGGCCTAGAATGAGAATAAAATGAAGAAAGATGGGAGGAAAATTTCTCTGAATTTATTTTTGTATCAGAGGTGACATTTTGTATTAGGGTTTAGATTTAATCTCTTTGAGAATAGTGAAGTATTTTTGTCTCCACCTCCCCCTCTTCACAATTTTTTCCTCTAAATCTTGGGTGTTTTTTGGAAAAGTAGGAAAGAAATTAAAAAAAAATTAGAGAAAAGAGGACGTTTTGAAAGTATTTGGAGATTTAAGGTGTCGGGTAGGTAGAACCTACGCGACACTGCAGCAGCCAGATTTAACGAGACGGAGGAGACGACGAAGGAGACGGTGACCAGACAAAGTAGACGACAACGAGGAGGGAGGTTGAGTCGCGACACCTATCGAAAATGGAAGGCGACGAAGTAATCCTAAGGTGGACGAATTATGCTCTCCCAGACAGACCATGCCACAACGTTCCTCCTCGCCGGCGCCCTCCGCTGGCGGAAATCCATTGTCGCCGTTGCTGCCCACCGGAACCAAAAAAAAAACAATCTCAAGCTCTGAAAATAGCGGTCAAAGCAAATTTGAGGAAGAAGAAGAAGAACGAGCAAAATCTCACTTCCCGTTGCGTGTGAGGAAGGAACTCCAATCTTTGGAGTAGAGCAACAATGGCGGACAGGAGAAATTTTGGGTGAAGAAGAAGGAGAGAGAATTTTGGTTTTGAATTTTGGTTTTCTTTTCCTCGGGAATCTGATGGGAAATTGATGAGAAATTTGGGAGAAAGTGATGGGATATTTGGGGAAAATGAAGGGATGTTATTAATTTATTATTATATTAAAGAGGATTTAAAAAAAAAATTAATTTTTTCCACCATCGTTAAAAAAAAAAATGTCATCTGGTCGCGTTTCTTGTAGAGGCGCGACCTACACCACACACATGTCGCGTCTCTTGAAGATAAGCGACACCATAAATCCTCAAATACTTTCAAAACGTCCTATTTTCTCTAATTTTTTTTAATTTATTTCCTACTTTTCCAAAAAACCCCTAAATCTTCCTCCTCTTTGGTTACTAGCTAGCTAGGGTCATGACATGACCTCTACTTTAATTAAGGGAAAAATACATTTTTGGTCCCTGAGGTTTGGGTTAAGTGATAGTTGGGTCCCTGAGTTTTCAAACTCAACAAAAATACCTCTGAGGTTTGAGATAAGTAGCATTTTGGTCCCAACCGTCAATTTTTCCGTTAAATCTTAACAGTTGCTGACGTGGCACTATTATTTTAATAAAAAAAATTACTTTTCTAATTTTTTTAAATAAATAGTAATAAATTAAATAAAAAAATATTTTTAATTATTATTTTTATTTCTTTTTCCCTCTCTCTTCCTCCTCTTCTTCTTCCTCTTCTAATCCATCATCTTCCTCTCCTACTTCTTCTACCACCGGCCGTCGCCCGTCGCCGGCACCGGAGACAGCCGGTCGGCGCCGGCGACCGACGACATTTTTTTTTTTTTTTTTTTTTTTTATCTTTTCCCTTCTCTTCTTCCTTCATTTTTCTGTTTTTTTTTTTAATAAACGGTAACGGAGAGGGAGGGAGGCTCCCTCCCGCGACTCCGACCTCCCTCCTGCGACTCCGGCGCCGGAAACGCGGGAGGGAGGTCCCTCCCTCCCTCTCCGTTACCGTTTATTAAAAAAAAAACAGAAGAAGGAAGGAAGAAGAGAAGGGAAAGGGAAGAGAAAGAGAAGAAAAGATTAAAAAAAAAAAAAAATGTCTCCAGTCGCCGGCGCCGGCGGTGGGAGGAGGCTCCGACGAAGGTTGGGAAGGAGAAGAGAGAATGTGAGGGGGGAGAGAGGAAAAGGTCACGAGGGTGGGGGAGAAAGAGGAGAGAGAGAGATGAGATTTGTTTAATTATTTTTTTAAAAAATTTAATTTATTATTATTTTAATTTTAAAAAAATGTATTATTTTATTATTTTTAACTGCCACGTCAGCACCGTTAAAAAAATTAACGGTGGAGGGACTTAATAGAAGCATTTCTGAAATAGTAGGGACTTGATTGTTCGATTTTGAAACCTAGGGACCAGTTGGAAATGAACCTAAAACACGATGGACCAAAAAGGTATTTTACCCCTTTTTTTTCACAAGTTCTACATGCAATATTGAGTGTATTTCTGTTTCTCAGTTCAACAATAATAAATGGAATGAGAGGATTCGAACCTTTAACCTCTTGGTCGATGGTACATATTTTATGTCATCTAAGTTATGCATACTTAGTTTGATGCAACATTCAACGTATTGATTCACACCTTCATAATGGATATATTTTAATTGATTCATTAAAATATAAATATATTAGATTAATGGAGTTAATTACTTATTACAATTATATTCACTTATTAGGTTCAATCTATTTGTTTATTTAATTTTGCACAAGTAGTTGTTCAACTTTTTAATAATTCTAGTCAATTGTTCAATTAAACTTAATAAATCAATATATTTTAATGGCTTAAAACTAATTTCAATTAATTGATTAGTTTTTCATAATTACACATAAACCAAACACAAACATTATTTATTTCTATGAAAATATTTATTGTTAAGTCTCTCGTGGTGATCTATAGAAGCAATGGGTCCTTCTTCGCACAATCTTTACTCAACAATTTAAAAAAATATTTATCCAAAAAATAAAAATAAAAATTTTCTCATGGAAGTTTAATCTTAGAACTATTAATATAGCTAATCGACTTCAAAAGCGAATGTTATATTTTACTCTCTCTCCATCATTCATCTAAAGTCTTACATTTTTCCATTCCCCTTGACTTTGCAAGCTTTTTTCTTTCTCCATCATTACATAAAACAGAGAAATAGCCCTGAAAACATTAAGGAATAATAACATTCTATCAATGTTGTTGTAAACAACATTTCTCCATCTTTCTCTTTTCTTTCTCTAGCTATTTGTGGACTTTATACTTAGTGCATTAAGGATCATATCTATCGACAAAGACTAAAGAGAGTCTCTACCATACTTAATACCTTACCTTGACTTCTCTTTATGTTTTTAAGAATGAAGTTATAACCAAAACTATTGTTTGATTCTCATCACGGGTCTAATTCTCTCAAATGGTTGAAAGGATCCACCATAATTTTGTGAAACTTATAATGGAGATTTTCCTCTAAGGATTTTGTTAGGTTCATATCCTAAAAGCAAAACATTATTTAACATCTCTCCTTTAAATATATCTTATCCAATGGAGATTTAATCAAGTATAATTGTTCTAGTTTCTTCCACAAATTAGATAATGTCATAATATCACATCTACTTGCCTCAAAAACATTATCTGATAACTATAATATCATTGTATTAAATGCAATTTTGATCCTTTTTCTTAAAGTCCAATGTCGTTGAGACCTTCCATTCTACTCAGAGTTGTCTTATCTTCTTCTCCCATTGACCAAAGTCCCCTTTACCATTGAACTTTTCAACATTGAATCTAGTAGCCCTAATTAATCAATTTTCGATGATTTTCCTACCTAGATTGATTCAAACTCTTGATATCATCAACTTAGATTATCTAGTTTAATACTAATATAATGGTAATAAACTTGTAACTCATTCCACATACATAACCATCAATCAATAGAGATAATATAAACCAATGTGAGTATAGCTTAGTGACAACTGACATGTATTCTCGACCAAAAGATTCGAGATTCGACACGTTCAAATGTTATTGAACTAAAAAATAAAACATAATGCAATAATAGGGAGAAAAATGGACCCACCAATTTAATCCCAATAACAAGCTTATGAATGAAAATTTTCCTTGGTGAATTAAATCATAACATTTGAATTAAATTGTCACATAACCATTGCATTAATAAACTTTTGGAGATTTTTATACCACCTTTGAAAAGAAGTGAATTCACACACTTGCTTAAATATAGAGTCAGAAATTGACCAATCAAAAGTTTTAACGCAAAAATTAATACACCTTACCTAAAGTTTAGAGGTAAATTTATATTTTCCCCCCAAATAAAACTATCAATCGTTTTCTCGTCAAAATGAACATAACTCAACTACAATTGACATGTACTTTCGATCAAGAAATCATCTCCTAAACTATGTAGCTGTTTTCTCATACTCCCTCGACCGATCTCTCCAATTTTAGAGGGTGAAAGAGAGCTTCCTCATCCACACAAACATTTTGTAAAAAAGAAAAAAAATTATGTTCTTTGTTATAGGTAATTTTGGACCACTCCGATATACAAGGAGTTGACGAGGACAATCTGACGCGAGCTCATAAATAGAACCGAAAAATGGACTCCAAAGGCGAAACGGGCAAAAAGGTCGAATGGACCGAGCCATGGTCCGACCACTTGGCCCACTTGCATGGGTCGAGTCCATCTGCCTCCGTTAAGTCCCTACTGCTCCTGGCCGCCTCGGTTCTACTCCTGAATCGTCTCTGAAATCCTAAAAACCCTAGGAGCATGAGTATGTATATTTAAACTCCTTCCATCGGATCCGGAACTCTATTATCGACTTCTCCTCTTGTTCTCTAGCTCTTCCATCTTAAGCATCGAAGTCGGTGTGACAATGGTAATGGAGGTTTACTATTTTGCATGTCACGTCTTTCCCCCTCATACAAATTTAGGCACACGAAGGTCAGACGAGATCCTCCCGTCTAGATTTTGCCATCAACATTCTTCATTTTCCATATAGAACGTTGACTCGGTTCCCAACTCCAAGTTGACTCGACATCTTCAAGACTTTCTCGAATCAACCCATATTACAGAAGGCCGCCATTGTAGGTCGCAAAGGTAGAAAAAAAAAAAAAAAAACACGCATTTGATTTGATTAATCTTTAATGTTTGAATTTTTCTCATCAATTTCTTTTGCCTTCCAAAGAAAGTTTCACTTTTTTTAAAAAAAAAAAAGAATGAATTTTCCAAGAAATTTCCAATTTTGAACTGTTTCGTTATCGATGTCTCTCTTTTTCTTTGCTTCGCTCACTTCCTTGACTCTTCAACTGAGAAATTTCGTCACGACTAGTCGTCACCTTCCCCTTCATTTCTCTATCTCTCCATCGTTTCTTCACTATAAATAACATCCAAGTCTTTTGAAGTCCACAGATTTCATCACTTTTTTTTCAATTCCTTTTCTTTTCTCAATTTTTTCTCATCGGAGCTCTTTGATTCTGTGTTCAGCGATGAAGGTACGACATGTCGACTTCTTTGTCTTTCTGGTTTTTTCTTTGGGGGGTTCTGTTTTTCTGATCTTTGATCTTTTTTTTTTTTTTTTTTTTTTTGCAGAAGGTGATTGTGAAATTGGATGTTCAAGATGATAAATCTAAGCAAAAAGCTATGAGCACTGTGTCTAGTCTATCAGGTACTCAATTGAATTTCTGATTTTGTCCAAATCAGAATTTATTTTCATTCTTGATGGATCATTGAAATAACCCATCATTTATTAGAGAAACAAAATCAACCCCATCTCTTAAAACCTGTCACTTGAGTCTCTCTCTGTTTTTCTCCAAACCAAATGAATTTGCTTTTTTCATTTTTCATGGAAAATTGAAAGAACACATTATTTTACAAGCAAAACAAAAACAAACCCATGTCTTAAAATCAGTCATCTCTCTCTCTCTCTCTCTCTTTTTCTGTCTTGTTTGGCTTATGAGAAAACAGAAGAAAAGAAAACACAAAAACCAAAAAAGTTTCCTTTTTTCCTCCTTTTCATGGGAAAATCAAAAGGACCCATTATTTCACAAGAAAAACAAAAACAAACCCATGTCTTGATTCTTAAAATCAGCCATCTTTCTGTCTCTCTGTCCTGTTTGGCTTCAGAGAAAACAGAAGAAAAGAAAACCAAAACCAAAAAAGTTCCCCCTTTTCCCCCTTTTCATGGAAAATCAAAAGGACCCATTACTTCACAAGAAAAACAAAAACAAACCCATGTCTAAAAATCATCCATCTTTGTCCTGTTTGGCTTAAAATTGATTGGGTAAATTCTTGCAGGAGTGAACTCAATCTCAATGGACATGAAAGAGAAGAAACTGACAGTAACAGGGGATGTAGATCCAGTGGTGATAGTGAGCAAACTGAGGAAAATTTGTCACACAGTGATAGTATCAGTTGGACCAGAGAAAGAAGAGAAGAAACCAGAGCCAAAGAAAGAGGAGCCTAAGAAGGAAGATCCCAAAAAGGCAGCTGAGGAAAAGAAGAAAGAAGAACAAAGAATTGCTGAGTATATCAAGGCTATGGAAGCCTATCGTAAACTCTATCCACCAATGTATTATCCTCCTAGAACCATAAGCATTGAAGAAGATCCAAATGGTTGTGTTGTTTGTTAAAATCTTTAGCTCTTTCTCTATAGATGATGATGAGTTTGGAGGGAAATTTTTTCCTTTGTGAAGTTCTGAATCTAAGTTGAGTTTTTTTTTTTTTTGTTCTTGTACTTTTTTTTGGGGTATGGAGGATTGCAATTTGCATCCATTGATTGAAACATGTCCTTAGTGAATAATACATATGCTTGTTTTTTTAATTCTTCTTTCACAATATCAATTTTTACCTTAAAGAGCCAAATAAAAGCACAAAAAAGCTAGACAGGACCTAAGCTAGAAATAAATGGAAAAATTAAAGAAAAATCAAATCTTAAATCTAGGGTAGAGAAAAAAAAAAAAAAAAAAAAACTTACTATAACTTAACTAATATGAAACATTACTGATGGTCAAATTTGGATTGGCAGAACTCAACTGACCTTCACGTGTCAAGACAGTTAAACATGCACACCAGTGTGGTGTTTGTCACACCGCCTCCGATGCTTAAGTCAGCAAGCTGATGGAGGAGAGCAAAAGAGCAAAGTAAGAGAAAAGAGTTCAGGGAATGAGTTTCGGGATCCCCTTCTTCAGTGACGAAGAATGATTTAAATACGTGTTCCTCCTCTAGGGCGTTTTTAGGCGTTCAGAGGCGATTCAGGCTAAACTAGGTGGAACCGGAGCAGCCAGAGTCACCTGGGACTGAATGGAGGGGAGGGAACTCGACCCACACGAGTGAGTCGAGCATGGGATTGGGCCGAAACGACCCAATCCCTTCAGCTCGCTCTCCTCCGAGGTCCGCTTCCTGGTCAAGTTTTTGTGTTGGTGATGCGTTATCTGCTTAGTCATGGGATTCTCGAATGGTCCAGAATCACCCACAAACAAATACCATAAAATAATAATAGTAATTCATAATGCTAAATGTTTCTCGTTATTTTAGGGAAAAAATGTATTTGATAATAATTATTTTTTTTGTACTTGGGGAAAAAAAAGTAAAAATGCTTTTCATAATCACAAATTGATTTCTTGTTCTACAAAAGAATACTTGCAAATAATATATATATATAGTCGAAATTAATCAATGAACTAGTAAGTTGATTTGAACAAGTCTCTTCTAATGTACTATACCTATTTTCTGTTTTTTTGTGTAATGTTAAGAGTTTTTTTTTTTTTTTTTCACGAAACTAATTATATGATGCTAAGAAAATTATTTATCTCCTATTGTTGATAACAATTACATAACATACAAATACAGATTTCACCAACTTTTGGTTAGATTAAGATTGTATAACTTCAACAAGTAGAAGATATTTATATATATTAAATCGGATCAAAGTTATATTAATCCAAAGGTAGAGGATAGAGACTAAAGGAAAAGGTTTGAACTTCTATCGTCACCTTTGAAATTAAAGTAGTCTATTTATCATCATTAAAAAAAATACAAATTCAATAAGTTAATCTTTAAAAAAGTGACATTATTGATACTTTAAATGTGAATGCTACTTCAAAATCTACCCTAACATATTTAAAGAGTTTTTCATTTTTTTTATATTTTTAATTCTACTAGTTTATTCAAAACCAAAGTTCTACCAAAAAACAAAGTTAGATAGACATTAGATCAGATTATATAGTATTTGGCCTGCACAAAAATTAGGAGAGAGGAGGGTGAGATGATTTTGACAAACTAGAGCTCTCTTTATACATATCATATTAATTAATTTAGAGTTTTTTTTTTTTTTTTTTGAGACATTTTAATTTAGAGGTTGTTTGAGAGTCACTTTCAAAAAATAGGTTTTAGTGTTATTTGTTAAAATAATTTTTGTGGGGTTTCCAAAAATACAAATAACAATTGTCTAGAACCACTATTTATAATAAGTGAAATCACTTGTGTACATATATACAATAGAAAAACAAGAGAATTAAAATAAAATTAAAATAGGTTAAATTACCATTTTGCCCCTACTTTTTGCTTGAATCTTTTTTTTTTTTTTTGGTCTTCAAAGTTTCAATATATCTAATGAATCCAATTTGATTTTTCTGGTTTTAAAAATTTTAATATTTTAGTATATATGGTGTAGTTAGTTAAATCTCTTAAATATATATTCTTATTAATTATGTGTACTAATACTATGTGATGACAATTTGCTTGCTTGATAGGTTTCTTCTAAATATGATTGAGAGAGAATGAATTGGCATTTAGAATAAAGTAGAGTGATGGATAAAATGATTTATTATAATAATAGGTGACTCTATTTATTAATTTTTTTTTTTTGAATCATAATAATAGGTGACTCTATTCAAAAAAAAAAAAAAAAATTAATAATAGGTGACTCTATTAAAGTTTGAAGTGGGTTAAAAAAGAATGCAAAGGTGAGATGAATTTGAGCTGAAACCTAATACATTCAACCTATATTGTTATATTCAACTAATTTCATATTTAAAATTGTTCACAAATCAAATACTCAATGGAACTATACAAACTAAATTAAAGTTTTTAAAATGAAAAGAACTTAGTTGAAATTAAAGCAAATTTTGAAGACTAAGTATCAGTTTGGAGTGACTAAGTGTTTCAAAACAATTTAATTTTTGCACTTAAAAACATTTTTTTAGACACTTAGAGGATACATGTCAATTACCACTGAACTATGTTTACTTTGATTATTAGATGATCACTTAACGTAAAAATTGTATATCTTTTTATATTATTATATATGTTGTAAAAAATTGTGTTTTAACTTTTAACGCTTTTTTTTAATTTACATTTTTTAGGAAAAAAAATCATTTTTTTACAGAAATTAGTTATATCAAATTTCACCGTAAGTCGTCAATTTCATCAAATGTTGCAATTTTTGCCTTTGGTTCAATTTCCACCAATTTACTCACTAATTAGAAAAAAAATGGTAATAATCTCCTTAAACTTGCTAATTTAAAAAAAAATAAAAAAAAAAATTGTACAAAATTATGTTTGATCATTGCACAAAAATAATCATGGAATAATTGGTTGAAACTTACCAATTTCAACAAAAATTAAAGTCTACTATCTCTTATTTTCCTTAAAAAAATCCTTCCATTTATATCATACATGTTTTTATAATTGGTTGAATACATAAGAAAACACCTTATTTAACAATCCATCAAATACGAACTTATCAAAAGATAAAAATTACAGACCGTTTAAATTTTAGGTTAAGATCGTAACACTCGAAATTGATACAAGGTGATGAGTTAGATGTTGTTGATGCCAAAATTTGGCCAAGGGACTCACCTGACCTTCACGTGACATCAACGGTGAATTTGTAGAAACTGGGGAAGACATGACCTGCAAGACCAGCAAAAACCGCTGCACACCGGCGTGGTGTAGGCCACACCGCCTCCGATGCTTAAGTCAGAAAACGGGAGGAGAGCAGGAAAGTCAGAGAAGAGAGTCGATAATTCAGTTCGAGTCCCTTGCTTCAGTGGCGAAGAGGGGTATAAATACATGCTCATGCTCCTAGGATTTTTTAGGAGTTCGAAGGCGTTTTGGGACAAACCAGGCGGATTCGGGGTAGCTAGAGGCTACAGGGACCAAACGGGGCTGCAGACCGAGGGTGACCAGGGGGTCGGGCTTTTGGCTCGACCCCTTCGGTCTTGGCCTGTCCCCCCGCCGGTTTCGCCTCTTGGGTCCATCTTCCGATCTGATTTCTGCTCGGTTGTCCTTGTCAGCTCCTTGTGCATCGGGGTGGTCCAAAATAACCTATAATAGATGTAAATTTTGATTTTTTTTTTACTATAAGTCAAAAAAAAAAAAAAAAAACCTGTCGGATTTCAAAACCACTGTTTGTGAATGGAATATCTTTTTGCCGTACAAAGACATTGTAGGTCTAGGCTAGTGTGACATTAAATATTTTCTTTGTAATTAATTTATTTCCACATTGAAATGGACATGAGATGTATCCAAAGGTGCCGTCTTCAAGCAATTCTCTTGTCATTTTTCTCTAGTCTCTGATTGGCACAATTGCAATAAAAATCAATGAATTATCGATCAAGATGTGTGTAATCTGAACGAGACAAAAATATAAATAAAAACGATGACATGTTCATAATCATATAAGTTACTTTATCGTACTTTTATTAACATCACTAATGAAATAGTGATTCCTAGAGACCAATTTGAACAGTTTTTCAAACTTCAAAGTTTAATAGCGACTTATTTCATAAATTTAAAACAAGAAAGGTACTTTTTCTTTTGATTTCTTTTTACAAAATACAAGAAGTGATTATCAAATCAATTAGACTTTGCCGATTATAAAATTATGGTTCATGATTATTCAATTGAATACATATTTGGCAAGATGTCAAGGTAATAGTAAATTTGACCAATTGCAGACAATCGTGTCACGCCCACATTCAACTATATAAGCATGAGTTTGACCCACAAATTTTGGATCAAATTCACTGTATTCTTATCCTTTGAGAATAATCACCATCATATTTTAAAAAATTATTTTTAAAAATAAATATTTATACACTTAAGTTCAACATAAATATAGAAGTGTCATAATATTAAAACATCTCTTTATAATTTCTTTTCCAATCAAACAAATATGGCATACAAAATTCAAATGGATATGCTTTTGAACCATTAGAATTTACCCATAAAGTCATCAATCATAGATATATTTTTTTGGAAACTACCATCAAAATGAATGGAAAAAGAAAGAGAAACAATGAATTGTTTTCGAAAAGGTTAAAAGAGGGGGAAAAAAGAAAAAGAAAAAAGGGTTAAAATCAAGATGTAAATGAAGCCCATTTGTAAAACTTGGGTGAAGATTCCTTTTGAAAAAAAATAGTTTTTTTAATAATGCCTTTTGGGAAGTTGATAATAGAAATATATGCTATGGAGAGGTAGCCATACATTATTTCCACGACTCTTTATCTTTGACTTTAAGCAACTAAGACGTGTGCATAAGCCACCCTTCGTTGATATAACCTTTTGATTATATTTGTTTTTATGTTAAAAGTCTTTGCGGAGAGAATTCAAACTACAATTTATTTATCAAAAATTGACAACATGAACATAGTTCAACTTAAGGGTGCAAGGGAAAATCGAAAAACCGATGGTTCAGGTCGGTGGTTTCAACTTGAATATAATGAAAAGTGGTTGAATTGGGTCGGTTTCGAGTTTTGGAATGGTTAGATCGGTTATAGACCGAGCCGATAGATTAATATATATATATTATTAACCAATTTGATAACTAGACATCTTAAATGGCTCGTGAGGTTAAAATTGCATTTTGGTATATGTGATATGTGATATGTGAGGGCACATGTTCAAATCTTGTCCGAAGTCAATTAATTATTTAATATACATATTTATTGACACTAATATATGAGTGATGAAGATGAGACCCAAAAACTCAAATGTCAAAATAGATGGTAACAAATGCACAAAAAAAGTTACTATGGAATAGTTGGAGCAAACTTCAAACGTAAAAAAAGATGGTAGGGGCAATATATGAGCGATGAAAATATGATAGGGTAGACATGAGAAATGATTGAATAGCTTCCAATTTGCGAAGAATGATTAAGTCTACAATTTCTACCATTTGATTGTTGCAAGGGAAATGTGCTAGATGGTAAACACTAGGGTTTCAAAGGAGATTGGAAGGACAATCATCTGTCTAAAGTTTTACAAGTATTTATCGAAAGTAAACACAAATATATGAGTGATGAAAATGAGACCAAAAAAACTCAAATGTCAAAAAAGATGGTAAAGAAAGACATGAGAGGTGAACTGAATAGCTCTTGATTTGGGAATAGTGATTAAAGTCTATGATTTGATTGTTGCAAGATAAATGTGCAATGGTAAACACTAGGGTTTTTCAATGGAGATTGGGAGGACAATCATTTGTCCAAAATTTTAACTATTTTTCAAGTACAAGGTGTATTTGTTGGCTAAAGGTTGAAAATTTGAGTTTTGAACATTAAGGCTCCGTTTGATAAACATTTTGATAAACATTTCGGGCCCGTTTGATAACCATTTCGTTTTCTGTTTTTTGTTTTTGTTTTTCATTCTTAAAAAATAGGGGTGTTTGATAACCTTTTCTGTTTTTTAAAAACGTTTTTGAAATTATAAGTAAATTTCAAAAACAAAAAAAAAAAAGTAGTTTTTAAAAACAGATTTCTGTTTTTCAAAAACTCATTTTTCTTCTAATGCTTACTTTTCTCCTCTTTTACCTCCCCTCTCCAACAAATTCTTTTCTTTTTTTTTTCTCTCTCTCAAATTTATTTTTCTCTCTCAATTTTTTTTCTCTATAACTTGTCTATTTCTAAAAACTTGTCAATACCTTTTCTATCCTCAATAAACATGTTCTAATTTTTCTTTTGAAAAAAAAAAAAGTCACCAAAATTTTCTATCGCTACAACTTTTCTTTATTTTTCTAATTTATTGTTATTTATTTAGCATATCTTTTACTCTTAACCTTACTATCTCTCTAAATTTTCTTTTTTTTTATTTAATTTTTTTAATCTAAAATTTATCGCTTTTACTCTAACTTGTTTTCTATTTTTTTTCTCTAACTAATATCTTTTCTCGAGTCTAACTAATATTCTTTCTCTAAACACTTTCTTTCATCTCTCTAAATATCTATGTTTAACTTTTCTCTCGTCTTTTCAAAAAAAAAAAAAAAAAAAAAAATTCTCTTGAAAACATTTATATTTGTGTCTCTAAATTTTTGTTTCAACGTCTTTACACATTTTTCTCTCTCTAAAATATCCTTTCATCTTTCTAATTTTTAAAAAACTGAAAACCAAAAACAGTTATCAAACAAGGTTGGTTTTTTGTTTTTTAAAATCAGAAAACAAAAAACAGTTATCAAACATATATGGTTTTTGTTTTTAAAAAACAGAAACCAAAAACCAAAATAAAAAAAACAGAAAAACCAAAAACCAAAAACTGAAATGGTTATCAATGTGTTTGTTTTTGGTTTTTGAAAATTAAACCTATAAACACTATTTTTACCCACAAGCTTCTTTGTTTTTTATCTACATCATTTCCTATGTTTTCAAAAACCAAACAAAATTTTGAAAACAACAAAAAGTAGTTTTCCAAAACTTGTTTTTGGAATTTGGCTAGGGAACTCAAATGTCACCCTAACAAAAATGAAAACCATTGTAAGAAGATTGAGAGAAAACATGCACAATCTTCAAAAACCAAAAACCAAGACCCCGTTTGATAACCATTTGGTTTTTGGTTTTTGAAAATTAAACTTATAAATCCTACTTCCACCTACAAGTTTCTATGTTTTGCTAATACTTTTCTTTCCTTGTTTTTAAAAACCAAGCAAATTTTGAAAACTAAAAAAAGTAGGGGCCGTTTGATAACCATTTCGTTTTCTGTTTTCTGTTTTTTTTTTTTTTTTTTTTTTCATTTTTTAAAAACAGGGGTGTTCGATAACCATTTCTGTTTTTTAAAAACGTTTTTGAAATTATAAGTAAATTTCAAAAACCAAAAAAAGTAGGCCTCGTTTGATAACCATTTGGTTTTTGGTTTTTGAAAATTTGGCTTGTTTTCTTCCAATTTTCCTACCATGGTTTTCATATTTGCCAATGACACATTTGAGTTCCTAGCCAAATTCTAAAAACAAAAACAAGTTTTTGAAAACTATTTTTTTTAGTTTTCAAAATTTGCTTGGTTTTTAAAAACAAGGAAAGAAACGTATTAGCAAAACATAGAAATTTGTAGGTGGAAGTAGGATTTATAAGCTTCATTTTCAAAAACTAAAAACAAAAAACCAAATGGTTATCAAACGGGGCCGTAGTTTTTAAAAACCGATTTCTATACTTTCGATCAAGAGGTAGAAGGCCTGAGGCCGATGCCATTGAACTAAAGAAAAGAAAACTCTTAAAAAGTGGCACATTGATTTATATATATCAAGAATGGATGGTTATAGTTTGAAAGTCACTTAGTTTAAAAAAAAAAAAAAAAAAAAGAAAGTCACTTTTTTGGATTAAAATATTATTTTAGTCCGTGTACTTTAGTTTCATTACATTTTCATTTTAGTTTATCTAGTTTTTTCATTTTGGTCCCTAATAAGTGTTTTTCTTCCCCATAATCCTCATCGCCTTCCTCTTTCTCTCTAGGCCAAGCTAAAATGGTAAGAGTCTAGAGACAGCAGGTCGCATCATCACAAGGAATTTGTGAAGTTTTCATGGCTTTTCAGATTGAACCTCCTAATCACCCCCACGAACAGCACCCAATTAAATTCATCACCCACTTCTTCCATTCCGCTACCTCCAATTTCTGCACCCTTTTCGCCAATCCCCAATCAATTCCGCCATTTTCCCTGCAACCCTCTTCTTCTAGGCTATGTATTCCAGTCGCATTCCCAGCTTCCCGAAAACCCCCTTTTCTCACCCATTCAGGTTTTGACTCAACTCATCATGACCTCGACTCCTCCAAATCCGCGGCTGTTAAGGGTTTGCCGTCATCGGCCGAGTTCAGCTCCGGTTTTCCGTCGACGCTTAGAATTTCAGGGCTTAATTCGAATGGAAAAGCTGGCGGCCCTGCATTTGTTGGCCAGGTCTTCAGTATGTGCGACCTTTCTGGGACTGGACTTATGGCAGTCTCGACCCATTTCGACATTCCATTCATTTCCAAGAGGTTCCCCCCTATCTCTGGTAGTTAAGATTGACTCTGTAATTGTTTTGCCATTTGGAGCCTTCATGATTAGTTTAAACTGATAATTATATGTTGCAAGGGAAGAGTTTGAAGCTAGGTTGGAGAGGGTACCACGTAAATGATTTTACTAATGGGCAGCCTATCGTGGCTGTTTAGACCGAAAATTGTAGAGGTTAAATTATATGAGATGTATTGCTTACGGTTTTAATGAACTTAGTTTATGAATGTGTGATTGGGGAGACAGAGACTTTTTATGTGATTTATGTTTGAATAGCTTAAATATTAGAGTTTATATAACTCGTGTTTTGTTTGTGGGTTTACGATTCTAGAAGTTAGGATGTAGAGTATGAGTTCCATTTCATAAGTTTGTAGTTTCAACTCAATTGTCTTGGATACGCAAGCTCATATCCTATTTTGAACAATGTTATGAGCGTTAATGCTACCATGTGCAAGTTTTTACAAAAAGAACTCAACTCTCTTGGGATACTTTGAAAATTTATTGTGCCAAATATACTTCCATAAAAGCATATTTTTCAAGATGAAATCTCCAAAGCTATTTAGTAAGAAGAGAAAGGCTCATTTTCTGGCATCCCATTCCAATTGGAGTTGGACTTCTGACCAATTATACAAATGTAATACCTCCTTTTATTTTTTCCCCTTCTAAAGGAAGTTCTAGAAAAGTTTCTCTAAAGAATTAGCCACCTTTGTGAGCATGTGGAAGAGGCATAACAAATGGGAAGATGTGAGAGAGTTTCTTTAAATGAATGGTGCTCTTCTTTTTATAGAAAAGACTTCCTTCAGTTTTGAAGCTTTTTCTCAATTCTTTCCAATAAACGAGGATTTCCGCGGAGGGGAGACTTTAGGCTGCTTAGTAAGAGCTTGGCCATGAACCTTGCTTGTGAGGAAAAAAAAAAAAAAAAACGAAGCCAAGTGATCAATGGAGGAACCACCACTTTTTTTGTTTTTTAATATCCGTGAGTGTTCGGGCTAGCTTGCACAGACCATAACTAATCTCACAGGACAACCGTCTGACCCTACTACATTTGATTGTTAGAAAACATGTAGGATATTAAATCCTATGTAGGTGGCCATCATGAATTGAACCCTTTTTTTTTTTTTTGGCCCTTATTAACCACCAAGCCAACCTATGATGGTTGACCACCACAATTAATTCCACTAGTTGAGATTTAGCATGAACGTTTTCTCAAAGATCTCGATGATTTTGAAGAGATTTTTGAGGCATGCCTTATCAAGTGCAGAGAAGAGGATAGTATTGTCCACAAATAGTAAGTTACCCCAATGTAAATCAGTCCAGGTCTTCATTGAGGGGTTTGGTGGGGTTTTAATATTTTCCTTTAATGTAACGTCATCAAGTGTTCGGGGGGGGGGGGGGTTGAGGTGCTTGTTGGGTCAAGGACAATGCCTTCATTATGCTAATGTTCGAAACCAACTTCTCTTTATGGGAGGGGGAGCTGCTTGAAGCTGGATAAAAATAAGTCTTGGCAAGAAAGTTGATAATCAGACAGAAGAATGATGACCTGCCTTTTTATCATCTCCGGAGAGGACAAAGAGTTCGCTTTTACTTCCATTACTTCAAGTTTGGCAATCTTAGCTTCATATTTCTTTTGTTTGATGTTTTTTTGCACTCTAGAACATAGTCTGAGCTTTTCTTCACCTTGAAGGACATGTGGGTGAGGGGAAGATTCATAAGCCCCTTGAAGCAACCTTCCAACCAAATTAGGGAGTCCTATTGAAGTGAGAAGGAGAAAGAGTTGTCTCTTTTATTTTATGCTCAGGAATCCTAGCTCTGCTTCTTCTAAAATTTTTGTCCACTCCTATGGAGAACAACCTTTTCAATTGGAACTGAATGGTCTCTTAGATTCTTTGAGATATTTGGCCTCTTTGTGGTGTACTCTTTACTGAGATATTTGTAGATACACCTCTTTCCATTTTCTTTTTGGGTTAGTTGGAGCTCCTTCTGTAAACTTGTTGGGCTATTAGGTTGAAAACTTGTCTTTCCTTTATTTTGTATTAATCTTCACGTACGTAATTGGTATTTTATCTATAAGAAAAGAAAACTAACCTCACTTTGGGGGTGGCATGTTAGTTTAATCCTTGTTTGAGTGAAGCTGGTTGATTATATGTTATTCGCAATGAAATGGTTTCTCATCATAAAAAAGAAAAAAGAAAAAATATTATGCACGATCCATATAATTCTTTATCATTATGGTAGTATTTGCATTACCAGCTAGGCATGTTGGTTTAATCTTCCTGATGGATTTTTTTTTTTAAATTAGCTAAATTGTTTTTAGTAATTGAAATTGAAAAAAAGAATAATTCCAGTCTTGCTATTAACTAGTAGTACTGTTCTGAGTGAGCATCCTTTCAAAGCCATCTCTAAAGCTTAGAGGGTACGAGGGGGATTCGGCTGAGGTTTGGTCCCTTGTGAGATATTACGTTTCTCTTTGGGCGTCGGTGTCGCGTTTATTCTGTAATTATTCCATAGGTCTTATTATTTTGGATTGGAGCCCCTTTATCTAATGGGGTCTCCCTCTTTTTTTGTGGGCGGGTTTTTTTTTGGTCGTCCTTGTATTCTTTCATTTTTTCTCAATGAAAGCATGGTTATTCATCCAAAAAAAAAAAAATCCTTTCAAAGCCATCTCTTATTTGTTGATTCCATTCTTTTAGAACCCCAGAGTGGCTTAAGAAGATGTTCTCAACCATTACCAAGAGTGAAAGAAATGGCCCCATATTCCGCTTTTTTACCGATTTAGGTGATGCAGGTATTGACTCTACTCTTTATCCTTGTTTCTTTTGCAGAATTTATGTGATTTATGTACTTCTAGACATTCAAATGCATTTGGAATAAACTACATTTAAGAATAAAAAATTTTCAAGCGAACATTGCCTTGTTTCTAATATAAGCAATTTATCTTGACATTTATCAAAATCATTTCAAACCATTGGAATTTTACTTCTGTTTTTTCAAGGTTGTGTTACCATAATGGCAAACCTGTTTATGTTGGAGTCCCTCAAATTCTGTCATTGCTTTCCATCTTTTAGTATCTTATTATTGACTTCTCAATTTGACTTCAGCCATTATGCATTACATCCTGACTCAAAATATTTGCTACTTAGTTACATATGTTAAGCGACTGAATATTCCAAGTGCTGTGGTGGGTGCATGTCGTCTTGATTTAGCATACGAGCATTTCAAGGTACTAAATTTAATATTGGTGAACTAATCTTAATTTATTAGTTGGATTCTCAACTTTCAACTTTTAGATGTAATAAGGTTCCTTTTCTGTTTATCCCATGGCCATCCTTAAATAGTGTTTTTCTTTTAGAAACCAAGCTTTCATTGAGAAAAACGAAAGAAATACAAGGGTATAAATAGTCTATATAGTTACTGGTACTGCATACTCTTTTTAGTGATATAGGTAGCTGTGGTTTGGTTTGTTTTTGTTCTATGGGCAATTGTCATAGAATCACATTGTGAGTAAAGTTATCGTGTTCAATGAGCAATTGTCATACAATCACATTATGTATGGACAGGCAGGGGTCCCTAGAAGGATACCGTTTTTTTCAATGAACTATGTACCATGAAGGTTTGAATACAGCTAAGAAAGTTGAAAATCAATGCCCCAGCTTTAGTCTTTGACTGAACTGGTGTTTGTTATGTTATAAAGCTGAAGAAACTGTTGGGAATTTGTTTTTTCACTGCTTGTACAGAGAAAATGTTGGGAATTTTTGTTGGAACAATTTCATGTCATGGGTTATGGGACAAACAACCGACGAAAATCTTAGTTCAATTCTTGTCTGACCATAGACCGACAAGGTATAGATTTTGTGGTAAATGGAGTAAAGGTATCTTTCTTGAATATTTGGGTAGAACAGAATTCTAGAATATTTAATGACATGTAAAAGGAGTCAGAGGAATTACCTGATTTGGCCAAGATTCATAGTTCTTTTAGGCGTTCTTTGTTTTAACTCTTTCTGTAATTTTTCTACTTTTGAAAAAAAGAATACATTCTCTCAAACAAAAATATGTTATCAGTTCATCTTGGCATTTTGTTGATGAGAATCCATAACCATAAGATATTGTGGTGTATTGACTAACCTGTATGGTTTTTGAACCAATACATGATTGTACTGTAATTTCCAAAATCTGCTGAAGATCTGCTACTTGATTTTTGGACATTGTCTTCCATGATCTAACTTCTGAAGTTGTATCATGCAGGAAAAACCTCACTTATTTCAGTTCATTCCGAATGAGAAGCAAGTATGATTTTTCTTATCTGAAGCAAGAAACTTTCATTAATACAAAATATATAGGAAAAGAATCAATTTATACCACTATACTTTGTAGGTTGAAAAATTAAAACTCTAAAGGCCTAAACTAATTATTGTAACCATTAGAACCCTAAACTTTCATAAGTTAAATCAAACTTAAGACTATCTGTTAGTGACTTATAACTATTTTCACTTTGATTCCATTTAAAATCAACCAAAAATCAACCTCTCCATTTATCAAGCTCCCAAGAAGGTCACTAACCTGCTGGAAAAGATGTTCAGAAACTTTCTTTGGAGGGGCGGTTTAGACAAAAAAGGTAGCCACCTTCTTAAATGGTCTAAACTAAAAACTCCCACTGTAGAGGGGGGATTGGGCCTTTATGATCTCCACAACAAGAATATATCTCTGCTGACCAAATGGAACTGGAGATTCTACAAAGAAAAAGATGCCTTATGGAGGATGATTATTGCTTCTAAGTATGGGGTCTCTACCAACAATTTTAAATTGGGAGCTAGATCCATGCACTCATCCAAAGGTCCCTGGAAGGCCATTCACGGATTGCAACCCTTGCTATCTAATCATATAGACTTTATAGTGGGTAAGGGAGATAAAGCAATGTCTTGGGAGGATAAATGGATTGGTCCCTCGTGCCTTCAGTCTTCGTTCCCTCTTCTGTACAGTTTATCGCTTCATAAGGAGTCCTGTGTTGCTGACTGTTGGATTGAGTCCTCTGGGGCCTGGAACCTTCATCCGAGAAGGCACCTAAATGATGAAGAAACTGCCGAATGGGCCACTTTGTCCCAACTTCTTTCCACCTTTACATTCATAGACAGGGAGGATTATTGGTCATGGAACCTTGAGAAATCTGGTGTCTTTTCTACCAATTCTCTCACTAAAAGGCTTGCCTCACAGGAGCCCCACACCTCTACATCCCTATACGGCCAATTATGGAAGGGGCCCATGCCGAAGAAGGTCAAGTTTTTTATATGGGAGCTTAGCCACCTTTGTATTAACACCGCGGATGTCATCCAAAGAAAACATCCTTGGCAGACCTTATCCCCCACTTGCTGCTGCATATGCTACAAGGTCAATGAATCTCAGATTCATCTCTTCAGTCAGTGCTCCTTTGCAACTGCTTTCTGGGAACATCTTCAACAAGCATTTGGCTGGACGTATACTAGACCGGGTGACATCACTTCCCTTTTAAATTCTTCTATTGTTAGGCACCCCTTTACTAGAGAAAAGAAGCTTCTGTGGCTCAACTTCATCTATGCTTTTTTTTGGAATATTTGGTTGGAAAGAAATGCTAGGATCTTCACGGAAAAATCGCATAATATTGATGCTATCATGGATATTATGCTATTTTTCCGTGAAGATCATAATATTGATGTTATCATGGATTCTATGTCTGAAACCTCTCTCATGACTCTCTCCTTTTCTCTCCCTCTCTCCCCCCTCCCTGCCACCCATCCCCCTGCCGATCACCCCCCACCTCCTCACCATGACCCTCTCCCCTCCCTATCGCCGCCGAACATCGAACAAATCATCCAACCATGACAGTCTCCCCAACCAATCTTTTCAAGATTGAAAGAAAGACTTTCTCCATCACCATCGACCAGAAGAACCCAAGCTTTTTTCGTTTCACCGAAGCTACCAAGGAAAAAAGCTTCACCTTGACTTTCTCAAATGAGACTTTATCTTGACTCCAATCTTGTTTCGATAGACTCTGCAACCTTCCCCTGACTCAGAAATTCTTCATTGAGACCAGAGTAGATGAAGCAGTCTTTTGGGTAGAAAAAATATCGACCAAGAAAGGACACTCAGCAGAGATAGCCAAGCTTGGACCGAACGAGGGTATTAATAAGCTCATTGTACCTGTAGGTGAGAATCGAAAAGGTTGGCGCAGCCTTATCAACTGCATTAACTCCCGCAACAACAATGGAGCCACCAAAGAGCCACGACTGATAGACAATGGAAGGAATAAGACCTCGTACAAGGACGCTTTAAAGGCGACTCATAAGGTCCACAACCCACCCATTCACCAACAACCTCTGGAAGAAGCTCCAACATCACCAAACCAACAGTTCGTTGCTTTGTATCTGTCATCCTCGGTCATTATACAGAGAAAATTCTTCCATGATAGTTGGTACGATATTCTAAGGGCTTTACAACAACATCTATCTGATTTATCATCTATCAGTCCCATTCAACCCGATAAAGCCCTTCTCGCTTGCAAAGATGAATAACAAGCCCGGATAATAGCTAACATCAAGGGATGGTATACGGTTGGTAATTTCCAAGTCCGTTTTCACCCATGGAGTGCTGAAACTATGCTGAGTGACCCTAAAGTCCCCTCTTATGGCGGTTGGATAAAAGTTCGTAACTTACCTCTAGACAAATGGTCTATCGATATCTTCAAGATTATTGGAGACGAATGTGGGGGATATTTGGAAACAGCAAACAAAACCCTATCTCATATGGATATGATGGAGGTAGGAATCAAAGTCAAGGAAAATCCTTCAGGTTTTCTTCCAGCCATCGTTCACCTCCCCCCAGCCTCCAACAGTCCCATCTCTATATCCATTGACCCTTTTTTCATGGAGGAGTACAACATTGGTTATGTAGCCGGAATCCATGGCAAAATACCATCTTCTACGATGACTTCCAGTAACCCACGCGCTGAGGATAGGAAAACCGATGAGGGGAGTAAAAGTTTCCACAAATCACATGCCACCAACGTGACTGATGAAACAAATACGGAAAAAGAACAGTCTTTGTGCCGAAATGATTTTCCACAAGCCCCCAGTGAGGTATTAGTCACATCAACGTCTGCGGTTGTATCAGAGAGGGCCCCACTGCCGCAGCCTATCACCCCAGAGCCACAATCCCCAAAATCCCCTAATTCCATTCGTCCAGACACGGCCCCCGAGCAAACCCTACCTTTCGATCATAAACAGAAAAGCCCACTCATAACCAACCCTTCTCCCCCACCTGGCCCACCAAAAAACCCTCACCCTGTTGTTAATAAAAAGCCCATTCTTATTAACAACAAAAAAACCTACCTCATCACCGGCAATCAGCACTCCACGAATACATCCCTCCCTGTTTACGACTCAGAAGGCTTTTTATCCTCTCCCTGTTCCACAGCCATGATCCGATCCTCATCTTCAACGCCCGAAAGAGCGACACAGAACCAGATATCCCCTCCCACGATCAGCAGACTCTTTGAACTCGACCAAGAACAGGTGCCTCTTATCGAAGACCCTATCCCCTTGCGGATTGAAGAGCCCCAATCTGTTCAACAGAGTATGGGGTTAAATGATACAACTCTCATTGATGTTGATGTGGAAGATGAATTTACCGAAGCCATATACGCAGAGGACAACAAAATTGACCCAGCTGTTTACCTCCCCATGATCTTTTCGTGGTTGACTGAGCACGGTATGTGCATTATGCCCATGCCTAGCAAGCAGAAGACATCCCTTACCGCCAAAAAAAAGGCCAAATGGGTCAAGGAGGTCCAAAATCTATACTCCACAGTTAACTATGACAAGGCCCCAGCTGGGTACCTTGTGGAAGGGTCGCAAGTTAACTCATGATTTTTATATCATGGAATGTGAGAGGCTTGGGTTCCTGGAAAAAAAGGGCCCTCATAAAAAATTTTCTCTCCTCCCACAATCCATCTCTGGTGATTCTCCAAGAAACAAAGCTAGCCAATATTGACAGACGGATGATCAAGTCCATTTGGAGCTCTAGGAATATTGCCGGGGCCTCCCGTGATTCTGAAGGCGCCTCTGGGGGAATTGCCATTCTATGGAACGAATCCACCTTCACTGTTACAGAGGTTATCGAAGGTATTTTCTCCCTATCCATAAACCTTTCTCTCGCTGATGGCTACTCTTTTTGGATAACAGGGGTATATGGCCCTAATATCTCTCGAGATAGGAAGATGTTCTGGCGTGAACTTGCTGATCTAGAGGCCCTCTGCTCTCCAAATTGGATTATCGGTGGCGATTTTAACATCACTCGCTGGTCTTGGGATCGGTCTCCCCCCTCACCATCCCCATCTCGTGCCATGAGAAAATTTAACCAATTCATTGACACAGCAGCCCTACAAGACATCCCTCTATCAAATGGCAAATACACTTGGTCTAGCTTCAGGCCGAATCCATCGATGTCGCTTATTGACAGGTTTTTTTATCACGGACAATGTCTCTTCTAAGTTTGGATCAGCTGTTCTTCGCAAACTGGATAGAGTTACTTCAGATCACTATCCGCTTTGCCTCACTTTAGGGAATCAACGATGGGGTCCTCCTCCATTCAGATTTGCCAATGCTTGGCTGTCTCATGCCACCTTCCCTTCTACTGTCGAGGCTTGGTGGAAGAATAATCCCTTGACTGGATGGCCTGGACATGGATTTATTCAAAAGCTCAAAGGTCTTAAAAAGGAGCTGAAGCAATGGAACAAACAAGTTTTTGGCCACCAATCGGAAAAAAGGAACTTGTTGGAGTCGGCGCTAGCAAATATTGACAAGGCAGAAGAAAATGGCCCTATTTCAGCAGATGATATTCACAGAAGGGTCCAGATTAAGGCTGATCTGATTTCTATAGCGGCATCAGAGGAGATTTTATGGCACCAAAGATGTAAGTTAAAATGGTTTAAGGAAGGGGACTTAAACACCTCATTTTTTCACAGAACTATGGCCTCCAACAGAAGAAAGAGTACCATCACAGAAATCCTATCAGTCTCCGGAAACAGCCTTACCAATGATGAGGATATAGAGAAGGAATTCATTGCTTTTTATAAAAAGCTTTACACTCAACAGAACAACAGAACCCCTCTGCCTAATATCAGTGATTGGAACTCTATATCCCCGGACCAACAAGCTGCCTTAGAAACCCCATTCACTGAGGCTGAAATCTTCAAGGCAGTACAAGATTTGGGCTCGTATAAAACACCTGGCCCGGACGGATTCACGGCTGAATTCTTCAAAAAATCATGGAACACCCTCAAAGACGACATAAAGGGAGTGTTCAATGATTTTTTTAAGAGCGGAATCATCAATGCTAGCCTCAACGAGACCTACATCTACCTCATCCCTAAAAAGATTGGTGCTAAAACAGTGGGGGAATATAGACCTATCAGTTTGACCACTTGTCTTTACAAAGTTATTGCTCGGGTCCTCTCAGAGCGCCTTAAAGGATGTTATTATCGGCTGAACAAATTGGCTCCATCGTTGGCTTTCGAGTCGGTCACAACCCTCGGACAGTGAATATCACCCACCTACAGTTTGTCGACGATACCATCCTTTTCTCCTCACCTAAACAGGATCATATTGTGAATCTTCACAAGGTTATTTGTTCTTTTGAGGTTGTTTCGGGACTGAAAATTAACAGACAGAAGACAGAATTTTTTAGCATTGGCATTGGCCCTCAACAAGCATCTCTATTGGCCACGATTTTTGGGTGCAAGGTTGGCTCCTGGCCGATCTCCTATTTAGGCCTCCCTCTCAATGACAACCCAAGGAAAACCAGCTTTTGGACCCCAGTTATTGAAAAGATTCAGCGAAGATTACTCTCCTGGGGATCACACAACATTTCCAAAGGTGGGAGACATACCCTTATCCAAGCTACTTTATCTAATCTTCCCATTTACTATCTCTCCTTATTCCTAGCTCCCAAAAAAGTCTCCAAGGAGCTCGGGAAGATGTACCGATCTTTTCTTTGGAGAGGAGGCATCGAGAAGAAAGGTTGTCACCTTCTCAAGTGGTCCACTATTCAAGCCCCTATTCTTGAAGGAGGCCTTGGCATCTATGATATCCACAAGAAAAATATTTCTCTCTTAGCAAAGTGGATTTGGAGATACTATTCTGAACCTGAAGCTCTATGGAGGAATATTATTGCCACCAAATATGGATTAGCTCATAATCCTTTTAAGTCGGGAGACCTCTCGCTTAGCTCCTCCAAGGGTCCATGGAAGTCTATACACAAGCTGCAACATTTTATATATGACAACATTGAATACAGGGTTGGAAAAGGCACAAAAACTCTTTTTTGGGAAGACTTATGGCTCGGCTCATCTCTCCTCAAGACTCAGTTCCCATCTTTGTATAATTTCTCTCAAAAAGGAAGCTACAGTTGCTGACTTATGGAATCCGATTAATAGCTCTTGGAACTTACATTTGAGAAGGAACCTTACAGAAGAGGATATTCTTGAGTGGGCATCTTTATCTCACAATCTCTCCAATTTCTCCATTAATAATACTGAAGACTCTTGGTATTGGTGCCTTGGAAATTCTGGATTTTTCTCCACAGGGACTCTCACAAGATATTTGGCTTTCTCCTCACAGCACAATAGATCTAATCTCTATGGACAACTGTGGAAGGGCCCTATGTCGAAAAAAGTCAAGTTTTTTGTCTGGGAGCTTAGTCATGCTTGTATCAATACTGCAGATATGATTCAAAGAAGAAATCCGGCAACAAATCTATCTCTCAGCTGCTGTATCATGTGTTTCAAAGCCCAAGAGACTCAAGCTCACTTATTCAATAGCTGTGATTTTGCTTCAGATTTTTGGAGCTATCTTCAACAAGCCTTTGGATGGCAATGTGCCTGGCCTGCAGATATACACACTCTGCTATCTTTTGCTATTCTTGGTCATCCATTTAGAAAAGACAAAAAGATCATCTGGCTGAATTTTTTGTACGCTTTTTTATGGTCCCTTTGGCTAGAAAGAAATGCTAGGATCTTCTCCGATAAGAACCAAAGCTTTGCATCCTTTATCGAATCTACAACCTTACTAGCTCTGTATTGGAGTAGACACATATCTATTTTTTGTAATTACTCCCTCTCTTCTCTCATATCCAATTGGAAATGTCTCTTGTAAGTTTCCTTTGATAGGTTGATCTTTTGTATCTATTTCATACATCAATGAAATGGTTTTGTTTCCTATGAAAAAAAGATGCTATCATGGATTCTACTACCTATCTCGCTTTATTTTGGAGTAGCAAATCCCCCCCTTTTGTAATTATGATTTATCTTCTCTCATTTCTATATGGAGAGGGTTTTTGTGAGTATCCGTGATAGGTCTTCCTTTTGTATCTATTTCATACATCAATGAAATGGTCTCGTTTCCTATAAAAAAAAATCAACCAAAAATCACCTAAATAAAATTATTATTCTCCCAAAATCCTACCGAACTAGCAAGATATCACGTAATTCTTCCTAAATTAGTAGAGAAAAATAGAGGAAGAAGAGAAGATGAAAAACCGCTCATATTAATGAAAGCCTCTACTACCCATTCGATTCTAGTATTTCCCTATAATATTGTGTTAGTCCCTCTTACATGTGTGAGACTTATGCTTAACCAATTTTAAAATGGAATCCTAATAGATAGTATAAATTGATTCACTTATTAAAGTTTGGGTTTTAATTGACATTTTTCCAAAAATATATAAAAGAAAATTTATGAGTACACTAGTCAAATCCACCACCTAGAACATGACAGTTACTCATGCCTCTTGCCCTTGAATGCTTTTCTAATGTAGGTTAAAGCAGCAAACAAACTTCTTAAAGGCCTACCTCAAAATGGTGGATCCAAAAAGATTGACGGTGTTCCTGTGTTCAGTGCCCAGAACTTGGATATTGCAATAGCAACTACTGATGGGATAAAGTGGTATGTCATTTTCTCATGGTAGTTATGCAGTTTTTGCTACGTTGAGTTGGTACATTGTTGTAAACTGTAAAGGATGGTCCTTGACATACCATATCATAATGTGTCTTCAAGAATCAAAAGGCATTCTTTCTTTGCTTATGACTGTAAGAACGGCTATTGATACTAATTAGTAATTACTGTAAGGAGTATGTTCGTAAGACAATGTGAGATGGGTTAGAGGCTAGTTTAGTTAGAAGACAATATGGAGAAGCATGCAGGAAAGAAAAGATCTCTTAAAGGAAGAATGCTTTCACTGCAAGATAATTGGGATCTCAAAAATATATATCCATCTCATTTACAATTTAAAAAAGAAGCACAAATCTTTTTGATAAAACCTTTTTATTATTATTGATGATCAAAGAGAAATCACGTAACCAAGGGAGAATTTGAGAGCTCCCCATCCTCTCCAGCCAACACAAACCCAAAAACAAGCCAAAAAGATACCTCCCTCCCTCTTTCTGAAATACTTTAGGTACAATTACCAACCATGCTCACGATAACTAACTCAGATTCACCTCCTAACAAACTCTCATATTCCCCGTTAAATCACTGCCTCTCCCTTTCTACCCCCTCTCCTCCTCCTCCTCCTAGAATTGACTTTCTTAATTGGGAGCCTACCAGTTTGTTATCTCATTAATTGATAGCCAACAAAAACCCCCTTATGTGAGGATCAATAATAGCTCTTTCCTTTCCCTTTTCTTGGCTCTTTTCTGTTTTGAGAATGTTTGGAGCCACTCTGGAAATGTGTTCGGTCTGCAGGGGTGTAAACCAAAGTGTGTGGAAAATTGGGTGGCAGAAGTTCTCTTGGAGTGGTGCTTTAAAGGCAAAACTAGAGTTTTATAAATGAATCTTGCTAGTCTTGTCAAAAAAAAAAAAAAAAAAAAAGAATCTTGCTAGAGCTATCTTATGGCTTCCTTGGAAGGGGAGAAATTCAAGAGTTTTCCAGATAAGAAGACCCCCCTTTCTTACTTTTGTGATTTTGTATAGTTTACGGCCACTCATTGGAGTGTTCAATTTTTTTTTTTTTGGTTGTAATTACTCTACCGCTGCCATCAATCTAAAGTGGAAGGCTTTTTTGTAATCCTCCTTTTAGATTGAAGGCTTTTTTGTAACCCTCCTGTGAGAAAAGGGATGCCGCGTCCCTTAGGCTGTTTCTCTTGGCTTTGGTCTTTTGAATGAAATCTTTGTTTCTCATCCCCCCCCCAAAAAAAAAGAGAAGGTTCATTTAGTAAGCATTATTGGTTTGGGGTAACCCAGCTCCTCTTTCTGTACGATCTTTTCCTATTAATATAATTCTCAGTTAAAAAAAAAAAATCATTGTTTGAGATAACTAGAATTTGGAATTGGAAGCTGAAGAGAACTTGGTTGCATTGTCGTGGCCTTTCTTCGATCATTTTCCTTTTCTTTCTCCATATGTTTAATAATGTTATGATATTTTCTTACCTTCAAAGTTTTTCTCTGCATATTTTATCTTCAGTATTTTCATTTTGTTATTCAGGTACACTCCTTATTTTTTTGATAAAAACATGCTCGATAATATTCTTGAAGAATCTGTTGATCAGCATTTTCATGCTTTAATCCAAACTCGGCGTTTGCAGCGCCGAAGGGAGATAGTTGATGATAATGCCGCCGCAGAAGTTCTTGAAGAGATGGGCGATAGTTTGTTGGAGCCTCCAGAGGTATGGTGTTCGTTGTTCAATACTCGATTGTCTGCTAAAATTTCTTGAACAGTTTATAGTGAGGAGGTACTAGGTATTTTATTTATATTTCAATGGCCAGCATTTTGTCAACCTCTCAAATTTCTTGAGTGCAAACTAGGATTGGCTCCTTATCTTACAACATATGGTAGTGAGGAAACTTATGGAGTATTTATAGGAACCCATTTCAGTCTCAAGTAAGGAAATAAGATGGAAATTGTATCTCAATATCAATGAGAACATACACTCAGCTCAAGGCGCACTAAGGTGCAATGGCCTCCTGGGGCCTAGGCGCAAGGCGCACAAAAAGACACGGGCTTTTTTCTTTAAGGCGCACTATATAGAAAAAAAATTTACAAAAATATATACATGTATATAAAACACTTTCATGTCAAGTAATGGAGTTTTTAACCAAGAAAAATAGATAAAAGATAAATAAGGTTCAAATATTAGTTTTCCAACATAGAGTCAAATGTCAATACTCCACAAAAATCAGTGAGTTTAATCTTGTTAATATGCCTTTTGACACTCCGAATGACCAAGTATGATGATGTCAATACTCCACCCTAAAATATATGCTTTGAATATGATATTTGACCCTCCGAACGACCAAGTACGGGGTCTCGCTGCTAAATTTAAAATTAGCTTCATAATAAGTATTTAGGTTTTAAAAAATGTAAACATGCACTTCATAATAAGTATTTAGGTTTTAAAAAACGTAAAATATACATAAAAATGTGAAGCCCTAAGGCGCTAAGGATGCGCCTTGTGCCTAGGTGCGCCTTTTAAAGGGCTATCTCTCTCCCCCAAACTTTTCTCTAACCATACTCCCTAGCATCCTCTATTTAGAACCATCAGCATAAATCAACTTCTCAGTAATTACAAACATGTCACTGCTGAAATTCCTAATAATATTCCCACTGTTTCCCTATTACAACTCTAACAGAACATCAAGATCCTGTTTATGTGGCCCCAAAGTATTAAATGGTCTTCATTTAGGTGGTGGTAGTTAAAAGGCTCACGCACACTAAGGTGCAATGGCCTCTTGGGGCCTGGGGCCTAGGAGCAAGGCGCACAAAAAGGCGCGACCTTTTTTCTTTAAGGCGCACTATATAGAAAAAAAAACTTACAAAAATATATACATGTATATAAAACACTCTCATGGCAAGTAATGAAGTTTTTAACAAAAAAAAAAAAAAATAATAAATAAAAGATAAATAAGGTTCAAATATTAGTCTTCCAACATAGTGTCAAATATCAATACTCCACAAAAAAAACAGTGAGTTTAGTATTGTTAATATGCCTTCTGACACTATGAATGACCAAGTATGATGATGTCAATACTCCACAAAAAATACATGCCTTGAATATGATACTTGACACTCCGAACGACCAAGTATGGGGGTCTCGCTTCATAACAAGTATTTAGGTTTAAAAAAATTTAAAACATATATAAAAATGTGAAGCCCCAGAGGCGCCTAAGGCGCGCGCCTTCCTCACTGCTCCTCACTTCGAAGGTTGCGCCTTGCACCTAGGCGCGCGCCCGGGTGCGCCTTTTAAAACACAGGTTGGGTTGGGTCATCTTTGGCTCAAATATTTTCTTTTTCCCTCTCGGTAGAAAAGAAAATGCATTCTGTTCGTAAACATATATCCTATCTTTCAAGAGGAGGGAGGCGATCTCTGATCGAAGTTACTCTTACCAGTGCTCCATTCTATTTTTTTTTGTGAAGAGAAACAATTATTTTATTGATAGATGAAATAAAAGGATGCTAAACTATTGATGTTTAAGATCCACTCTAAACTAGCCAAGGCAGTCGAGAGAATTTCAGAAACTTTTGGGGAAGACACACACCTTGAAGGGGGAAATATTCTGATTCATTGGGATTTGGTCTCCACCTGAGAAGTTTGGTGATCTAGGTTCCAGTAATATGAGAATGAAAAATGCTACTTTATACAGTAGAGAACCCAAAAAGTTCCTAGGGCCTTAGGTCATTGATATGAAACATGATGAGGTTTATCTTATTCTATATAGCAGATGCGTAAATGGTTTGGCCCAATTTGTTCACATTCCCATAAAAGTAGTTGACTGCTGCTGGATTAAGTTTAGGAGGATCTTTTGGGGAAGAACTTAGTTATGATTACCTGGACTGTACAAGCTTGCCGATAAGCCACCATAAGCAGCAAGAAGGTTTTGAAAAATGTGGAGCTTAAGTGGGAGTGTAGCTTCCGTACAAAAGAAGGATTCAAGAACTTGGTATCTGGAAAAGCTTAGAATGAAAAATTGCCATGAAAGTTCGAACAACTAACTACAGAAGAAAGTATCCCAACTAAAGAAACATACAATGCATGAAAGACCCGAATCTCGGTCTGAAAGACCATCAAGGATCAATATGATCCATATCGTCCTAATACTTGCAACAAGAAAACAACCTCAAGGAACTTAGATAAACAGAAACCAAAGATGGATAAACTTTAACAGAAAACCTTTCAGCAAAAGTTGAGCTTCACTCATGGAGATATTGAAGCAAAGTTTGATGTGCGAACAACTTCAGTATCACCAAAGAAAACCATCATAAATAATCTAAAAAGGCCAATGATAAGAACACGACCAAAGCTTCACCCCTTCTACTGCTTAAAAACTCTAATCCTTAATAAAATCTTCTTCCTTACCATTTCCTTACCATATAAGGTCGAAACCAAACTCAAAAAGAAAACATGTAATTGTTCTTACTTTTTCCCCTTTTTTTCTCCTCCTTTCTCTCCTTGATTGTTTCATGCTTATATCACAACGTTGTAATTTTTCGATGTGGGATGATATGGTATCATTGGGATGAAGCATATTGGTCAACGGCCACATGCAGGGGTAAATATTGGTTGATGCCACATGAAGCGATGAATACTAGTCGACAGCCTTCTGTTATAATTTGTAAAGCATGTTTAAAATTTATGTAATTATTTTTTGTTCATAATACTTTCATCTTAGACATATGTACACATTTTTTATATCCATATTTCCCAAAAACTGCCTTGACTGCAGAAATTTAAAGAGTTCTAGGCTTTGCGTTTACTTAACACAATGTTAAATACTATCCTACAAACACATGATGTCAAATTCTACCTTAAATCAATTAGTATTACGAAGATGGTATGACATACACAATTACACATTTATGTTACAATTTATTTTATGATGCCAACTTTGGGTGCAATCTTAACAAGGAAAGATGGAATGTTAGGATGCTTGAAAGAACTGGTTGTGCCAAGTTTAATCAGCTTCTTTTACTTATTTATTTATTCTGAAGTCAAGGGAGGGGTTTTTTGTAACCCATTTGGCTTCTTAGCAGGATAATGTCTTATCCTCCCACTTTTTATACTCTCTGGGTTCCGAAAAGCATTGTCCTGAGATTGACTACTGAACAGCGCTCACCTACATACATCATCTCACATGTTCTTCCTTAGTAGGTTCAAGAAGTGATGGATGAGATGGGCAATCCTGGAATACCCTTGAGTGTCATCTCTAAGTTTGCTGAAATGCAGCTTCTTTATACAGTTGATAAAGTAATTCTTGGAAATAGATGGTTGCGTAAAGCTGTTGGTATTCAGCCCAAATTCCCTTACATGGTCGATTCATTTGAGAGAAGGTATGTTCAGGTTTTCCAAATTAGTACGTCTTACAATACTTGGTGTATCAACCAAACAATTTAACTAACAGGTTTCATGCAATTTATTTTCTTTGTATCAGGAGTGCTGCTTCTCTCCTAAGAATCTCAGAGTCTTCGAGTGGTCTTACCAACTCTGAATCAGTGAAGGAGACCAAAGAACTTCAGTGTTATAGTTCATCCCCTCCCAACATTCAAGATAATAGGGAAACGAATCAAGAACCTAAACCACATTCCTTCAATCCTTTTAGAAATTTGTTTAGTCGTCTGTGGTCAAAACGATGTCAAGGAGATGACTTTACTCGGGAACGTGCAAAGAAAAATGCACCGCCAAGTCCTTTTCTTCCCAAAATAACAATGGTAGGTATCTCTACCGGTGAATCAGGGCACATGAGTAAAGCCAATTTAAAAAAGACAATGGAAGATTTGACTAGAGAACTAGAGCATATAGATCAGGGAAATGCTGCTAGTCACAGCGAGTATGAATTCAACAATGAGGAAAGGGATCCATTATTCGTTGCAAATGTCAGTCATTTCTGCTCTGGCTTGGCAAAGGCAGGTTCAGCACGGTGGGTTCGAGGAAATGATTAAAGGACCTTTCTAACATCATGCATCTGAATTAACTTTTTAAACAACTCCAGTTTTCCCAGATGCTGAGAGCAGGGTGGTATTGGCATTCTTCCCTTATTGGGGTGTAGTTTTTCAATTTTCCAAATGTAAAATCAGACTTACATTTCTTATGCTTATCCGGTGCTGTGTATGATAGTTGCTTAGATAGTTTGAAAATGGTATATGTATCAACAGAATGAAAAGCAAAAGAGGTAGAAGGAAAAATCCCTCTTGTTATTTTTTTCAGACAATTTTGAACAATAATGAGATGGAATTTTGGCTTTCAAGAACGAGAAGCTGGATGTATAAATATAAATATTTAACTCAAGAATTGCCTTTCATGATTTTCAATAAGCCTCAGGATCATCAGTTGTCTGCAATATTGGATCAACAATCATAACAGAAGAAAGCAGAGGAGAGAGGGAGGCTGTTGCTTGTAAGTATTACAAATCTACGTTTTGCCTACCTTCTCAATTCTCCAATTTACATGGTTCTGAAATTGCAATGATTGTGTGTTCAATTTCAGTGGTCTGCCTGTTCATGTGGAGTTGGAACGCTTTTATTAGCTTCTATACATAATGGATTTGAAAAAAAAATATGTGCGAAAGATTAGATATTGCTTCCTTTTTATGGCCAAGCATTTTCTGAAATTTGCTATGTCCATAAGTTATGATGGCCTTGTTCCAGTTTTGGTTACAAATTGACGGTGTTGGATGCATCAAACAAGCAGAATTTGCCATAATAAGGTGAGAGCAGTTCTGAGAACAGCAAAAGCAAAGCAATGATAGCTCAAAGAATGAGGCATGGGATTGTTAGTGGATTTGCTTTGTTTTGTTTGTGGTTTTAATGCCATTCATGTCCTCTTCCATAGTGTTTTGCACTTTCTTCCACATTATGAAGTGGTAATAGTGACACATAGACCCTCCTCAAAAAGATGTTGCCATCATTGTATTAAAGCTTCTGGGTTTTCTTTTTGATGGATTTATGTCATGACTCAGATTAAAAGTACTTTTTGTTGTATGTTTAAGAAAGTTCATGGGGTTGGTTGAGTTGTCCAAGGGACCCTTTTTTATGGCCTCAACCTAATCTAACTATGAATATTTGATCTCAACCACTCCAGGTTGGTTTAGTGGTCAGTAAGGGCCATGTAAAATTATAAAGAGTTTAAAGGAAATAGATTCATTTTATTGTGAACACTTGGAATTTAATATCCTGTAAGTTACCTTGACAACCAAATGTAATAGGTTCGGGTGGTTGTCTTGTTAGAATAGTGAAGGTGCGTGCAAGCTTGGCTTGGATACTCTTGGATCTAAATTTGTTTTTCAGTTGTGAATTTATCCAACTTTATGTATAGGAAGGTCTCTAAAGTTGGGTAAATTAGTGAAATTATCTTATATCTCAAACATTTATTTATTTTAATATTGAGTTAAAAGGTGAATAACTCTGTGTCAAATTTTGTATCTTGAAAAGTAATACTCCAAGGACTTAATTTAGGAGTTATTGGGAAGAATATTTAACAAGGAATTATTGAATGAAATAAATTAAAAATTGATAAATATGCCTATGTGATTTTATTGTAGGTAAAAGATGTTTACAATTAATAATAAATCTCAAACTAACACATTATATGAACCAATTTAATTCATAAAGTTATAATTTATTTTTACCCAATTCAACCTAAAGGAACTTATAACTTGACTCCACCTAAAAAGAAAATAGTTTTTTTTTTTAAATGCCATTTTCGAATATTTATTTTAGAATACAATATACATAAAATCAATTAATTTTGATGGAACATTTAGGCCACGTTTGATAACCATTTGGTTTTTGGTTTTTGAAAATTAAGCCTATATCACCTACAAATTTCTTTGTTTTCCTAAAACATTCTTTCCATGTTTTCAAAAACCAAGTCAATTTTTGAAAACTAAAAAAAGTAGTTTTCAAAAACTTATTTTTGTTTTTGGAATTTGGCTAGGAATTCAAATGTGCCATTGACAAATATGAAAACCATGGTAGGAAAATTAAGGGAAATCAAACCTAATTTTCAAAAACCAAAACAAAAAATCAAATGGTTATCAAACAGGACCTTAATGTTTGTTTATGATGAATTACTTAAAAACAGTTAAAAGGGTACATTAAAAGAGCAAAATATCACATTTATATTTTTTTTTTTGTTCTTGAAACAATTCTACAATTGTTAGAATATGACTTTTCCCACCTTTCTTTGGTCTTTAAAAGCCTAAACCAATTTTATAGTGTGAAATTCTTTCCCTTTTTTGTCAATTGGGATGATGGTAATTGGTAATGGTTTGACTTGTTTTGAAGATTTTTTTTGTCCTTTCTATGATGGCACTAGTTTGACTTGTTTTGAAGCCAAATAATAATAATAATAATTTTTAAATGTGATTACAAAGTGGGACATAATTTGGATTATAGTTGTGCCAATAAAAAAAAATATATATATATATATATATATATATATAATCATCTAAGAAGGGAATAGAATGATTTAGAAGAGAAAGAGAAGTGGATGCTATTGCTAGTGGACACAACCTTAGACTCCAACATAAAAAATTTGGTGTTCTCTAGATAATTCATCCCTTCCAATCCCATTATCTTATATTTAAGAAAATTTTATTGGATAAACTTTAAAAAGAAATTTCATACGAGTGATTTTACATGTAATATTAATATATTGAAGACTAGTATGGTACTGAACTCAGTTGAAAAGGAAAAAGCTTTCCTGTATACTACCATTCAAATGTTGACAATTAGGAGAGATAAATTTTTTTTTCTCATTTTCTCCCTCCCTCATTCTTAGTTGTCAAGATTTTAATGGGGTATGTATTGTTCCTACATACCCGGTATGGAGCGAAGTTTTGTTCTTTTCAAAATCATTTCAGCCTCTATTTAAGTTCCATGTATTTTAAAGTTTTAACTTCATTTCTAGAAATTGATTAAATAATATCTAAGTACACTCCTATTACTAGATTTTGACATTTTTTCTCCGGTGGTACACCTTTTCTTTAGACGTCAATTTATCACCTCTACATGTCATGTCCAACGAAAACATGTCATATAATGCAATTATCAACTTTTAGTAATGTCAATTCATTGTCTCTTTCTGACTCTTCAAATTTAATAATATGACACAATAGTTTCACGTGTCATGAGGTCTGTTCATCTCTTAAGATTCTTCCGTAGAGCATTAAACAAGCTTGGGACAAACCTATTTAAGGATAATTCTTAATGATAAAAGGGATATTTTACTTTTGAAGATAGATCTTTTCCCCTTTGATTTAATTGAGATGTTGAGATACATAGGTTATTAGAGGTTTATTTATTAACAATAAGATAGTAACCAAGCCCACATGTGGGCTATATTTTTTATATTTGATTTTTTGCTTAAAAATAAGCTTCTATACCAACACAATTAGAGACATGTTTTCTCTAATATTTAAACCGTTCTCTACTTGAAATTAGAACACAATTTTCTCTATATTATTATGATATTATGCACTTTAAGTCTAAGTTCGCAAGTTTTTTTTTTTAAAAAAAAATTGAGATAATATCCTTATTTATATATTGTGGATCTTCTTCATTTCTAATCGATGTGAGGCTATATCGTGTCACTAATATTTTTCTCTAGAACAAATTTCTTCGGGTCTTTCTTGAGTCTCCTAAAATAGTTGTTTATCCAATCACTCGTTATGACGTATTGAGATTTTGCTCTCATCCATCTAGTTGCTCTCCTCCAAAAAACCGACCACTAGTTCGATAGAACTCGACAAAAGATATGTTGTAAGATAATTATGATCAACCACTCGTTGTCGTGCTAACAATCATCGTCTCAACCAATGATCTACCAAGTCTTCTTTCAAAAGAATTTCCATCTCTAGCACATCTACCATATCAATTATCAACTTTTGAGATTAACTAGGGTTGATGACTTTAATATCCAATTTATTTCTCCTAACTCTCTCTTTTTAAATTCTTGCATTTAATTTGCCGCACATACATTTATTGCATCAAAATAATTACTATATTTAATGTTAAAATTAATTATGAATCCATTTATTATTTGTTTAACATTTTCTGGTGCACATATTTAGATTTTAAAATGAATTTAATATAAGAAAAATTATCAAACTATTTGCCCTTATATATTAAATACGAAAATTATCAAACTATTTGCCCTTTTTTTTTTTTTTTTTTCAAAGAAGAAGAGAAGATTCTTGATTTCAATCTAAACAAAAACCTCATTGGGTGTTGGCTCTTCCAAAATAAGGGTATAACACTTCTTTGAGTAAACTATTAAACAAATTAAAATATCATATTTTAGAAAAACAAAACAAAAACAAATTAAATTATCATTTTAGTTGATTGTAATTTGTTTAGATTTGGTCTTTTAACTTGATTCTCATAAGTTAGCTAAATCTAATCTTCAGAAATATTTGATAGTTTTTATATATGACACATTTTCTTCAATGACATAATCTAATTAAACGTGACAGTGTGACCACACATAATTGAACTACCAAAAGTCTGAGTTAGTCAGTTAGACATTTTAAGAGATTTAACTTAACTAGAAATCTCAAATTAAAAATTTTAAGACTATAGATATACTTTACTTTTGAAAGCATTATGAAAATACAAATCTAAAAATTTATAATATTTTCTTAAAAAAAAAGTTTATAATATAACCTCATAAGAATTTGTGTCATGGCTAGGAAGAAAATAAATCTAAAAGTTTATATTTTTATAAAGGGATGAATTGCGTAGGAAGAAAATAAGAATGGTAAGGATGCAATTACAAAGCTAAAAAATATTTGAAAAAGTTTCAATTAAATAAATATTTATAATTATGTTTAATACGAAAATCGCCCGAACTATATGTATGGGTATCCAACTTCTTCCTATAATTAAATTAAATAATGAATAAACTCTAAAACAAATTAAAATATCATATTCACCCAACAAAACAAAACAAAAACAAATTAATATATCATTTTAGTCCTTATATTTAGTTTACATTTGTTCTTCTTAATTTGATATTCTTATAAATCAGTTAAATCTTCTGAAATAAACTGAAATAGATTTAACATGGATAGTTTTGTATATGTGTCACATTTTCTTCATATACATGACATAATCTCTTTAAACATAACAAGTGTGTGGTCACACGTCACACATAACTAAAACATCTGGATAGTTTTGTACGTGTCACATTTTAGTTTCTAGTAAATTTGAAATTAGTTTAGATTGAGCCTTTTTAATTTGGTTTTTTAAAATGAACTAAATCTTCTAAAATATATTCTCTTAAAACGTGAATAATTTTTATACGTGACATATTTTCTTTAGATGCATGAAAAATTCTCTTTAAACGTGATAACTGACCACACATTACTGAACTGTCAATTTTAAGTCAGGGTGAGTCAGTCACACATTTTAAGAGATTTAACTTAACTATAAATATCAAATTAACACTTTTTTTTTTCTCTAGAGATAAAACTAAACTTAATTACATGACTAAAATGCTAATTTGATTAAGAAAAAAACAATTCTTATTACTACTCAACACCACCACCACCGGTTGCCAAATTTCATCTCTCATAAAATTGCTGCAACTTTTCGAATGTTACCCATCCATAAAAAAAAGTTCTTGAAAAAAAAAATATAATTTTTTCTATTTTTTTTAAAGCCAATCATGTTGTTGATTCAATGTGGTTGACCTTAATGATATAACATTTTAACCAATTGAATTATAATTGTATTACAATCAAATTTTATCTCTAAATTTAGGTAGGATTATATTGTATCAATTTTCACTCAATTTCACTAAATTATACTTTAAACTTGTTAATTATTGCAATCTTTACTTTCAACTTGAATAAGTGTTTCCGATAAATTTTGTGTTGAAAAAATTGTTAAAAAAAAAAAAAACCTTCATGTATACTTGCTGAATTATAAAAATACATGTCTTCTATGAAATTGATAGGATTTAAGAGAAAAACATGCGTTAATATTTAAAAAATATGGTGGGTTTAGGTAGAGTTCTTTGATAGTCAATTTTATGCAATTAAACTTAATTTTGTGCGAAACTTACTTTCATTGAAATTAGTGAGTTTTATGAGGTTTTTATATTTACTTTTTGTTAAAGGTAGTGGGTGAATAGTTCACCATGAAAATTAATACACCTTTGCCAAGTTATATATATATATGTTTCTTTTTTTTTTTGCGAAATTAAAATAATCTTAGTTCATCCACACATAGGTTGTCATACAAACTCAATAATTTTTTCTTTTTTTAAAAAAAAATTGCATCGAAGAGAAAAACTTATATGTATTCAAGAAAATGGGAAGCTAACCATCTAATTTTTTAAGAAAAGGAAAAAAAAAAAAAAAAAACCAATGAGATCAAATATTTGGATTCAAGGAAATTTCAAAGTTAATTGTGTGATAGGGAGAAAAGGAGAAATACAAGAGTATTACATGAAAGAAACTAAGGAAATTACAAGTATACCCTTCAATATCCAATTTTCACCACTTTAGTGATAGCAAATGACTAGATAGAGGAGAAGAGAAACTACAAATTTGTAGAGGATTAAAATTAAACTAAAGTTTACAATTTGCCCTTTAATGTTGCCTTGTATAAAAAAGTTGAGGAAGTCCTAGAAATATTTTGAATATGGACGAGTTGAATTCCTTATATATATATTTTAAAATTGGGTTAGATTTGGACTTTTTAACTTGATTCTTTTAAATCAGCTAATCTTCCGAAATTTTTTGTTAAACGTGGATAGTTTTTATTCGTGACACATTTTCTTTAGATGCATGACAAATTCTCTTTAAACGTGACAAGTGTGTGACCACACATAACTGAACTGACAATGTTAAGTCAGACTCAGTCAGTCACACATTTTAAGAGATTTAACTTAACTATAGATATCAAATTAGAACGTTGATTATAGAGACTAAACTTCAACTAATTGCAAGACTAAAATGCTAATCTATTAAAAGAACAATTCTTATTACTACTAACCATCACTACCACCGGTTGCCGAGTTACGATGACGACCTTTGAGGGCTACAACCAAGCTCCATCAAAGCCCATTGAAGATTTTATCTCTCACTCCAAAGTTTTGAATTAGAACATTATCATCTTTGTGTTATCAATTGCATAGGAAGAAAATAAGAATTGTTAGGATGCACTTAGAAGGCTCAAAAATATTTGAAAATTTTTCAATTAAATAAATATTTATAATTATGTTAAATACGAAAATCGCTCGAAGGGAAGAGAAGATTCTATGGTCTCATTCTATAAAAAAAAAATACCCAATTGGATATTTTTCCAATAGAGGTATGGGTATCCCACTCCTTCCTATAATTAAATTAAATAATGAGTAAACTCTAATACAAATTAAAAATGTCATATTCACCAAACAAAATAAAAACAAAAACAAATTAATATATTATTTTAGTTCCTTGTAATTAGTTTAAATCACTGAAATCTTTTGAAATAAACTGAAATAGATTAAACATCCATAGTTTTATAGTGTCACATTTTATTCACATATACATGACATAGTTTTTTTAAACATGACAAGTGTCTGATCACACATAACTAAAATAACTTGATAGTTTTGTATGTGTCACATTTTAGTTTCATGTAAATTTGTAATTAGTTAAGATTTGATATATTTTTTTTAATTTGATTTTTTCAAATCAACTAAATTTTCTAAAATATTCTCTTGAAATGTGGATAGTTTGTGACAGATTTTCTTTACAGGTCTGACACAGTCTCTTTAATGTGATAACTGATCACATATAACAGAACTGTCCATTTAAGTCAGAGTGAGTCAGTCACATATTTTAAGAGATTTAACTTTAACTATAAACATCAAATTAGATTTTTTTTTTTTTTTTAAACTCTAGAGATAAAATTAATCTTAAGTACATGACTAAAATGCTAATTTGATTTTTTTTTTAAAAAAAAAAAAAAAAAAAAAAATTGTTATTACTACTCAACACCACCACCAACCGGTTAATTGTGATATGGAGAAAAGGAGAAATACAAGAGTAATACAGGAAAGAAACTAAGGAAATTACAAGTATGCCCTTCAATATCCAATTTTCACCACTTTTAGTGTTAGCAAATGACTAGATAGAGGAGAAGAAACTACAAATTTGTAGATTTGTAGAGGATTAAAATCAAACTAAAGCTTACAATTTGGCCTTTAATGTTGCCTTGTATAAATAGTTGTGGAAGCCCTAGAAATATTTTAAATGTGAATGAGTTGAATTCTCAACCTTATGAAATTAGTTTAGATTTGGTCTTTTTAACTCATCCTTTTTAAATCGGCTAAATCTTCTGAAATATTCTGTTAAACGTTGATAATTTTTATACATGACACATTTTCTTTAGATGCATGACAAATTCTCTTTAAACGTGACAAGTGTGTGACCACACATAACTGATCTGACACGTTAAGTCAGACTCAGTGAGTCACACATTTTAAGTGATTTAACTTAACTATAGATATCAAATTTAGAACTTTGATTATAGAGACTAAACTCCAACTAATTAGTACATGACTAAAATACTAATGTAGTAAAAGGAACCATTCTTATTACTACTCACCGCCACCACCCGTCGCCGAGCTACGATGACGGCCTTTGAGGGCTACAACCAAGCTCCTCAAAGTTTGGAATTAGAACATTGTCATCCTCATTATCAATCACCATATCCTCAAACGTCTCTCCGTCTTTCTCGCCACCCCGTCGTCGTCGTCATTGACCGGTGTCATCGGAGAGGGTGCCGGAGAGGAGCAAGAGGCCACGGTGGCGGTGGCGGTCAACAACCGATCGGGATCTGCCATGGTCGGGTTTTTGGTAGGGATCAACGACGACGACCTGTTCCGGGAACTTCCGGCGAGGGAATTCCGATGGGTGGGTGTGAAAATCGGCGTTGCTCCGTTCAAATTGCTGCGACGGCGCAATAGTTTCTGTGATCATCGGTAATAGCCTATTTGTTAATTGTATCAATTAACAAATATATATATTTATCAATTTTACACAGCCAAAAAAAAATTAAAAAAAAAACTTCTCGAAAAAAAGAAAATCAAGTTTCATCTCTTTTTACGTTTTTTTTTTTTTGAGTCTATCACATAAAACATAAATATGTATCAATTTTTTTTGTCTTCAACTTTCAATTTCATTGAATTATACACCTTAAACTTGATAATTGTTGAAATTAAAAGAAATTAGTACATGTTTGAGAGTGATTTTTAACCTTTTGTTATGTTTGAGATCATCTCAAATATACCTTTAATTATTCAAAATTAAATTCATGATTTTATACTTTTAAACATGATTTTCATATCTATCAAAATTGGTTTTATATTATTAAAGACATGTTTTTAAGTGATTTTGAATTTGACAAAAATGATTTTAATCCCTCTCCCAAACTAAAATCTTAAACTTTCATAAGCTATCAATTTACACTCTCCAACAAATTTCTGTTTGAAAAAATTTGGTTCACATATGTGCAAACTTATAGAATTCTATTAATTTAAACCTCTCAAAGTGTCATAAATGAATTGTCTATGCATCAAAATTCTCACATATATATGCATAGGCTTCTTCAAAACAAAATCTAACTCTATAAGGGGGTAAATTGATATCTTTTTGAAACTCCACAATTTTAATTGATACACAATTATTAATTTGAAGTTTTTATTTATACAACTCCAAAGTTTAAGAGTATAAATTGATTTTTACATTTTTAAGATTAAAAGTGAGATTTTGATATATATTCTTGATTGCAAGAGATTCTAATAATACTTTATCCAACAAGCTTGACTCAGCTTATATGTAATTTTTTCTCTAATAAAGTCTTAAACATAAATTTTTAATTTGTTTTTTCCATTTTGGTTGAAGGAAGTTTGGGTTCAATCATGAGGGGTTAAGATTATGAATAATGGAAGGGCCATGTAGTGTGAACAAATGGAAATGGAAATTTGAAGGAGATGGCTTTTAGAAAGTTGGTTTGTCTTGTACAAAAATAAATTAAATAAAATTGATTTGTGGGGCAGAAAAAAAAAAAAAAAAAAAAAAAAGGAGAACCTTGAAATAAAAGGTTGAAATAAGTAGATTCAAGAGAAGCCTAAAAGCTATATGGCTAAAATAGGTAAATATGAAGCTCTCAAAATAGTTTCCATTCACATGAAGAAGACAAAAACATGCAAAGTACAATATCAAATAATTAAGCCAAAAAAGTAGAATGCATGAAAGCAATAGAATCTGATCTAAACAAAATAGAAGATTTTATAGATAAATTGAAGACTCTTGGATCATTAACATTTCAAACATATTATGTCATAGTTAAGACAATTAACGAACTTTCATGCGGCCAAAATAAACATGGCAGTATATACCTTCATCAAGAGGTCGGAGAGTTTTGAATCTCTACTTGTTTTAATTTTTTTTTTTTTAAAAAAAACAAATGACCTACACCTGAAATTTAATGCCACAACGCGTGGGTCTAGGTTGTCCTACACCTGAACATTTAAAACTACAATATTTTAATAATAAGTTTAAAAAAGAACTATATTTTAATAAAAAGTTTAAAAAAGTACGATATTAATAAAAATTGTCCGAAATAAAGATGGGTGCTTTGATCAAAATTGGTGAATATTAACTGCTTTTTTTTATTATATTATAAATTATTATTTTTTATTTATTGAAATATATATGATCCAAATCACTATTTATTAATTATTTCGCAAACATTTTTAACATTACTTTTTATGAAAATAGTAATCCTTAAATTTTGTTTTAAGAATGAAGTGAGGAGTAGCACGAAAGCTTCACATTAATTAAATTATTTATACAATCCTTTAGTTCTCTCTCTCTCTTTTTTTTTTTTTTTAGTTTAACGATATGTAGGATATGGAGCTTCGAATCTGTGACTTTTTTTTTTATCGAAGATATGTATTAACTAATTAAGTTATATGCTCATGTTGACAGAGTCTCGACTAAATTCAAATAGCTTAATAAAAATATTGGAACATTATAAAAACATGGATGTGATTAATATTTTCTAAATTTTCTTAAACAACTGTTTAAAATAAATCTTATTTTCTAAAGTTTGAACTCTTTATCATAGGTTAAAAATCAACTTTTGGTCCCTGAATTTTCATGAAAAGGTAACAATTTGGTCCCAGAACTTTGATTTGTAACGATTTAATTCCTGTACTTTCAATTTTGTAACAATGTAATCCCTGAACTTTATTTAAGTAACAATTTAGTCCTTATACCCTCAAATTTGTTTCAGTCCATGTACTTTCAAATTTCTAACAATTTAATCCTGTTGCAGAAAAAAAAAATCATCAAAATTAAATGTTGATTTTTTTTTTTGAAATAAAAATTAAATGTCGATTTTTATTATTTAATGATTGAACTTTGTAGCTTATAAATATATTGAGTCTCAAATTAGTTTATTACTCTATCTATGTAAGAAATTTCATTAAATTTTTACATTAATTTTCACTATAGGAACTAAATCATTATAAATTTAAAAGCATAAGGAATAACTTGTTACAAGATTCTCAAAAAAAAAAAAAAAAAAAAAAAAAGTTACAAAATTGAAAGTGCAAGGATTAAATTGTTACAAAATTAAAAATATAGGGACTAAATCGTTACAAATAAAAAATTCATGGACTAAATCGTTACTTAAACTTCAAACAGAAGAAGTGATTTTTAATCTAAAGAAAAATAGTTGAATAAATATAAAACGAAACAGATATTTTAAATATTTACCAGTTTCTAGAATTTAAATGTCATAAAAGAAATGGAATCTCTTGCAACAAACTTTTACAACATTTGACCTTTGTGGGAAAGGGACTTTACATTGCAATAATTAATAACAAGACAATGAAACATACCAAAGAAAACAACAGCAATAACAAAAAGAGAGAAAATTTATTAAAAGGAAACATGTTTGGATTCTGTTTTTAATGCTAGGGTTTTCCCATCGTCATAAAAAATTATTTTCACTATTGCTTAAAAATTCCTTTTGGACCATAATATAAGTATATAGAAAAATAAATTTTATTTTAGGTATATTGATAAAATATATATATATACTAAACTTAAAATTTAACTATATTTTAAATTTTTAATCATATAAAAGATGGATTATAAAAATCTAAACTATAACTTAGAAAATGAGTTTTAAGATTGTTGGTTTAAATCACATTTTATTCTTGAGCTTTTAATATTAATTTTAAAAATATATATTTTAGTTTATAATTTTAAAAAAATTATAATAATAATGGAGGATTCAAACCTCTAAACCTTTGATATATGCCTTAACCAGTTGAACTATGTTCAAGTTGACTATGTTGTTACTCATCTAATTAAATGAACAGTGTAGTTTCAAACATGTAAATATGGCGTTGACATTGCCATTCCTGAAGTTAGGTGTATCGAGGTAGTATCAGGTAGACACTGATATTGAGTGGTAAATAGCCACAACCAAAATAGCCATCTCTTAAAGTTCAATAATCAAAACAATAAATATAGTGAAAATTTAGGAAATCAAATAGAACGAACATAAAGGTTCAAGTGACACTTGGGTCCCTGAGTTTTCAAACTCAACAAAAATACCCCTGAGGTTTGAGATAAGGAGCACTTTGGTCCCTGCCGTCAAATTTTCTGTTAAATTTTAACGGTTGCTGACGTGGCACTATTATTTTAATATAAAAAATTATTTTTGTTTTATTTTTTAAATAAAAAATATTAAAAAATTAAAAAATTAATATTTAATTATTTTTTTTTATTCTTTCTCTCTTTCTCTCTCATCTCCTTCTTCTCCATCTTCCTTCTTCTCCATCTTCTCCCTCCTCCTTCTTCTTCTTCCTAAGTCCGGCGACCGGCGGCCACCACACGCCGCCGCCGGCCGCCGGCCGCCGGCGACTGAATTTTTTTTTTTTTTTTTTTTTCTTTCTCCTTTCTTCTTCTTCCCTTCTTTCTCCTTCTTCCCTTCTTTCTTCTTCACTTTTTTTCTTCAATGTTTTTAAAAAAAAAAAAATAGAAAAGGGAGGGAGGTCCCTCCTCCCTCCCCCGTCCCAGATCTGGAACGGGGGAGGGAGGAGGGACCTCCCTCCTCCGTTTCCGGCGCCGGACACAGAAATTGTTAAACATGAAATTTATTTGAACCTAATCCTCGGATAATCAGTTACACACAGAAACAAGTTGTCCAGAGTCTCAAAACAGCTACAAATTTGTGAGGATAAATCTCGAAAAGCATATCATATCAGCGCACAAAATCTAACGTCTAGTCAAAAGCAAACATCAAATGCAGAACCCAGTTTCTGAAAATGGAAAAAAGGGATAGCAGAGGAAGAAAACCTACAAGTTGCTGTTCACATCCACCGGCAAGAATTTGATAGAAGTGGGTGAACTGAAAATGGCTCCAATAAATATCTTCTGCCCATTTGTTTGAACCATCCCCTACTTTGTCCATTTCTTCGGCGAGAGACTCAATAAATTAGCAACTAAGAGATCGAATGCGACCTGAAATCGACTCAGAGAGCAAGATAACGGAATGAGAGAAACCCCCCCCACCCCCAGCACTTTGATCGAAGGAACAAAACCTACCCAACACAAATTGCAAGAGAAATTCCAAATTGGGAAGAATCTAGATCTAGAAAGTAATTAGGTGTCCTGCCCTTAACTTACCAGCAAATTTGGCAGCAGAACAAGTTGGGGAAAGCCGCCGATTATCGAAGTCTTCAAGCCACGGTTGAAATTTCTGGACTTGAAGGAAGACGAGGCCGCAGCAGTGGGATACTTGGACAACAAACAGAGGAGTGAAGTCGAAGCCGAAGCCAAAGCCCCTCTGTGTCCTCCAGATCTGGGACGGGGGAGGGAGGAGGGACCTCCCTCCTCTGTGTCCGGCGCTGGAAACGGAGGAGGGAGGTCCCTCCTCCCTCCCCCGTTCCAGATCTGGGACGGGGGACCCTTTTCTATTTTTTTTTTTTAAAAAAACATTGAAGAAAAAAAGTGAGGAAGAAAGAAGGGAAGAAGGAGAAAGAAGGGAAGAAGAAGAAAGGAGAAAGAAGAAAAAAAAAAAAAAAAAAAATTCAGTCGTCGGCGGCCGGCGGCCGGCGGCCGGCGGCGGCGGCGGCGTGTGGTGGCCGTCGGTCGCCGGACTTAGGAAGAAGAAGAAGGAGGAGGGAGAAGATGGAGAAGAAGGAAGATGGAGAAGAAGGAGATGAGAGAAAGAGAAAGAATAAAAAAAATAATTAAATATTAATTTTTTAATTTTTTAATATTTTTTATTTAAAAAATAAAACAAAAATAATTTTTTATATTAAAATAATAGTGCCACGTCAGCAACCGTTAAAATTTAACAGAAAATTTGACGGCAGGGACCAAAGTGCTCCTTATCTCAAACCTCAGGGGTATTTTTGTTGAGTTTGAAAACTCAGGGACCCAAGTGTCACTTAACCCAAACCTCAGGGACCAAAAGTGTATTTTTCCCTTTTAAAAAAATTATAATAATAATGGAGGATTCAAACCTCTAAACCTTTGATATATGCCTTAACCAGTTGAACTATGTTCAAGTTGACTATGTTGTTACTCATCTAATTAAATGAACAGTGTAGTTTCAAACATGTAAATATGGCGTTGACATTGCCATTCCTGAAGTTAGGTGTATCGAGGTAGTATCAGGTAGACACTGATATTGAGTGGTAAATAGCCACAACCAAAATAGCCATCTCTTAAAGTTCAATAATCAAAACAATAAATATAGTGAAAATTTAGGAAATCAAATAGAACGAACATAAAGGTTCAAGAGCCAATCTGAGTAAAGCTCAACTAATTAAGACATATACTCTTGATCAAAAGTGTCAAATATTCGAATTCTCTTACATAAAATTTAAAACATTATTGTTTTTTTTTTTTTTTTTTTTTGAGTACCTAAAACATTATTGTTTATGGAATACATAAAAGACAATAAACCCATGAAATAAAATAAAAGAATTTAGATACCAAATATAAAGTGGAATTTATAATTTTACTTTATAGAAACTCCATCTATGTAAGAAAGATAAGGTATAGAGCTAAATAAAATTAGGCACCGTTAAAAGTGCAAAGATTCCTCACATCACACCCCATTTATTATTTTTTTTTAAAAAAATAATAATAATAATAATAAATAAATAAAAAAAAGAAAAAAAGAAGAAAAAAAAAAGCACCCCATTTATTAAAAGAGCATCTTTTTTAATTAAGAAGCCCATTTTTCACGGATCCAGATTCTCACCCCTGCCATATATATCATAAGAATAATAATAATTTTGTTATTCTGTTTTGATCTTTTCTTTTTTAAAAAAAAAAAATCAAATTTGTTAATGAAGTTTTTAACCGGATTTAACATCAAACCTCTTGGCCGAGGGTATATACAAATTATTGCTGAGCTATACCCACTCGTTAATTAATGACCAACCATAAGAAAATAGTTCATAAATAGTTCATAAGAAAAAAAAAATTAATGACCTAGCATAACTAACTGACATAAAGTTTGTACTAATGACTAGGAGATCTGTGACTTGAATCACATTACCTCACATGTTGTCGAAAAAAATTAATGTTTAGATTAAAATACATTGTGGTTCTAATAGAAGTGAAATTTTCTAGTTTTAAAAACGAGAAACAAAATCAATTTTTTCCCTTATAAATTTGATAAGGTAAATCAAATTTTTTTTGACAAGAAGGTAAATCAAATTTTATTCTTAGCTTTCAATATCATCCCATTGAATGTTAGACTAGGACAACTATTGTAATTTTTGCATTCTATTAAATTATATTGGTTACATTTGGCCACTAATTTTAACAAAGAAAAAAAACGAAAAATATCTTCTAAAATTTATTAATTTCAACTAAATCAAGCAAATCAATGAAAAATAAAAAAGAAAGAAAAAGGTTAAACCCTCAGATAAGTCAATTTGTCATTGAACTAAAACTCAAAGTTCAAGTTAGAAATAGTGGGTTATTTTCAATTTTTCAAAATTTAAAAAAATGTTTCGAAAGTTCTTTTCAGGGAATTATTCTAAAAAAATTAAGAAAAATACGAATAAGGATTAACCAGAATATGTTTTGAAATAAAACTTTATAGAACAGTTTTCAAAAACTAATCTTTAAAATGTATAAAAATAATAAATAAATATCTAGATGGGTCTAAGTACTCACAAATATAAATTTAAAAAGATAAAGTTAGATCAAAAGTATTGTTTCAAATAGTTCTATGAACTTTAGAGTTAGAAAGTGTTTCATTAACTTCTAAATTTTCAATTTTTTTTTTTTTTTTTTTTTTTTGTGGTTCGTGAGTTTTCAACTTTGTGTCTAATAGGTGCTTGACTTATTTGACGTTTTTTAAAATTTATTGGACACAAAATTAAAAGTTCAATGTTCTATTATATACAAATTTCAATTTTATATCTATTAGGTCTGTTACGTCTAAAAAATACTTAACATATTAGAGACTTATTAGACACAAATTTGAAAGTTTAGATGTCATACTTAATCAATGACCTATTAAACACAAAATTGAAAGTTTGAAGAACCAATTAGATATTTTTTAAAAAAATGAAGAACTTATTAGACATAAACATGAGAAAATTTGTCAACAAGAGCATACCTCAACTGATATAAAGTTGTACTGAAAACCACGAGGTTTGTAGTTCAAATCCCTTCACCCCATATTGTCAAAAAAAAAAAAAAAAAAATCAGGTACTAAACTTATAATTTCTCCTTAAAAAATATGGTTAAAAATCAATTTTATAACTATTTAGCCCTGAGCTTTAATAAGTAATAATTTAGTCCCTATGCTTTCAAATTTGTAACGATTTAGTCCCTATCGTAAAAATTTAATGAAATTTCTTACATAGATATATTAATAAACTAATTTTGGACTCAATATGTTTATATGCTACAAAGTTTAATCATTAAATAGTAAAAATCGACATTTAGTTTTGATTACTTTTTTACGACAAGGATTAAATTGTCACAAATTTGAAAAGTACAAGGACTAAATTGTTACAAATTTGAAAATACAAGAACTAAATTGTTACTCATTAAAGTTTAAGGAACTAATTGTTACAAAATTGAAAGTACATGGACTAGCTAAATCTTTACTTTCATGAAAGTTAATGACCAAAAGTGATTTTTAACCCAAAAAATATATATAAAACGTTTTTTTTTTTTACTTTAAAGTTAATAAATACCATTTTTATTAAATTGGAATAAGTTTTATAAATGGGTTAAATCTTTACTTGTTATAATTAATCACAAAAATATTTTGAAAACTTTTGAGAGTGGAATCTCGATCAACCAAGGTGAACATAAGTCAACGTTAATTGACATGTACTTTCGAACGAGAAGTTTGAATCTCCCTTCCCTAAATATTGTTGAACTCAAAAAATAAATAAATAAAATAAAATAAAAATCTCAAAGGACCAAAAAGGAGAGGTAGGAAAGGACTGTACTATGCTATCCTTTTCCAAAACTGAAAATTTACATTAATGAGGAAAAATAAGTTACCTTTGTTCACAAAAGGAAAGACAAAGGAGGAAGCCAAAACATAAGATTCTCCTAACAAATGCCTTTTTTGGAAATACAATGAACCAAAACATATGATATCTTTTTAAGGGATAATTACAACATTCTAATATAATTTATATTAAAAAAGTTGCAAAAACGTCACTTGAAAATAATTGTAAATATAGCAAAATGAAAATATATGTTTATCCGTTGATTGACATCATCTATCGATATATAAATAAAACATGTGTCCTCGACCAAGGGATCTCAAGTTTGAATCTCCCACCTACATATTATTGAACTCAAAAAATTCTATATATATAAAAGTTATTAATAAGGGATATAACAAGATAATAGTTAACGAATAAAGGTTAAATCAATTAAATCAATATATATAAGTAAATCAGTCAATACTAAGGTAATAGTTAATCATCAACTTAAGCATATATAGTTCAGTTAGTTAAGATATTATAATATCGATCAAAAGTTATATGTTTGAATCCCCACCTCCATGTGTTGTTGAACTAAAAAAAATTGACATATGCCAAAACTTAGGTTTTTTTTTTTTTTGAAATAGTCCAAAACTTATAAGTTCAACCGACATAAAGTTTGTACTGACTAGGTCTCTGGTTTGAATTCTCTGTTGTCAAAAGAAAAAAAACACATTTCTATTTTTGTCACTTCTTTTTCCAATTTTTGAAAATTCTATGGTCGGTATTTGTTCCTTATTTCTAGTTTTTCATTTTTTTTTTAAAAAAATGTTCTTATATATTATATACTAATTTTAGGATAAAAAGATTTGATTTCTTGTTTTAAGTTTTCGTCTCTCAGAAACAAGAAAAACGAACAATTTTTTTTTTTCTTTTTTTTACATTTAAAATGTATAATAGGGTTTTTTTTTTTTTAAGAAAATAAATAAATAGCATAATAGTTTTAAAATTTTTATTCTTACAAATTATTTTTCATTTTAAAATTTGAGAAAACAAGAAACCGAAATGATAATCCAAGGTATATTAAAAATTATTTTCTAATTAAGAAAACATGAAACATAGAGTAGTTATCAAACACGGTTTTTCTTTTTTCAATTCTAAAAAAACAGAAGACAAAGAATATAATTGTTTTCAAACCAACCCTAAAATTATTTAACATTTATAAAAAAATGAAAATGGTTAAATGTTATTGTTACTAAAAAATTAAAATCGGTTTGATAACCATTTTGTTGTTAGTTTTTTATTTTTTGTTATCTATTTTTTTCATATGTTTTAAAAAACTAAATCAAGTTTTGAAAAGTAAAAAAAGTTGGCCGTTAGGTAACCATTTGTTTTTTAAAATTAAGTTTATAAATACAATTTCCACCAAAACATGAGCTCATAGCATCCTTGTTCAAGAGATTTCTTCTATGGTTGTTTCAGCTTAGTCTTTTTCTTTTATTCCTTCTGTATGTTTTCCTTTTAAAAAAAACATTTGTTATGTTACTCACATTCTTCCCATGTTTTCAAAAATCAAGTCAAGTTTCGAAAATTTAAAAAATTAGGGGCCGTTTGATAACCATTTCGTTTTCTGTTTTCTGTTTTTTTTTTCATTTTTTAAAAACAGGAGTGTTTGATAACCATTTCTGTTTTTTGTTTTCTGTTTTTTAAAAACGTTTTTTAAATTATAAGTAAATTTCAAAAACAAAAAAAAAGTAGTTTTTAAAAACAGATTTCTGTTTTTCAAAAACCCATTTTTCTTCTAATGCTTACTTTTCTTCTGTTTTACCTATCTTTCTCCAACAAATTCATTTCTCTATTTTTTTTTTTCTAAAACGTTTTTTACTCTATAAAATTTATTTTTCTCTCTCTATAATTTTCTTCTTAAAACTTTTTTTCTCTCTATATATATCTGGTCTATTTCTAAAAACTTATCAAAAACTTTTCTCTTCTTAATTAACATGTTCTAATTTTTCTTTTTTTTTAAAAATAAAAGTCACCAAAATTTTCTATCGCTACAACTTTTCTTTATTTTTCTAATTTATCGTTATTTCTTTAACATATCTTTTACTCTTAACCTTATTATCTCTCTAAAATTTCTTTTTTTTTTTATTTAATTTTTTTAATATAAAATTTATCGCTTTTACTCTTACTTGTTTTCTATTTTTTCTCTAACTAATATCTTTTCTCGAGTCTAACTAATATTCTTTCTCTAAATATTTGCTTTCATCTCTCTAAATTTTCTATGTTTAACTTTTCTCGTCTTTCAAAAAAAAAAAAAAAAAACTTATCTTGAAAACATTTATATTCGTGTTTCTAAATTTTTGTTTCAACGTCTCTACACATTTTTCTCTCTCTAAAACATCTTTTCATCTTTCTAATTTTTTAAAAAATGAAAACTAAAAACAGTTATCAAACAAGGTTGATTTTCTGTTTTTTAAAAACATTTATCAAACATATATGGTTTTTGTTTTTAAAAAACAGAAAACCAAAAACCAAAAACCAAAAACCAAAAACTGAAATGGTTATCAAACGGGGTCTTAGTTTTCAAAAACTTCTTTTTGTTTTTGGAATTTGACTGAGAATTCAAATGTCTTTCTATCAAAGATGAAAACTATTCTAAGAAAATAGGGAGAAAGCATAATTTTCAAAACCCAAAAACCAAATGATTATCAAACATGGTCGTAGTTTTTAAAAACTTGTTTTTTTTTTTTTTAAATTTGGCTAAGAATTCAAATGTATGTTTAACAAAAATGAAGATCATTGAAAGCAAGCCTAATTTTCAGAAATCAAATGGTTATCAAACGGAACTTAAATTCGCTACATTTTGGTAAGTCCTAGTCCATTACTCTTTTTTTCTTACAACATGTGGATTAGGAGATTCAAACCATAGATCTTTTGGTTCTTAGTATAACTTTATGCAAGTTGAGCTATGCTCATGTTGGCGGTAAGTCCATTACCTAACATATAGATAAACGATAATTTATTTATTTATTTATATGTTTATTGTTGTTATCCCAAAGTAATTTACAACTTGTTTAATTGCTTTAATTTCCATAACTTTTAAAGTATTAATGTTAAAAATCACTTTTGGTCCCTAAACTTTCATAAAGTAACAATTTAGTCCCTAAACTTTGATTTGTAACGATTTAGTCCCCGTACTTTCAATTTTTTAATAATTTAGTCCCTGAACTTTAATAAGTAACAATTTAGTCCCTATACTTTCAAGTTTGTAACAATTTAGCCCCCATACTTTCAAATTTGTAACAATTTAATCCTTATCGCAAAAAAATTCATCAAAATTAAATGTCGACTTTTATTATTTAATGATTAAATTTTGTCGTTTATTAACATATTGGGTCCCAAATTAGTTTATTAATCTATCTAGGTAAGAAATTTCATTAAATCTTTACATTAATTTTTCACAATAGGGACTAAATCGTTACAAATTTGAAAGTACAGGGACTAAATTGTTACTTATTGAAGTTCAGGGACTAAATAGTTACAAAATTGAAAGTACAGGAACTAAATCGTTACAAAATTGAAAGTACAAGGACTAAATCGTTACTAATCAAAGTTCATGGACTAAATTGTTACTTTCATGAAAGTTCAGGGACCAAAAGTGATTTTTAACCAAGTATTAATTATCCCAAAAAAAAAATAATAATGGCAATGTTGAAAATTTGCTATGATTCAAGGGTATATTAGGTATAATTCGGGTTCTAATTTCTAAAGATTCTATTTTGGACGTCACTCACTCCAAAAATTGCAAGATCTTGCGAATATACGAAAGAGTCCACGTGTTGAATATTAGCATGAGAAAGTGAATAGGCCACTAACTAGGGTTCTTAATGTTATGACACTTTTCTTTTTTCTTTTTTGCTCTTCTAGATGCCCTTAAATAAATTTGGCTACATCCAATATTAAGACATTTCACTTTCAATTAACATCCATCACTTTTTAAAAGTTTACTTGTGTTTTTGGATTACAAGTTTCGATAAAAGAGACGAGTCGTTTAATGTCCGTTCATCTGATGTCAACTTCAATCAATTGATTTACGTCAGAACTTTGATATATACATTTTTCAACGTCTGATTATCTGTTTGCTTGATGATTAATGGAAATATAACGAGATGGAAAACGACTAAAATAGTTTTTTTTTTTTTAAATCCAAAAACTAAAATAATCATGCCAAGTGTAGATATTGAATCAAAATTGAATAATCTTAAAAGAATTGATATTTAAGGTATGACATTGGAACTCTAAAAATATTAGAGATAAAATTAAAAAAAAGGGTGCGAGTGTTAAAATTACTAAATTATATATTTAGCCAAAATGAAATTAATATTGGTTAAATCACAAACTTAGTCTATGAACGGTAAAAAGTTTCACTACATCAATGAACCACTTTTGATATTATGATAATTTGACATGATGTGGCACTAAAAAGCAAGCTAGAAGGTTAATTAATCAAGCATTGTCCTTAAATCTTATCTTATCAAATTAGTGTACTCATTTTCGCTACTTGCTGACACATATGCAAAATTGTTACCCGTGAGAGTTCAATCATTATGTCAACCAAAGTGAGCATAACTCAGCGGTAATTGGCATCTATCCTCGATCATAAAGTCAGAGGTAGTTCAAATCATCTCACCCTCAAATATTGATGTACTAAAAAAAATCATTGTGTCACATAATATATTTACTGTGACATATTTAAGTAAATATTATGTGGCATTGAAACTTATTAAAATCAAATTAAAAAAATCATTAATGTAATTGAAAATTTTCAAAAGTTCAAAACTTACATAAATAAAATTGACATTTTTTTTTCATGAGATTTAGATTTAGTTTCTAATTATGTCCTTTATTAATTTTCACTTTAGTCTTTTAAGTTTTAGATTTTGTTTCTAGGTGGTCCTTAAAATTTGAAATTGGTTTTTGTTTGGTCAATAAAGTTTAGATTTGACCTTGTTAATTATCATTAATTTACCTAATAAAAAGAAAACAGGATAATTGACATGCTAAGGAAAGTTGAGAGTGAATGCAAGATTATTTGTTGACGACAAAACCGTCAACTTCTTTTATAATGCTTTTAGCTCAGTTTCTTGGTGTCAATACTTCATATCAACATATTAGTTACCGTCATTTTTCCGTTAAGTCAACTGACAGTTAATTCAATTAAGAGATCAAAATAGAAGCAAAATATAAATCTCAAGAACTAAGGTCTTGTTTGATAATCATTTAAGTCTCGTTTCATAACCATTTTGTTTTTGGTTTTTGGTTTTGAAAATTATGTTTGTTTTCTCCCAATTTTCTTAGTATGGTTTTTATCTTTGTTTAGGATACATTTAAGTTCATAGCCAAATATTCCAAAAACAAAAACAAAACAAAAAAAAAAGTTTTTGAAAATTATACTTTTTTAAGTTTTTAAAACTTCACTTAGTTTTTGAAAAAATATGGAAAGAAAGTAGATGATAAATCTTATGGGTAGAAGTAACGTGTATAAGCTTAATTTTCAAAAACAAAAACCTAAACGGCCAGTGTTTGATTTTTTAAAATTAAACTTATAAATACTACTTTCAACCATGAGTTTCTTTAGTTTGTTATAGTTCCTAGCAATGTGTTTCAAAAATCGAGCCTAAGTTTTGGAAGGCTAAGAGAGCTCATTGAAGATTATGATTGTTTGTTATTTAGTACAACTGTATTAGTTTCATATTTGTTATATATCAATTGTATGTCTAATTAAGCCTACTGATTTTGATCACCATCATCAATGAAATGAGATTATCTTTGTGGTCAAGATTTTGCCTCTTCTGACTTTCTTTACTTGGTATCACAACCCATAAATTCCAAACAGGTATTCGGTCCAAGAAAAAAAAAATTGAATCTAATCCAAAAATGGTGAACCCAAAGAGGCACTGTCTTCAAGGAACTGTTGAGGATCCCATATTGAAAAGATAAGTAGAGATCTCATAATTTATAAGATACATAGGTTATTCCACTCATTACCAATTGGTCTTGAGATTGAACCTCATGTTTATCTAATATGATTAAAAAAACGTTTCTAAAAACATGTTTTTTGTTTTTGGAACTTGACTCTGTAGAAGGATTCAAATGTTTTCTTTAAGAAATGTGAAAACCATGATAAAGAATGTGTAATTAGGAAACAAGCATATAAGTTTCAAAAACCAAATAACTATCAAACGAGAGCTAGAAGTGTCAATTACGTAACCTCATAGATCAAATAGAATTCCATATATCCAAACCTTAGAGACTAAAAGGACGATATCTATCTCGAAACGTCACACATACCATATAAAGAAAACCAAATCCAAACATCACCGACATGATCACATCGATGGCAAAACGTGAAAGTTTAGGGACTAAATTTGGAGAAGGAGTAAAAGATTGGATTGAGTTGATGGTGAGAGTGGGAGGTAAGGATAAAAGAAATGATTTGTCAAACATGCAATGAAAAAGGAGGCCATGTGGAGAAGAAGTGGAGTTCACGAGGAGAGAAAGCGCGTGGAGTAAACAGAACTCCCTAATCCCTATAAACCTACGGACCAATCAAAGGAAAGAGATGGGAATCGTACAGTCAAACTTGTAACGCCTTTGCCACCTTCCCTCCTCTTCCTTTGTCCCCATTTGACATTTTCTAAAAGTCAATCAAAAAACAAAAAACAAAACAAAAAACAAAAAACAAAATTCCCCTTTCTCTCTCTTTCTCTCTCCATTTTGTTCTTTCTTTCTCTCTCTACATGCATCTTCTTTAGATTGATGAGTATTGTTTTCTTCATATTTGAGTAGTTTGTATACTCCGTTTTGATGACGATATAGGACGAGGCCGAGCAGAAAGAGGCGTAATTTCAGGATTAAAGTTTTACAACTTTCAAATCACTGTACTATGAACTAAAATTTTTTACAACTATTTATTTTTTTAAAAAATGAATGAAAACTCTTTTCCCTCTCTTCTTTTTTTGCTTAAGATATATATATATATATTTTTTTTTTTTTTTTTTTGGTTAATTGAGGTAAGTTTTGTTGGAATTGTTTTGTCTAAAATTAAGGGTTTAAAGTGTTTTTTTCTCTCATTTATCTCCTTGAAATTAGAGAATTTTCCTATATTTTGTCCCTTCTTAGTGATGGGTTTTTTTTTTCTTCTTCTTTTTAAGTAGTATAATTCCTTTTTTAAGAATATAAGTTTACCAGGGTAAGGGAAGGGGCTTGAAGTTATAATCTAGGGAGTATTGATGTCTAACCACATAAATTATGTTCGAAGCTAATAATTATTAGTTAGTTTGAACATAACTTTATACTAGGATAGATGTTTGAATGTTAACCCACATTGAACTAAACAAAAATGTTAACAAATTTGTAATAAGTAAGCTTATTTATTAAAAACAAAATAAGTATCAAACTGATTACGAATTACATGTAGGATAGTTAATTTTAGGGAAAAAAAAGAACAAAACTTCCCTGCATACCGGTATGTAGGGATCTCCCTACATACCCCATTAAAATCTTGACAACTAAGAAAGAGAAAGGGAGTAAATGAGAAAATTTGAGAAATTTTTTTTATCTCTCCTAGTTGTCAACATTTTAATGGTGGTATGCAGGGAGATCCCTACATACCGGTATGTAGGGAAGTTTTTTCCGAAAAGAAAAAGAGAATAAGCTCATTCTTTTTTCTTGATAACATGTGAAGTTGAAGGATTTGAATCACAAATCTCTTGGTTATTAGTACGTGCGCTATGTCAGTTGAACTATACTCATGTTGGCAAAAAAAACACATCATTCAATACCAAATTTCTTTAATGGGTAATTTTATAGTTTAAAAGCAATGTGTTAAATTTTCATCGACATCTCCACATTTCCATGGGTTCGACATCAACATGCAGGGTGAATCAACATTTCCATTATATCGTAAAAAAATTGATAAAGTGTAAACAAAATAATAACAAAATGTAACTAATGTGGAAATAATATTTATAATAAGTATTTTAACTTATTTTAAAAGTGTAAAACATTTATTTGTTAATTTAAATATTTTTTTATTTTTTTGTTTTGAATATTTTTTTCGGAATATCCATCGACATCGACATTTTGTGGATATTTTCCTCAACATTTCCATTAAATTGAGACCTCGACATTTTCGTCAATATTGATATTTTAACCCTTGTTTAAAAGGTGTTGTTATAACTTGTTTTTGTGTTTGAAACTTAGATAACATCGAAAAGCAATTTTCAAGAAATAACGAACAAATACACTCTAACTAATGAAAAACAAAATATATATTAAATAAGCCATTAATTTTCTATCATTAGTGGTAGAATATAATCATTATTTTTACAAAATTTTCAACTCTAACTAGTATAGAACCAAGATAGTAGGAGTCTCGGAAAAATTACTCAACATAGATGGAAATAAATTAAATACGACGATATAATACGATTAATCAATTTAAGATTTAGATATTTTCACAACCTAATCACTTAATTTACTTAATTTCCAAAATTTTCCAAAAAATCATGCCAAATTACTCAACACCCAATATCAAAGATAAAAACAAAATGTCAAGAGATAATACCAAATATATATCAATTTTTTTAAAAAAAAAATAGAGAAATTATTTTTTTCATTTTACATAAATTGAAAATATTATGATTTTCTGTGTTTATAAATACATAATTAAGAATTAGTGAATTTCAAAAGTCAGTGCTCTTTCTCTTTCATTTCTTCTCTCTCTCTAAAAACACATCAAAAAGTCAGCGCCGTCGTTTCTGCCTCCTCTTCTTTCCCTTTGTCCCCTTTTTACCAAATACCTAAAAATTTTGGTCTTTTTTTTGTTTCGGGTTTTTTTTTTGTCATTTCGATTTGTGTATAATCCCATCCATGGCGGCCGGAAACGACGACTGGGACCTCTCCGCCGTCGTCCGGAGCTGCAACTCAGCCTCCTCCACCGACCCAACAGCCGCCGCCGCCGCCGAAACAGCCTTGTCTTGTCTCGCTTCTTTAACGTTTGACGACGATCCAAACGACGTCGCATTCTCCTTCTCCGACATCCTTCAGCCCCAACAGCCCAACGGCGGCTTCCATGAATTACACCAAGCCTTCGTCTCCTTTCTCCCCAACTCCCCCGCCGCCGCCGTCACCACCGCCGTGCCGGAAATTCCCAACCCGACTCCGAGCCGCCATTTTCGGCAGGGAGTTAAACCCATTCGCCCGCAGCCGGATCCCGGGGCGGCGGCGCTGCAACAGCACCACCGGCAGCCACCGTTCCCGCCGGACTTCCCGAATTCACCAATGCCTCAATCTCACATACCCAAATCGAGAAAAAGGCAAGTAATTTAATTAAATTTACATTACATTAAATTAAATCTTCATTGATTGATTGCTTTTGTGTCATAATAAAATATTGTTAAATTAATTATATTTACAGAAAGAATCAACAGAAGAGAACCGTATGCCATGTTACTGCAGATAATCTCTCAACAGACATGTGGGCTTGGCGTAAATATGGGCAAAAGCCCATTAAAGGATCTCCATATCCAAGGTATTTAAATATACATATATATAAATAAATGAATAAATAATGGTTTTTTTCAAAATAAAAATCAAAGCTTTTCCTTTTCTACTTTCTGTTTGTTTCTCGGGAAAATTTACTTACTCCGATGATGATGATCGCAGGAACTATTACCGTTGCAGCAGCTCAAAAGGGTGTGGAGCGAGAAAGCAAGTTGAACGGAGCAACGCCGATCCGGAGACTTTCATCATCACATACACCGGAGATCACACCCACCCACGTCCAACTCACCGGAATTCCCTCGCCGGAAGCTCCCGAAACAGGTCGTCGTCGTCGATCCCCAACAAAAACACCACCACGGTAGATCCCGGTCGGTCCATGACCGCCACCGCTGTCATCGGCTCTTGCTCCTCTCCGGCAGCCTCTCCAATGACACCGCTCGATGGCGGTGGTGAGAAAGAGGGGGAGATGTTTGAAGATATGGTGATCGATAGTGACGATGATGACGACGATGACGATATTCTGATTCCAAACTTGGCTGTGAGAGACGAAATCTACGTCGGCTTTGAGGAGCTTGGTTGTAGCCCTAGAAGGCGGCCATCGTAACCCGACAATCGGTGGCGGTGATGGTGGTGGTTGTGGTGTTGAGTAGTAATAAGAATTTCTTTTATTAATTTGTGTTTTAGTCCTGTAATTAGTTGTAGTTTAGTCTCTATAATCAAAGTTTAATTTGATGTTTATAGTTAAATCAAATCTCTTGAAATGTCTGACTCACTGAATCTAAAATGTCTGACTCACTGAAATCTGACTTAACTGTTGTCAGTTCAGTTATGTGTGGTCACACACTTGTCACGCTTAAAGAGAATTGCCATGCATCAAGGAAGTGTGCCACGTATAAAAGCTATCCACTTTTAACAGACTGTTTCAGAAGATTATATTTACCTGGTTTAAAAGAATCAAGTTAAAAACAAAATCTAAACTAATTAGAAATCTACAAAAACTAAAATGATATTTTAACTTGTTTTTTGTTCTTTTTTTTTTAATATGATATTTAATTTGTATTTAATTTAATAATAATTTAATTTAATTATAGGAAGAAGTGGGATACCCATACCCTATTGGAATAGCTAATATCCAATGGGGTTTGTTTTCTATATAATGAGATTAAAGAATCTTCCCTTCCCTTTGGCCGATTTTTCGTACATAAATATATATATATTTATAATTAAATCATAGCCGTCCAACTATTTTTTTTTTTTTAATCTATATGCTTGATTATTAATGTAAATGACGAGATATAATATTTAGATCATTACTTAATTTGTACGAAAGTAGATAAAACTGTAGTTAGAGATATGAAAAAGTTGATTAACCCGATCAAACTAAATCAATTCATAACGGTGTTTCATTCAAGTCAAAGTGAACATAACTAAACAGTGTATTTCTTTTCTTAAAGTCGAAGGTTATAATCCTCATACTCCACATTTGTTGAACTAAAAAAAGTACTTCATCCAAATTAAATACACATGACTCGATTTAATGGTTCAATTGCATTTTACCTAACCTATTTGAATTGAGTTGATTTTATATCCTCATCAATTTTTTAAAAATGTAACTCTAAATATTTCATAAATATTTAACTTAAATTCATACATCAAAAATTTAAGTTATTACCTAAAAATTTAACCAATAAAAATCCAAATGCGGTGACTATTTAACTCATCAATCCTTTTAAAATGACATCCTAGAACTTTTAATAATACTCTTATGTAATCCCTAAAATTAATACTGGTAACAGAATGTAACTTGACATGTTTTATTAAACTTATTAATAGGTTCATTACACGGAACTATATCAACATTAACACTAGTAACATAATGTAACTTGACATGTCTTATTAAACATATTAATAAGTTCATTATCCGAAACTATATCGTCAATGATATTAACAATAGGGACTAAATAGAAATATCAGCATATTGTTCAAAAAAAATAGAAATATCAGCATAAAAGTTACAAGATGACGTAATTAAAAATTTTGAAAGTTGAGAGACTAAAAGCTCGAGATTAATCCCTTTTCTTTTTTCGAAAAAAGGTTGGGACAGCTAAGGTGGAAATGAACTATGAGTGTGAACTAAATTTTAATTAATTAAATTAAATTAAATTTATAATTATTTAGAAAAAAAAAAAGGGTGAGAGAGAGAGGCAAATTTGGACTAAAGAAAGGGTTAGAAACATAATCCAAAGATCCCCTTTATGTCAGTTAAGAAAAGTCAAGTATTTTTTATTATTTTATTATTTTTATTTTTATTTTTATTTTATATTTCCTAGATATGGGAGTTGGTCAAACATATTTTATTTCAACTTGTTTTAAACTTTAAACAATGTCAGATTCAAGTTGTCAACTTGTATTATATGATTTATATCCATCTATAAATATAGTGTTTAGTTGGGAAAAATTATTAGGGAGTTTTATTTAATTTAGAGACAAAGTTTTAATGAAAGTAATGGATATAATTAATCTTGGATTAGGGGTATGGTTGGAATTTTTATTTAAATATAAGAATGATAGGTGAGAAAAAAAAAATATTTGCTCAAAGATTTCTTATTTTTAATGTAGTAAAAATTGATAAGTTAGATTAATGGATTTTTAGAGAGATTATTTTCTAAGATTAGTTATTTTCTCCTCATCTTTAAGTGTCAATATAGTGTGCTTATCTTTTATTAAAAAGGCTTAGAGAATAAAAAGATTAATAAAAGAGATCGTTTTGGAGGAGGATAAAAAAGTAATTTTAAATATTCTAATAGGACAATTTGTAGGAATGATAATTAATATATCATTCGTACTTTATGACGTCCTAAGGAAGATATGAAAATTTGGAAGGATTGGACAAGAATGAATGATCTTCTAGATTCTAAAAGTTTAGCCTCATGCAAATTACTGTATATCCATCATTTTCACATATATAATAAAACCGAGTTTTATGACTTTTTAATATGGACAATTTGAAAAGAGAGTAATCAATATCTGCGTGGATATAAAACAATCATATCTCACTTTCAACAATCAATGAGAGTAGTTAGAAAAGTTTGAAAATAGACATCTCTATTTGTTTGTTTTTGGAATTGAATTTCCTTTAAGTCGTTAGAAGAGTAGTCACTAAAGATCATTCCAGGAGGCATCATAATTGATTTTAAGCAGCCAAGGATGGGGAGGGCGCCAATGCTGGTCGCAAGATTTTGAGGATTAAATCAGAATTGATTTTAATTTGACCTCAAGAATTGAAGCCAATTGAGTTCTTGGTTGCAATGTAGGAAGTTTGGAAAGTGGATATTGATGACAGAGGAAGATGTGTTTAGGGAAAACTTTGTGAATTATTGTGCATTTGATAAAATAAGATATGTGAAATTCTTCGTGAAACTTGTATAGATTGTCCAAATATAAGCAACAACAGGTGTTGACACTAAATTATCATGTTTTAAAGAGTAAAACAGTAAAGTTTATCAATCGCATCTTTATATGTATCTAGCAGACGACACTCATTTGAGATTTAGATTTTCGTTGTCTTCTCTAATTCATGATTTGAATTATGCAAGCCGCCTCCTCCATAAAGGACACACTTGACTAGCAATAGTGATCAACATGGAAAAAAAATGGGAGAGAAGACTAAAAGTTTAGGATACCTACCAAGTCCTAGAGTTTGGTTTAAACAAAGGATAGTTGAACCAGTAGACGATCCAAAATCTTCTAAATATAACCTAACGATCAGTAGCACATATTGCATATTGACCAAAATAAGAACTCGTCTATCCAAATTATAGGGAAGAAACTATACAAGTTGGAAATTATAGAGTCCTAATTAAATCAAAGAGTGCCCTCAAACCCACTTAAGGGCAATAATCCACACCTCAAGCCAAATCCCCCTTGATTGAAGCCAAACCAACATGGCTTGATCATTTAAATGCTTATTTAATGCCTCCACCTCATAGGCTTAAAATTATGCATGTATACTCTATAAGCTAATGCACATTAAAATTTTGAATTTAATATACCATACTACTTTTAAACGGGTTGTCCAAGAAAATAGTTTTAAATGGTACCAAAGTAAGAGATTTCATACCTGTATTGTGAGTCACTTAGCTACATTTTGATTTTTTTTTTTTTTTTTTTTTTTTGAAGCAACTACATTTTGAACTTAAAAGTAAAGAATTAAGTTAATTAGTTCAATACTATAGTCTTTTGAGTCCTCTTTAATTTTTTATAATCAACTTAGTATGACTGCACCTGACATGAATGTGATAGTGTCGTTCACAGACTCTAGTAGCAATCATGAGTGACAATAGTTGACACCTTCATGTCTTACTCCCATGTCTTAGGACTTGTTAGTCTTCTCAAAACTTTCTATAATCTATTCCTTTCAGTTATAGCTCTCACCATAGCTCTCACCACATCTACTCTAAGGGAGGCATGGATCTTGATTTTTTCACCAATCTTACCCCCAATGAGTTCAACAGTTAAAATGAAACTTTTCGAAGTCGTAAAATTGAAATATTCCCCAAAGTTAGAAAAACATTTTATATAATTTAAACTACTTGAAAATAATAAAACGGTTAAAATAATTTTAATTATTATGTTAAAAACTTGAGAGCAACCTACACGTACCAAACAATCTACTTATGTATCAGAAAATAGGACTCAAAACACATTCTTCATGTAGCAAAATTCACTCTACTTTTGTCTATTACTTCGAAAAGTAACCAAACGAAAACCTTAAGATTACACAAAACATTTTTAAACTATAGAGTGTGTTACAAACTTACAATACACCCTTAAAGTTTTAATTTGATCAATGTTGTAATTAACCTCCTACAATTTATTAAGTGTGGCATTTTGTTCAAACTGTAATTTAACTTGTGAAATTTTCCCTTAAATTTTATTTTTAAAGTTGCATGAACCTTTTAACTTTATCTTGATTAATATTAATATATAAAACCATTTAAAGTTTTTTTTCTATTTTAGTTTACATTAATTTTTTAACTTTAAATTTATCAAACATCACATGCAAATCTAATCTTAGGTTAAATTACAAATTTGATGGTATACATTACTTAAGTCACTAAACTTTAACTTTTCAAAAGTAAAAAAAAAAAAAAAAAAACAAACACTAAACTTTAAGAGATTTTAAATCACTCTTGACTTCAAGGACCAATCACACCAAAGTATTTCAATATGGTAAGAAATACATTTTAAATCGCTACATCATCCAAACATTTTCAAGTTTCCATTCATCCAATTAATAACATAACAAAATTCTAAATTTTACTAATCTTTTTTTATTTCTTAAACCTGTACTTCAAAAAAAAAGTTAGAGCTTGGCAGACAAAAAGCAGTATTTTTCAATGCAACACTAATCAAATTGATGAACTAAAAAAATAATAATTATAAATATATAAAAACACTGATCAAATTTAGGACTATACCACCCAAAAAGATGAAATTAGTAAAACTCAAAAAATACGAGGGCAGTTTTGCAATCTTCCCAAAAACATAACTTTGTGTTAATATTAGAGTGCAAAATTTATGGCCCAAATGAACAAGAACTGCATCCACAATCAAGAGTTGCTTAACCATACCACTAATAACTATAAATTGAAAAATAGACAGCCCTAACAAAATTAGGTCTTCTGCAAATATAAACTCCCAAAACAAACCAAACAATGAAAACTGGCATTCACTCCATCATCCATTACATCAGGCGTCCAACTACAAGCTCGTGAATAAGTTCTCTTTTCCTTCAAAAACCAGCTTTCATGAATTTGTCTACGAATGAAAAATAAATATATAAGAAGAAACTATCACCCAAGGCCAAAGCCAAAGCATGGTTGAACAAAACTAATCATTCTCTTCACTCCTCTTCGAAAACAGTTCCCTTTTCGCTGACATAAATACCATCGAGGAACTTCCGGATATCTTTGTTCTTGACATGGCATTTCTGTCACCCAGAAGAGAAGAAACGAGTAAGTATAAAACTGATTATGCTATGCCCATCCAGGCACAAATTTTGCAAGCAAGAATCAAACAAAAAGTGGCGTGGGAGAGAAGGAGACCTGGTTTATCAAGGCAGCAGACCGAGATACAAGCTCAATATCATTGCCATCCAAAACTAACTCATCTTTGACCTTCTCAGAGCGGACAATACATACTCCGTCAAGCATATCTACTTTTCGCACCTATTGCAACAAAGAAAACAGAGACACGGCATCCATGCATTATACATATAGTAACAAACATTTTTACAAAGAATAATTGTGTTAATAAACTTGAAACATACAAGAGAGAGGACTTTCATAAAGATCATTTGGAATATTTACTAGTTCTGTTTAGATACTTGGACTTTAGATGACATAGTAAGAGAACTGCGTTCGATGTAACCTATTTCCTTTCTTTCATTTTTTCTCGATGAAAGGTTGGTTCTTTATCAAAAAGAAAAAAAAAATGTAACCTATTTCCTTTTAGTGCAGTTGGCAGACTTGCTTTTTAAAGTACTTCTTAACCACGTGTTCTTATTCAATTTAATCTTCAGAAACGCCTTTGTTTATTGTGATTTCATTGGTTTAAATTTTTTTAAAAGAAGAAAACCACAGATGATTTTCCAAGAAAAATTGAACATACTGTTTCTGCAATTTCACTCAGTTTCTAAGCATGATCTCTGTACAGCCTACTCCCCGCCCCCTTCCCCTCACCCAGAGGTCTCTCTTTCACATTCTCAACAACCATCTGTCCTCTCTCCCTCTTAGCATCTCCTCCTTACTGTTCTTGGAATCTATCTCAATCTTAAATTTGTCTTACCAACCACAGATTACATTTCAATCATTATTTAGCATTTAAAAAGTAGTCTTGAGTTGGAATATCTGTTTCTATGTTGTTTTCGTTGCTACTGCCAGGTCTAGTGGGTGATTTTAAGTTTCAGCTGAAGGTTTTTGACTCGATTAGTTATTTAGATCTAGCAAATGGGTGGCAGTTCCTTTATTCAATTTAGTAGTTTTCGTTGCTGAAAACTTCTTTGTAATTTCTCATTACAGTTAACATAACCTTCTTGTTAGCATTCTTTGTTTTTTACAATATTTTTCAACCAAAACATGGCCCAATAATAGATTTCATTGAAGAAATAATTTCACATAACAATGAGTAAGCAAAAGACCATTTTTTAAAAAAATGATTGTTTAAATTGATGAATAATCGAAAAATCAGGTAACGACAATCTGAAAAAGAAAAACTACTCTGTTTCTAAGAAAACTTCTACTCGATTTTATTTTAATCCTCAAGTTATCACAAAAGGAGGAAGTAGAGGAAACGATACTGCAAAGGGCTAGGGCTTCCTACATAAATTAGTTTTAAAAAGTAGTCATTCAATCCTTCTGACTTAACCCTCGAACTTCAACATTCAATCAGGGTAAAATGCAAACACGGCAGTAAATATGAACCCAGAATCCAGAGTCCAATATCCAGATAGTGCAGTTTATGAGACTAAAGTGAGAGAGAGAGAGAGAGAGAGAGAGTTATACCTTTTTCTCACCAAGAAAGTTACGGATCTCGATGGACTTGTTGCCGTTGGTGATGCTAGCATTGATCGGAAAGTGAGCATAAACAAATCGCATCTTGTAACGGTAGCCCTTGGTGACACCAGTGATGAGATTCTCAACATGGCTAAGAGCAGTGCGAATGGCAGCAGAAGTCTTCCTGGAGCCAAACCAAGCATCGATCTTGAGCTTCTTCTTTCCAGTGCCCTCTTCGGTGATCAACTGGAAATCCAGATTCAGATGCTTGAAGTTGCGAGTGAGTTTCCCCCGAGGGCCTTCGACCTCGATGATTTTGGCGTTCACTTTGATCTTCACCCCCTCGGGGATATCCATAGTTTCAGATGAGAGGATCGTCTTCATCTTTTCCTAATGCAACTCTCTGCCCCTCTCACTCTCTCTGGAGTTGGAACGGTGACGGCGACGGCCGAGAATGAACAAAAACCCTAATCAGGAAAATAGTGAAGATTTATAGTCGAAATTCTTCGACTGTGTTTTGAGGTATTGGGAACGAGAGAGAGAGAGAGGAAGATTAGGGTTAGGGTTTTTTTCTTATTCTATGGAGGCCCATTTTCATCCACCTTGGGCCTCCAACGACAACCAAACGGCCCAAATTTATTCTTAATTTTTTAAAATTCTCAATTTAACTCGTGATATTTTAACGTCTCGTTTGATAAACATTTGATTTTCTAAAATTAAGCTTAAAAATACTACTTATCAACCATTAAGTTTGTTAGTTTTGTTATACACATTCTTCCATGTGTTTTAAAAACTAAGCTAAGTTTTGAAAACTAAAAAAAAAAAAAAGTAGTTTTCAAAAACTTGTTTTTGGAATTTGACTAGGAATTCAAATGTGCCATTGACAATGATGAAAACCATGGTAAGAAAATTGAAGGAAAACAAGCTTAATTTTCAAGAACCAAAAGCCAAAAAAAAAATGGTTATCAAACAGTACCTTTTAGAATTCTCGTTTAAGTTACTTGCATAAGAAAATTATTTTAAAATAAAATCATTGAATTGTTATTTTATTAATATAATAAGATATATAAGCATACTTTTTTTATACATGAAACTCAACATGTTGATAAAATTTATTTTAGGTCCCTAATCAAGAGCATACAACCTCATTCTTAGTCGACGAAGGATTCTCTTGCTATAAGGTATTGTGTTTTTTTCTCGGAATTCAATTGATGGTCTTGAGTCTTTTAAGATTGATTTAAGACACTCAAATTTTTATTAGAAAAATATATATATAGGTAAGAATAATGGTTTAATCTATAACTATTTGACTTAGGCTATATACAAGATAGTATAACACCTTCGAAATTCATTCAATCCCCATGCTGAATATGTGGTCTCTTTACTGTAATGCAACTTGACTAAATAAGGAATAGGTGGGAGATCTGGACTGGGTGTTGAGGAACCCCATTAAAGATGTGATCGGGGGTGGTTTGTGAACTAGTCATGGGGCTTCTTGAGGCGACGATGTTGGAAATGCAAGTGAGGTGGGTTATTGGCTATTCGTGAGGTGGAGATGTCTCAAATGATGGTGGTGTCGAATTGTTTGCTATGAAGGTGCAAAAACTCTCATTAATATTGGTGGAGACAAGGTTTAGACATGTTTGGAGAATCCAAAATTTGTTGTTCGATCAACTGGTGCGATGAACAACCACAAATAGAGTGCACGCCAATTGGTTTTCAGATTTTCCAAAATGGCTTATCGAATGGGTTGAAGTGGATAAGCCGACTTTAATTTCAATGTAACTTTGTTGATGTGTTTCTTTCTTAAATAAAATAAAATAATAATTAAAAAAAAACCATATTTTTTAAACACTTTTTTTTTCTTGAAACAGCATATTTTTGAAACATATTGCAAAGTGGAGGAGTATTAAATTAAATGGCTGCTGGAAATGGAACACTGAAAAAAGAGATCCCTTTCGACTGCGAGCGCAGTGACTGATTTAGATAGCGATTGCAAATCATCGGAGGAGTCTTCGCCGCCGTGAGCCTCCGATCTGCTGCTGTTGTTGCCGGTAATTATTGCTTGACCATTTAAGAACTCGGTCGTTGGATCGATCGCTTCCTTTTCTCTCTCGCCTTTGCTCTCCTATCCCTTGTTTGATTTTGATTCTCCTTCTTGAATCTGTCACCGTCCAGCTCCAATACGTATTCTGTCTTCATTTTCCTTGCTCTCAGTCTCTTAGACGATCCATCAGAAAAATCTCCAGTCCAGGTACACTCTCTGCAATTTCCCATTTTCTCTGTGCTATGTTATTGTTCATTTTGTTCCCTTGGAACTCTGATTGAATACGACTCCCAATTTTGACATTAGACTTGTTTCTAACTACAAAGAGTGGTTTTGTGGAGAGGCCAAAGGGAAATACATCTGTTTCTTTGGCTTGCTGAACTGAATCCTGGTCTGGTTCGGCTTAGATTTCACACATTGGCAATTCGCGATTTTCATTTTAATCTCTACGAATTATGATTTTTCCAATTTATTATCTTCTTCACCTTTAGTAGACTAGATCCCATGTATTTATGGGTTCTCTTATCACCTCCCCCGTAATCCTACCAGAGAAAACGAATTAGATAAGTGAAGAGGCAGGGAAGAACTGAATTCTTTGTTGCTCTGCTACGGTACTGATTGTAGAGTTGAGTGAAAATGTTGGGGGGTTTTGTCCAAATCTCAGATTTGTAGACCATTTTCGAATGATCATTGATTTGATTCAATTTAGTACATTCCAGAAACCATGCAGTTCTTTGGTGGGTCAGAGATTAGCCCTTCGCCTCCGGTCCCGACAGCAACTGGAAACAATGTGCATATGATGTATATTTTCAATAGGAATGGAGTTTGCTTGTTCTACAGGGAGTGGAATCGGCCTCTTCGGACATTGAATCCCCAGCAAGACCACAAACTTATGTTTGGTTTGCTCTTCTCGCTCAAATCCTTTACTGCCAAAATGGACCCAACCAGGTTTATCTTTCTTTCTTCACTGGGAAACTACTTTGGTTTATGGTATGCCTAGTTGAAGGAATGATCCAACAAGATATGAGATTTATGCGAACCATATTTTTATGTCTTAATAACTTGATAAACGCATTGCTCTTTTATGGTTGGTGGCAATAACTAATAAGAAGAGTAATATATTGTAGATTTATATTTTGACTTTTCAGTCTTATATTATTGAGAAGTGGCAAGCTGCTTTCGGGAGTTTGATTTTGAAGTTATATCTTTCTTTTTCCTTTTTTTGGTACAGTACTGATAAAGGCAATCTTGGGGTGCCTCAGTTACCTGGCCAAGGTTGTTCGTTTCATAGTTTTCGTACAAATACCTACAAGCTGAGTTTTACTGAAACTCCATCAGGGATAAAGGTTATTCTATCTTTCCTCTCTCTGTTCTCTTTCATATTTGCCGATATAGTTTCATTTATGTCTACTTGAATTGTTATGTTAAATATTTTATATTGATATATGGCATGATCAACTCAGAACTAATGTATTCTCTGGAGCTGACTGACTACATATGTTTGATCTGTGCCATTATATTTTCATTCCCTGTTATTATCATCGTTATTTGAAGGCATATGGGAGTTTTAAACGGTTGGGTTCTTTCTTCTCTGAACTTGTGCTACATGGATAACAAAGTTTTGATTCGTAACCTTGCGAATTGTTCTTGCTTTTCTGTCTTGTTCTTATAAAGTCCAGTTTCCTTGGTGATAATTAGTGCTTCTAAAGAACCTCCTTTTTATTTCTTGTTTTATTCTTGAAGAGTTAAAGTTGGACTCTTGGAAGAAGCCCTGTGAAGCTGCTGTTCTAAAATTTTTACTGCTTTTGAAAACAATTAACCAGTGGTGCAAAATGGGGATCCTTGCCATGAACTACAGTGTTGCATTGCTCGATTGATAAATTAGTTTAAAGTTCAATTGTGTGTGAATTGATGGATTATTTCTTTTGTTTTCAGATTATCCTGGTTACCCATCCTAAAACCAGTGATTTAAGGGACTCGTTAAAGTACATATACAACTTGTATGTTGAATATGTAGTGAAAAATCCACTCTACAGTCCAGGAACCCCAATCAGGTAAATTGTTAGTTTTAGTTGATGCATAATTCCTTTATACCAACAGTAGTAATGTAATTCAAAGAAACTCGGTTTGAAGTCTTGCAAAATAAAATCAATATCTTTGATGAATTTGAACTTTGTAATGCATGCATCCATTTGTTCAGTTTACAAATGATCAAATGACGTCTGGTGTAACGAAACTTATTATTGGTGCTTCATTGCTTGCACCTTAACTATAAATACTTGAAATCTATCTCAGAGGCCGTTTTGGGGATCTTTTTTGATTTACTAGATTCTCCCTCGAGGCTAAATTACCACTGAAGTCCTTGGGGTTTGAGCTCAATTTCGATTTGGTTCCTACAATTTTAAAATTTTCATTGTAGTCCCTGTGGTTAGGTTAAATCTTCCCAAAACATCATTCTTATTACCATATCTTATCAGTTCTCTTACTTGACGTGGTTTTTCTTCTTTTTCCATTTTTTTATGTGGAAAAGAGACAATAGGTTTACTTTAAGCTTAAGGCATGGGTAAAGGTTAAATTGGCAGACTATATTAAAGTTTAAATTGGGAACAAAAATAAAAGAAATTTGGTGGGTATTCAGTTGTAAATAAACGAATTTGTGTAAATAAGTTTTGGGGACTGAGGTTTTTGAAAAATGGAAAGTAGGCGATTTATGACTAAGAGGTTGGCTGCACAACTTGCTTTCCTCAATTTCTGACCCAGCTCAAACCATAATACAGTCAACAATTTAACCTTTAAAAATACCTTATATTAGTTGGCAGCTTATCGCCCTTCTTTGCCACTTCCAAAGAAAAAGAGTTGCATAAGAAAACTAATAAACCTAATAATGGTATGGACTTTTTTGGGAGATTTACAAAGCTATATGAACTATGGTGAAATTTTTTTGAACCATGTAGTCGAATTTGAAACCAAACTCAAACTATATGGACTAAAATATTAGTTTAATTAACCCTCCTTTTACCAGAAAGTTTTACATTGGAGAACATATATCCCTTCGTTAACTTTCCAGTTTACTCCATTTAACAAAAGACTTGAAATGTTACAAAATCTTTTTTGGACTTATGCCACCCCCTTAAACAATCCATGCTTGCGATGATACAGTTTTTATGATGAAAATAAAACTATTCTTGTTTGTCCTGCAACCAATAATGGCACTCCCTTGATTAATCATTTGATTTTGCTTTTTTGCAGGTGTGAGCTATTCAATACAAGTCTTGACCAGTATGTAAGGAGCATATCGTAGAAATCAAAGGTAGTGCTAGTGATTGTTCTGCCATTTTAGTTTCATACAAGTTGCATATACTTTGTCTGAATGAATGCGTTTCATTGAACAACAGTGCAGTTGCAGGTAATTAAGACCTCCTTGTCGAAAATGCTTACCTGGGAGTTTCTTCTTTTTTCCATTGGTTGTACTGTCGAGAGTGCACCAGCATGAATTATTCAAGTTTATTTTTTTCCTCCCATTATTTTTGTAGTAACTTCTGGTGTTGTGATAGTGGTGGAAAGGGAAGAAAAAAAGGGAATTCTAGTACCAATGTTTGCTGCTCAGGTATGATTTGTAGTAGTGCAGCTATATTTCTTGTTTCATCTATACACGTACCATACATTTGGAGTTCTTTATGTAAAAATGTAAAAGGTTTCAAACTGGAGAGGATTATGTTCAGTTACCTTCCTAACATCTTCCACCCTTTCGTTGTCTCTTCATCAATTTCTTGCTATTTGTTTCAACCCTAGTATGCGCTGCCCTGCAAAGATGCAATATTTTTTTTTTCTTTTCGATATCTGTGAGTGTCTGGATTAACTTATACACACCTCTAACTATCCTCATAGGACAACCACCTAATCTTACCACATTTGTTTGTCATGGTCACGAGGTTTAAACCTATTTTGTCTAAGCCCTTTATTCTCTTACATTGATCCTTATTGGTCTCCAAGCCAACCTGAGTGGCTTGGGAAGTTTGTTAAACCATAACACTTCTAGGGGTCCGAAGTCATTAGGAATGGATCTGGGTTCTTTTAAGGTTGATACCCATAATTTCTTGCAATGGAGGCTTATAGCTGGAAAAATATTCGACAAGCTTTGGGCGACCAGGTCTACTTTGAGTCCTGATGTCTCACGTTGCTTGACATATGCGATTGCGTGCACTCGGCACAATCACATTGTTGTTTCCTTTCCAAAATGACGCCAAGCTCTTTCTCAAATCTCTATTTGGTTTCTCAGCTCAGAGGCTTTATCATTTGCCCTTAAGCTCAAAGTTACATCTTACTTGGAGGATCCCCAAATAGGTTTGACAGGATGATAAATCCTTTGCATTAACCTGAAACCTTCTTCACCTGGTTCAACCATCCACTCTGTTTCCAGATATTCATCAAAGAAAACTTTCTAAGTTCAATAGGTCGTTGAATTTTCAATTTTGTATCTAATAGGTCTTATGTTAGACAAACCAGCCACAAACCTAAAAGTTTGGCTACTGAATTTACAGCAAAACTAATAACTAAAATTGAAGTTTATTCAATATACTGGTCATTATTATATCAAAGAAAATTGATGGATGAAATTATTAAAGGAGTCAACTCAACGTCTCTAAAAAGAGTCAACTTAACGCATCCAATGTAAATATATGTGAGGTTTTACTCTCATTAACAAGAGGACAAATTATTAAATATACCTACCATTGTATTGTATAGTTAACCTTAATAACTTTATATACTTCAACCAACCATTGAATACAAGAAATACGTTTTGTAATTTCTCTCTTATACTTCCAACAATGTAAAAGTACTGACCACCTGATAAAAGAGGAATATTTACAATCAAATAACAATCATTATCGAGATTGAAAAGAAAGGTGGGGCAAGACTTGCTCCACCCACTCTTATAAATTCTCTTACGAACTTATTGCGACATCAAATATTATGTAGCCGAAGACATTTTAAATTACTATTTTCTCCAAAGGTATTAATAGAAAAAAGTAACTTTATTTAAAAAAAAAAAAAACATTTTTTCAAAAGTTGTTTCAAACACAAAATAAGTAAATTATTGTTTGGAATAACATCGATGAATGATTGTAACACCATGAGATCAACCGAAGTCCGTCGTCGAAGCTAAAAAGACCACAAGTCAAAGTCTTTAGTCAAACCAATAAGTCCAATCGAGATCATTCAACACCGAAAAATACATACATACATATATACAAACATAATTGGTTCATCATTTGGATGAGTTGTTTTATGTTTTGAAAAATAGAGAAAGAGACTTTGAGAATTGACAAGTAAACGCTAAAGACCAAATCCACACAAAGACTATGAGTCAAATGTGAGGTTTTGGTTTTGTTTAGAGGCATTAAATGTTGAAATTGGAAGTACCAATGAGAAGTGGAAATGGAAGAAAATAGTGAGAATTGGATGAGTTTTATGTGTGTTTTGGTTTGAATGATGATTTGATTTGGGAACTGTTTGAGAGAAAACAGAAAGTCCATAACTGAGACTGAAACTCAGTGGCTGCAGACTGATATGGAAGAGAGAGGACACTGTGAGCTTGTGAAAGAAGGAAGGGATGGACCAATCTCTTCACATTTTTCTACTTAATTCTGAATGTGGGTCCCACTTCCCGCTTTTTCTCGGGTTAAATTACAAATTTAGTCCATCGACTATTTGAGAGTGTTTGGTTTACTGTTTCGAAAGTAGAGAGTATATGAGTTAACTGATAGGTTAAATTATAAAAAAATGTCCCAAAACTTTGAATTTTAAAAAATGTTTCAAAAATATCTTTGTCATTAATTTTTTTATGGAAACCATTAAAAAATTTAGTTTCATTAATACTCTATTGACTTTCAAAAGATTTTAAAAAATAACCTTATTAAAAAATGTTTTTTTTTTCCTTCTCTCATAGTAAATTCTTCATCCATGAAAATTAATGAGAAATTTTACCTATTTTTCATGTATTCATACACTAGGAGCTTTTCTTCTCTTTCAACACAATCCCAAGAGCTTGACAAGATTTTCGGCAATGGTACTTTCGAAACATTTTTAACGGTTTTAACGATTCTCATCCAAAAATTAACTGCAAGGGTATTTTTGAAACGTTTTGTAAAGTTCAGGAGTATTTTTGAAACTTTTTAAAGTTCAGGAGCATTTTTGAAACAAGCCCCATAGTTCGGAGGTATTTTTTATAATTTAGCCTAACTGATAAGCCAAACCTATATTCGTAAAGTAAATTCTATTATGCTCTTCAAAAATATTATAGGACTCTCGAGTCAGTATCTCATCATTATTCTCTATATTTTTTCTTGTGGTAATTGATATGTATATTACATAACTTTTAGCTAGCTTTCATGGGAAAAAACAGTCTTTTGAAATAATTCTCTTTAGTTTTTAAATTTTGACTATGGTTTTAAAATTGGATTTCAAAACAAGAAAATAAGAAAATTTTTTATAGACAAAAAAGTATATGTATAAAAGTAAATATAAATAAGAACTAAATGGTGTTCCTTCAAATAGGCATTATATCTTTCACTTACTTGAAATTAAAGTCAATTGAGTATTCATAGCGATAACTCAACTAACAAACTAACCTTTCCAACCTTCAATCAATTTAAAACTTGCACCTAAGATTTCAACTTCTCTATCATCACTTACCCTTATTCCAAAAGAAATATAAATTTTTTGATGGTTTAAAAAATTTAAAAGAGAAACCTAAATTATATCAGTTTCAAACATAGTCTCGATTCGATTCTTAACTTTAAAATATTTTAATAACATATCCCTAAACATTGAATGATGGTGGCGTGATATAACGACTAATTGGATGGATTGCAAATTTGAATTGAAGAGTGTAAACCAACATTTTGCACTTACTCAACCCAACCACTCTCAAAACTTTTAGCAGGTTTATCGATTATTATGTTTGTAAGAACACTAAAATAAGATCAAGGAAGCATCAATTCTCCTCACCTAAATAAGATTGAAGAATCGAAATGTTGAAAAATCTAATTTAGCCCTATTTATCTATTCATTTCTTTATAATTTAGCCAACGTGAGCATAGCTCAACTAGCATAAGACGTGTACTAATGACCGAAATGTCTGTTGTTCAAATCCCCCACCCATATGTTGTCAAAAAAAATATATATATATATATCACTTCAATCTTTTTAACATTGTGTCCATTAATATAGATAATGTAATTCAAAATATTAAGACATGATTACAATTTTTTGAAACTATATTCATTTTAAAACATAAAATACCAGATTGAAAATTATCTAAAATATTAAGAATGATTTTATATATTTAGCATTAAACATTGATGATGCAATGGATTCATCACTTTTAAGAAAAACAATGTCCAACAGTCTTGAAAATCCCATAGATGTCAAGTCATCTCAATCCCCCAAAATGCTGAGAAATCATCACCCAAATCTTTGATTTTAACAGCCATCTTTGTATTGTTGTTTTCAACAACATCAACAATCTTACATTTTTAAAAGGTAATTTTCCCCTATTTAATGTGATTTTTAGGGAAAAAAATCAACTTATACTTATTAGTTCATTAATTAAAACTTGGGAAAATTATCTTTTTGGTCTCTGAGTTTTGAGAAATGTGTGTTTGGTCCTTGGATTTTCAAAATAGACTTTTTTAGTCCCTGAGTTTTGAGAAATAGGTTTAAAAGGTCTCTAAGTTTTTAAAATGAACCTTTTTAATCCCTAAGTTTTGAGAAATAAGTTTGAAAGGTCCCTAATATTATTTTTTCAACTTTTTTTAAATTGATATTTTTTAATATCGAATGGTTTTTAAAATTAAAAAAAAATAAAAAGTATTGATTTAAATTTTTTGAAAAAATAATATTAGGGACCTTTTAAACTTATTTCTCAAAACTTAGGGACTAAAAAGGTCCATTTTGAAAACTTATGGATCTTTAAACCTATTTCTCAAAACTCAGGTACTAAAAAGGTCTATTTTGAAAACTCATGGACCAAACGCACATATTCCTCAAAACTCAGGGACCAAAAAGGTATTTTTCCCTTACAACTTTCAATAAATCAAAACTAATAATTTTTCTTAGAAGGCTGTTAGTTAAATTGGAGTTTGTATGTATAAAGGTTGTTATTTTATAATTTATATTGAAAAGAGAGAAAAATGTAGCTAAATACATGATAACAAAGATGTTTTGTACTTTATAAAACAACAATAATACCTTTATTGGCCATAAAAATAAAGACAATTCACTTATCACATTCCCCACTAAAATCCAAAATGGCAACAAGAATAGGTATATATGTCGTCCAAGTAAATTTTCTCAACATATTCGTTATTGACAACAACAACTTCATTGCTATACTCACCACCATCTAGATTTTAAATGTCTTACTCACATTGAAGATCTACGTTTTCATGTGAATGAAATTCAAAAAAACACACTAACATCAAGTGATTCACTAACACAAGCATTGGAAAAATGAGAGGTCAAAAAGTAGAACGAGATTGTTGGTAGAGACTCACCATGATAAAAGTAATATGAGTTATATCCGACACCCAACATGACTTCTTTTTTATTAAGTTCAACAACATTTGTGATAGAAGATTCCAATCACTAATCTCGTCATTGAAGGTCGAGCTACTTTGATTTTTTTTTTTTTTTTCTTTTTGAGATTCAATTTCTTGAATTGATTCAACATTTTTCAACCAACTCAACCTATTTATTTTTCCAAAAAAAAAAAAAGTTTAGAAGATTAAATCAGAATTATTAAATTCTTCTTCTTTTTTTCCTCCATTTTTGGGCTCAATTGTGACGCCCGAGGTTAGGAGGGGTACATGAATGAACTGTGATCACATCCGAATGAGAGAGATCTTGAAGACATGAAAACAGGCAAGATAAAGCTTAAACGAATTGATAGGTACTATCTATACCAACAAGGTGCACTTATTTTCCTAGGAAGCATGTGAATGAAGACAAAGCATGCTAGAATGACCCCGTGTTAGTTTGGGGGGACAGTCTTCACTTTTAGAAGCGGTTTAAGACAAATATGGTAATGTCGCCAGGCTGCAGAGGATGTAAGAGAATGTCGGAGCCGTGAGGATCCAATCCTGGGTCTGGGGCGTTACATCAATAATTTGAGGGTGAGTATACACAGTTAAAAATTTGAAACAGAAAATTAGAAATAAGGTTAAAAAGATTTTTGGGTAAAATACCTTTTTGGTCCCTCATGTTTTAAGTTCGTTTCCAATAGGTCCTTAGGTTTTAAAATTGAATAATCAAGTCCCTACTGTTCTGGAAATGATTCTATTGGGTCCCTCCACCGTTAAAAAAAACTAACCATGCTGATGTGGCAGTTAAAAAATAAAATATTATTATTTTTTAATTATAATAATAATAAATTTAAAATTAAATACTAATTAAATAAAAAAAATTAAAAAAAAATCCCTCCCCAATCCACGACCCCCCCTCTTTCTCTTTCTCTGTCTCTTTCCCTTCATTCCCACCGGCACTAACCTCTTCTTCTATTTTTTTTGTTTGCTTAGCCGCCGCCGCCTCCCTTCTTTCTCCTTCCTTGCCGTCGGCAGCTTCTTCTTCTTCTTTTTTTCTTTAGATCTGGCCGGCGGCTTCTTCTTCTTCTTTTTTTTTTGTTTGCTTAGATCTGGCCGGCGACTTCTTCTTCTTCTTTTTTTTTTTTTCGTTTGCTCAGATCTGGTCGGCGGTTTTTTTTTTTCTTTTCGTTTGCTCGGATCTGGCCAGCTACGTCTTCTTCTTTTTCTTCTTTTTCGTTTGCTCAAATCTGACCGGCGGCTTCTTCTCCTTCTTTTCTTTTTTTTTTTTTCGTTTGCTTAGATCTGGCCGGCGACTTTGTTTTTTGTTTGCTCAGATCTGAAGATGAGGGAGGTTTTGCTTCTTCCTTTTTTGGGTTTTTCGTAAGTTTGAAGATGGAGGAAGGGGATTGGGAGAGGGTTTGAGAGGTGAGGGAGGGTTTGTTGAGGAAGAAGATAATGGAAGGGGTGGTGGTGGCTGTCGGCGATGAAGGCGGCGGCGGTGGCGGTGACCGGAGAAGGGGAGGGAGGGATTTGGTGGTGGGAAGAAAACCATGAAAGAGAGAGGGAGATGATTCTTTTTTGAGAGAGAGAGAGATTTTTTTTATTAATTATTTTATAATTTAATTTAATTAAAAATATATATTATTTTATTTTTTAAACGTGCCACGTCAGCCTCCGTTAACTGCCACGTCAGCACCGTTAAAAAAATTAACGGTGTAGGGACTCAATAGAACTATTTTCGAAACAGTGGGGACTTGATTGTTCGATTTTGAAACCTAAGGACCTATTGGAAACGAACTTCAAACATGAGGGACCAAAAAGGTATTTTACCCAAGATTTTTTTAAAAAAAAAAAAGCTCCAAAATTATATATTTGAACTTTTTTGGAAACTACATATTACATTTTACAAATTACACTGTTTCTTAAAAAAAAAAAAAAAAAAAAAAAAAAAAGAGTAAAAATAAGAAAAAGAAAAAAGATGTCCATTTTGTTTTGTTTTTTTATCAGTGGTTGGAGTTTGCATCAGACAAAATCCCAACACAAAGGCAGATTTCACAATCAGATTTCTTTTCAAATTCCTTCATAATAATTATGACTCTTTACACATTCCAACTCTAAAAAAAAACCCCCTTTTTCTTCTTCTTCATCATCAACACTTTCAAATCATTACCCAAAAATTTCCCTTCCTTTACAACTAAGCCCCTTCAAATATATTTATTTATTTTTAACCCCTTCTAATTTCACTCTTCTTCTTCTTCTGGGTTGCTCTCAATTCAATTCCCTTCCTCTTTGCTTTCTTTGAAACAAAAATCTGCCAAAAAAAAAAAAAAAAAAAAAAAAACCCAAATCATCTTCAGAATCAATGGTGGAAAATGAATTTGAACAAGTAAATATACCTTTGCAAGATAGACTTCTTGACCTTTCTTGTGAGGCTGCTGTTTCTGACCTTGAGAACAATAGAGATTTTTCTGCCCACAAAAATAAAATCCAACATTAATGCCTTTTATTATTTTCGATTCTCTTAAATTATCAAAAAAATACTCCTAAACTAAGGAGATTGGTTATTTTAGGCCTCAAAGGATGAATTTTGTTTCTAAACAATTCTTGAAAGACTTTTTTTTTTCTTAAATTTATGGACGAAAAATGACATATATTGTTACTTATGTGCACGTATACGTGGACAAAACAAAACAAAGACATCATTTTTAGTTAATAAATTTAACTAGAGATGTCTCCCAGTGTTCGTTTTGAAACAAACTTCAAACTTCGAGAACTAGAATGAAATCAACCTTATAGTTCAAGAGTATTTTTCGTAATTTAACCTTTCAATGTTCTTGTTTTTTACTAAATTATAAATTTGTCCCTAAACTTCTATTACACATTTTTTTTTTAAGTTTATCGAACCAAGTAATGTAACATTAAAATTAAGAGTATATAGCTCTTTTATTAACTTAAAAAAACAAAACATTGAAATTTGAACTTTAATTTTTATTTTTTAAAGATAAAAAGAGTTTTTTTTTTGGGTTTTTACCTGTGGAAGCGTTGAGGGATCTTTTGCAGTGTAAAATGGCGCTTTGAATCCCATCGTGTTGCTGCACCAACGAATCATCTCTCCGGTTCAACGGTGGCGCCACCGCCACCGCCGCCGCTAATCCGCCAGCCGCCGACGCCGATTTGCTCTTACCCAGATGCTTACAGACCAACCGAATCCCCGCCGGCAGACCATTCTCGTGCTTTTCCCTCACCGGAGAATCCACCGCCGCCGCCGATAGATCGCCGCCGCTGTGGGTGGGTTTCTTCAGAACCTTAGGCTTTATCATCTTGAAATATTTCTGCATCGCCTCCTTCGAGAACCGCCTCGCCGTCGCTGGAGCCGGAGCCTCACATGGGTCGGCCGGAAAAACGCCTCCGATTCTCCTCGTGCTGTTGTCTCTAGCAAGCTTCGAGCTCAAAACTCTGTTCTCTTCTCGTTCTGCTCCGGCGGGTGCTCTGTTTCTAGCCATTGATCTCTGTTTCTTGAAGATGAAAACAGGGAACTTGGGGGCGGATTTGAGAAGCTGAATCGGCGATTGGGGCTTGGAAGTGGGCTCGATTGGGAGAATCTTCCGTTTGGAAATGGAATCGGAACAGAGGTTTATGTGGTCGCCTAATTTGGTCGGAACTTGAGGTCTCTGTTCTGGGATTTGGGTTTCGGTGGCAGAAACAGAGAGAAGCTCGAGATCGAAGAACGAGTCTTCTTCTTCTTCCTCTTCTTCTTCTTCACCTTGTTCTTGTTTTTGATGTTGTTGTTGTTGTTCGTCGGCGCCGGAAAGCTTGAAGAGCTTGAGAAAGGCGACGGAATCCATGGTGGGAAGAGAGAGGAGAGGGAGAAAAATGATGGGTTTTTTATGGGTTTTATAGAGAGAGAAAGATTGTGGTGAGTTTCTTGCAATGGAGGGATTTTGGTTTACAGTAATGGGAATTGAAATTGGTGTTATGAACTTTAGGAGGAAACAGAGAAGATGATGTAAGCCTTTTTTTTTAGATTTATTTATTTTTTCCAATGCTTTTAAGTTTTTTTTTTCTTTAAGCAATACTTTTTAGTTTTTTTTTTTTTTTTTTTTTTTTTTTTTTTTTTTTTTTTTTTTTTTTTTTTAAATTTGGTTGAATTTTTATAATGATATCTATGGTATCTTTGAATTTGGGAATTGGAATTTGGTCTTGTTTGGATGTTGCCCTCATCAATCATTGTCATCTTGACACAATTTCTAATGGTTTGATAAAGTTTTAAACTCTTTCATTTGAGTTAGATAAGGATTAAGTGTCGATATCGATGAAAATGTTGAATTCTTAATTTTATGAAAATGTCAATGAAAATATCAATAAATTGTCGATGTTGACCAACATTTTTATTAAAAATATTTAAAGCAAAAACAACTAAAAAAACATTTAAATTGATAGAAAAATTTATTCACATAATACTTATTATTATTATTATTAATATTTCCTCCATATCAGTTGCATTATTTTACTATTTTCTTTATATTTTCTCCATTTCTTTATAATATAATGGAAATATCAATTATCTCTCATGTGGATGTCAAACCCATTTACATATGAAAATATGGACATGTTGGCAAAAATTTAATATATTGAATGTAACCAATGGATTAAGAGAGTCAAATCTTCATTATGTATGGTTGAATTGATTTTCTTAAAAAAAAAATTATGTCGATTCCAAGAGAAACTATTAAAGGAGACAATCACAAAGTATCTTATTGTTGGATGAAAATTCAATTTTTTTTTTAATGTAGAAATTTGAAAATCTTTAAACCCCTAATAACCACATTAGATTCATATTTGAAAGACTTTTATAGTTTCTCTTAAACATTTAACAATATAAAACTGACAACTATATTATGGTAGTTTTATTCAATAATTTTTCTCATTAGAAGGATAATGCAACTTTCTATAGATTAAAAGTTGAATTCTATGGTCTCTATTTTTATTTAAATCCCTTGTGTCCACCCATTGACCTAAAAACATGTTTTAAATTCTAAAATATTTTGTCCACCCATTGAACTAAAAAATGTTTTAAATTCTAAAATATTTTGTTATCATTTATAGTTTTGTATAGAAAACGATTTTAATTCTGGTAATTAATTATTAAACAAGTATTTAAATTTATTTATAATCTTTACACCTAATTTACTACTTAACACTCTTTTTTAGCTTGGTATATGTGAAATGTGAAGATTTTTTTTATTTTTTTTATTTTAACAACAACCTTTCATGCAAACAAGGTAAAACGCTCAAAAGCAAGCATTACAGTAAACAGGAACCAGAAGACCGAAGTCTAAGCACCCTAAGGGACGTCCTCCCTCCTAACCAAAACTAACGCTAGCTAGAAAGAAAAACTGTCCTCTCCTGAAAAAGTGTGAACCGAGAGCTAAGCAGGCAACTAGTGGGGTTCATCTGAAATTTGCTAATTTCCAAGCCTCCGTCATTCATAACTCAAATCTAGCTGCTAGACTGTTTCGTGCAGGCTTGGTGACGAAGACCTGCTACCTGCAACAAGATCACCCAAAATATAGCAGTGTAAAAACATCACACAAGGTAAACAATTTAAGCAGGAGGGACTGCTTAATCACATCCAAACTAAACCCATCAATCCTCATGAACCTAGGATAAATAATGAGATATCAACAGCAAAGATTCAGACGGGCAATTAAACATGCAAACAAACCTGCACTACATCTACTCATCCTTTAGTCTAGGAGACATTATCACAAGCTAGCAAAATATGAACCCAACAAAACATTCCAAGATATTTTCTCGTGTGTGTATGATTAGCCTACCTAAGGAAATACTCTAATGGACCAGGAGCAGATTTATGGGTTTCTCTCGCGTGTGTGTGTTAAAAATGTACTCATGATAGTTTTTATTTTATTTATATATTTTTTTTATAATAACTCATGATAGTTTTTATTAAAATTTTATGACAGTGACTAAATAATTATATTCTCTTTAATAAAAGTTAGTAGGGTAAAATACCTTTTTGGTCCCTCATGTTTCATAGTCGTTTCCAATAGGTCCCTAGGTTTGAAAATTGAACAATCAAGTCTCTACTGTTTACAAAATGCTTCTATTGAGTCCCTGGACCGTTAATTTTTTTAACGGTGAATAAAGGGTCAGCAAACACAAGTTGTTTGCTTAAAAGATAACTCATGCACCTGTAACAAGTGGCAAATCTACAAAATCCCCTGCTCTCATGTAATTGCAGCTTGTAATCACATTCATTTGGCACACTTACCCTTTGTTGATGAAACATACAAGCTATCAAAATACCAGCGATGTTATGAAAGTCAATTTCATCCTATTCAACATAGAGATTATTGGCCAGAGGTACAATTTGACACACTTCGTCCAAACAAGCATTTGTTGAGGGAACATGGAAGACCGAAATCTAAACGAATTCATAATGAGATGGATTGGCGAGAAGCTGGTACAAAAGTGCGTTGTGGTTTGTGTAAACGAGAAGGTCATAACAAGCGCACTTGTCCAACTCGCACTTTAGGCGCTTCATCTTCAACACATGGATGAAAAAGGTTTATTCTGATTCAAATTTCATTTCTAAACATTATTATTAGTTGATTAAATTGAATTTGATTTTGTTAAATTTCATCCACAGGTATGGAGCTCGTGTAATGGACTTTGTAATATTGACTTTGTAATGAACTTTGTAATGGACTTTGTAGTAGACTTTGTTTGTAATGGATTGGGTTTGTAATAGACTTCGTAAGGGATTATGTAATATTGACTTTGTAGTAGACTTTGTTTGTAATGGATTGGGTTTGTAATAGACTTTGTAATGGATTATGTTTTCTTTGTAATGAATCTTGATTTATTAGTTGCTAATGGACTTATGTGTTTTACAATGTTCAGTATAAATATGGAACCTGGGCCAATTAACCCAAGACAATTATATTTACAACGTACGCACCGTTCACAGTCGATATGGGATGATCAGTCCACTACTATCTTACAATGTCGAAGAAGAGAGGCAGTGGTTAACAGAAATATCAATATAGATCAACGCATCGTGCCTTATGTACAACAAGCCGGATTTTGGGGGGTTGCGCAGATTGGGTTCATGCAACTAAATTGGCATCTTATTACTGCGTTAGTTGAACGATGGAGGCCAGAAACCCATACATTTCATATGCCTTGTGGAGAGTGTACTGTTACACTTCAAGATGTTGCATTGCAGTTCGGATTACCTATAGATGGAGAACCTGTAACTGGCTCACTGCAATATAATTGGGGTCAGGTATGTGAGGATTTTTTGGGAGTTCGGCCCCCTGAATTGCATGGATCCAGATTAAGCATTCCATGGTTGGCAGCACAGTTTGCAGATTTGCCCCCCAATGCCGATGAGATCACAATACAGAGGCATGCGAGAGCCTTTATTATGCAATTAATTGGAGGGTTTTTATTTGCTGACAAGTCCAACACACTTGTGCATCTCATGTTTCTTCCACTTTTAGAAAACTTCGAGACAGCTGGACAATATTCTTGGGGTAGTGCATGTCTTGCATGGTTGTATAGAGAATTATGTCGAGCTAGTAGTGCCAGTGCATTAGAGATAGCCGGTCCACTAATACTACTACAAGTTTGGGCGTTCGATCGGTTTTCTATTGTCGCACCACTACACGACTTGCCGACCCCTGGTCATTATGCTGGACGCCCACTTAGTGCTCGGTATGTTAAATTTACGTATAATTTAAATTTATCATGAATTTGCATAATAATATCTTTAATTGTATTGTATAATGTGCAGATGGAATGGAATTTTGGCTGCATCTGAGCAAACTACAAATTTGTTGATCATGTATCGTATTACATTTGATCGTCTTATGCCCAACCAGGTAAAATAGTAATAAAAATTTTTCTTATTTTAAAAAAATATACATTAATAAATTTATTGTTTTATAAATTTCAGATCACATGGACACCATACACACCTGAGATTATGGCCTTACTACCAGACTATTGTCGTAATGGACGGGAGATTTGGTTGACTGTAAGCCCTCTCATATGTTTTCATATTGTAGAGTGGCATTACCCAAATCGAGTACTAAGACAATTTGGAATGCGACAAATGGTTCCGCCATATTGCGATACAGTCATTGAGTTACATCAGTTAGACTTGAGAGGTAAGTACGATCACGATTGGCGACATCATCATGCATCATATATATCACTGTGGCGTGCACGTCGTGATCATTGTGTCTTGGGCGACATAGTAGAGATGCCAGTTGTGTCTGATGACTACTTACACTGGTATGATTCAATCACGAGAAGATATATCACGCGTGAGGGTGCTTATTATGCTTGCACGGTATAGTATACTTTCATTTTGTTATTACTGAATTTCAGTTACAAATATTATTACTATTTTAATTATTTTCTTCTTGCAGAATAACTTTGTTCGAGATGTGCAACATTTTTCTGTGGAACAAAATATACCACAGTTAGGTTCTATGTGTGAGCAGTATGTCACGAACATAACTGATATCATTCAACAAACTAGGAGGCTTACCGTTGCTGACACTGATCGGACACGTGCTCGTCGTAGACGCCGTCGACAACAAGCTGCAGACATTCCACAGCAGAATGAAGATGAAGAACCTCCTATAGTTGATGATGACACTTTAGCTCATCAAGTTCAGTCACTAGCAGATCAGACCGACATTGCTTCAAGTTCTGGTCATGGTGACATAACTCAACAAGATATTGATGATGTGATTCATCATCAATCACACATGGAAGCGCCTCAACCTCGTCGTGGAGCTCGTCAGAGAAGACCACGTCGCTGTGGCACTTAGGATTTTACTTATTTTTCTTACTCGCTTTTGTAAAAGACGAAATTATTCTAGAAAATTGTTGTCTGTGAAATTTTAGAAAAATATCTATCTACATTACTTCAAAATAAATTTTAAATATAATATGTGGTAACTCGTGTAAAAAAAATTAAACTCGTGTACCTGGTACACGAGTTTCATGGTAAATCGCGTACTAGGTTCACGAGTTCCATGTGGAATCGTGTACTTGGTACACGATTATTACCACGTAAATCGCGTACCAGGTACGCGATGCTTATTGGAATCGTGTACCACGTACACGATTTTATCCAACTGTAAATCGTGTACCTGGTACACGATTTTCACGACCCTACTTTTGTCATTACTTTCAAACTTCACCCTAAGTTTGTAATTTGTTATTTTAAGTACATTATTAATATTTTTATTTTGAAAACTACATTAGATTTGTCATTTTTTTTTAAAAGTACATTATTCGAGAAATTACCCCGTAAATTTTCTATATAATAGATTCTAGATTTATTCACCATTTTTAAAAATCAAAGAACATATTATTAAATGTTGTTAACTAATAAATGTGAAAATCTTAAAAAATGTTAATTTAACGTGAGACCTATTAAATACAAAATTGAAAGCTTTAAAAACAAAATCATTATCTATTAAACACGACTTAAATTTTTTTGAAACATTTATTTAAAAAAAAATTAATTACAAGTTTAGTTAATGAACTTTCAATTTTGTGTCTAATAGGTCATTAACATATTTTAAAACGTGTTAATTGATGTGTACTTTTGGTTGAGAGGTTGGAGGTTCAAATCTCTCCATCCTCAGATGTTGTTGAACTAAAAAAAACATATTTTAAAAATTAACTGATTTATTATATGTAAAATTGAATTTTATGTTTAATGAAAAGTTTCAATTTTGTGACTACTTTGACACAGACTTGAAAATTTAAAGTCGCATCAAACATTTTTTAAAGATAGAAAATCCATCCAATATAAAATTGAAAGTTCAGAAACTTATTAATAAACGTTCTTAAAAATTCAAAGCCCGTAAATTCAAGGACTAAACTTATATTTTAGCAAATAAAATTACATTATAATTGAATAATACTTGAGTGCGTATTATAGGGATCTCTTTACACACCATCATTCAAATATTGACAACGATCATGCTTTAAGAGAAAAATTCTCTATATTTTCTTTTTTAATGAGGTACGTAGAAAGATCTCTAGGTATCGGTGCAATTAAGTATTGTTTTTTTTTTTTTTTTTGAATAATGCAATTAAGTATTGTTGTTTATAATTTAAGTTGGAATTAAATTTTTGGGGCAATGGTTTTGGAGAGAGAAAATATGACCCAATGGCTTAGAGAGAGAGAGAGAGAGGAGAAGTCAGTGTACAAAGCTGGAAGCTCAGAATGAGGGTTCAGACACAGTCTTCCTCACCATACCATTTCAGAGTTTCACAGAGCTTTTCATTTCTTAAATCTCACGCGCACCTTTTTCCCACGCGCCTCCACGCTTTTAAATTTTCAAAAAGTTCCATTTTTCTTTTTCCCTTAAAATTGTAAAGTACACATCAATGCAAGTTTGCATATTATTTAAATGTAAAATTACAATTTTTATTCCATGTACCTCACCCTCATGCTTAATTCCATGGTCCTTATTTATTTCCAAGTTTTAATTATCCTCTTTATTCTTTAATTAAAGTTTATCAAACATCAATAATCTATTCCTATTTGTTTCATAAATAAATAAATAAATAATATATTCCTATTGTTATGGAAGACAAATAAAACTCTAATGTGTGACTCATTGTTTCAACGGCAGGAGAGTTCGAGAAAGTCACACTGATAGTTAAAAAAAAAGTGACATTGGTTGAAAATTTTAAATATTTTAAATTCAAGATTGGTTTCAAAAGTATATAAGTATTTTTTTATTATTGAAAAATAGACATGAACTTGAGGTGGGTAATCCTATTTTGGCATGTAACTTATAATATTAGTTGGATTTATGTGACTCTATTCCAAATGACTTATTACATTTAGTTTTGAATTTTTTTCTTTTTCTTTTTTTGAGTTCAACAACATTTGAGGATGAGAGACGATTCAAACTTTTGACCTCGAGAATATATGTCAAATACTGTGTTGAGCTATACTTTGACAATTTTGGTTGAATTTAATCAAAGTATAAATAAACCACTATTGTTCATATATTTGAAAATCATATTATTCTATTGGTTTATATATTTTTAATGAAGTTAGTGGTATAAATAACACATATTGAATAAATCACATGTATCAACAATTTTAAATATATATTATTTTATTGTTTGGTGTGAAAAAGAATGTGAGAATAGAATGTCTAATGTACCAACATTTTTTTTTCTCTAAAACAAAGAAGCTTCAATAATTTTTTTTTTTTCAAAGTCAATTTTATAGCATGCCCTACCCAAGTCGAACTCTAATTATTCCCTCCAAGTTGCTATTTTTTAAGTAATTATTTATATATGTATTCAATGTGTTTGAATTTGTAATTTGGACCTAAATTTAATCATTGCCACTCATATAATATGGTTTGAATTTTTTTTTGTTATATTCAAAATGGACTCAACAAAATTTTATTTTATTTTGAGACATTTAAACAACGAATAATATTTGACTGCATACTAGGTATGCAAAGATCTTCCTACATGTCCCACTTAAATCTTAACAACTCATAAGGAGACAGGAAGAAAAATGAGGAAAAAAAAAATCTCTTCCCTAAGATTGTCAACATTTTAATGGTGTGGTATCGGTATGCAGCCGAGTATTGTCCTTAAACAAACCCAACTAGTTTATTTTCTCATTAACTCAATCTGAGTATTGCCTCAACATCTCGAAACACTAACGTGTGTGGGTCTAAGTTATCGTTCAAACCAAATTTTCTCTAATGAGCTAGGTTACCAAACATTGAGAGTAGAATTTTTTTCAACAAACTACACATCTTCCTATTCCATTAAAAGAAAATGGTCCAAGATCCTTGCAAAAACATGAAAAACATGAGGAAAAAGGAAAGTGAAGAAGAATAATATCTTATAATCAACTCCTTAATTAATTGATTAGGAATACCTTTGCTAAACCTAGCTGTCATATATTAATAGTACAAAATCTTCAATTTGGGTGGGCTAATTATATTAATTTATAGTCAAACCAAATTAATTAGCACTAATTATTCACTTTACATTTGATTTTTAATCAAACCAAAAGGAAACAAAAAAAAAAGAAAAAAAAAAGAATATGGCCACTATAAGTTGAATGAAAAGGAGAGTAAAGAAAGTAAATTTGAGGTAAAGGGAGACCTAAAAGTGTCAAAAAAGAAAAGAAAAAAGAAGAGGGAATTAGGTTCTTTCTTTGTAAATGAAATTAAATAAATAAAAAAGTAATAAAAGAAATGTGTTTGGTAAGAGAAAAGGGAGGTGTTTGGAAGAAGATGACAAGAAACTTCCAAAAAGAGGAAAGAAAGATAAGTTCATATGGAAAGACTAAAGAGAGATCAAAGCCAAAGAAAAGATTCAACAAAGAGAAAAGTCACTCCACAACCAATCCTTACTTAGCTCACCCTCTCCCATATAAGAGAGGGAGAGAGATTTGCTTTAAATGAGGGAAAAAATCACCCCATAACCAACAATGATACTTCTATCCCCACTCGATAATAGGGGCGGAGTTAGAAATTTTATTAGAACTGGAAAAATTTTACGATTTAACTTTTCAGTTTTCGTAAATATATAATCTTTCAATTTTGAGAAATTAAAAGACAAAGTAGAGAAATTAGATCTCGTTTGATAACCATTTTATTTATCAAGCTTATAAACACTACTCCCACATTTAGTTTTCTTACTTTATTACTTACTTTTTGAAAATATTTAAAAAAATCAAACCAAATGTTAAAAACTAAAAAAAAAAAAAATTGAAAAACCTGATTTTGTTTTTGAACTTTGACTTAGAATTTAAATGTGTTTTTAAGGAAGGTGAAAGACTAATAGAAAATTTTAAGGAAACAAATATAGTTTAAAAAAAAAAAAAAAAAAAAAAAAAGGTTAAGTGGAACTTAAGTTTTTGTTTTTTTAGAAAATTCTTTATGCCTCTCAATTTTCAAAATTGAAAGATTATATATATGAAAAAGTAAATTATAATATTTTGTCTAAACTAATAAAATTTCTAACTATGTCCTTGTTACCTCGGGATGGAAGTATTGTTCTTAATTATGGGATGATTTTTTTCCTTCTTTGACAATTAACATCAATTTTTATATTAACCACCACTAAAAATCTAACCGTCATTTACTTCTAGAAAAGAAAAAATATCTTTTTTCACTCTCTTACTTAAAAAAAAAACAAACAAACTAGTAGACAACATGAAGATCTTGAGGAAATTAAAAAATATCTAATACTACACGAGTATAGATAATTTTTCTATTCACACCTTATCGTTCATTATTATTTTGAAAAATGAGATGAGGTCGAATAACATTAAAATATAATCGATGTTCATAGTGTGAACCAATGGAATATGTATTCCTAAATTACTTAAGAAATTTTATCAAATATCTTTTAAGCATCAAACTTAAATCACATCCCTTCATGAGTGAGTGGGAGAGAGGACAAGAAAAGAAAAGATTGGGAAAAAAGGCAAAACAAAGCAAGAAAGGGTGAGGTAGCTTAGCTTGTGTTAAAATTGCATGTATAAGTGTGCAAGAGAGAGATAACTTTTTTTTTTTTTAATTTAAAATTTTTTTAACTGTGGATGGGTCAGAAAACTAGGGTTTTACAAAGCAAGGCATTGAGAGGTCAAAAAAAAAAAAAAAAAAACTTTTGACATAAAAAAAAAAAAAAAAAAAAAAAAAAAAAAAAAAAAACCTTCACTCTCTCTCTATATACCAAAGGAAAAAAAAAAAAAAGTAAATAAAAGATGGCAGCCATTCAATTTCTTTTTTTATTTTTTTCTTTTTCCTAAAGGGATGTGTGTATGAGGAAAACAAGGGCCCTTTGCCATAAAAAGCTTTGACCTTCTTCCTATGAACATAAATGACTATGGCTAACTCTTACTTAGCTTACCCATTCTTTCAACAAAAAAAAAAAAAAAAAAAAAAAAAAAAGAAATCATGAATTCACAGTATAGCCATACAATTAACAGCCTCCCTTTAATTTTCTCTTTCAAATGTTTTTCATGCCAATTTTAAGTTCTTTCTTAGTTGTATTTAAAAGAAAATCCTATACCGTTCACAAATTATTATATATACTGTGTTTCTTTATTAGTTGTGGTCCATATGTATATGTTTATTGTCTTTAAATCAATATATGGACATAACTCAACCATTAAGATACAAGTAATTTTACTTAAAAATTGAAGGTTCAAATCCTTACTTTTATAATTACAATAATATCATATTCTCAATATATATAGTTGAAGTTTCTTTTCAGGTTTTATTCTTAAAACAATTTAATTGAACACGACTTTGAAAAATTTAGAAAAATATTCCGTTTCTTATTGCTTGGTTTATTGAGTCAGTTTTAATTAGAAACTTTTAATTTCATCTAAATGAAAGCAAGTTAAAATATATTTTTCAAACTCTAAATCTAGCTAAAAGTGTAATTCAACATGACTAGAAAATTAAAACAAATTCTCATTAAAAAAAAAAAAAAAAAAAACTCATTTCAATCACAAATAGTTAATTAGGCCACAAATCTTTAAAATAGTGATAATAACAAAATGCTAACTAATTGAAGACATAATTCACCTTTGTTCAAGTTTAAACAAAAAGTTAAATAAAAAAAATTTGATAAGAATTCAATTGGATGAAATTCCCTAGCTTATGGTTAAAATTGAATGCAAGAATAAAAAGAAGGAAAAAAAACAGAGAGGGAAAGAAACTTCCCCCAAAATTATTATCTAAATGGAAATATTTCATATATTAAAAAAAACAGCATTCTCAAATAATAGTGTGCAAAATATAATCATGCACATGGAGATTGGAAGATGACTTAAAAGGGTTATCTCCAAAAAAAAAAAAAATAAAAAAAATAAGGGTTATCTCCATGCATGCAGCTTAAAGATCAATTACATCAAATTAAGCCAATTTTGTCAATGGAAATGTAAATATGCAATAAATTGCATTCACATAATTATTTTGAACTTTCTTTTTCTCATGTCAATAACATATATATATATATATATATATATATATATATATATATTTTTTTTTTTTTTTCCCTTTCTGAGTTCATGCTTCCCACCACACAATTTGGTGACTTGTCTATTTATGTTGACTTCAAGTTAGAACCTATAGAAAAACTTAGGGTTTTGACTTTTAAAAAAATGAGAACATATATATAGAAATAATTTCTTTAAATGTGTTTGAAATTTAAACAAACACATTTTTCTTCATCACACAGTTTATTTTTAACAAACGTAACCCATTTGGTAAGACATTTGCATGTGCATCATTAAAACCTTGGTTGGAAATAAAGATATGACTAACTCATAATTACAATGACAGGAATCACATTTATGTACCTTAAAAAGCATATAGTATATTTTTCTTCGAATTAATCGTATGTGGTCTTCTTTTCTTTTTCTTTCTTTCATTTAACTCATATCTCTCTTTTTCAAAAAAGAAAAAAAAAAAAACTCATATCTCTTCTTGCTGTTTTAATTTTCTTAATATTTTCCATTGACAAAGACAATTGAAAATCACTACAAGAAAATATGTTTTCAGCGACAAATTTTTAGTGGCGCAGCAAAAATAAGTCACTAAAGGTGACTTTCAGCGACATCGTAAACCAGATGTCGCAATTACATATTTTCAGTGACGTGATAAAATTAGATGTCGCTAATAATTTCAGAGGCGCATAAACTCGCGTTGCAAAAAGTTTTATTTTTAGTAACATGTTTATCATGTTACTAAAGGTTGTGTTTGAAGCCACTAAAGTAACATAAAAATAAGTTTTTTTTAGAAAAACATAAAAATAAGTTAGGTTTTGCTCTTTCCCCCTTCCCTCTTCTATTTTCAGCCCCCCTCTCACTTTCCCTCTCTCCCTCGATTTTCATTGTCTCCCGAAGCTCAAGTAGCATACGTCGAAGCTCGTGTCTCAGGTTGCGTACGTCGCCACCGAAGCTCTCGTCTCAGGTCGCCTACGTCGCCGCCAAATCTCGCCGCTGAAGCTCGCGTCTCCGCCCCTTTCCCTCTCTCCCTCGAGCAAAAGCTTGTCGCCTCCCATCCACGTCGCTCAGCCGCCGTCTTCGTCAATCACTTCCTAGTCGGCCCAACTGTGGTTCGATTTGGGATATCTTCTTCTGAGTTACTATTTTAATTTATTTTTTTGTTACTTCTTTATTCTTAGATTTTATTAAAGAGGTTTTTGGTTTATGTTTTATTTGTTCAAGGGGTTTCGGCTGTTGAAGGGCTTCGGGACCAATGGCAATTGAATTACTCTTCGATTGAATCAGTAAGCCCTTTCACTCTTTGAAACCCCTTTCAATCAGGTACTTATTCTAAACGGAACTCAGTGTCATAGGAGCTAACACCAGTGAAAAGTCCATCATGTAAATAATGCTCAACACTTTTTCCACTTGTGAGAATTTTCGTTCGACGATAAGAGAAAGGAACTTGGCACTTTCCTTGTTTTACCGTAATGTTGATCTTCACCCTTGAGTTTGGAGGTACAGTTACAGAGTAAGTCTTTTCAGTCACGTCTCTCTTTTTATTAGTTTCACCCCATTCATGTTTATGTCCATATTCACTTGAAAGCTCAATTTTACTATTTTTAATGATAGGTTGGGGCTCTAATGTTTTTAATGTTTATGTCCGTCTCTTATGGGCTCTAATATTATGTTCTATGTGGGGTTTTTTGAGGTTCTAATTCTAAAATAACCAGGTTTAATTGCCACTCTTGTAAGGTATGGACTTGTGAACCTACGATTATGACACCTATTATTTATGCAATATGATTTAAACTTGATTCTGAGCCAACATAGACTTCCCAAGGTTGCCTCTAATCACGTTCCATCAAAGCTTTTATTCCTATGCATAGTTAAGCTAATTTGTTTTCAGTTCCTCTCTGACCACCTTTACTTCAATATTTGGATGACCTGCCTTTTAGGATTATTCACATTCACAAATTCTAAAATTAATTGCCACCTTATTCGCATTCACAATTCCTTGTTTGATGTCCGGCTGGAGTCAGTTATGTTTCCTACTCACTGAATAAAGTACATATTACTTCAATATTTGGATGACTTGTCTTTGAGGATTCATTGTTTTGCATTGTTTCTAAATTTTAGGTTCAGGCTTCACCAGCCAAACTACATTTTCTCTATGATTATCATACTATTTACGTTGCTCTTTCACTATTTCAATTGGCACATTACTTAGCATTCTGGGCAAACCAGATTATTGGGTTTTTTTATAGGAAGGCCGAGGAAACAATCTTGTTTTATCAATGCCCTTGTAGTCAAAACTGTAAGCACTCTTTTTCGGACCTTTGGATGCTGTTGGTTTTCAATGGGAAATTTAGAAATTTGGAGCACTTATGCCGTCATCAGTTTAGAAGAAATGAAAACTTTCTTTAGTTAACGCAATGAAAGCTATAATTTGGAACTTTTAAGGGGAAGGTTGAGAATCGGGAAGAAATTTTTTATTTGCAAAGTGTCATTGTGTTGGAAATCACTTAACTGTTTGCAAGCATGATAAGTTTCTATTGTATCAATACAAAGTGTTTTTTTGTTTCCACAAAGAAAAAAAAAGTTTTGTGAAAGAGCTAAAAGAAATCCTCTTTAGACCACACAAGACGAACATGAGAATAGAGAAGAAAGTTTCGGGCGCTCAAATCATTAAGGCAAGATTGTACTTTTTTCTTCCATCTTTAATATTGAGGGAAGTTTTTTGCTTTTAGGAGGATTGTGTGTCCTCGCCAGCTCCTGAAAAGAGATGCACAGAAAAGCCTGACCATGGATCTAGCTCCCTGAAGACTCCAAAGTCCCCATGGATGCTCTTTTCAATGTTGTTTAATGCCATTTCAAAAGAAGTTTCTCTTAATGACATGAAATTGGTGAACGGTGATTATGGCTTATTTAGAGTAAGTGAAAGTGTCTATAAGTGCTTTCCTGTAATTTTATTTGTATAGTTGATAATCTTTATATTTATTTCTTTGTTATGTATTAGGAAAAGAAGATCAATAGGGACGAATTCATTAGAAGGCTGAGGTCCATTGTTGGGGATCCGTTACTGAGGTCTACATTAACGAGTCTCCAGTGCAATGTATGTTTTATGTTTGATCTTTATTGTTCAGTTCTTGTATGGTGTAGAATCGTTTGGTTGTATTGTGAAAGACTGGCATTTCAACATGGATTATGCGCTGCACAGATGGTTAACATATACTTACAATTTTCTTTTCAATGTGAAAGGCTATTTGTTTGATTAAAACATATACTTACAACTTTGTTTCTGGGTGGTTTATAGTTAAATTGGTAGGAAGTATTCTTCTTTTTTCCAATTCAAAATCTTCTCCAACAGATGGTGAGTTTCAATTACTATAAGTTTGTGGCATAGAAATTTATATCTAACAAAATCTTTTTTGTGTAGTAATGTAGGTTCCAAACCATGTCTGACTCCATTATCACAAATGTTTATTGATGAGTTTGATTACTTGCATTATTTTCTTATTGCTATTTAATGTGCATTTTTCGTTTGTCGGGTCTCAATTTCCTTGTTCTTTTATTTACTGGTATCGCTTCTTATGCTTTAGTATTACGAGCCGTGGAATAGGAATAGATTCATAAACTTTAAAACTTCGTCTTGGGAATGCAAAACAACTTCATTGTATTGATTTTGGCATTGGCTAATTTATAGTCTTAAGGTCACATGAGTTTAACATATATTGGAAGAAGTTAACTCTTAAGGTCACATGGGTTTGTACTCTAATCTATATATTTAACATTACAATTTGGTAGTGATGTATTAGAGTATTATTGAATGTGTTAAAAATTTGAGTATCTAAAATGATGGAATTTTGCCTCTTGAATAGAGTATTATTCTTTCATTTCTTGTCTTGTAACAACATTAAACAATGATAAAGTATGCATGAATTTTTTATAAGTTTAGTTGTTATGTTCTAAAGTTTTTCTAAGTTTTGTTTAATTGTTATGTTTATGAATTTTTCATAGGTTAGTTAAGTTTTGTATTTATGTTCAAGAAAATTTCATAACTTTAGTTGTATGTGGAAAATGATTAAAGAAAGGAGAAAAAAGGTAGAAAGTATTGAAGTTCATTTATTTGTTTATAATAATTTGGTATAACTTGAGTGCTATGACTATCCTGCAGTTATGGTAGTCATAACTTAAAATTCGTTGTTTGAGTTCTTAAGTTATTGTGTTTAGGGGGTCAATACCTTGTTTCACTTAGTTTTTTTTAACGAGTTTAGTTATTCATTGATATGTTTATTTGTCGTGGTGTTGTTAATTTGAGTTGTTTCATTGCAAATGGTCTCCATGATATTTGGGATAAGTGTTTAGGGAGTTTATTTTTTCTTGTAGTGAATCACTTAGAGAAGCTTTGAACTTCAGTGAGTTTCAACTCCTTAATGCGTGTCCTCTTCTCTTTTGAACTTCAGTGAGTTTCCATCGATAAGTTTAGTTGTTTCGTTACTTTTGATAATTTGAGATAAGTGCAAAAGTTTTGAGTTGTGATTAACTTAATTTCATTTGGTTTCCACTAAGTTATTGTGTTTAGGAGGGTCGATACCTTATTGCACTTGGTTGTTTTAACTAGTTTAGTTGTTTCATTACACGACTTTTGATAATTTGAGATAAGTGCAAAAGTTTTGAGTTGTTATGATAACTTAAGTGTCACTTGTTTTCCATTAAGTTATTGTACTTAGGAGGGTCAATACGTTGTTGCACTTGGTTATTTTAACGAGTTTAGTTGTTTCTATTGGTAAGTTTATTTTCCACTGTGTTGTTAGGTTGAGTTGTTTCATTGCAAAACGTTTTCATGATTTGCCAAAAACGTTGTGAGTGCATTTAGTTATGAGTTGTTTATTTCACTTATTTTCCATTTAGGTGTTGTGTTTAGGAAGGTCGATACCTATTTGCACTTAAGTATTTTAACTAGTGTAGTTGTTGTGTTTAGGGGGTGGTCAATACATTGTTGCACTTAGTTATTCTAACGAGTTTACTTGTTTTCATTGATATGTTTAGTTGTCACGGTGTTGTTGAGTTGAGTTTGATTGCAAATGACTTTCATGATATTTGGGATAAGTGTTTAGGGAGTTTATTTCGTTGTTTGAGTTGTTCCATTTGCAAAGATGAGTTTCGTTGTTTGATTTGTTAAGGTATTGTGTTTGCAAAGATGAGTTTCGTTTCTCTTCATATAAATTGCTTTGAATGTAAGGGGTGAGTTGTTGCTTAGAGATTAAATTATTCATAAGTTTAAGTTTACTTAATTTTGTGGTTGTTTAGTTTAGTTTGTTTTGATAATTTTGTGGTTGTTTAGCTTAGTTTGTTTTGATAGCTTTTAATGAGTTGTTTATTAATTATTTAATCTCAAGCTTACATATTTTATTTCCTTTTGTTTTTCAGCTTGGATGCATGAATGATTTCAACAAGGCTCCCCCTTTTTTGTATGGAAATGTGAAGAACGTAGGTTGTTTTTTTTGTTTGTGATCTTTTGTTAGCTATTTTGATGTGTTGTGAATCATTTTGTTTAGTAAACTTCTTCACCTAGACTTGAGATCATTTTAGAAAATGATCAATTTGTATTACATTTTAGACATGTTTATTTATTATGGTTAATATGAAGTAGTGCATTTTCACTTTAAATTGACATATTACATTTTTTATTTGATTAATTGTAGAATTGTTAATTAGTTTGAACATGGTAATATTATTTTATTTGTAGGTTTACTAATTGAATTAACTATTTATTTTTTTTTAAATCATTAACAATTTTCTGTGACGTGTGTACTGCGTCACTGAACATAAGATTTTAGTGACGTGTTGATAATGTCACTGAATATCTTTTTCAGTGACAACGGGTCGGATGTTGCTGAAAGTATATGGTTTTAGTGACGTGCTAACTGTGTCACTGAACATCTTTTTCAGCGACATCGGGTCGGACGTTACTGAAAGTGATCTTCAGTGACGTGTCCCCACGTCCCTACCTATCGCTTACACCGGCGTGTAAACGTCACTGAAGATGACTTTTAGCAACGTCTACAGTAGTATGTCGCAAATACTTACGACTACGTAAATACAGCGACGGATGCAGCGACGAAACTACGCGCGCCGCTGAAAGTTTTACCGACGCGTTTTTTGTTTCAGCGACATGTTTTGTACGCCACTGAAAGTGTTTTTTCTTGTAGTGAATGAGAGGATTTGAATCTTTGTGTACGTTTTTTTTTTAATATCAATTGATACCAGAATTAATTATAGATGGAGAGATTCGAACTCTCGATCTCGCACTTCATTCTAAAACTCCATTTTAGAGCTGCCAAACAAGACTTTATCAAGAGTTCAATCTTTTTATCCAAGTGGGTTTTGGTTGTTGGGGGTATGTCTCATTTTCCTTGTCTCTCTTTGAAAATGTTCTTCACAAATTTGTAGGCTTTTTAAAACCAATATCATTTCTTGGAAGAAACTTTTTGGTTTGGTGGGGTTTCTATGTTGAGAGATTAATTGTGTGCTTAACCTTGAGAGATTGCTTTTAAAGTGCTTTTTATATGTATATCAACTACCTTGGAAATTAGGGCCTTTATTTTAGCTTTTATGAAACCTTAGTCAAATTCCTTAATGATAAAAGTTTTTGTGTATGCTAATACTTTTGCAATAAAGTAAAAAACCTTACCATCTTTATATTATCATTAATCACATATTAAATTTTCTTTTTAATTGAATAAAGCAAGGATTATTGATTGGTTTAAAATCATCCTTTAACCCATTGTGTCCTCTAGCTTAAAGTTTTGGATCAAACAATATTCAAAAGCATGCGCAACTTGTCTCTTTTAAGGGATGTTTGATTAATTTGGTGGGAATCTTAGGTGCCCATTACATAAACATAGAAATTTATGTCTGGTTGATAGGAAATATAAGATGAGCATTCAAAAGGTTTTTTTTTTTTTAATTTTTTGGACAACGTGTGGGGTGGAGGATTCGAACCACAAACCTCTTGGTCATTAGTAGAAGCTTCTGAGCTATGCTTATGTTGGCCAATGCCCCAAGAGTTTTGGTGTACATATGTATCATTTTCTAAGTAATAAATATTTGTTAAAAAATGTTCCGAATTTATGTCAGTTGAGCTATGCTTATGTTGGCCAATGCCAAGAGTTTTGGTGTTCATATGTATCATTTTCTAAGTAATAAATATTTGTTAAGAAATGTTCCGTATTTATGTCAGTTGAGCTATGCTTATGTTGGCCAATGCCAAAAGTTTTGGTGTTCGTATGTATCATTTTCTAAGTAATAAATATTTGTTAAAAAAATGTTTCGAATTTATGTCAGTTGAGCTATGCTGAGGTTGGCCAATCTCAAGAGTTTTGGTGTACATGTATCATTTTCTAAGTAATAAATATTTGTTACCAAGGCCAACAAAAGCATAGCTCAACTGACATATAAAGTTGTATTGATAACCACGTGGTCTGTGGTTCAAATTCTCCCACCCATATTGTCAAAAATATATATATATATATATTTGTTACCAAGTGTTCCGAATTTTGAAGAAATATTTTGAAACGAACTTTGTGATTTCTACATTAAATTGATATTGGTATAAAAAAGATTGTATTATATTAGAAGTATATATTAGATTTCATATATAAATCCCTACTCGATAAATATGACTATTTATCCAAATATTTTTTAGTAGTTTCATAAGAGTTTCCTATAAAGAATATAGTTATTCTTAAACGTCCAATGATAAAATTTAAAAATATATGAATTTTCAAGCGTAGGTTGGACATTTTAATATTCCGTATGAGAAAATGATTTTGTTGTGCCAACAAGAGCATGACTCATCTGACAAAAAATTTGTATCCCGATCTAGAGGTCAGAGGTTCAATTCCCAACCCTACATGTTATCTAAAAAAAAAAGGTTTTGAATGGTAATTGAAAAAAAAAAAGAAAAGGAAAATGTATTTAGGGTAAATAATGTTCTATTATTGACCATTGTGCAAAAAAGTGGTAAATTATATACTTGATTACCCTCTAATCTTATCTTATCTTGTGCATTGGCAAAGTTTCTTTGTAACAATGATAGATAACTAAAAATAACTCAATGTTGTATCCATAAGGTATAATACTCATAAAAGAGTAATGATAAGTAGTTTAAATTAAGATTAGCATCTATTATGAAATGAGGTTTTTTTTATTAAAAAAAAACAATGATGAAAAAGTAAAATGAAAAAAGTAATCTCTAATTCAAATGTTTGATATTTTATTTCATAAATCTTTCTAGATAAACCATCTAAAACATTATTATTGGCTCTAAACTTGGATATTCTAAACAAATAATATAAGATATAGTTTAGAAAAGAAATTAATAGAGTGTAGTTTCATTTTATCCTTGAAGTCAAATCAATTTTAATTTTAACTTTAAATCTAAACAAGTTTAAATATCTCTTTTAAAACTAAATTATATATATTTTTATGAGCATATAAAAAATTACATTAAATATAACCAATAAGACACTCAAAATCAAGTCATGAAAAATGTCCCAACTCAACCACAAAACTACTTGAAAGAAAAAATCAAGTTGGTAAAATAGTGTTCAACTTAAAGAAGCTTAAACCCTACTAAAATGATATCCAAATACAACTAATAGAATTAATATTCACAAAATAGCATAGCCACAAATCTTTAAAAATAAAAAAGAGGCTATTAATTAATTAGAGGTATTTTATTTTATTTTATTTATTTTTTTTTTATTTTTAAGTTCAACAACATTTGGAGGTGGGAGATTCGGATCTCTAACCTATTAATTGAGAGTACAAAGGCTAAGTTTTTTTTCTTTTTTTTTCTTTTTTGACAACATGTGGGGGTGTGGAGACTCGAATCACAAACCTCTTGGTCGTTAGTAGCTATGCTCATGTTGACAAAGGCTAAGTTATTACATTATAAAAATTGATATTTAATTTTTATAGAATGATTATTCATTGTAGGAATTAAATTGCTACCATTTTTAGAGTAGAATGACTAAATTTGTCTTTTAAAAAAAATAGACTAAATTTGTAACCTAATAAAATTCCAGAACTAAAATGTTACAAATTTAAAAGTATACGTACACAGATATTAAAGGGTTACTTTCACTGAAAATTGAAGATTTAAAAAAAAAAAATTAACCAAAAAGTTTTAAGAACTATTAAAACTTCTTTTCTTTGTTGCTCTTCATTAGCATTGACTAAATTGTTTGTGTCGTTGACATAATGCATACATAATTACATACATACGTACTTTTGTTTTGGACAATATGTGGGGTAGGGAGACTTGAACCACAAACCTTACGGATAATAATACAACTTTATGCCAGTTGAGCTACGCTCTTGTTGGCTACATACATACGTATATAATAATAACTCATTGCATTTTGTGAATATACAAGTCTCTCCCTCCAAACATGAGGTTAAAACAAAGTTCCCAACCAAAAAAAAGAAGGAAAAATGAACTTATCAATGACATTGGTATAATATTTACAATCTAAGCTGCTCAGATATAGAATTTCTTCACAGTATTTTTCAACAACAAAGCTTTTCAATCTGCTCCTTTAATGTCAGATGGCACCACAAGATAGTGTTTATAACTTTGCTTATTTACAAAAGTATTCAATTTTCATGAGCTCGACTGCCTTCTGCCCAAGTACTTTGGAAGAGCCCAAAACTCAGAAATCACAACTTCATCTGAATCAGTATCGCTATCTGAAGAATAAATCAATTCTGAAGATCCATTTAACACATATTCAACAACCTAAAAGAAGTTGACACATTATGATCAGTTCAAAGGATCTAAATAATTCTACAGCCAGGAGTAATGTTATGAAAAGGACATGAAATGTGCTTGAGAATACTTTTCAAGATTCTGAAATTTTCATGACATTTGGTAATATATAAGAAGAAGGGGAGCAAGACAACGACGAGGAGCGAAAGAGAAAAAAAGAACCACAGCGAATCGAGTTGGTGTCATCAGTTACCAACAAGGGTCAGTTGGTTTAGTTTCATAAAATTCATAAGCAAAATATTTCAGTGAAATTGATTTCTATCATCTGGTTGGTTTTTTGTTGATTCTGGTCAGATGATCCATTCTCTCTTTTTTTTTTAAACACTGGTTTCAAAAAACTAGTTTCAATTTTTCTTGAACTGATAGGCCCATTCAACATCAGTTCCGGCCAATGAAATGACTTCAATCAACCTACTTACGACCCTACATAAAAAAAGTGTTCTTGAAAAACTTAAAAGTAGCTATAAGATCTTTATAGATACTTCTGAAAGAACATGGACGTGTTTTTTTCCCCTGAAAAAGAATCAATAGCCATAAAGCCATCCTACCATCAGCCTAAAAAGAAGTCAGTTTCACAAAAAGTGACCATTCAAATGAGCAGAAGCAGTTTCATTTCAGTGAGCTGGAGGGAATGGAAAAGCTACTCTGCTTGTATGTCTTATAAATTTTCATCAGCTAGAGGTCCAAAGCAAACTACACTTATGTTCAGAGAGAGAGAGAGTCATGTTACTCGACAAAGACAGTCGAAGAGCAAAAGCTGACCAAAAAGACCCTAAAAATGAAGCTACGAAAAAGAGAGTGGAAAAAAAAGTACCTGGTTGATTGACAGAAGCTTGATTTGTTTATTTTTATTTCTACCATGATCATTGGGACATCTCAAGGTACTAAAGGAAACTATGGTGTCACAGTGTTGGCAGTATCCCCTTCCATATGTGTTTCTCCTGAAAGAGTTACCTAACATTCCGAATGCCATGGTACAAATAGTTATTATGAAATTCAAAACCATGAGTGATAAAACCCAAATAACTAGAATTAATATTGAAAAAAGATAAAAGGATAAAGGAATAAAATAACAAACCTCCCCCTTGAGTATTCTCGCTTAAGCCTAAACCCACTACACAATTGTCTACCCTCGTCTACTCCTACCAACTCTATTTATAATCAACTCCAACTAATAAATTAAATTCCTTGGCTATATACTAATATGCCTTTAATACCCTAACAATATTTCTAACTCTAACTACGAGCTACATGGATAGTATCCTTCTTAAATTTAAGTTGGGCGCTTAATGGCAGGGGAAATCCAACCAAACCACACATACACATATATATATTGTTCAGAACTTAGAGACCGTCTCAATTCTCACCTATATATGCTCTCTTGAATTCCTCTTTCCAATCAACATGAGATGGGCTAGCTAAGTCATCCACACTGTCTTTATCATTAATGGTTTTACTGTTGCCATCAGCACAACCAAAAAATGTTGTATACTGCAACTGCCACAGATATTCATCATCTGCTGCTAGATTCCATGACCTTCATATTGAGTATATAATAACCATTATCTTAAAAGGAACCATGCCGATAGCTATGCTCATAAGTCATAACTTATAATGCTAGTAAACTAAGTTGAATATTTGAATAGAAGAGCTTTATTGCTTTAAGGTAATAACACACTTTATTGATAGATAAGGACATATCATGACATCAGCTTCAAGGACAGAAAATTACCGGCAGACCAGTCCAGCAGAAACTAAAGATTCGATATCTAGAAAGCGGAATATGTGGAGGAGCACGTCTTGAGGGAGTTGACCAGAAACTAAAAAAATTTGTGAGAAAGGAATCAATTGCGTTGCAAAACATGAAGATGAAATTTAAGATACGTTCAATTAGATGTATACAAAAGCAGATACCTAGAAAGGAGGGGCCAAAGAAAGTTAAACCATTCTTACAACTAATTCACCTTTTTCTTCCTGATGTGCTTTACTACGCCTCTTATGAGCAACCATTGCTTTCTTATATTCTACAATTGCTGAATTTCTCTTTTGCTTAGGTAAAGCAGCTTCAACACCCTGAGCAAGAAGATGTGCAGCCGAAACAGCAGAGCTCGTCTGCATTCTTTTGTTAAATCAACCACACCTTAATCAGAAAATTTCATATTGATTTTATATTAAACATCCCATTTTCTAATAAGCATTGAGGAAATGTACTGTATACAAATGAGAGAGAGGAAAGAGGAAGAAATTCACAAAAAATAGAGTCTGAAGCTGCCACAGATTAATAGCAGTTATGCTCAGTTTCAATGTCATAAGATGGAATCGACAGTGTACACAACTATGTTCCTATACATACAAAAACTCAACTACATTGCATATCCTCTTTAGCAGCTGAAGCCATTAAAGGTGGAAATTGGTTTATGATAGACAAATCTATGGTCGTCTTCAATTAACATTTGCAATAAATGTGTTTGTTAAGATATCCAACCAACTATAATGCCTAAAAGGAAAACTATCCCATCAATAACGGGACAGATGCTCACTCTTCTCCACAAAAGAAACTGGAAGACTATTCTAGTACAGTAACATGGCAACAAGTAGCAAATAGAAGTAGCTAAGCTAACAAAACAATCTCAAGCAGAAGACAACAAAATGACAGATGTGACAATTGAATAAGTAATGTACAATCAACCAGTAAGAAACCATGGACTTAAGAACCTTTTCTAATCGATGAAAGTGAAATGGAACATTTCCCAAATCAAAACATTCATGTAAAAATAAACATAAAGAAATATATGGGTACTCAGCAGATCAATTCTAAACCCCCCCCTGAATCGATATCCAGTAAAGTTATGCAAATTACTGAATTTCCATACCAAAATTAAAGCGACCCAAATCTTCTCTGATCTTTTGATACCCAAAAGAACAAATAATCAAACGAATCCGTCATTTCATGAAAAAATGAACATAATGAAGAGAAATCAAACACGAAACTTACTGCGGAAGGAGATGAAAGGCGGTGATAATATGTTGGTAGATGAGGGATTGGAGATTCTTGGGAAGTTTATTGAAAGCGCCTCTGACAATGAAGCTCAGCTCCTTACAAGCTAATGGGTAGCCATAACTTTTTGCGAGAGAGTCAGTTAGGGCAAGCTTTTGGTACCTCTCTAATGGATCCGACATTAGGAAACGAAATGAGTAGGAAAGCAATGGAATTGGAAACAGAAAAATGAAGATGAAGCGCAGAACAAACCGCCAATCGAAGAAAGATTTGCTGAATAATTCGGAGTCAATCGATCGTTACCGCCATTAAAAGTCAAGATTTTTTTTTTTTTTTTTTGGTTAAATTGTCCTAAACTTTTAAATTTAGTACTTCAATTTTAAAAAGTTTCATACCAAGAACTTTTTATTTTATTTTCAATAGATCCTTGAGCTTTAAAATATATCCGCTAGGTCTTTAAATTTTTATTTTTTGTGCCCAATAGATTCTCCGACTTTTAATTTTGTGTCTAATAAATTCTTGACATATTCACACTTTTTAAATTTTTTGTTAGATGCAAAATTGGAGGTTTAGATTCTCAATAAACATAAAATTTAATTATATACAGTAGATTGGTTAATTTTTAAAAATCTCGAATATGTTAGGTATTAAGCATAAAATTGAAAGTTGAGGGATCTATTGAACATTTTCTAGTTTAGGAGTCTATTAGAAACAAAATTGAAAGTTTAAAGACCTATTTGATACTTTTTAAAGTCTAGAGATCTAATCGATACAACCTTGAAAGTTCAGGACTAAACTTATACTAAAAAAAAAAATCGTTTGTCGGAGTTTCAATGTTTTTTTTTTTGAAACACAATGTTGTTTTCTTTTAAACGTTCCATCCATTTTCTACTGAGCACATGTTTTATATTTCATAATGCATGTGAGATTTTTTTTTTTTTTTTTTTTTTAGGATTCTTTAGACAACAATACTATTAGAAGGTAAATGCCTCTCAAAAAAAAAAAAAAAAACTATTAGAATGTAAAAAAATGCAAGATATATATATATATATATATATATTGAGTTCAATGAGACCTATTTATATTTGAGATAAATATTGCAACGCATATTGCACGCTTATCTGAGTTAAAATACAATTTCATGAAATTAAAAGTTTAGTATAAAAGTTAATAAACTTATATGTCAAGTTTAGCGGAAAAAATTATCTTTCCTTCCTTTTTATTTTAGTCTTTCTTTAAAAAGAAAAAGGAAAGTCTAGGTTAAATTACTATTTTGGTTCATTATACTTTGAAGATTGTTCAGTTTTAGTCATTCTAGCTTGAAATGTTTACATTTAATCATCGCACTCTAAAAAATAGTCCATGTCAATAGTGTGGAGTTAGTTTGATGTTAAAACCTACCGCGGCAAAAAAAAATATATTTTTTTCTCTCTCTCCCCCTCTCGTTCCCAGTCCCCTAACCAAAGAAAAATTATTCTAACCACACTATAAGAGATAAATTGTAAAAATGTCTTGATTTTGTATCAAGTAGTTATTAGGGAGAAGACAAATTATAAGATATACATTGATTTTAATGAGACAACTACATTATGACAACCTCATTGAATAATTTGTCCTAATCAGACTACTCCTCTCATTGCAACCTCCTCCTTCCCTCTTCCAAACCCAATTGAATATTTGACCAAATAAACTTTTGAGGAAATAAGCAAAATTTGAGAAGAAAAACTAGCTTTCAATTTTAGGGAAGAGTTTTGGGTCATTTGTTACACACATTGAATGGGGTGGATTCCTGTATTTTTCCATGGCTCAAAATTAGCTTTACATTATGCTCTTCAAAACCAATGATGATAGTCTATCAGAAGAAAAGCTAGCTTTCAATTAAGGGAGGAGGAAGAAGTATTATTAATAGTCTATGAGATGGCGGAGAAAAATAAGAAACGTTCTAAAATAACAACGATGGTTATGTTTTGAAGTTCGCTTTTCTACAAGTAATATGGACTTTGGTTTCTTGCTTCTCGCTCAGTTTTTAGCCCTTCCAACCTCTTCTCTATCGGTTGAAATTCCACAGTGATAAAACGTATTGAGATGACTTGAATATTGAGATCAAATACAGAAAACCTATTTTTTATAATACACAAGTCAAGTGTGGCAAATGAATGGAAACAAGTTGAACACCATCTAAAATATAATCAAATGGCAATCAATCCTTCTAACAGCCTCTTTACCCTCATTTGAAATTCCAAAGTCATAAAATGTGTTTGGACGATGTAAATATTGAGATTAAATAAGATCAAATAATGTATTTAAAGAGTTGAAGTTTGACTAATGAATGGAAAGTTTTTTTCTTATTGTTGAAGAAGTGAAACTCAATCTATATTGATATTCTTCACACAATGGAAGTAACCAATTTTTTTAGTACAATGGAAGTGAGCATTTTAGTATATTCTTTTATTATATCATATTATCCACCCCTTACAAGTTAAGCAAAAGACTTATATATACTTCATGGGTTTAGAAACATCATTTCAATTTTTTATAGAAAATATTTCGCGGTTGTGTGCTTGAACCTCTCTACACATCTGATTAAAACCGTGTCAACATTTTAATGATAGTATATAGGAAGATACGTACATATCGGTATTAGCTAAATATTGTCCTTTTCTATATATTTTTGCAGTTGTAAATACACTTTCAGTCATATGCTTACCAAAGTAAGCATAGTTAAACGATAATTGATATAAAACTTCGATCAACAGAGTTGAATCTCATAAGATTTTGAAAAATTAGTTTTAAAAAATAATGTTTGAAAACTTTCTTCCCAAACACTTAAAAAAAAAATCAAATTTGAGGAAAATTTATTATTATTATTTTTTAAAAAAGTATAAAAGGAGAAAATAAACGAAAGAAAATAAGAGGTTGCCCTAATATATCAGTTTGATTCCAGCCCCTCTCCCTCTCGAAGCCGATACCCTCTGTTCTTCCTTCTCAGATTCAATCCTTCAGCTCCGAATCTCCCATTGATAATTCCTCCATTGCACCACTACCCACTTTCGGTACTCTCTTTCGCAGGCTTCCTGAGCGGCGGCTCTTCAATTCAAACTTCAGCCGACGTCGCACCGTTTCGCTCACGTTCTCCCCTCAAAATCCCACCCACCCTCCTCTCTCGGCGTCGCAGGTTGGATTCTAATCTTCGGTTTCTTTGTTTATGCTAACTCTGATTTTCGATTGATAATGGGGTCGATTGGTTTTGGATTCATGGTTTCTGCTAGTTTTATTTTCTGGGTCGTTTTGTTTCCATTTGATTGTCGTTGATTGCTTGACCGGATTATTGTTGTTGTCGTCTGCATTTGAGTTTCATTTCGCATGAAGATAAATTCATACCTTATGGGCTGACGCAGAACGCGGATAGACATTTTTTTTTATTCCTCTTGGCTCTTATTCTGTTTCTTTCATCTTAAATTTGACACTTCTCAACTTCTTTTTACTTTAGCTTGTTTTAGATTATTGTATGTATGATATTTTTCATTTTGCGACATATAGTTTGTTTCTGCTGAATAATCTGTCTTGGGTTTCTGGTTGATTATGATTGTTTTATAAGTCTTCTTAAATTGCGAGTAAAGATTGTTTTTTGGTTGATTGATACTGGGGAGGAATAATTTTTGCATCATGCTTTCTGCAAGTTTGGTTTCTAGGGGCGTCCTGTTTTCGCTTGATGTAAAAAAATTGGTTGATTTTTCAAATGGGAATATTATCGTTTTCATTTGTATTTGAATTTGGTTTGGTATGAAGCCTATAGAGCTCAGACACTTTACTTTGGGTAACATGTTCACGTCCCACATGTATTAGCCTGACATTTGCTATTTGTTGGGTTCAGTTTCATTCTTCTTGCTAGCATCAAGTAGAAGAGCTGATCTTTACTACGCGTGCTCTTCTTGGCTCAATTTTGCTCGTTTGTTACTAGTTATGTTATGTTTTAATATAGTATATTTCAGAATAAATTTTGGTGAAAGTCTATATTCTCTGGTTTTATGTGTGTAGCCCACCTCATTATGTGACCTTTAAAAGGTCAAGGAATGATCTTCTCGCTGAGGATTTTATTATATCTTCATTTCCTTTACTTTTTTTCCTTTTTTCCTTGTGAGGGTGGGGAATGGAGATTTCTGCTTTCAATTGTGCTGCCTATCATGTTGATGGGTTTCTATATCTATCTTATCTTTCACCCAAATATATTAATGGTAGTTCTTTGGGTGTCTACAGGGTGGAACTCAGCACAATTCCATAATGCAGTCTACTGAAGTCCCCATTTCCATGGAAGTGGAAACAGTTTCAAGTAAACCAATAACTGAAGTTGGCACCCTGCCACCAAAACCACAGTTCAATCCTCTAAAGCCTCATGAGATGAATGATGGCCGAATTCAGTTCCGGAAGGTGTCTGTTCCTCCACATCGCTATTCTCCTCTCAAGAAAGCTTGGATGGAGATCTACACCCCAATATATGAGCAGATGAAAATTGACATCCATATGAACCTCAAGGCTCGTAAAGTTGAACTGAAAACCAGGGCAGACACACCTGACATAAGTAACTTGCAAAAGTGTGCAGATTTTGTTCATGCCTTCATGCTTGGTTTTGATGTTATCGATGCCATTGCACTCTTACGGGTGGATGAACTCTATGTGGAATCTTTTGAGATTAAAGATGTTAAAACACTTCGAGGTGAGCACTTGTCACGAGCCATAGGCAGATTGTCCGGTAAAGCTGGTAAAACAAAGTTCGCCATTGAAAATGCTACAAAGACAAGGATAGTCATTGCTGACACCAAGATTCACATATTAGGATCCTTTGCCAACATCAAAATTGCTAGAGATTCTCTTTGCAGCCTCATTTTAGGTTCCCCAGCAGGAAAAGTTTATTCAAAACTAAGAGCAGTTACGGCCAGATTGGCAGAAAGGTTTTGATCTTTTATGATTTTTGCATACTAGTTATTTGTTGAAGAGTGTAACATTTTTGAAATGCTTGTGCATTACAGTTTTGTCCTAGATATCAATTATTAATCGAGTTATCTTCACAAAATGGGTATAAGGTGATTGACATTTAGACTGGTGTGTTGATAGAAGCAACTCTGCTATCTGCTTAGAGTGAGCTTGCCAGAAAGGACTTGAATGTTTACTTTCAAATTCAAAACTTAAAGGTGGATGCAGTAAAAACTATTTGGATAGATTTCTGTACTTGTAATAGTGTATTTTCCTTCTTTTCATGAGAGCATAGGGGAAGCATTTTATGCTCTAATGTTTGGCAGTCTTGAGGTGTTATTTTCATCCTTCAATATCAGAATCTCTCACATTTATGAATATTTCCTCAATTTGACTATCATTGTGAGGTGATGTTTGTGATGAAAACACATTCAGTAGAATGAAATGAAATCTGTTTAATCACTCTCTAAAGTGTTACAGCTCTTACATATTATAAAATGCACAAAAAAGATTGTTAATCCAATTTTTTCTGTAACTCCATAAAATTTGAAAGCTATAATATAATATAAAGCTTTAATTTTAAGATTGATATTAAGGCGTAATCTTGATTGGAGAAAACAATTGATATGAAAATGTTGAGTTTGATGGTAACAATCATATAATCCTCCCTGTTTGATTGAGATGACACTTTATTGTTCATTGTTAGTTTACACATTTTCTAATATTTTAAGGGTTTATTGTTCATTGTTAGTTTACACATTTTCTAATATCTGCATAACCTGGACTCTCATACCAGATGATAACAATCTTTAGCTGAAAGAAAGACAATTTCTAGGAATGTGCAGAGCTGAGCCCTGCTGTTGTTGAGTGGCAGCAAATGAGAAATATCGTTTGATTTGATTCGAAAAACGATATATATATTTCTATAAATATAAAAGTCGACGTTTGAAATATGAAAATCGAAAACTCTTTGAGATCACTCCACTCTCTCTAGACAACGGATTTCTTCGACGTGTGTATCCTACTCTCATCTCAAAACCCAACCTCAGAAAAACAGCATGCTTTCCCTTCATTTGTTTGTGCCCTGCAGATGGAGTCCTTTTAAAAGACCCAACAGATCCCCCAAGCAAGGGGCGTGTCTAACTACCTCATAGATAGCATCCACAAGACACTGAATTAGCCTAGAAATGGATGCAACCCAACCCCATAAAAGAATATCTCTAAAAGGCAGCTCAAGTAATTTATAATACAAACTCTACAACCTTTATAGTTTGAATACATAAAAATTACACATAAAATGATGTACAAATCCTACGGTATGTTCCCCATGATCCAAAACATATCAAACAAATCTGACTATCTGTTCCACATTTTCATAATACATCGTGCATTCCCGACACCGTGCACTCGAAAACATTGTAACTAAAATCTTTAAATGATACGAGGTAAACGGTTCCAACATTGGCCTAAGAATTCATTCATTACCCATTTCTTAACCATATGACTCGAAACAAATGACAGATACCATCAGAACAATACCGTGTAACTGGTGATGAACTTGCTCTGCATCGATTATCTCATTTGAGGATCTTAAAGCTAGAAGAGTTCCCCAGATGACATGACTTTGTATCCAAAAAGCATCTCGCTTTTCCATGAATGTTCATACCCGCTCGCTTGCTCTTACGTGTTTAGGATAAGAAGCTTGCTTCTACATTCTATAGGAAGTAAGTAAGCTGTTGCTTTTTTCTTGAACCTCCCTCTCCATACAAATCATTCCATTGCTTCAACTCATTCATAACGGATCCCTCAGAGGCAAAACTTGCAGCAACCTACATTACATTACACACAAAGTTCGACGTTAACAAATTACAAATATTTTGGAATAGATTATCTGCTTGTAAACGATGTTCATGAGATGCAAGTTAATCCTTACACAAAGGATATATTGAAATGAAACTAGCTACACAAGCCACGAAGAAGTCATTGTGTCTCAAAATTAAGGGAAACACAAATATTCACCTGATTTTTTGCCTGCCTCATATCATCCATATTTAAAGGCCTCAGAATGATCACTGGTTCCTCTTTTTCGTCCTCTTTCGTAGCTGTAACGTCTTCCGAATTAGTTTCCTTCTCCTTCTCATTCTCTGTCCCTGTCTCCTTCTCCGCCTCCTCCTCCTTCTCTGTCTCTTCCTTCTCCTTCTCCTTGGCCTTCGCCTTCTCCGTCTCCTCCTTCTCCTCCTTCTCCTTGGCCTTTGCCTTCGCCTTCTCCTCTCTTTGCTTCTTTTCCTATAGCAGATGGAAGTTACAGAAATTTATTTGCAGAACTTTGATGATAAAACATTTCATGTCAAGTAATGATGAGATAGATGAATAGCTTAATGGAAGTTACCAAATCCTTCAATCTCTCCTGTTGCAAGAGCTCCCGAACAGGCCGATAAGCTGCAGTCACACACAAATTCTGTTGCCAGAAGTAAAGGTTATGAGCTGATCAATGGAACTGAGTAATTAATTCATGTAATATCATAAATTAGAGGACACACCTTAAGATCACTTCCACTGTATCCTTCTGTCATAGTTGCAAGCTCCTTGAAATCAAGATCTTCAGCCTTCTCCTTTGATAGAAGAGTTCTCAAGATCATTTCCCTGCTCTCCACTGATGGAAGACCAACCATAATTCTGCTCAATGGAATAGTTCGAAGGATTAGAAAATGAGTCTCCCAAGAACTTTTTGTCAATAATTAATACTTGACTATAATTTCCATTTTAGCGAAGAGCTCGGCGAGTTTTGGCAAAGATAATGTGCTACATTAACCCATGTCCTCACCAATTATACAACTCATCAAGAGATCACTTATGATTATGAGCAAAGTAGATCATCACTGGAAAGGAAAGTACTACTGAATGTAGAACCAGGCCAAGGACAAACATTATATCCCTACCTGCGCTCGAATCGCCGAATGATTGCTTCATCAAGGTCAAATGGCCTATTGGTTGCAGCAAGAACTAGTATTCGCTCATCGTTCCTAGTCAGTAGTCCATCCCAGTGTGTCATGAATTCATTTTTAATCTTCCGCATGGCCTCGTGCTCTCCCACTCTAGTCCGCTGACCGAGCATGCTATCAACTTCATCAACAAAAATAATTGTAGGCGAGACCTTTGCTGCAAGTGTAAACAATGCCCGGACATTCTTTTCATCTTCCCCAAACCATTTAGAAGTGATTGTGGACATCGAAACATTAATGAAACTTGCTCCAGCTTCATTAGCAATGGCCTTCGCGAGCATTGTTTTACCCGTTCCAGGGGGACCAAAAAGCAAAATGCCCCTACATGGTTTAAGAAGCCCGCCTTTAAAGAGGTCTGGTCGTCGAAGAGGAAGCATGACTAATTCCTGTAAGGACTCTTTGATCTCATCCAAGGAACCAATGTCTGCAAATGTCACCCCAATTTCATTTGCAGGGATAACTTCGGGTCTTATACGCTTTTCAAATTCGTTGTCTGGAGGTATTTCCTGTCAGAAGTAAATGAAATATTAAAGGATGCAACAATGACATGGAAGGAGGGCCAACATAGAAGACAGAAACCGAAAATTGAGAGAATACTCATGAATAATAAAGTTGAAGCCTCAATTCCAAAAACTAGAACCAGCAATAAGGACATGATGTTTGTATAGGACACATGAAACAAACACTTGATTCATAACAAAAATGTATTTCAGACATCAATTAAAGGTGATCAAATGTTTTGAAACAGAATGCAGGGGCCTACGATATACAAACATGTTTAGACTTTAGTTGTTGATGATGAAAATAAATGCAGCCCATGAGGCATAGAATGACTGTAATATGTTAAAAAGTAAAAGATCGAATCAAATAGTACCACTCTAGGTTTCACCTCTATTAAAGATTCAAACTTACAGGTGCTTTTTGTGGAGGAACATTCTCAACATCTTTCTTCACTATAGGAACAGATTTTTCTGCCTCAGTTCTGTTTTCTGCAGCTGGATTTTCAGATTTAGATTCAGTCTTTGCGCCAACAGCTTCATCCCCTTGTGCTTCCTGCAAAATAAGAAAGATAAAGATACTCCCTGAAAATTCATTTGACTATATAATTCATGAGTAGTGCATTTTTCAAAATCATATTAATAAGCCAAAAGAAGTACAAAGATACAGGTTTTCCGAAGTAACTTATCGAGACAGAAATCAAACCTTCGATGATTCTGCATTCGTCTCTAGCTTTAGAGTGTCTTTTCCTTCATTATTTCCTTCCTGGAATATACTCAATCCATGGGATAAACTGCTCCAGAACCAAATTTTTATTAATATTTATTGCTACAGAACGATTTTTTTTCTTCTCTCTTTTCTTGTTTTGTGGGGATGGGTGGGATGTTAATCTTATCAAGGAATGTGGTGCATACCTCTTGGAAGATATCAAAAGTTTTCCATTTCGGTATTCTGGATCCCTGTTGTTCATCAAATGATAGGATATCGCTGACACAACAATTTCTTCAATATAATTACTGAGAACCATGGTGTCTGCATGGCAGATTGAACCGAGGTCATCGCATTCAAGATCATTTGCAGCAAGTACTTCAGCAATGTGGTTTTTATTATCTTGGAACTGAATCATCTTCATGTCCTCTTCCAATTGAGCTTTCCAGCTGACAAGATGATTCTCATCTTCAGGGGGTCGAATTTCAACACTATACCGGAATAAACTGGTCAGTCTGTCGTCAACATCTCCGCAATCATTTTCCAAGTCTACCATTCGAGAACCAAGTACTAGAACTGATCCCGAGAGCTTGTCCAGAAATCTACGGAACAGATTGTGTAGCCTCTGTGACTGAAGAAGAAGTCTCTCAACATCTCTCAGATACAAAATTATGGAACTAGTTTCTGATACCGTCACCAAAACCTGTGTGATTCAAATAATTAGACAATTTTTCAGACCATTTTACAAGCTCTATTAGAATGAGGTATCAATGACCAAACAGCTCATCAGTGGATTACCTTGTATAGCGACTGAAGAAAAAGTTTCTCATCAAAACACCAACTATTTGTTCGCTTGACAGAAGCTGAAAGAGAGAAAGATCATAATCAAAATGAGAAATTATGGTTCAAAGCTTCTTGTTTCTATTTTCAAGTATTTGTCAATGCAACAGAAAAAATAACATAATTGGACTGAAACGAAGAGGAGCCAAATATGTCGTGGTGAAGTATCGATTATGTTAGCAATACAAATTTTGGAGTATGGGAGATACTGATTGGATTTGGCAAAAGTAAAGCAACAAAAGTTATTAATACACTTCTCTCCATCACCGGCTTCTGCACAATTTGCATAAATATATCATTGAGCAACATGGTGCACTGAAAGAATTTTATTCCAATTTTTTTTTTGGATTTTGGATTTAACCTGAATTTGTTGAAGCACAATTTGATGAGATACTACTAATATCAGACGCAGCAGAAGCATTTCTCCGAAGTTTTGGAGGATTAGACGAGCCATCAGAGCTTCTGCCGATGGAAAAAAAACGACCCCAGTTAGAAATTAGATCATAGCATGCAACTCTGAGAAGCTACCAATAAAATTAAGGCCTTAGTCAATCACATTGCAACGAGAGAAACTGGTTATGTTATGATAAAACACTGAATATTCTACCTTGATTGAATGTCTGTAGTACTGCTTTGCCTTCTTAAATTTCCTATAAGAGAAAATAGGAATGAGAATATGAGGAAAACACATTGGTGCATGCAGAAAGAAGAGATGAACAATAACTACAATTTTTTCTGTTAAACTTCAAAGGAACAACTGTAAAGGGATATTCTGTTCTCCAGCTTCATTGATATTATAAATCAATCAGAATAACCTTAAAAACAGTCATTAAAGATAAGTACTTTGTGTATATTTGAATAAGGAGAACACAGAACTCAATAGTTTTATTAAATGATAAAAAGTAGCGAAAAGAATTCAAATAGATGAGAATATTTATCAGGTGCCAAAGGAAAATGATATGAGATCAAAAGTGTGCAGAAAAGAGAACCTTCTTTGATAAGACAGAAATAACTTGTCAACTGACTCAACTGTATGTGGAACATTTGTCTTGGAAATGGAAAAGATATGTTTTTCTTACCTCTAGTATTTCCACTTGTCGGAAGAATTGAGAAGGAACCCCAAATACTAGACGCTCGCTCCAATGCCACCTCAGAGATGGACCTCCTGAATGACTGCAAAAGTAAACCATCAATCAGGAATAATTCCTTTCCTTGTCCTCCTCAAGCTATAGGTTTTGGTTTAATCCAAGAGATCTACAAAAATGCATTTCGACTTTTTTGAAAAGTAAAGGTACCTATGCATCATATAGTACAGCCAGATAACTTCTACCCAGTTCAAGTTTTCAAAACTTGAAATTTAAAAATATGAGAATTAAATATATTTTGAGGAAAAAAAGAAAGAACATGTTAATATTCTCACTGTTGGCATTATGAACTTACAAGTTCTTTCTTGGCACAACCATATTTGCTCTGCATCTGTAGCAAGTTAAACATTGCTGGTGTAAGTCGCATTATGCCACAAACTAAAACTGAAATGAAAAGCTAGTATGGATATGATACCTTTAGAGAAAAGTCAGAAACATCTAACAACAGCAACTTCGACTCAAAATGATGCGCCAGAGCCTTGGCAAGCATTTGGTGGTAAAGTTCTGGAAAAGAAACAAAAAGTACAACCAGATTGCATCACATACTGTGCCCTGAAAAGTCTTGTTTTGCTACAAGGTACTTGAGGTAGAAGCATCAGAAATTCATACCTGTTGGTCCTGAAAGCAAAATGGCCCGACTTGCTGGTGAAAGGTTTCTGGTGTGCTTGGAGATGTCGCAGTGCTTCAAATGAACATATGCAGCACTCATCAAAAGCACCCGTGTCCTCTCACTGTGATTACCATCAGAGAAAGAACAGTTCAGAGTAGAACATGAAAATATGATTAGACTATGCATTCAAGAAATGAAATTGTGGGTATGTAATGTTGAAGTTTCATTGAGGAACCATAGAAAATTTTCACAATCAAGATTTTTCACAACGATAGCATGATCAAGTTCTAAACACTAAACAACTTCGCGGTTAACATTGCACTTGAAAAAAAAAAAAGGAAACAAGGATTTTTTAATCCATGGGCATAAAATCACTTAAGCTACAAAGATTCTCTTCATATTTAGTACAAGAACATAGTTAAAAGACTGCAAAACCATGAGAATATTGAAAACTAATGGATAAAAAGAAAGCAAAGAGCAACAAGGAAGCTCAATAAGATCCAAAAGCATAAACTGAAAAATATAAATAAACTAACATCAAAGTAGATATATTCTAGTACTTCTAATGAACTACTTGATTGTATTGATTTACTTCTATAATTTTACTTATTGATCACTATAGATGCAACAAACATAATAACAATTCCAGTTGAAAAAATAGTACACAAATGAAGCATCAATATCTAAAAGAGTTTCAACAACAGAAAAACTTGGATGCTTCAACTTGGACCATAAAAACCCTCGATCACAAATGTTTTACATGATCATCTCTAAGCTCATCATCACCTCTTCCATTCACCAAGTGTACAAGAATCCAATCCTCAGTAGAGATACCTTCAAATTGCACGTTGCTTTCTACCACATCGTTTTAAACGAAGTTTTACCATAACGTCTAATTTCTTGGAACTGGTATGCATAACTCAGATTCCATGTTCTGTTGGATTAATACAAACAGGGTGATATCTGGAAGGGGCCACAAATAACAACTATCTCTAGAATCAACTACATAAACAATCTGGCTTAAACCAAATCTGAAAGCAAGAAAAACTTTTCAGCCAACCTGCCACTAACAAGAAAAAGAAAGATGTTTATACGACCAGAAAAGATAAAAGGAGAAAGAATCATGTTATTACCTTAGATAATAAGGAAACTCATCAAAAGTGACATTGCTGTTTTTGCCATCAACCAGCTGCCTGATCAGCTCCTGTTCAATCTTCTGCCCTGTAATCTCATCATAAGAGCCATTCCCTCCAACCCATTTCCCAACAGCTTGTCCAGAGCTCAATCCAAGGCCAACCCCAACTCCAACCCCAACACCCAAAGCAGAAAGAAAAATGTGCTTCTGTTCCATCACCACCACAAAAGCAACACACCCTCCAAACAAAATTTCCCTTTCTCCTTTCCCAAAACAGATTCAAAAACTAAAATCCTGAATCACCATCAAACCCAACAACAACCCCACCTTGTATGAGCTACCTGATGATGATCCATTGAAAGAAGTTAAAGAATTTGGGGTTGAATATCCCAGAAAAGAGTGAATAACAGATGGGATTGAAAAGGGTATTTGCAGAAAGAGGGAAAAAGAGAAAGAGGGAATCAAGGGAATCCGTTGGTGGGATTTTTTTTGGGGAAAAACCAGAGAAAATATTGGATTGTGAACCTGGAGACGACGTTGGTCGGAGGGTGTTGACAGGTTATGAGTAAAGAGAGCTATATATAGCATGGGCTGTCCTGTAATGGTGGACGTTAAAAATTCCTTCCCAATTTACAAAACCAAAATAGGCAAAAAGCCTTACTTCGCTAAGCTTTCTTTTGACTTCCCTATGCATTGCCTTCAAATTTCAATCCATCCCCTTCACCATTAAAGCCAACCCTGCAACTTTTTTTTTCTCTCCTTTTTCCTCTTTTCCCATTTCCTCAATTAAAAATCCATCATATATAAAAAGGACTGTTGTTCTTGCTCCCTGTTCTCTTTCTCCTTGTGCCATTTTTCTTTTCTGTGTGCATTTACATATAATATAATATAATGTGTGTGTGTGTGTGTTGTGTGTGTTTGTGTAGCCACCAAGTCTTTGGAAAAAGAAAGAATACAAAGTCTATTGGGAAGTATACATTGTCCAAAAGCTTTACCTTTTCCCCATTCTTTTCCCTTAAAAAGTTGAAATCTTTTTTGAGCTACACACACCCACATGCTTTTTTCTTGCTTTCACATTTGGTCATTTTTCTGTTTTTAATCTTTTTGATGGGTTACCTTTTGTTTTCATAGGTTGAATTATAACTCTAAATTTGCTCTTCACAATTTCTAATGTTTTGGTTGTTGATTTTTCACTATATTTATCTTACCTATTTGATTGTTATTATTGTAAGTGATATAAATTAATGGTTTTTTTTTCTTTTTTAGTACAACATTTGGGATGAAAGAATTCTAACCTTTGACCTTTTTTTTGTCAGAAGTATATATCAATTACTGCTGAGTTATATTTACTTTGATATACATTTGTAGTCATGTATATTGTATTCCAATTATATATATATCGAATGGATAAATAATTGAATCACCTTTGATTTTGAATTATAGGAGTTCTATATACTTCATTTTCGTACTCAGTTCAGTGACCTAATTGTCACATTTGAAAAATATAATATAAGAACTATGTTAATACAAATAGTAGTATAAACACCAAAATGCTTGTACCTAGCCAAAATATAAAAGTAATACTCATCCACTTTTTTTAAGAACATAATACTCATCCACTTTTAATCATAATTAAATAAGATATTAAATTGATACATTTTCAAAATCCAAGAATATAAAATGCTTGTCTAATCCGTTTTGATACATGAATTTCTTAGGCTTATTTTATTTTAATGATTGAACATTCAAATCGTTGAATTTTCATTCCTAAATTTAAAAAGATCAATAACATTTTAGTCCTTATACTTCATTTAGGATTCGTTTGGCGTTGATTTTGGGAGTGGTTAAAGTGATTAAAAAAGAATCTTAACCGTTTTTAGCGTTTGGTTAAATATATTATAAATTAATTTTTATAAAAGTACTTTTTCAACCACATTCATTTGCAAAATCTAATAATTGTAACTTTTTCGTTTAGCTTCTTTAAAAATCTAATCTGTAACTGTTTCAAAAAAAAAAAAAATCTAATCTGCAACTATTCATCTCTTGTTTATACTTGATTCATAATCATTTTTTTAATTTAACATATTTTTATTATATTATTTTATACTCATTTGAAATTATTTGTTTTTATTTTTAAATTGAAATAATATTTTTTCAAATACAAATAACAAATTATATTTCTTGGCAAAATATACAAACATCCTAGGTTAAACATAAGATTATATTTTAAATCATATGAAAATTAAAACAATTATCTTACATGTTTCAAAAAATTAATTATCTTAAAATAATTTTGAAATTATCTTTTAAGATTTTGAAATTAAATATCAACATTAAAATTATTTATTGAAAAAATATAGTTAAGCTGCAATAAATTAGAATATTAATTTACCAAACACCTCAACTTGTTTTTTTGTCTATAAAGTTAAAATTTACCAAACACTAATTTAGTTCGTAATGCAGTTGATTTTCTTAAAAGCACAGTTAACAAGAATTATTTCATAAGCTACAGCAACCCCAAACTAAGTCTTACTTTTAACAAATAAGATAACGTGGCTACAAATTTGTACATTAACGTACCAAGACAGACATGTTTTTAAATCTCATAATTTGGTGAGACAAAGTATTACATAACAAAATAAATAACAGTGGCCAAAATAATCCTATTTTTAAAATTTAAAGAATAAAATAGATTAAACCTAAGAGTTATTTAAATGGAAATGGTAATTGATCCAAATTTTATAAAACATCTAGATTTAGGGTGTGTTTGGTTTAACTTTTCAAGTGTTTAATTTTGAAAAAATTTGTAATGTTTGACCACCACTAAAAATGACTTATTAAAGAATGAGATTGAGAAATAAATCATTTTGAGAAAAACAATTGAAACCAACTTTTTAGTTATTAGGTATAAAAACATTTATAAAAGAATGTAACAAAACATATGAGTGTTTAATTTTAAACAATTTTTATACAAAATATTTTTATTGAAAAATATTTCAATTAAAATGTATTCCAAACGATGGAAACATTTGCAGACATCATAAATATCTTTTGAAAATTTTTATAAAAAAAAAAAAAAAACCAAAGATCAAAATCTCTGTTTCTACAAAGAGGAGAGAGAAAATTCTTCTCTCTCTTCCATTTCGGGGACTTGCTTAAGAATAAGAAAGAGGAATCTCATGTAAATACCATGGAATAAGGATTGATCCTATTCATGGAGATTCCGAAAATATTCCATTCTAAAAAGAGAAAGTTCGAAACAATTGGGATTTTTTTGGAGATTGGATGTAGTTACTAATTCATGATCTGGCATGTACAGAATGAAAACTTCATTCTCGATTCTACGAGAATTTTTATGAAAACCTTTCATTTGCTTCTCTTCGATGGAAGTTTTATTTTTCCAGAATGTATCCTAATTTTTGGCCTAATTCTTCTTCTGATGATCGATTCAACCTCTGATCAAAAAAATATACTGGATTTAATCCAATTTCTATTTTTCACCATTTTAAATAAATTTGCAGTTTTTAATATTCATTTTTTAGAGAGGAAAATAAAAAAAAAAAAGTCGGGAGGTAGGAGAGAGAAAAAGTGCACCCTCTTGAGCCTATTGTATTATAGGTTTCTCATCAATATGAAATTGATTTTTTTGTAATTTTCTAAATATAATTTTTTTTTTCAATAAAGAAATGGAATAAGAAAATGAAATAAATGGTTGTAATATTTTCAACATTTGTTTATAACATGTGGGGTGGACGGATTCCAACCACAGACTTCGTAGTCATTGGTACAAGTTTGATGTCGGTTGAATTATGAACATGTTAACTTCAATTATGTTTTGTGTTTCTTAATATAAAATTAAGTTAAATAATATATTTTGGCCACTCAATAGATTTTATATTGTTCGTCAACTTGATCTCTATTTATCTTTAAAAAATATTTGATTTCATTCCTGAATTTTATTTGTTAATGTCAATGGTCCCTGACAACGTAGATTAATGCGACAATGATACGATTTATTGAATCTTATTTATTAATCTCAATGTATTGTCAATGATGATTAATGTTATTTTTCTCAGTGTAATAAAATATGGTGGGGAGATGTAAACCTTAAACTTTGTAAAAATGTACAAGTTGCTTAACCATTTTTTTTACATTACTTAACCATTAAACTATGTTTATGTTGGTTATTAACATGACATTCATTTAGATTAATGTGATGTGACATTAATATGTATTAAATTATACGCTAATAAATTAAACTATCTGAATATATTTTTTTACTCATGAAAAATCAAAATGAAACTGAAATTGTCAAAGTGAGCTTAGCTCAGCGGTAATTGGCATATACTTTCGACCAAGAAGTTCGAATCCCCCACCTCACAATTTTGATATACTAAAAAAAAATGAAACTGAAATTTAAAAAAGAAAAAAAAACATAAACAAAAGACATGATTCATTTTCAATATTATATTGTGTCACCACATATATATTATACAACTTTTTTCTAGTTAAATTATATTATGTCTTTGAAAAAAATTATATTATTCAAATAAATTGACATGTCACTAATTCACCAATGGATGAAAATGTATGCATTGCATTAATGTCGACAGAATAATTATTTGACGTGCATTATTAAAATTGCATTTCAATGATCATTGAATCGAATTGAATAATGATTGAAAACACAATATTGAGCAGAATTTAATAATGAGAAAATTATATATATAAATTTTGATTTAATAATAGCCACTATATTTATTATTTAATATTAAAAAGAGACTGACATTATATTATATACTTTCGGTGGCATGGTAACAGAGCACATGGGACTGCTCAAAAAGGTTTTGTCCCAATGTTTTGGTTTGCTCTTTTGATTATTTTCTAAAATTGTTCATTCATTTTTAAAATCATACATTAAATAAGAAGCTCTAGAGAAAAGGCGGCTAAACGAGTAAATATATATATATATATATATATATATATATATATATATATATACTCCTCGTGTAACTTTTATAAAAGTAACAATTTAGTCGATAATTAATTTGATTTTGATACACTTTCAATTTTGAAACAAGCCAAAGTTTTGAGGCTAAATTATTAGAAAGTGTTGATGCCAAAATCTGGCCAAGCCACCCACCTAGCCTTCACGTGACATCAGTAGTGAATTTGTTGAAGACGGGGAAGGCGTGACCTGCAGGACCAGTCTGGACCGCTGCACACCAGTGTGGTGTAGGCCACTTGCACTCCGATGCCTAAGCCAGATCAAACAGTAAGAGTATTTTATGTAGAGAATTTTCATCACATTTTTTCGGGTGTGGGAGACTCCCATTTATACATGTGTCTTTAGTTATGGTTTACTTGACGTTAGGAGTTGATTTAGGACTGAACCGTGTGGAATCGGAGCGGACCGAGGCAACTTGGACTGAACAGGGCGTAAGGACTCAGGCCACGCAAGTGGGCCGAGTGGTCGGCCTTGGCCTTGGCCTCGGACTGAGGCCGACCATTGGCCCAACCCTCTGGCATGTTCCTCCTCTGGGGCCCGTTTCCTGGTTGTTTCCATGGGCTGGTGTTGGGTTGTCCTGCTTAGTCCTTGGATTCCGGGGTGGTCTGGAATCATTCTCAACAGAAAGTTTAGCCCCCGTTCGATAACCATTTGGTTTTTTGTTTTTGGATTTTGAAAATTTTGCTTATTTTCTCCCAATTTCCCTACCATGGTTTTCATCTTTGTTAAGGACACAATTGAATTCCTAGCCAAATTTAAAAAACAAAAACAAAGATTATGAAAACTACTTTTTTTAGTTTTAAAAAATTGGCTTGGTTTTTGAAAACATGGAAAGAATGTTTTAGAAAAACAAAGAAACTTGTAGGTGAAAGTAGGATTTAAGCTTAATTTTCAAAAACCAAAAACCAAATGATTATCAAACTTGTAGAGATCAAAATGTTTCTTAACCAAAGAAAAATAGGATTATATTTCTCAACTTTGAAAGTATGTAATAAAATCTCTAAACCTTATTAAAGAAAATAATCAATTTACTCCCCTAACCTTCATAATTTTTTTTCCTTAAACTTTCAAGAGAGTAGCCAATTAAATATAATAAAGGCAATACACTAGATAATTTGATGGATCAGACAAGTGAAGTACATCTTAAACCAAAAGTTTTGGTCCACCTACTCTTGTTTTGTTCGGTGGCTTTTTTTCTCGTACTCACATCATCTCATATCAATGGTGATTGTCAACTTAAGCATAATTCTACCATCTAAGACTCTAATAATAAATAAATATATATATATATATATATATATAAAAGAAATAAGAAGTTCAAACTTCTCTCCCTTCTAAACCATATATATAATAATCGTGTTATGACTTATTAACATCACAGGTAAAAGTTTAAGAATGTAATTAAAAATTTTAAAGTTTAAAGACTAAATAAATAGACAGAAATCGATTCAATTAATAATTTATATAAAAACGTGACAGTAAGAATGGAAATAATTTTTTATGCTATACTAAGAGATTAAAATAAAATATCTTAAAGTTTAAAGAATAATAAACCCAAAAATTCTTCTTAAAAAATAATAAATAAACACAAAAATTAAGGGATGGATTTAAACCTTTTAAACAAATAATTATTTGTGTAAATTTATTTATTTTGAAAAAGGTTGGTAACTGAGATGCAGTCCAGTTATTTAAAATTTTGATGACCCACATGACAACCATGTTGCTGAATTGGAATGCTTTAGCATAATTGTCTCATTATACTATTTTGTATTAAAATATATTTAAGTTCCTTTTATATATAATAATCTTTTTTACTGTTCATGGGACCTTTCATAAAGGACAAAAACAAAACCCATTCTCTATGCCAATAGATCTTGGTATGTGTGTGTATGGATGTATATATTATTAAAAATAAAACAAAAAAAAAATCATGTATATATAAATAATTAAGTACAATATATATCATTGGTGTAAAATCTTTTGGGTAAGGTAGGTATAAAATTACATTTATGAGTAGATAATGAATCACATCATTGTAACGATAATAAATGTTAATTATCTTAATGCACAAATCCCTCTAAAAAGTTAACAAGTGATGGATACTTATGCAAATAAGACTAATGTGTGATCACATTATCAGGTAGCAATTTGGTTGTTCGTGTGAAATTATTTTCACTTTTGTTAGTGAACTTGTAAAGAGAGTATAAATGTCTATAATATTTGGGTTATACTATAATGTCCTAAACTAATTAGGTTTTAAAACTTAGATTTGACATATCTGAGGACCTTGGATATTTCCCTACATTCCTACAATCTGGACAATTCATTTAACCGCTTCAATTTCCTTCGAGAATGGAGGAATTACCTAATGAACCAACACAGATATTCTTAATAAAGTTTTGTCTTTTTATGCTCATCGAGAAAATCCTCTGGAAGGTTACTCTACACATAGAATTATTTCGAAATCAAACATGCTTAACTACGAAGATCCTTGGAAATTGGTCATATTATATAGAAAATAAATACATTTGGTTGGTATAGATAGTATACCTCATCAATTATTCAAGTCTTCCTTATTGAAATTGTCTGGTACAATCTCAAAATAATATGTGATGTGTCAAGATCACAAAAAATACAAAAATATACATTGGGGCCATTAATTATATGCTAAAATCTAGATTCTAAATCCTGAACTTATAACGTTACATATGCTCTGGTAGGTAAGATTGTTCTTAAAGTGTTATAGAAATGTTGATATGGATTCATTTTATTTGTTGCTATGTATATATATGGTGATATGTTTAAAATCTTTTAAATTATTATCATACATATAATATCCCAATAATCAATATTCTAACCGTCTTTTGAAGGAACAAGTTAATATTTTAGAGGTCAAAGTGCATAGCTTAGCAGTAATTAGCATATACTCTCGATCAAGATATCGAAAGTTCGAATCTTCTTGACCTAAAATATTGATGCATAAAAGAAAGAAAAGAGGTTAATATAGTAATTTAAAGAGCCAAAACTTTTTAAAAATTAAAAATCAATAACTAAGGGCAAGAATTAAAAGAAGAAATGTTTTATATATAATTTAAGAATGCAATGAATATAATTCAACCCACTTTTTGATGAAGCAAGTTGTTGAAGGTATTGACAAATTAAGTTCTGTGCATATGGATTTTCAATGGACTACAAAAATGGACATTTCAACTAACCAATAACATAAACAAACTATTCTTGCAAAACTCATAATTGGTTACATACTTTTCATTTAAAACCCAAATTAACCAAAAAAAATAATAATAAAAAAGAAAAAGAGTGAATTAACCAAAAATAATAATAATAAAAAAGAAAAAGAGTGAGTCTATTCCCATCCTTATACTTCAACTCTACTTTATCGGTCTTATGATGAAATAATTGATTGCATTGATCAAATCCAATATCGATAAACCATTTTATCTAGAAGTTCAAATTTAATCTCTATAGTTATAATACATCTTAAAATTAGTCCTTATTGTTGTTAGGTTTAAGTAATTTTTTAATGATAATAATAATAATTCTCATTTAAAAGAAAAGACACATTATGGATGTGTTTCTAAAATTTAGAGACAAAAGACTAATATAAAATTTTTTCTTAGAAAAGTTAACAATAAATTAACCGTATGGACTAATTTAAGATTATTTTGAAAGTATGAAGACTAAATTTGGACATATGAAAAAATATGAGCTAAAATAAAATAAGTTTAAAGTACAGATACCAAAATGGTATTTTAACAAGCAAACAAAAAAAGTGAAACGAAGATCAAACCTTTTTTTTTTTAGACGGGAGAATATCAAACATGAAAAATATTAGGAGAAAATATAAATTTCCTCTTGGTCATTAAACTTCCTAATTTATTTTATTTTAGTTATTGAACTTTCAAAAAATCAATTTTATTATTTTTGAACTTTCAAAAGTAACTTTTTCAACCAATGTCATTATTAGATCGTCAAATTCTACCTCACCCAACATAAAAATAAGCAAAACGATTACTCTTCTTAACGTTAGAGACTAAAGTAAAGACGTAAAAAATTTCAGGTACTAAAAAATATATTAAATTATAAAGTTTTATTTTGAATTAATTTTATAATGGGAACCATTGAAAACAACTCCCAAACAAGAAAGGATATAAATGAGATTGAATGGTAAGCATTTAAGAAGCACATATGTATGTACAAGTGATTGAATGACACAATGGTTTGAGAAGTTTTGGATGAAAGAAAGTGATGGGAAGCCCTAAGTGCAAGAATGAATAGTTTTGTTTGGAAACATATTGTGTGTATGTGAGAGTGTGGGTTTTCTAAAGGATTCCATGTTGTCTTTTGCTTTGTGTTTTCTCCTTTTCCAATTCATCTTTCACTTTCAATGCTTAGCTTTTTTAGGGGTTTTTATGTGTGTGATGGGTTAGTGGGGATCTATGCATTTGCATTTCTTAATTATAATGTGGGGACTTTTTGGGTCCAATTTAAATAAGGGCCACAAAAGCTAGCTAGTAACTTTTTGGACTTTGATTTTCCCCCTTCGAATATACTAGTATATATATGTGTATGTATATAAAAATATTTCGTGGAAATTATAACGAGACCAAGCCAATAAGAGTATAGTTCAACTGACATAATGTTTGTATCCTGGACCAAAATGTCAAAGATTTAAATCTCTTACTCCACCTATTATTAAAAAAAATTACAATGAGAGCAAGAGAGAGAAAACCCTTATCAAGCTCTATTATTCAAGAAAAAAAAAATCAAGACAACAATAATTGTTTTTTAGAAATTAAAGCCATATTTGATAATAATTTTTTTTTCTTTTTTAAAAAACAAAATTTTGAATTTAGATTTTTTTTAGACTTTTTTTGATTTTGTAAAATAAGTGAGTCTTTAACATTTTATTTCACTTGGAAACTTAATAATATAATAAAATCAAACCAAGTTTATTTAATTTATTTATTTTTAACAAAGCTATATATATACACACATACATATTGAAATCAACAAACATAAATTACTCTATGGATGGAAACCTAAAATCAAAATAGACTTTGCAAGTTGAGCCATCATTAGTGACAAATTATTTAAAGCAAGATTAGACAACTTTGCATAATCAAAAGAAACCATTGGAAATAGCAAAAAGTACATAATTTTAGGGTTGTTTACATCTAGAGATAATACTAAATTAATATATGAGCAAGGACAATAATAATATCTCTATTAATAACATACTTTAAATAGAGTTTAAAAACAAAATCATACAAACTTAAGTTTAACATAGACAATGATGGAAGAGAGATATGATCAAATAAGATCTAATCCATATCAGATGATAACTAACTTTCAAACAATTTTCAGAGTTTCTCGAGTTAAAATCTATCGTTAATGAAAATTCAACGACAAATCAGCTCTCTATTTTAGATGATCTGAGCTCACGATCACTTAGAAGAAGTAGAGATGTCTCGACTATTGAATTAAGCTCGATTCAATAGAATAAGATAGTTGTCAATCCCTTAAAAAAAAAAAGTGTTGTGTTAGGTTAAATCAAAGAAGCCATTTTTTATGTCAGGCTTTTGGTGATTTTGGTGATTCAGAGAACCCATCTTCTTTTGTCCTTAGAATGAGAGGTCTTTTTCCAACTCAGCCTCACATGCTTTGGTTCTTAGTATGAAATATCTTTTTTTTCTCTTTTAATTTTTTTTTTTTTTTTGTGGGTTACACGTAATGGCCACTATACTTTTCAACTTATATTTATTATTTTATTGTGAGTCATGTCAATGAATATTTAATAAACCCCCCACAATAAAAAGCTGCTTTAAAAGGGCAATTTTTAATTTCTTTTTTTTTTCTTTTCTTGGATTCAATGGGTGAAAAAATTACAATAAAAAATGGCCAAAATACACACACAAATGGTTTGTGTTAAAAGTGGTCATAGTCAGAAAATGACCATTACCAATCCACTTTGTACTTAACTTTAAGGCAGTATATTTTGACATTGATCAACTAAATTATAAATTATAAAATATTAATGAACAGAAATTAATACCCTTTACCAAATAAAGCTAAAAAAATTTGTTCCAAAATTCATCAATAATCACCAAAATTCGAGTAAAAATGACGGATCTCTACTACAAGAAAACCTTAAATTCATAGAGTAAAAAAAGTCCAAAACATACCATATCAAAATGTTCAAATCTTACCGTATAAAAAAAATATAAGATTGAGCACTCACAAATTAAATAACGTATGTCATCCATCTAAAACAACGTTACAAACTTAGTCACAAGGTAAGTATTGATTCCACCGTCCATTTACGTTTAAAATTGAATTCACCCAGAACAAACTGTATGTAATGATAATTTTTTTTTTTAATCCTTTAAAATCGTAACATCGAAAACAAAACCCTAACTATCTTTAGAGAGAGTAAGTGAACATGATATATGATATATTAAAGTTTTGTTAGTTTAATTTGAGGAAAATCTCAAGGCTTGAATGAATAAATTATAATAAATATTATGTTGGGTTTATTTGGAGGCACTTTTGACATCTAAGATACCCTTGTTGAAGAGAGAGAGCTTCTTTTGTTGATTTGATCCCATAAAAATGGGACAACATGAGCAAACAAATGACTGTTTTCAAAGTTTCTAAACCAATAATATTGCAAATATGTGCATATGTCTTATTTGCACCCACTATGTTTGTGTGTTGGGTGTTTCTTCCTTTCCTCTACCTTTACTGATTTGCTAAGTAAACTACTTTCATAACCAACCAAAAAAAAAAAAAAGTTTTCTTTAAAAAAAAATATTTAGCCCTCTCTTCTTTTCAACTTTATGGGGTTGAATAAAGAACTCAAAAGACCTAATTACCTTTCCAGTTACAGGACAATGAAAGGTATCTTGGAAAAGATTCAGACAAGTACCGAATATTCCCCACCAAATACCTATATATTTTGAGCCGTTGAATCTCCATAACTTTATCCATGGAGCCTTAAGTCATTACCAAAATGTTGATCATAACTTGTATATCTATGATCTTCTCCACTTCCATTAATATAAAACTATTTTCATATTTATGTTAATAAAGATGGCCTAATATATATATATATATAAAGTAATTACAGGTTGACACATATTATAAATTAATTATGATGATTGTCTCAATTCAATTTAAGTCAAGCATGACAAATTAGATGTAAATTAATGATCACTGGAAAAAAAATGATATATTTTTTTTAGTTCAACATATATGGAGTGTGGGATTGAACATTCAACCTAAAGGATAACGAGTGTCGTATCTACTGAGTTATGTTTGGATTGATAGAATAAAAAAAACTATAGTTTTATTTAAAGGGCTTTAATCATTATTTTCTTTGTTGAGTTTAATACGAAGCTCGAGTTCAAATCTCATCGATGTTTCTTCTCGATTACGATTGGTTTTATTAGGATTGTTTTTATAGCAAGGAAGCGTATTTAAAAAGTCGCGGTAGGGTTGAGTTCCACTATATATATGTAGATAACTTTTGTAGTGTCGGTTGGAAATTTATAGCCCAAAAGGCCAATAATTATACACAAGAGAAGCTGTTTCTTTTCTGTCTTTTCCATTCCATCTGCCTTTTCTTTTTTGATCCTTTCTTTGGGCAATGAATGGCTAGGAACATAAGATCGATGATCATCTACACCTTTTGTCATGGCCTTGACCAAATTGTTTTCCTTTACACGCAAGAGAGAGATTTGCCCAAGTGGTCATGTCTCATGTTTCACTATCGAATTCTTTCACGTTCACTATTGATTCGCTCGACTGATAAAGTCGTTTTCTAATGCTTTGAACTTTATACATCTATTTGTATGTACAATTTATCGAAATGATTAACACAAGAAAATAATTTGGAGTAAAGTGCTCTTTTGATCCCCGGAATTTGAGACAAATTTCATTTAGTGATCCTTAGGCTTTCAAAATCTTAAAGTTTAATTTCTATGGTCTAAGAAATGCTCAAATCGAGTTCCTTACATTCATTTTAAGAAAATTAGTTTTAGTGTTGTACTAAAATTTCAATGTCACTAGCTAAAAGTATAAGAACCAATATTGATAAATATTGAAAGCACACAAAGACCCAAACAAACATTATTTTTAAATGTATACATAAATTAAGTAATGGAGAAAAACGGTAAAGACTACGAGAAGATTTAAATCTTATAATTCACAATAGATAAATGTCTCCTTTGTAATGACTTTCTAAATGTTTAGAAAAAACATTTTAAATGAAAAAAAATGCTTTTAAGCCCTAAAAAAATAAAAATCTAGTTGAGTTAAAATTTATATTGCAATTACATGGTTAAAAAAACCAAATACGGACTATAAATAGGTCGAAAAGTAATGGTAGCTAGATTCAAAACTCTATATTAGAGATGACACAAATTCATATAAATATTATTTAAAATGTATTTAAATAAAAATATTTAGATTAAATAATATTGATTATCAAATTATAGTAAACCATTTGGTATGATATTAATTTAATTTAGCATAAATAAATACTAAATAATATGACTTTATATATATACATAAATTCAAAATAAAATATTTAATTAGCTTATCTATATCTCTATAAATATAAAAGGAAATTTTTTAGTAAAGTTTTTTTAATTGCAATTAATTTTTTAAAAGTAATTTGCAAAAAAAAAATATATATATATTTTTATCATTTTGTATATGATTTGAAAAGGTAATCACTCTAGTGGAATCCAAAAACATATATGCCTAAATATTTTTAATTTTAAAATTTTAATCTAATATATTCAAATTGGATTCCACTAAAAAAAGGATATATGAATATATAGTTTGGGGAAGAAACTAAAATAAAAATCATAATGGTATATTTATTATTATTCTATAACTTTATCTTTAAAGATAGATTTGAATTCCTTAAAAGAAACGTGTTTAGAAGGTAAATTTACTCGAGTCTTGAGACATAAAAATATTAATTATTTACTTTAAATGAAGAAAAAGAGTTTTTACACTTTTATTTAAAAAGTAAAACATATATTATTTTTTTTTAGCAAAAGTTATGTTACAAAGCTAAAATAAAAGTTAACAACTTGTGCACAAAGAAAATCAAACGTGGGTACTAAGTATATGCACAAGCAAACACTACCAACAGACCAAGATCTCAAATTCATAAAATAATTAAAAAGCAATTATATATAATTATTATAGTTTACTCACAATAGAATGAAAAGTTAAAAGAAAAAAAAAAGATAAATTGAAAGAGACACGTGCCCCTCTAGTCTATTTATGGATCAATCGAAAAAAAAATAACGACAATATACCTAGGGTCCGTTTAGAATACATTTTAATTTAAATGTTTTTCAAGAATGCATTCTTTGAAAAACATTTTGTATAAAAATTGTTTAGAATTTAAACACTCATATGTTTGGTTACATTTCTCCATAAATGTTTTTATACACAAGTTATTTTGTACTTATGTTATGGGTAATTTTGGACCACTTCAATGTACAAGGAGTTGACGAGGACAATCCGACACGAGCTCGAAAATAGGACCAGAAAACGGACTCCGGAGGCAAAACAGGCCAGAGGGTCGGGCCAAGGACGGAGGGATCGGGTCGAGTTCTTCCGTCTCCGTTTGGTCCGTAGTGCCCCTGGATGCCCCTGTTTCCAACTGGTTCAACCCTAATCGTCTCCAAGAGCCTAGAAACCCTAAGGCAGGAAAAGGTATTTAAACCTTTTTTCGTCACCGAGGAAGGGATCCAAACTCTATTCTTGAATTCTCCTCTTACTCTTGCTCTCTTGCTTCTCATCGTTTTGCTTGCTGACTTAAGCATCAGAAGCAGTATGACGAGCACCCCACTGGTGTGCAGGTTTACTTTGTCTTGCAGGTCACGTCTTCCCCCCTCTCAAATAAATTTACCATTGGTGGCACGTGAAGGTCAGGTGAGTTCTCCTAACCAAATTTGACCATCAACAACTTACAAACTCTTTTTAAAAAAGTTGATTTCGAGTGTTTCTCTCAAAATGGTTTATTTATTAATCTCGTTTTCTAATAAGTCATTTTTAGTGGTTGTCAAACACTACAAATTTTTTCAAAAAGATTTTTTTTTTCAAAATTAAACACTTGAAAAGTTAAACCAAACACACCTTTAGTTTAAGTACCCTTACATGCTACTATTAAAATGTCGATAATTGGGGGAGGTAAAAAATTGGGAAAAAAAATTATTTTTAATCCTAAACTTTGGGGGTTGTATCAATTCTAACCCTAAACTTTCAATTTCATCAAATTGAACTCTAAACTTACCAAGTTATATCAATTTTAACCTTGAACTTTTAATTTCATCAAATTGAACCTCAAACTTATCAAATTGTATCGATTTTAACCTCAAACTTGCATAAGTGTTACAATGTATACCTTTGGTTAATTTTCCGTTTGAACTACCGTACTTAATTGATTATTTCTTCCTTTTTTTCTTAATTCACATTGGACCTGAATTAGTTTCTTGTAAATAAAATACTGGCGAAACTTGATTTTATATGATTTTTCATTGTTGTTGAGAACTTTGTGATAGCTTTTTTGCTGCTATATAAGATTATGAAAGCAAATAAACTTTGGAGGTTTTTTATATTTAAATATTTGCTAGTTTTTTCTTGTTGCTAAGAACTTTGTGTGATTATTTTTATTCTTTTACTGTTTTTTTTCTTGCTAATTAGAATAATGTACAAATGTAGGAAACAAAAATAAAGAAATTTCGAGTTTTTTATTTCTCATATTTTCTAGATTTTTCTTGTTGCCAATAACTTAGTGATTTTTTTTTTTTTTTTGGATAATAATGAGAAGAATGGTATGAGATATTTGATTTCTTCTGATAAAGAGTTTTTTCAATAAATTTTTTACAAAACACTAACTCGGGTGCAATGCGAATAAAAAAAAAAAAAGAAAATTGTCAATTACATGTTTTAATAGCAATTCAAATGAAAAGTTGACTAAATGTCAACATTGCAACATTTATGCAAGTTTGAGGTTCAAATTGATACAATCTATTAAGTTTAAGGTTCAAATTGATGAAATTGAAAGTTTAGGGTTAGAATTGATACCACACATGCAAAGTTCAGGGGTCAACATTGATTTTTTCCCTAAAAAATTTCTCATTTACTACTTTTTATCTCTTAATTGTCAAGATTTTAATGTAACGTGTAAGGAAATTCCTACTCACGCAGCTAAAAGTATTTTTCAGAAAATAAACCATCTCGCTCTCATAATGAGAGAGAGAAAAGACTAAAGAAACTAGTTAGGCCATGGTGGGACAAGCAATAGGACTTGCTTCTTTTTATTCTATTTTTTTTTTTTTTGGACAAAAGGTAAAATAATATACATTATACAAACACCAACTTAATTAGGTCAAAAGAGAAAGCAACTTGACAGCCATTAATTCCACTAATTAAACACACATTGCCTATAATCTTTGCATTAATTAAATTACTCACATTTGTAATTTGATTACTAATTAACTTTTATGTTTTTACTATTGAATTCAATCTCTCCTAATCTAATGATTGCACGCATGAGAGTGAACACAAAATCTTTTTCAATGCTTTTGGGTTGTGTGTTCACCTTCAATTATGGGTTGATTAGACTTCACTTATAAGTATCAAACTCCTAATCAATTAACCCACTTTTTTTTCACTCTTGATGTTCTTCATATGATAATGGTTTGATTGACAAAATTTTAGCTTAATTAATGTTCAAGAATTTAACATCAACATAATTTAACAGCTGACATAAAGATTGTACTAATAACCAAGCGGTCTGTGGTTCGAATCTCCTTACCCCGCATGTTGTTAAAAAAAGAAATCACAATAGCTTGAAATAATGGAAGGATCTATTACTAATCTATTATATATTTGAGTAGGGATAATCTCTAATAATATAAGATTTTTTTTTTTAATAAAATCAAAAGTGTCAAATTCATATTGGGCTAAGACTCAGAGTAGGGAATATCTAATCCTACGATTGTGGAAAGTCCATCAACTATAAATTTGAATCTAAAAGAGAATTTCTATGAACTTATAACCATGCTATAAGAAAGATGTTGGAAATGTAAATAATAAAGTCTCACATTAGTTAGATAAGAGAAAGATCATGTATATATAAGCCAACAAAAGCATAGTTCAGCGTCTGTGGTTCATATCCTCCACCCCACATATTGTCAAAAAAAAAAAAAAGTGAGAGACAGTATCTCTAAATGATTTTATAAGTTTTTTTTAAGTACGATTTATAAGATTTAACATATAGAATATTAATATGAAATTTGATTTATAAGATTCAACATGTAAAATGAGGCGATAAATAATAATTTGGAGTTTTTGTGTCTGATCCCATTTTCTGACCTAAAGATATTTAATTTAATTACTTAACATACTCTCTAGACTTTTAAATTATAAATGAAATTTAAATCAGAGAAGAGAATTAGATAGATTAATTATACGTAGAAAGTCAAATCTAAATTTTATTTCATAAACTCCTAAGTAGGATGGTTAAATAAATTAATCAAACAAAGGCATGAGTAAGTTAAAGGTAATGATGTGGTTTGTTTAATACAAAGTACAAATTTCTTCCCCACTTTCTCAATTTTCTAATAATGGAAGTACCTAATATGTGCCAAATGAGGTTGTTCAATTTTATTAATTAAAAAGGAAATTATTTAATTATTTATTGAATCTTTGCCTACTTTTCTTGGTCATGATGTGTATTAATTATTTATATGTATATAAACATAGTGCTTCTTTTTTTTTCTTTAAAAAAATACAAAAGAAAAAAGAAAGTGCATACAAAATTTCAACATTAATGTTTAAGAATTTTAAGTAAGGCCAATTTCTTTCATTATTTTATGAAATTAAAAAACAAAAGCTATTGATTGAATAAGAAAACATGGCTTTATTTTATTTTTATATTTTAAGAAAAGAATCAATTTTATGCTAAAAATTATTATTTTGTGATTCCAAAAAGCATCTTTAAAAAATTTTACTTATTTCATTTTTGGTCTTTAAAGTTTTAAATAATTTACTTAAATCTATGATTTCAAAAAATAAAAAACTATTTTTATTTTTATCATTATTTTTCATTAAAAATTTAATAAACATACAAATTTATTTTCAAATTCAAAACCTTAATAATGAAATTTAGATATCAATTTTTTTTTTTAATTTTATCATTTTTTTTTTATCAATCAAAGAGACATATTGAGATAAATATTCATTATTTTAAAAGTTGCGTTTGAGATAAATGTTCATTATTTTAAAAGTACTTTTAACTAAATAAAATAGGTTAAATTGTATTTTTTTTTTTTTTTTTTTGAAATGAGGTTGAATTGTATTTTTGTCAATAGGTCAACTATTTCATTTTTAACACTCAATATTATTGAGTTAAATGTTTTAAGTCTCCCTTTAGTTTCTGAACTTAAATTTTTTTATTTTAACCTCTATTTTTAAAAGTGTTGATAGACTAGACTTTTTTTTTTTTTTTTTTTTTTGAGCATGATAGACTAAACTAGAGACCTTTTTTTTTGGGTAAAATACCCTTTTGGTCCCTCATGTTTCGGGTTCGTTTCCAATAGGTCCCTAGGTTTCAAAATCGGACAATCAAGTCCCTACTGTTTTGAAAATAGTTCTATTGAGTCCCTCCACCGTTAATTTTCTTAACGGCGCTGACGTGGCAATTAACGGTGCTGACGTGGCAACTTTTAAAAAATAAAATATTATTTTTTAAAATTAAAATAATAAAATAATGATAATAATAATTAAAAACTAAAAAAAAAACAAAAAAAAAAAACATTTAGTTTTCTCCTCTCTCCTCACCCTGAAACCCTCGGCCTCCCCTTTCTTCCCTTCTTTCTTTCTTTTTTTTTTGTTCTGTTTTTGTTCTGTTTCTTCTTCTCGTCGCCGGCCGGCGACAGTGCCACTGCTCTCCACCGCCATCCGCCGACCAGCTCCAATCCAACAATCCCTTCCTCTCCACCGACATCCGCTCTCCTTTCTTCCCTTCTTTCTTTTTTCTCTCTCCCTCATACCCCCCCAAATCCTTTCCTCTCCTTCCCCCTTCTCACCAACGATCGTTCGCCGTCGCCGCCGTCCTTCTTCATCTCCCCCACCTCCGAACACCCACAGAGCAAATCTAAGAAAAAAAAAACCATACGGCAAATCTAAGCAAAAAAAAACCATTCAGATCTGAGAAAGAAACGGAAAAAAAAAATCCACATGAGAGCTCTCCTCCATTTTAGAAGCTCGTCGGCGTCGGAGCTGGGGAGAAACGGCGGCATCGAAGCTTTTCAGCGTCAGATCTGAAAGGGGAGGGCCGATGGTCAGATCTGAAAAGGGGAGGGGAATGGAAGGGAAGGGAAAACGAAAGGGAAGGGAAAGGGGAATGAGTGGTCGCCGGCGATTCGAGGGGGTAAGGGAAAGAGAGTGGTCGCCGGCGATTCAAGGGGGTAGGGGAGAGAGAGGGGTCGGCGGCGATTCAAGGGGTAGGGGAGAGAGAGGGATTCAAGGGGGTGGGGGAGAGAGGAGGATTCGTGGAGGGGAGGGGGAAGAGAGCAGAGAGAGTTTTTCTTTTTTCTTTTTTTAATTTTTATTTTATCATTTTATTATTTATTTTAATTTAAAAAAATAATATTTTATTTTTTAAAAGTTGCCACGTCAGCACCGTTAATTGCCACATCAGCGCCGTTAAGAAAATTAACGGTGGAGGGACTCAATAGAACTATTTTCAAAACATAGGGACTTGATTGTCCGATTTTGAAACCTAGGGACCTATTGGAAACGAACCCGAAACATGAGGGACCAAAAGGGTATTTTACCCTTTTTTTTTGACAACATGTGGGAGTGAGGGGATTCGAACCACAAATCTCGTGGTCGTTAGTACAACAGTTATGTCAGTTGAGCTAAGCTCATGTTGGCCTAGACTAGAGACCTTAAAGTTTAAGCTTAAATTCAAATACATGTATAAAATTAAGGTTCCCACACGTGTGTATGGAGTAATTTGACCTAAAAAATATTTTGAATTGACTCATAATTAATTAGTATTTATTTTTCTCAAATTATTTATTAAAAAAGTATTTTACTTAGCAACACCACACTCTCAAAAGCTACCATAAAGTCATAAACTCACTATAAATAAATTAATATATACTTTGAACAATATTAATAATACATAATCTATTTGATTGGATGAAATTGATTGTGGGTTAAAATTAAATGAGCCTCCACTTTAAAGGAAGATCTTGGAATCAATTTGGAGATTCTTTCATCTTTAAAAAATGTGTTCAACAAAGTTTATTTAACTATTGGTTGCAACTCCCTAGTGGGAGATACTTCTACATTTGCTTGTGGTTTGATTTTCAACTTTTGTGTATCATTTAATCTAATAAAGACAATCAAAGAAGGCCAATATAATATATTGAGAATTGAAAAAATGAGTAGGAATGATAACGAGACAAGGTGAAGTTAGAAATTTTCTTATCAGTCTCAACTTGTAAAGATATTTATTTTTCATTGTCTCGTCCCTAGATTTAGACAACCAGGAGTGGTTATACTTATATCATATATTCACAAATGGTGGGAGACTAAATTGAAAAACATATAAACTATAAGAGACTAAATTAAATTTTATCTAATAAGGAATTACGGGACACTACACATATCTCCACAATCGTATGATATTGTCCACTTTGGACATAACCCTCATGGCTTTGCTTTTGGTCACCCCAAAAAGCCTCATACTAGTGGAGATAGTTGTCCTCCCTTATAAACCCATGGTCATCCCCTTATCTAGCCGATGTGGGACTTTGGTCGCACTCCCAACACAATCTTACAAATTCCAACCTAAAAATAAAACACCAACTATAGCTCAATATCAATTAATTGGTAAATTATATCAACCAACTACACTAACCAAAAAAACCAATAAAAAGAGAATAAATTCAGATAAAATAGATTTGTATTTCACAAATAGTAGGAATTAAAATAAAATAAGATAAATATTAAAAATGTTTAAAAAAACATGTGTTTTTAAATTAATAATTTTTGTTCTAAATTATATTTTTTAATCTTTTAATTTTTTTTTTCCATATTGAGAATGGTATTCGGTGTGATTGTATAGTTTCAAAATAATATCTTTATCCTTTCAAAAAAATAAATAAATATAATATCTTTATAAGAATGACAAGGATTCTACTATTTTGAGCGACGGTTTTTTTTTTTTTTATTTAAATTATAAATTCAAGAAAAGTTCTAATTGATTATTGAAAATATCAAAAAAAAAAAAAAATTGGATTGATATTGGAAATACCAATTGCATCTTATTAAATATTATAGTTGTATTATCAATTCATAAACATTATAGACAATAACAAAAGTGGACAAGGTTTGTCTCAAAAAAAAAAAAAAAAAAAAAAAAAAAGTGAACAAGGATTGTACTTGGGCCCATGGGCTTCATGACTTGTATTTGGGTATTGTTCAAGCTCATCAGAAATATTTGACTCGTTGGATAACTATTTAGTTTTTTTTTAAAAAAATTAGGCTCGTTTTCTCTTATTTTTTACAATGATTTTCATCTTTGTTAGGGAGACATTTGAATTCATAGCTAAATTCCAAAAACAAAAGCAAGTTTTAATTTTTTTTTTTTAGTTCAACAACACTTGGGATAGGAGGATTCGAACCTCTAATCTCTTAGTTAAAGATATGTGTTAATTAATGCTAAATTATGTTCACTTGGTTTTTTAAAATATGGGAGAAGGTAGATAATAAAACAAGAAAACTTATACTCTTCAAAAAAAAAAAAAAGAGGAAACGTATAGGTAGAAGTAGTGTTAATAAGCTTAATTTTCAAAAACCAAATGATTATCAAACGTGACGTTCGAAATTGGGCTAGTTACATTTGTGTACCATTTTGTTGATATGCCTTGAATCTGATATGAAGCGCTCCGAATGACCCAGTACGGGGGTATTAAGTTTAAAGCTCGAGTTGTTGCAAGAGGGTTTACACAGAGAGAAGGAGTTGACTACAATGAAATATTTTCACCAGTGGTCAGACATACTTCCATCAAGGTGCTTCTAGCCATGGTTGCACATCAGAATTTAGAACTTGAGCAACTAGATGTGAAGACAGCTTTCTTACATGGAGAGTTGGAAGAGGAGATTTATATGACCCAACCAGAGGGGTTTTAGTGTCCTGGTAAGGAAGACTATGTTTGCAAGTTGAAGAAGTCTTTATATGGGCTCAAGCAGTCTCCACGACAGTGGTATAAAAGGTTTGACAGTTATATGATTGAGTTAGGCTACAACAGAAGTCCTTATGATTGTTGTGTGTATCACAACGAGCTTGGTGATGGATTGAAGATTTATCTGGTTTTGTATGTAGATGACATGTTGATAGCTGCTAAGTCCAAGTCTGATATTCTGAAGTTGAAAGACCTTCTCAGTGCTGAATTTGAGATGAAAGATTTGGGTGCTGCTCAAAAAATTTTGGGTATGGAGATTTATAGGGAAAGAGATAAAAAGAAGCTTTTCTTGTCACAGAAAGGATATATTCAGAAGATATTGTCCAGGTTTGGGATGTCTTCAGCTAAGCCTATAGATACTCCTAGTGCTGCAAGTGTTCGTTTGTCTTCTGTACTTGCATCACAATCTGAAGCTGAGAAGGAATACATGTCTCGAGTCCCATATGCTAGTGCAGTAGGAAGTTTGATGTATGCTATGGTATGCACTAGGCCTGATCTTGCACATGCTGTGAGTGTTGTCAGTAGGTTCATGGGGCAACCTAGAAAGGAACATTGGCAAGCTGTGAAGAGAATTTTTGAGGTACATCTGATATAGGTCTCGTTTATGGAAGTGATACAGAATGTTTAGTGACTGGTTATTCTGATTCTGACTATGCTGGAGATGTTGACAGTAGAAGGTCCATGACTGGTTATGTGTTTACCCTTGGTGGTTCTGTTGTTAGTTGGAAGGCAACCCTACAGCCTACAGTTACTTTGTCTACTACTGAGGCTGAGTATATGGCACTAACAGAAGCTGCTAAAGAAGAAATATGGTTGAAAGGACTAGTTGGTGACCTTGGTCTTCATCATGATCAGGCTATTGTATATTGTGATAGTTTGAGTGCAATATGCTTAGCCAAGGATCAAGTTCATCATGAGAGGACTAAACATATAGATGTTAGATATCATTTCCTGAGAAATGAGAAGAGGATTAAGGTGATGAAAGTTGGGACAGTTGATAACCCCGCTGATATGTTCACCAAGCCAGTCCCAAGTGGCAAGTTCCAACATTGTTTGGACTTGCTAAATGTTCTGAATTGCTAAGTGGTCCCTATGGGACCTTATGAAGCAGAGGGAGAATCTGGTGGTTTTTAAGTTGCATCTGGTACTTTTCTTTAGGTACATCTGGTTCATCTGTTATGTGTGAGAGAGTTCAAGTCAAGGTGGAGATTTGTTGATATGCCTTGAATCTGATATGAAGCGCTCCGAACGACCCAGTACGGGGGTCTCGCTAACCTATTTTTAAACTCAAATTCAATGGACATAATGATAATGTTGACACTAGGGTAAATTGTTATTTGGGCATATTATGTTAGGGTTAAGAGTGGTACCATATATAAACCCTCTTAACCTATTTTTGCCCTAATCTCTGTATTCTGAATATTCCTCACATAATAAGATCGTTCTCTTCCTCTGCCCGTGGACGTAGCTAACACACCGTTAGTGAACCAGGTATATCTGTGTGTTGTTTCTCTTCGCCCTTTCGTTCTTGTTACGTTGTTACTGTTTTCGTCATAACACATTTTTTAAAAATATTTACGAGATTATATTAGTATTTTATTTATGGAAAAAATTCCTCGACTATGAAGTTTGTTCCAATCACACCTTTGAATTTTTTAATTTGATCAATTAGTCCTCTGTACTTTATTAAGTGTTACAATCACACCATGAATTTTTAATTTAATCAATCAGACTCATATACTTTGTTAAATGGTGCAATTAGACTCTTCTATTAGTGGTTGTTAATAATTACCATTTAATTGGACTTCACGGGTGTGACACGTATGTGAGTAGGGGATGACAAACTTGTCATTGAGGACCTTATAAGTTATGTGGATCGAAAACAACCCCTCTTTTTGAGTTGTGTGGATTGGACAATACCATCATTCACTAGTTTGGAGATGAAAGTTTCAACTATAGCAATTGTAAACTCCTTGATCTTCTAGGGTTTTTTCTTTCTAAAGCGAACAACTTTTTTTTCTTCTTTTCCCTATTAACATGTGTAGGATCGTATGGCAACACTAGAGGGGGGTGAATAGAGTTGCTTAATAAAATTTAAAACTTTCTGCTGAATTAAAATGAATTGATTTAATTTAAATAAATTTAATAAGCACTATAAAGCATAAAGTATGCTAGAACTATTTGACAATTTTCCTAGGCAAGCAATCTACTCATAAAAATGAATTAGCGGAAATTAAAAGAGTAGAGAGAAAGAGATAACACCAGGAAATTTTATAGTGGTTCGGAAATCCCTACTCCACTCCCCAAGACTCCTTCTTGGGTATTTTACTGCAACGACTCTCTTACGGGTGAGAACCAAACCGACTCTTTTTCAGGTTCAAGAGTAAACCTTTACCGATCCTTTTACAGGTTCAGGACCCAACCTATACCGATCTTTTTAAACGGGTTCAAGATCAAACCACTGTGATCCTTTTAACCGGGTTCAGGATCAAACCACTACAAATCCTTTTTCGGGTTCAGGATCAAACCACTCACTCAATTCCCAAGGTGCACCCACACCTTATTACAAGTTCCCAACAATGATAAAAGAAGAAAAGAAGCTCACAAAATAAAATACCTCTTGAAGGCTAATTACACAATGTTGTGCACTCACAATAATAAAACCTCACAATAACACTAGGCCAATTTAGGAGCAAGGGAGGATTTTTAAACAAGAATTGAAGAGTAGGGAGACTTGAGAGCTTAAGACTTTGATGTCTTTTTGGTGTGTGTATAAAGAGTAAAATCAAGTCGAATTTATAGGAGAGAGGGATAAATATTGGCCGTTAGATCAAATTGAAAATGAAGGGTGAAAATTGAATTTAAATAGAAATGGAAGGGATTTCAAAATTAAGAGAGAATTTTGAAGGATTGGAATTTTTGAGATATGAGAATAAATCAAGGATTTGAATGATGAAAATTTAGGAAAGAATTTGAATTTAAAAATGAGATTGAGAATATATTGAAATTAGGAGAATTTCAAATTAGAATGAGGATTTGAAGGAAATGAGATTTTGAAAGAATTCAAATTTGAATGAGGTGTAATTAATGGAATTTTGGAGTAAAATATGAGATTTGAAAAGGATTAAAAGTAGGAGTCAAATGGTAGGAATTGATTCAGCCAATCATTCAAAATGAGGTCCACGTCAGCTGCCACATCGGATGCTATGTAAGCGCCACGTCACTGCCATGTAGGCCTTTTCTTCCAATCTTCTTTTGCTTGTAACTTTTTCGTTTGATCTCCGATTTCAGTGATTCAAAATGTGTTGGAATCGTCTTTCCAAGCTCTACAAGATGAACACTTTGAAACACTAAAATCATTAGTAAATTAAAGTTTGTTATCATCAAAACATATAGTATGATTGAAGCTCATAAAGCTAACAATCTCCCCCTTTTTGATGATGACAAACTACTTAAGAAAAATATTCTCAAAGTAGAATGTTAATAATGATATCAAAAGAATTCAATCAGTAAACATTGCATTTATTCATTTAACAAATATATTTTTCTAAATTCTCCCCCTTTTGTTATCATCAAAAGATAACAATTTAAAGTATAAGCTCCCCCTAAAAAGAATAATCATTGGAATAATTAAAGATAAGGCTTCCCCTCAAAATAATAATTGAAAGTTAAAGCTCCCCCTCAAAACAATAATCAAACAAGTAATAACAATAAGTTCAATTAAGCACCCCTAGTAAATGAAGTCAATCAATTTGAACAAAAATGATCAAAGACATATTACATATTCAACAATACATCAAAGCACACAATCTCAATTTCACAGAGACAAGAATTTATCTCAATAAATCAACGAACATCTCTATGACAAAGATACACGATCATAATATTTTCACAAAACATATGAAGCTCCCCCTAAACAAGTGAATCATATAAATATTTGAACAAGTGAATAAGAACTCCCCTAAATATATGAGACATAGTAAATATTGCAAATGAGAAACAACCAAACATTAATCAATTTAATCAATACTTGAATTTCTCATACTAAATAAATGTTACAAAAAAAATTCATAATTACTCAAAAATATCACAAATAATTAGTCCACAATTAAACCCATAAAAAATATCTCATTTTTAAAAGGCATTTGCTCTCCCTAAAAATAAGCAAACTCCAATAAAGATATTAAGAGGATTTCATGGAGTTTCATAAATCAACATAAAAGAATAATTTAGGTTTTAATCACCTTTTCAAAGGCTCAATTAACCATAATGAAAATGGCATTAATAAAAATATTCCAAATACAGTAAATCACTTTAGAGTCATACCAAATATGGAATTCAATTCAAAGTACTTAAACACATCATCTCATAGAAATCAAGCATTTAGGCAATATGAGATACCAATTAAAAAAAAACAAGATATATAAAATATTTAAACATTCAAAAATTTCACATCATATACCAATTGATAGGATCTAATTCATAGAATTAAGGCAATATATAAAAAAAATCAAATTCATGGAATTTAGGCAAGATACCAAATTTAATTCATACAAATATAGTATCAATTTTATATCAAAAAATAAAAAGGCATCTATATGAGAGACAAAGAAAAAGATAAATCAATACATTTTTCTTCCTAAACTTGAACTAAAAAAGATATGAATTAATGAAACACCCTCAATAATTATTGCAAGCAAACCAACTTCATTTAAGATCAAATTAAAATTCACATATAAAATGATACAACCCCTTAAAGATATGCATTCTCCTAATAAGAAAGCCAATATATATCAAGGAGATAAAAAAAAAAATCATTCAAGAATAATAATTTGCACAAGATAGTCAATTAAAAAAAATCATGATAATTCAATCTATCTTAAACAAATCATAAATATTTTTCATAAAAGAATTTCATTCAAGAAAATATGCATAAGACATTAAAATTTTCATAAAAGAATTTCATAAATCTATCTTAAACAAATCATAAATATTTTTCATAAAAGAATTTCATTCAAGAAAATATGCATAAGACATTAAAATTTTCAATAGAGCAATTTAATCCTCATGATTAGACACAAAAAGAATTCTATCTTTACAAAGCAAATTAATCTCTAGACAATCAATTCATTAAACTTCAATTACAATTCAAACAATTGAGATACCAAAAGATCAAATTTATTTTAGCAAAAATATATTAATTTTATACAATATGCCAAAAATTAACAAGATACTAATATGAAAGACAAAAAGATACATCAATAACAACCATAATCTCAAAGTAATTTAGTTCATACAAGGGAAAATTATCAATAAATGAAATATGTAAACAATTGTTACAATCAAAGCACATTTCATTTAGGAATAAAATAAATTTGAATATACAACTAATAAGGAACATTTTTTTTTTTCAAGTACTCCCCCTTATTATAAGGAATTTAACATCTCTTTTTCATAACACATAATAACTTTTAGGAACTAGATCATCAAAACATAATGCTTTAATTAAGAATATACATTCAAGCTCATAAAACATTTAAATAATTCAAAATATTTTTAAACTAACAAGCCTTAATACTAATTGTAAGAGTGGAACTCAAACAATAAAGTATAAAGTGAGCTAGTAACAAAAATCTTTCTAAACTTCTTTGACAAATTTATAACAGGAATTAATTATAATCAATTTTAATTATCAAGCAATAATTAATGTACAAAAGATTCCAAAAACAATTCCAATAATCAAATATTCAATGGTCAAATTTAAGGACACTATCAAAATCCAATATTTCAACCAATAATATATCAGATATATATCATAAAGTTTAAAAAAGAATAAAAGAATATACCAAAATAGATTGTCAACAAATTTTCATGGCATGTAATCAATTTTATAAATTAAAAAAAATATGGCAATGAATAGTATGGATCAATTTGAAATTGGTTAATTTCAATTTTCTCAAAAGCACATAATCATGTGTTCCATAAATAAATAATCAATCAAGGTAAATGTCATCAAAGAACATTCTTAATTATCTCATGAACATTTAATATAATAATCAACAAAATTCAATAATCAATCTAAAGACAATTCTTTATACCAATATAGTAGGTAATTCACAATTCAACAATTACAACATTTATATCATATAATTCAAAAAAAATTATATCATACAAACATTTCAATTGTACAACAACCAAAAAAAATTATCTTACAAAAAATTCAAGAATATAAAATTCAAACTCAATATGCATATCTCAAGGAATATATTTAACCATCAATAATATATAAGCAAATCATAATTTCAATTCCAAACAATAATATCACAATAAAAATATTTCCATTCAAACAATTAAAAAAAACCAATATTCAAATTCAAACGTAATATCATAAAATATCTTTAATTATCTCAAAAGAGCATTAATAGGAGAATCATAAATATGTTTCAAGATATATAGAAACATTAATTCAAATAATTCAAGAATTTCAAATTCAAATTCAAATTTAAAGAATATATCATTGCACATCTCACATTATCTCACAACTCATTTAAGAGATAAAGTTACCAAAAAAAGGTTTTTCCTTTTGAAGCACCAAGAGAGTTTCAATGCTCCATTTGAATTTTGAATAATTTCCTTTTGAAGCTCATCCAATCTTCAAATTTGAATTTTGGCGCACACCTACAAAACAATTTAGCATGTAGTTTTTGGTACCCATACTTGTTTGGGTCCATGTAGGTTAGTCTCAATTTTTGGAACCCATTTCTTTTTAGTTTCAATATTACTAGCATTCATTTTTGGCAAATAACAACTATTAAATTTATGACCAATTTTGCCACATGAATAACAAGTAACATTATGCATAAACTTTTCATTCATATAATGTTTCTTTTTCACATAAGTGTTCCTTTTATAGGTATTTTGAAATTTTGCTTTATAAGGAACACTTTTCTTTCCATAACCATTAAGAGCATTTTTCAATTTATTGCAATTTGGTCTAATATGACCTTTAATACCACAATAATGACATATAGGCACAAATTTTGCATTATGCACAAATCTAGCATTATGAACTAAATTAGACTTAGAATGAGAATGATTTGACACACATTTTGCTACATCATGCTTATGAACAAATTTTGGTATGTCATGCTTATGCACATTACATTTTAGCAAAACATTCGGCAAAATGTCACTAGGCATACTAGAAGATGCTTTAACAAAAATAGTTTTGGAATTTGATGGAGTAACACTCTCATCAACATAACCAAGACCTCTTTTGTCATTTAACGGTTTACCCATGTCAATAATTTTATCCAAATTTTGTGCACCTATAGTCAATTTCTTAATGGACTCTTTTGCAATTCCAAGCTCTTTATTAGCTAACAATTCTTTTTCTTTAAGCACATGCAAAAGATTATTTTTCTCATGACTATCACATTCAATGAATTTAATCTTGTCAATCAAGGCAAGTTTATCATTCTCTAAAGAAGTATTGCTAGTTTCCAAATCAATAATTTTATTTTTCAAGCTAGCAATTTCATCTTTCAATTCTAATGAAAAAGATTCAATTTTCTCATTCTTGTTTCTCAAATCATTAAATTCAAGTTTCAATTCACAAGATAAAGATTTGAGATCCTCATTCTGTTTCTCAAGAAATTTAATTCTATTAACCTTAGCATTTTTCTCATCACAATCACTATCAACCTCATTATGCAACAAAACATTATTAGTTCCATTTTTCAAACATGCATTTTCATTTATCAAAGATTTATTCTCAATAGACAATGTCTTATATTTCTTTGATAATTTCACATATTTTGAACCAAGTTTTTCCAAATCTTGATGCATACTTTCAAAAGCATCATAAAGTTCATCATAAGTAAGAGATTTGTGATTTACCTCATTTTCGTCACTATCATCACTGGAATCATTATCCGAATGAGCCATCAAGCATACGGAGGATCCATCACATTTTTCTTTTTCTACTCCATAGAACTTTTCTTGATTTTGAGAATTATAATTCTCCTTCACATCAAAGAAGTCATTAGTAGTACAAAGAGAATTTTCAACATTATACATATTATCAAGAAAATTCCAAACATCATATGCAAAATTAAAATGTGAAATTTTATCACATATTTTACTATCCAAAGCACAACATATAATATTAATGGCTTGGGCATTAAAAGAGAAAAATTTATCATTCAATTTCAATTTAGATAAATCATGCTCACAAGCATACAAAATATTAAAATCAATAGCAAGCAAAAAAGTTTTCATTCTTTTTCTCCAAACATCATAATTTCTACCATTAAAGAATGGAGGTTTATCAATACATTGACCTTCAAGAAAATCCATAGTTGCCATAGCTCTTAGCAATTAAGCTTTTCAAATAATTTTTCAAAAAGAGAAATTACTTTCAAATACCAATTATTGAAAGAACTCAAAAAATGAATGTTAATACGATGAGTTCTTGAAAAATATTTTTAATTAAAAACAAGAGCAACCCGCTCTGATACCAATTGTAGGATCGTATGGCAACACTAGAGGGGGGTGAATAGAGTTGCTTAATAAAATTTAAAACTTTCTGCTGAATTAAAATGAATTGATTTAATTTAAATAAATTTAATAAGCACTATAAAGCATAAAGTATGCTAGAACTATTTGACAATTTTCCTAGGCAAGCAATCTACTCATAAAAATGAATTAGCGGAAATTAAAAGAGTAGAGAGAAAGAGATAACACCAGGAAATTTTATAGTGGTTCGGAAATCCCTACTCCACTCCCCAAGACTCCTTCTTGGGTATTTTACTGCAACGACTCTCTTACGGGTGAGAACCAAACCGACTCTTTTTCAGGTTCAAGAGTAAACCTTTACCGATCCTTTTACAGGTTCAGGACCCAACCTATACCGATCTTTTTAAACGGGTTCAAGATCAAACCACTGTGATCCTTTTAACCGGGTTCAGGATCAAACCACTACAAATCCTTTTTCGGGTTCAGGATCAAACCACTCACTCAATTCCCAAGGTGCACCCACACCTTATTACAAGTTCCCAACAATGATAAAAGAAGAAAAGAAGCTCACAAAATAAAATACCTCTTGAAGGCTAATTACACTATGTTGTGCACTCACAATAATAAAACCTCACAATAACACTAGGCCAATTTAGGAGCAAGGGAGGATTTTTAAACAAGAATTGAAGAGTAGGGAGACTTGAGAGCTTAAGACTTTGATGTCTTTTTGGTGTGTGTATAAAGAGTAAAATCAAGTCGAATTTATAGGAGAGAGGGATAAATATTGGCCGTTAGATCAAATTGAAAATGAAGGGTGAAAATTGAATTTAAATAGAAATGGAAGGGATTTCAAAATTAAGAGAGAATTTTGAAGGATTGGAATTTTTGAGATATGAGAATAAATCAAGGATTTGAATGATGAAAATTTAGGAAAGAATTTGAATTTAAAAATGAGATTGAGAATATATTGAAATTAGGAGAATTTCAAATTAGAATGAGGATTTGAAGGAAATGAGATTTTGAAAGAATTCAAATTTGAATGAGGTGTAATTAATGGAATTTTGGAGTAAAATATGAGATTTGAAAAGGATTAAAAGTAGGAGTCAAATGGTAGGAATTGATTCAGCCAATCATTCAAAATGAGGTCCACGTCAGCTGCCACATCGGATGCTATGTAAGCGCCACGTCACTGCCATGTAGGCCTTTTCTTCCAATCTTCTTTTGCTTGTAACTTTTTCGTTTGATCTCCGATTTCAGTGATTCAAAATGTGTTGGAATCGTCTTTCCAAGCTCTACAAGATGAACACTTTGAAACACTAAAATCATTAGTAAATTAAAGTTTGTTATCATCAAAACATATAGTATGATTGAAGCTCATAAAGCTAACAACATGTAAGTCGGCACATGTGAAGTTCAACTAAATAGTAATTTAAGAGTAACTAGTAGAATGAGTTGATTGTTACACTCGACAAAGTAGAGGAGCTCATTGATCAAATTAAAAGTTTAAGAGTATGGTATGATTGCAACAAACTCTATAGTTTAGGGGTGGTTTGTGCCATTTTTCTTTTATTTTTATTTGAATCTCTGTTCTGATGAGAAGGAGTACATGTCAATTACGGTTAAGCTATTTTCACTTGGATTTTTTTTTTTTTTTAAGTTTTCACTTGGGTTTATATTATTAGTTTATACTCGATATTCAAATGATGTCCTTAAACCAACAATGTTTAAGAAAAAAAAAAACGTGTCGAGTTAAGTTTCCAAGATTTTGGGATTTATATTTTGTACTTAAATGAATTTTTTAAAGGGAAAAAATATGACTAGAGAGAAAATGATATTAGTCCATTCAATTATTTCAAAAGTGATTTTTTTTTTCCAAACACCTTAATTTTTTTTTTTAAAAAAAACATTTTTATTCTTCATAATCAATTACAAAGTTAATCTAAAACACGCGTTTAGTTCCCTACTTTAAAAAGATTCTAACAAGTATTTGAACTTTCAATTTCATTTCTAATAGGTTTGTTATAGGCAATTTTGGACCACCCCGATGTACGAGGAGCTGACGAGGACAATCGGACAGGAAGATGGACCAAAGAGGCAAAACCGGCAAGTGAGACGGGCCAAGACCGAAGGGGTCGGGTTTTAGGCCCGACCCCCTGCTCGGCCTCGGCCCATGGCCGAGGCCGAGCACATGGTCGGCCTCGGCCATGTGCCGTGGCCGACCCTCGGCTCGCTCGCGCGGGCCGAGCCCGTTCGGTCTCGTCTGGTCCCCACTGCCTCTGGATGCCCCGGTTTCGCCCGGTTTGACCTAAAACGCCTCCAAAACCCTAAAAAGGCTAGGAGGATGTACAGGTATTTATATCCCTCTTCGCCACTGAAGAGGGGATCCCGAATTCTATCCCTAAACGCTATTTTACATTCTCTACTCTCTTTCCTCTTGCTCTTACTTTTCCACTCCCTACCGTTCTGCTTGCTGACTTAAGCATCGGAGCCAGTGGCGAGCACCACACCGGTGCGCAGGTTTACTGTCTTGCAGGCCACGTCTTCCCCTTCATCTACAAATTTACCGTTGATGGCACGTGGAGGTCAGGTGAGTCCCTTGGCCAAATTTTGGCATCAACAGTTGGCGCCGTCTGTGGGGAAGAGTGCTTGCCAGTTCAGACCGCGCATCGGTGTTGGTCTACAGGATGGATCGGGTGCAGAAACCAGAAAGAAACCTCGGGTATGAGCAGAAAACACTGAACAAGACTGGGCTCGACCTCGGTATGGAAAAGGCCGACCCTAACTTCGGAGATTGTTGTAAGGTTCCGTGTGCCCACGATGCTGTGAACCAGACTGGGGTCGACCTTGGTATGGAAAAGGCCGACCCTAACTTCAGAGATTGTTGTAAGGTTCCGTGTGCCCACGATGCTGTGAACCAGACTGGGGTCGACCTTGGTATGGAAAAGGCCGACCCTAACTTCAGAGATTGTTGTAAGGTTCCGTGTGCCCACGATGCTGTGAACCAGACTGGGATCGACCTTGGTATGGAAAAGGCCGACCCTAACTTCGGAGATTGTTGTAAGGTTCCGTGTGCCCACGACGCTGTGGACCTGACCCAAGAGGGCAACCGACAGAAGGAGTGAGAGAGCCGAGAAGTTTTTGTGCCCGACCGGCATCGAGAAGACAGAGGAAAAGGACGCGGGGTAGAAGATGGAGCCCATATCCGACATGAGCACTCTTCGGTCGATGGCCGAGGCCGAGCAGAAGCCCAATCACAAAGAGGCCCGCAAAAGTTCGCCGCTAAAGACAACGTCAGGTACGTACACAGGGAATAATGACAGGAAAAAATCAGAGGCTCGGGCAAAGTCCGAGGCTGAGTAGGGCCAAAAGGGGCGAGAGCTATCCAAATGGCTAAAAGACGAAGCAACAAGGTGCCGAGCCTCTGCGCTAACACTCACAGGTTGGGCAAGGCAATGGATTAGTAAGATCCAACGGAAGTCAATCGGTTCGTTTAAAGAATTGGCCCGAGCGCTTGTTACATAATTCCTAGGAGTCTGGAGCCGACATAAGCCTCAGATCAAGTTGCTGACAGTAAAGTAGGGGCCTCGAGAAAGCTTGAAGGATTATATTAACAGATTTTGTAACGAAGTTTTGCAGATAGAAGGCCATGACGATGGAGTTGCCTTGACTGCTATGATTTTAGGTCTACAAGATGGAAGACTACTCAACTCAGCCAGCAAGGACAGTCCTCGGCCAATGGCCGAGGCCGGAAAGAGGCCAAGGAGCCACAGGGTTGTGCGGAACAAAAAGTCAGATCCGACAGGTATACACCACTAACAGCTTCGCTTGAACATGTCTTGGCCACAATGCAGGATGCAAACCTAATGAAGTGCCCAGAAAAATTGAGGCCGGACCCAGACGGGGGGAATGGGAACAAGTGATGCATGTTCCACGGAGACCACGGTCATACAACCCGGAAATGCATACAGTTGAGAGACGAGATAGAAGCCCTAACCCGAAAGGGTTACCTCAAGGAGTTTGTGGGAAATGACAGAAGCTAGAGACCATTACCAGCAGATCAAGGTAAAGACAGTGTTAACCCACCGCTCGAGATACGAACAAATTTAGGAGGACCATCTGGTGGACAGTCAGGCAGAGAGCGAAAGGTCGCCATTTGAGAGGCACAGCGAGAGCCTGAAGGGCAAGGAGTTTACAGCAGCTTGAAGAGAGGCTAAGGAAATTCCTAGGCCTCCCCAAGCTTTTCCCCAGAAGAGTGTACGCACCCCTGGGATGACCATGCAGCTTGAAGAGAGGCTCGGGAAATTCCTAGGCCTCCCCAAGCTTTTCCCCAGAAGAGTGTACGCACCCCTGGGATGACCATGCAGCTTGAAGAGAGGCTCGGGAAATTCCTAGGCCTCCCCAAGCTTTTCCCCAGAAGAGTGTACGCACCCCTGGGATGACCATGCAGCTTGAAGAGAGGCTCGGGAAATTCCTAGGCCTCCCCAAGCTTTTCCCCAGAAGAGTGTACGCACCCCTGGGATGACCATGCAGCTTGAAGAGAGGCTCGGGAAATTCCTAGGCCTCCCCAAGCTTTTTCCCCAGAAGAGTGTACGCACCCCTGGTATGACCATGCAGCTTGAAGAGAGGCTCGGGAAATTCCTAGGCCTCCCCAAGCTTTTCCCCAGAAGAGTGTACGCGCCACTGGGATGACCATAATGCTTGGAGAGAGGCCTGGGGAAATCCCAAAGCCTCCCAAGTTTCCCTCAAACTTCTCAAGTCATGCAGGGAAAATGCTCGTCCTCATGCCAAGGCTGAGGCCGACCATTAGACAAGGAATGGGGCTCGACTGAGTCCGGTAGTCACTTCGCAGGCAAATTATCCGCACATGAGTCCAATTATGAGGGGGGCAAACAGGTGATGGAAAAGCGAGGATCGACCTCATGCCAAGGTCGGGGCTGGCTATCTCAGCTTCAAGGATGAACTTTGTCCTGAAAAGACCAGGTATGATATTATATTTTCTTACTGAAAAAAAATGCAACTCTTTAAATCCGGAATGCATATTTAGTGTGGGCTCGGGAAATTCCTCAGCCTCCCCAAGTCCCCAGCAAAGTGTACGCACCCCTGGGATGAACGCAACATGCGAAGAGAGGCTCGGTAATTTCCTTGACCTCCCTAAGTTTTCCCTGACTGGGTGCATGCACCCTTGGGATGAAAAACAAGCAAGCGAACAACACAGAGGAGGTGGTCGGCCACATGCCAAGGCCGAGGCCGACCATCCCGAGGCCAAGGCTGGACTTCACCCTAAGAGGCCCAGGTACGAAGTTAGTTTTTCCTTACTCAAAAAATGCATGTCCAAGGTAATGAATGCACATTTTGAGTGGGGGGTTGGGAGTAAGGACAGACCAAGTCCATCATAATCATGGCCATGTTGCAATGATTTTGACTTTCCTTTCTTATTCAAGTTAGGATTACGAACAGCGATGGAGCTATTTTTAAGATTGTTTATTCTCATTTTGTATAGCACATAGCTTTTTCCCATGGTACGATGCAGACACTTGCGAATTTGATAAAATTCTTTATACTATGTTTGTGCAAAGCATTTTTCCATAGGATGGGCACATATGGCCAAACGAGAGTGATTCTTGTAGAAGCCGAACTTCTGCACTTTCCCTTGGAAAGAGACTAAACTCTTGCAAAGAGGTTGACGCATGCCCTCAACCTCCCCAAGCTTTTCCCCAGAAGAGTGTACGCACCCCTGGGATGAACACAGCAGATTGATGAGCAGAATAACGAGCAATGTAGGAAAAATGCTCAGCCTCACGCTAAGGCCGAAACCGAGCATTCTAGCCCTAAGAACGACTGTGGGGGGCTTGCGGTGAGGCTCGACTTGCGCAACCGAAATATCCAAAGCAACAAAGAAATGTTCAAGCAGAAAGTGAATCTGCACACAAGCCCAACTACGAAGCAAGCAAATAGCATAAGGAAGCTGGTCGGCCTCATGCCAAAGCCGAGGCCGACCACCTAGAGGACAAGTCCAAAATTCAGCCACGAAAGCACAGGTTCCCAACAGAGTGTACGCACCCTTGGGAAGAGACTAATTCCTGCCAGAGAGGTTGATGCATCTCCACAACCTCCTCAGAGCCACAGGTTATCTCAACTCATCTGGTTGGGAAGAGACTAATTCCTGCCAGAGAGGTTGATACAAACCCTATAAGGTATTCTTCTCTTTACCCAACTACACTTTGTGTTTAAATGAGGCTTTACCTGAAATTGGGGGCTGCAAAGGGGATATGCACTCTCTATTAAAAAAAAAGCAGGTCACCGGGGATATGCACTCCCTATTAAACAAAAAGCACCTATGTTTAGCATGTTCTACTGAAATTTACATGTTCAAACCTATTCTCTTGTTATTTCCCTACAAGGACTAACATATGGATGCAGGGAGCCAAATTTTAGGCTAACGGGGGCTTGAGGCCGAGGCCGACCCTAGCCACTTCCCTCACTTTTCTTTTGTAGAAAACAACTTTTCTATGCAGGAGCTCGAAACCTTTTGTGCTTGCATATTTTCATGGACAAGCCCTGGATCTGAAGCACTCCGGGTGACCCAGTACGGGGCCGAGGCCGACCAGCACCACTTTTGTAATCTCTCACCCTTTTTCATTTCCATTACATCTAACCCCTATTCAGGGAGTGTCTACTTCTATCCTACTTTGCAGGATGACAACAAAGCTACACGTAAGCGAGCCCAGGGCAAGGGTCATTACTCTTAAATCGGGCTTAAGGAGCTCAACTTATAGCAATAAGTCACCCCGAATCCCAATTCAAGAGTGGGGGCTTAATGTTATAGGCAATTTTGGACCACCCCGATGTACGAGGAGCTGACGAGGACAATCGGACAGGAAGATGGACCAAATAGGCAAAACCGGCAAGTGAGACGGGCCAAGACCGAAGGGGTCGGGTTTTAGGCCCGACCCCCTGCTCGGCCTCGGCCATGTGCCGAGGCCGACCCTCGGCTCGCTCGCGCGGGCCGAGCCCGTTCGGTCTCGTCTGGTCCCCACTGCCTCTGGATGCCCCGGTTTCGCCCGGTTTGACCTAAAACGCCTCCAAAACCCTAAAAAGGCTAGGAGGATGTACAAGTATTTATATCCCTCTTCGCCACTGAAGAGGGGATCCCGAATTCTATCCCTAAACGCTATTTTGCGTTCTCTACTCTCTTTCCTCTTGCTCTTACTTTTCCACTCCCTACCGTTCTGCTTGCTGACTTAAGCATCGGAGCCAGTGTGGCGAGCACCACACCGGTGCGCAGGTTTACTGTCTTGCAGGCCACGTCTTCCCCTTCATCTACAAATTTACCGTTGATGGCACGTGGAGGTCAGGTGAGTCCCTTGGCCAAATTTTGGCATCAACAAGGTTCTTACCATTGAATTCATTATTTTAATATTTACACCACCAAAAGCCTAAATCTATATATATAAAATCAACTTGTCAAGTGATTTTTATATAATACCATCATTACGTTACATAAACTTTAAGTTAACGAAATTAACAATATTTGTTATTACTTTTAAGAAAGGGAAACATAATTACATTTGGAATTAATTTTAAGAGAATTATTTTTAACATGTGGAGGATGGAAGGATTCGAACCACAATTTTTAGGTCATCAGTATAAGCTTTATGTTAGTTGAGCTATGTTCATGTTGACTTTTTTTTTTCTTATCTTTTAATTATTAAAAAAAATGTTGGACATTGTTTTTAGTTCCCTCTAAAATTGGATTAAAAAAAACTCACGTGAAAATTAATTTTTAAAAATAAAATATTCAAATTTATGTTGTTATATATAAAATTTTCAATATTTATTGTGCATCTTATTATTAAAAAAAAAAAGCGAATCAACCCTTCTCTTATTTGTTATATATATATACATATTTTGACAATATGTAGGGGTGGAGAGATTCAAACGATAGATTTCATGGTTATTATGACAACTTTATGCCAGTTGAGTTATTCTCTTGGCTTTTCTTATTTGTTATTTGAAAAGTGTTGTTGACAAATTTTTTTTTTTTTTGGAAGAGAGTGTTGTTAACAATTTCTTGATTCTTGTTCTTTAAAATTTTAAATTAAAAAGTAAAAGCTAATTAAGAAAAGAAAACATCAACAATTTCTTGTTTCTCGTTGTCCAAAAATTTAGATTAAAAAACAACATTTTACATAAAAATTCATTTTCTAAAATTAGATATTCAATATTTTATAATATTTTAATATATTTTTACATTAAAAATAAGAGTCAACTTGAATATAATTCAACTCATCAAATCAAGAAATCAAAAGTTCAAATCATGAATATATTGTGTTTTATTTATGTTTTGGAAAAAAAAAAGCAACAAACTTTGTTTTTGAATTCTATTTTTCAAACCTTTCTTCAAAATGAGAAAGGAGAAATACAAATTGTAACCAATCACTCATGTCTAGAAAAAAAATCTGAAAACTAGAAATGGGAAAGGAGAAATAGATTTTTTTTTTTTTTTCCCTCTTTTGAAGCCAATGAGAAAATGATTTTTTTTTTTTTTTTTTTTTTTTTTTTTTTTTTTTTTGGGTAAAGCTAACAAGAAATTTAATTCTAAAGGGACCATAGAAGCCAAAAATATTAAATGCTATTTTTGGGAAAAAGAAAAAAAGAAACAATATTAATAATAAATAAATGCTTAGGTCGTTGCCACTTTCTACAACGCTGATTCGTACAAACAACTTTACAGAAATGGTAATTGGTAACCACTGCTTCAATTTGTATGGCTACGAACATTCTAAGCAACCAAACACAAAAGAGAAGCATCCACGCATATTCCAAAAGCCACTTTCAACTTTTCCTCTCCCTCAAACTTTACATTTTTCTTCCTTTATGTTCTTTTTTCTTTCTTAGGGAAGATATTTATGCTTTCTCCCAGACAAATTATTCAACGAGACTGTCACAATGTAGTTGTTTCTTTAAAATCGCCTGACGTACATCTTCAAATTTATGTGTGTCTCTAATAACCGTTTGATACAAAATCAGAGTATTTCCTCAACCTCACCGAATAATAGATTTCGAATGATTTTATGGTTTGTTATTGTTAATATGCCTTGAATCTATTATCTGACGCTTTGAATGACCAAATATAGAGCCTCATTGTCCGATCACCAAGTTGGGATCCAGGGGCAAACATCCAGTTTTGAGGGTTTGGGGGAAAACGTCGTAGAAGCTAAATTTTGTATAGAGATTAGTTATGTTATTTTTGTTATGAGTTTTATTTTGAACCAAATCTGTTTGGGTTGGAGTGTCATGTATAAACTCTTTTATCACATACTGTCCTAATATCTGTATTTGTATTTGTTTATTCCGCACTAATTGACATACTCTCTCCCTCTACTCGTAGATGTAGCTAACACACTGTTAATAAACCTGTGTTGTTTCTTCTCATTTCTTTATATTTTGTTCGTTGAATTGATTACCGTCCTAACAGTGACTTCATGATTATCAACTCAACTTTATACCAGTTGAGTTATGCTCTTGTTGACTTCTTTATCCGTAGTTACAATTTAACCATAAAATCATTTCTCGAATTTTAAATTAAGGCTTAAAATCTTTGTTTGATTTTTTTTTAAGTACACCATCATTTTTTCAACTTTCTATATTCCAAACGAGGATAACCTAAAAATTTGAACCAAAATGATATTTAACCCTAATTTTTCAAAATATTTTTTTTTTTTAATCTTTTAAAAACATTTCTTTTTTGTTCTTTTTCTTTCTACCTCTTATTCCCTCTAGCTTTCCCTCTCCCTCTTTCCTACATCTCTCCTCCGTCGAGGCTCCACCATTTTGCCATCCTCCGACAGCCGGCGACCCTCCGATCACCGGCACATTTTCAGATCTAAGTGGTGGGATCTCTGCCTCGTCGACGGAGAAAGAGAAAGGAAAAGGGAAGATAATAGAGAGCATGCATGAAAGTCTTAGAGAAAAATATTAGAAAAAATGTTTGCTGACAGCAAAAGGTTAGAAGATTAAATCTCATTTCCATACAAAAACCCTGTATTATTCATTAGCTCATCTCTTAGCTGTATGTGGGTCTCCCTCTTTTTGAATAATCAAGCTGTATATGTGGGTCTCTCTCTGGCTTTGATGAACCATCACCGCCAAAACCATTTATTAAAGTTAGGCTCTGAATTATGATTGTTGTTTATCATAATTTTGTCATTTGATGCATCATTTTCTTACATCTGGACCTAAATTGACGGCCCAGAATTCATTTTCCTAGTTTCTTACGTTCTTCTTCTTCCCATTTTCTAATTATTTGACTTCATTAGATGCTGACTTCCTCTGGGGTTTTCCCATTTTCTTATGTATTACTCTCTAATTTTCAATTGGGTTGTTTGGAAACGTTTTGTTCTTCATAATCATTTTTGAAACAGCTGGAATCAATAAAATATATGTGGAAAGATATGCAAATTTCAAAACCAATGGAACAAGACCAACTGTTGTCATTGTTTGGATTAGGACAACCTTTTTTTTTTCTTTCCAAAGATTGTTTTTCTTTTAAGAAAGTTAAGTTGATGGTTATCTTTTGACTTGGGGTTCATATTTTATTTCCACAATTTATGTTCTTTAATTAATCTGATATTGGGTTTGTACTTCCTTCAATTACATGGACTTCCATTTTGGATTGTATACCGTAGTTGTTGAACTAAAATCTCTCATTTTGATTTTTGTTCATTGGCAATTATAGTGTACAACACATGGTTCATGTAGCTGTCTGTTAAGTCAAACATGCCAATTGCTAGCGACCAAACATAAGAAGATATAAAATGAAGGTGAGGACAAAACATTAAAGCTTGTGTTCACTTTGGACAAGAGGCATAGATTCCCACTTTATAGCTGGAACAGTCGTCTCTCATGGATGTTTTGTTTTTTTGCTAAAAATTAAGGTCGTGTCAGTCTAATATAAGCAGCCGTAATTATCTCTTTAAGAGGTCCATTTGAGGTAGTTTAGCAAGTACATGGAATTTTCTTGTCTATAAATATGTGATATTTCCTGTTTCTGAAAGACGTGTCTTAGTTGTTCTCGTTTGTTCCTCTTGGGCCATTTTTCATTCTCGTGCAACATTTTGTTTTTGGAGGGACAGACAATTCTCTTCTTTAAGGCTTTTCTTTTTTTGAAACACCAAATCTGAGATTTTTCTTATGCTTGAAGAGGTAGAGACAAGAACTGCTTGATTGGAGGTTCATCAGGCTGGACACAAGCAATATTTTTCTTCTCCATCTTCCTGAGATTTTCCTGTTAGCACAGTTGTTTTGAAGGTATGTGTTTTTTTTTTTCCCTTCGTTTGGTTTTAAAGGACATTTCTAAAATGTGCTGCATAGTTTTCAAAGGAATTCTAACCTGTTTTATACATGCATTTCTTGATCTTGATGCAAATTGATCAAGTTTAGATCATGAACAAAATAGCAAACGAAGTCGTGTTTTATCTGAATTATGTCTTAGAATGGCGTCTGTTGTCAATCTTTTTGTTTGAGATCAGAGGCTTTTCGTTTCACTGTTGATCAAAGAAGACCTGCAAAACTATTATTTTGGCACCCCTTTGTTGTCAGTTTATTACATTGGTACCTAAACATTTTGTGAGAGCTTGGAACCTGTGGTAGCAATTGATTTATTTATCGAACTATGGTTTATAGTCTTCAATCTTCATATCTTCCTACAAGTTTTAGTTCCCGAAATCATAATTTCTATGCTTTCTAGGCGTTGGTTCATCATGGAAAAAGGGAATTATCAAGAATATACACCCGAGGAGTTGTCTGAGGTTCCGCCATTAATCAAACACATATCATCAATTGAACTGGATGACTTTGACAGTATTGAAGAGAGTGACCTTCCAAATAATCAGCGTCAAAGTTGCTCTCATTCCCTCTCTACCCTGCCTAGTGTAAGTTCTTATGCAAATCATGTGTACTGTAGTGAAGGAAGAATTAGTTATGGAACATATGATATTTGTTGTTTTTGAGATTGTATTAGTGTGTTCATTTGCTAGAATTGACATAACGTTGTGGCTATTGCTGTTGATTGTTGGAATACTTCAAATACAGAGAAAAAAGCATGTAATACAGTGATATGGCTTATAATGGACTTCTTTTTGCCTTACAAACAGGGAGATGCTTCATCACCTGCTGCAGAAAGTGAGGATGAATTTCAGTTCGTTAACCATCAAAGAAAGCATTCTGTTTCTATCAGCATGCCACCTTCCCCTGTGGGAGCTCACTTACAGACCCCCAAAAGAGTTATCTTCAGTGGTGCAACAATTCTAAACGATGGAACCTTGGGCCCTGCTGTTGGGGGCAAATCACCGAATGCTGCAATTTTTCACTCTCAGCCAATTCCGAGGGGCTCTACGTTTGAAGATGCGATGAGGAACCTGAATGCTACACATCACCCTAGTATGAGAAGATTGAAGGACAAAAGATTTGATTCTTTCAAAACATGGTCTGGAAAACTTGAAAGGCAGTTAACTGTACTTCGTGGAAAGTTGCCACGACAGACTAGGCCAGATGAAAGTGAAGTTCAGGGAGAAGGAATTGAGAACAACATACCCGTTGACCGTTACTTTGATGCATTGGAAGGTCCAGAGCTGGAAACACTAAGGGTATATACCTTTCTGTTCTCAAGAATATCTTAAAATCCTAACTCATGCTATGCATTAATCTGAACTTTCGAATATTTCAATATCTTCATATCTGAACAATAGAATGACTAGTAAATATTTGGTGCTCTAGCGTCCTGCTATAATCAATTTGGGTCGTATTATTTATCTCGTTACCACTAGTTCAAAGCCCTATGTCTCAAAGGAATAAATGGACCTTCCCATCAAAGGAAAAGGTAGTGAGTTTAGTATGACTTTTGGAATAAGAAAGGACATTTTTAACCGATTAAAGTATCTTTCAAAATTTTCATGGCGTTTGGTTACATTTTGGAAAGTGATTTTGAAAATTTTGTATGTACTTAGAATTCTATGCTTCTTTCAATAGCATTACAGTAAAAAAACCATCCCAAACTCACTATTAATCTCCTTGGAAAAGCATTCCATGTTTCATAGGATGCCATAAACAAATTTTAACTAATGGTTATGTATCCCCTTTCTGCTATCCAATGACATGAATTAATTGTATTTTTGTATCCCCTTTCTGCTATCCAATGACATGAAATAATTGTGTTTTTGTTTTCCATTTCTAAAACAGGCTTCAGAGGAAATACTGCTCCCAGATGACAGGACATGGCCTTTTCTACTCCGATTCCCCATCTCTTCATTTGGTATCTGTCTTGGTGTTAGTAGCCAAGCAATCATGTGGAAAACACTGGCCACTTCAGTCTCCACGAAGTTTCTTCATTTGAGCCTGAAAATAAATCTTATTTTATGGATCATTTCCATTGCTCTTATAGTCACTGTCGCTTCCACTTACCTTCTGAAAATTCTTCTGTACTTTGAAGCAGTTCGCCGTGAGTACTACCACCCTATTCGTGTCAACTTCTTCTTTGCACCCTGGATAGCCCTCTTGTTCTTAGCAATTGGTGTTCCTCCATCAGTTGCCACCAACCTGCCTCCAGCAATTTGGTATGTTCTCATGGCTCCAATTTTATGCCTTGAGCTTAAGATTTATGGGCAATGGATGTCAGGAGGCCAAAGAAGACTGTCAAAAGTGGCTAATCCTACAAACCATCTTTCCATTGTGGGGAACTTTGTGGGAGCTTTGTTGGGAGCCTCAATGGGACTAAAGGAAGGGCCCATATTCTTCTTTGCGATTGGAATGGCTCACTATGTAGTCCTTTTTGTAACTCTCTACCAGAGACTACCAACGAATGAGACACTCCCAAAGGAGCTGCATCCCGTATTCTTTCTTTTCATAGCAGCACCAAGTGTTGCATCTATGGCATGGGCAAAAATTCAAGGTTCCTTTGACTATGCTTCACGAATCATTTACTTCATCGCTCTGTTCCTCTATTTCTCACTGGTTAGTATCTTATGCTGCTCATTCGTTTATTGCTGGCTTTGTGTACTATTGTTGTTTTATGAGTCTGTCATGAACATATAAGCATGAGGACACTGTTTACAGTTCCATCCATGCCTCGAAGGAAGATTAAAGCTGAATGGGGAATAAGAAAAGTGTTTCCTCTTGAACTCAACTTAAGAGAGTCGAAAATATCAATCTGATCAATCAAAAACATAGCAAAGAAAGAGAAGGAATTTTGATTAATGTTGACCTGAAAAAGTTGCAATTCTTTCTTCATGATTCTGTTGGTCTTATTTCGATGCTTTATTGACCGTGGTACATTTCTATGCTTCTTTGCAGGTTGTTCGAGTCAACTTTTTCCGGGGCTTCAAGTACGACACAACACAACTGTCTTTCTTCTCTTGAAACTTTTAACATTCTTCTCAACGTAGTTATCTCACAAACATTTTGTTTTGAATCAATAGGTTCTCACTGGCCTGGTGGGCGTATACTTTTCCCATGACTGGAGCTGCAATTGCAACTATCAAATACTCAGCTGAAGTTACAAATATAGTAACACAAATTTTGTCTGTTCTACTCTCTGCCACGGCTATAATCATAGTGACATCTCTCCTTGTAACAACTATCATCCATGCTTTTGTGCTTAATGACCTCTTTCCTAACGACATCGCTATAGCCATTAGCGACAGGAAGCCAAAATCGCAATGGAACTGGTTCCAAAATCTAAGACATGGAAGTTCAGTATCCCAAGACATCGAAAACTTCTTGAAGTTTTCAGGCTCAGATAGCAACAGCAAGGATTTAGAAGCATCTCATAGAGCACCAACCTCTGAGAGCGGAGACGTGAACTGCCAACCATCTCCAACCATCAAATGATCAGCTCCACTGATCTCAGGCTCACCCATATATAAACATCACCACTCAAACATAGGAGGAACTTGATTTTGTAGTTTGAATGGCTCCAATGAACATGTGCGAGTTGGATAGTTATATACACTAAGAGTTGTAAGAAATAGTTCTTTGTTAGAAATACCACGTAATCTATTAAAGATTTATGTATCAATATTCTACGATGGGCTTGAGTTCTTGTTCATGTAAGATATATGAATAAAGCAACCATTTTGAAGTATCCCAAGTCATGATTTTTGCTAATTTTCAGCTGTTGCTAACTGCCTAAGATATTATTGGCTGTTTTAATGATGTCCAACAGGAAGAAACTTACTGAACAGGATGCCCCAATTGCAGCTTATCTCATCAAACTGTTAAGCTATGTTTGGAAGTACTTTTAAGAATGAAATGCTTTTAGATTGTAGAAGTACTTCAAGACTTTGAGACTGTGTTTGATAACCATTTGGTTTTTGAAAGTTAAGGTTATAAAAACTACCTCCGCCCATATGTTTTTTTGTTTTGTTATTTACATTCTTATCATGTTTTCAAAAATCAAGTCAAGTTCCAAAAGTAGTTTTTGTTTTTGGAGTTTAGTTAGGAATTCAAATATATCCTTGATGAAAACCATTGTATGGGATTTGGGAGAAAACAAGCTTAATTTTCAAAAACTAAAATCCAAATAGTTATCAAACGAGGACTAATGTTTATGTTTGATTAATTTGACACTTAGATTCAACGTACCAAAATGCGAGCGCTTTGAAAACTCAAGTGTCAATTTTGAAAATTTCTGAAAACCAATCATGTACAAACTTTCAGTCTTTCTTTCTGTAGTGCCTATTTTATGCCTTCTGTTCAACTGCAAGGATTATGAAAGTCAGAAAATCTATTTGTTCCAAGGTTTAAGGAGCAGGAACAATGTCATCTGCAACATTCGTCGTCTCGAGCACGTAATTTCGACATTGCACCCGACATAGGTACAACAACATCTGTGATAATCTGCTAATTCCTTTGTATGGATTACTTCTTTTTTTTGTTATCTTCTCAAGCAACTTTGTTATATGTCACAATCAACTAGCTGTTCAGTTCTTCATCTCTTCACGATGCTTCTTTCTATAAAAATCTTTATCTTTTCTGTTATGCAGTCAAAATATAATTCAATCCCTCTCTTCACTGCCACTAGAATAGTGAAAAAACCTTAGCCACTCAAAATGGCAGAGGGAAAATGAAACATTTGATGTTGGAATGTCTGTCTTGTTCTCTGATTCAAAAGATTCTGAGGATTATCCATTCATGTAGAGTTGAGATTATCACTGAAACTGAGGCCTCCAATCCAACTTGCATTTGGATGACAAAAGAATTGCAGCATCACTGATGTGCTCTGCTTATGCCTTACAATGACTGGCAAAATGGTCTGAATCAAAGCAAGTTTTGGTCCCCCACAGTAATGGAACACAACTTCTTGTGAAGCAGAAATTTCCAATGAAGAAGACAAAAAAAATTAAAAATTAAAACAGATATGTTTTGTTATCAGAATTTGGCTCTTCTCCTAACAAATTTTGTCCTTGTTAGGAGAAGAGCTGACTTTTATCTTCTGATTAGAAAGTTGGTTTTGAAGTATTGTTCAAAGGTATCAGTCGTAGATACGATCACGAGCACGGTTAGGTCCCGTTGGTAAGTGCTACAAGATCTCGTACATTGAAATTCTTTGAGTATACCATTGTCAAAAAAAAAAGAAACAAGAAATAGATATTATCATTTTCATTTCTTGAAAAAGAAAAAGTGAAACTTGATGTTCTTATGATTGTAATTCTAAGAGTTAAGAGTTAAGGGATCTCTGTTTCTTTTCAAAGACTATATAGGTTTGAAGACACATCTTTGTTTTCTTCTTTGTTATTATAGTTTTTTATTATTATTCTTTTGTAATTAGTGTATTTTTTTTCTTAACAACTGGGATGGAAGATTTGAATTACAGACTTCTTGGTCAATAGTATAAACCTTAAGCCAGTTGAGACAATTAGTGTAATTATTTTTGTATTTATAATATTTGTGTTGCTTTGAATTTGACATTTGGTTCATTTTAATAAGAAATTTAGAATGTAATTAAATTGAGGGAAATATACACTTTTTGTCTTTGAGGGGCTAAAATGTCGAGTTCGAAAATTTAGGGACCAAAACAAAACCTAACCCAAACCTCAGGGACCAAAAGTGTATTTTTTTCTTAAATTTATTTTTGCATTTATTAATAATAAAATAAAATTCAAAAAATTTAAAAAACAAATTTTAAAAAAATAATTAAAAAAAAAAAAAAACTATGTGCATGGCACAGGATAATAAAACTAGTATATTTAAAATTAAAGTGAGAATGTTTAAAAAACTTTTTGAACTACTTTGTACCCACTTTAATTTCTAAATTTACATGTCATCAAAATAATTATTAATGATGAAAGAATTTTAATAAAGTTCAATTTCTCTCTAAATATTTAAATATTTTTTAAACAATTAATTACATGAGTGTTAATCGGTGCACTGAAAAAAGTTATCTGGTTAGGGAAAACAAAAATTGACAAATAAAGATTTATTATTTACTATTTAATAAACTTTAATAAAACGAAAATTAATTAGCGGGGATAGCTCAGTTGGGAGAGACTGAAGATCTAAAGGTCATGTGTTTGATTCACTTTCATTGCAATTATGAATAATATATTTTTTTCACTATTTTTCCATTCTTTATCTTCTAATGTCGAAGGTATCCATAAATGGTAAATTTTTAATGCTCGTATTTTTTTTAAAGATAAAAAAAAAAATGGACCTTTTTAGTCCCTAAGTTTTGGTTCCTGAGTTTTGATGAATAGGTGTGTTTGGTCTTTAAGTTTTCAAAATTGTCCTTTTTAGTCTCTAAATTTTGAGAAATAGGTTTAAAAGGTCTTTAAGTTTTCAAAATGAACTTGTTTAGTAGTTCAGTTTTGAGAAATAGGTTTAAAAATTTCCTCATTATTTTTTTTCAATTTTTTAAAATTAATACTTTTTAATTTTTTACTTTAAAAATCAATTAGCGGGGATAGCTCAGTTGGGAGAGCGTCAGACTGAAGATCTAAAGGTCACGTGTTCGATCCACGTTCACCGCAATATTATTCTTTCCATTCTTTATCTTCTAATAATGTAGAAGGTATCCATAAATGGTAAATTTTTAATGCTCGTAATTTTTTTTAACCTTTTTGGTTCCTGAGTTTTGAGGAATAGGTGTGTTTGGTCTCTGGGTTTTCAAAATGGACCTTTTTAGTCCCTAAATTTTGAGAAATAGGTTTAAAAGATCTTTAAGTTTTCAAAATGAACCTTTTTAGTACTTCAGTTTAGGTTCAGTTTTGAGAAATAGGTTTAAAAAGTCTCTCGTATTGTTTTTTTTAATTGATACTTCTTAACTTTTTAATTTAAAAAATCATCCAAGATTAAAAACATAATAAAAAATATTAATTTAAAAAAGTTGAAAAAAATGAGGGATTTTTTAAACCCATTTCTCAAAACTCAAGGACTAAAAAGGTCCATTTTGAAAACTTAAAGATCATTTAAACTTATTTTTCAATACTCAAGGACTAAAAATGTCTTTTTTAAAATCCAGGAACCAAATGCATCTATCCCTTACTTCAGGGACAAAAAGGTATTTTTTCCAAAAAGAAAATTATGAGCATTAAAAATTTGGTATCATTGAACAAAATTTAGATGTGCCACAAAGTGGATTTAAAGGAATAAAATATGAAGAGTTAACAAAAATAAATGCAATCTTATAATCAGCGGGGATAGTTCAGTTGGGAGAGTCAGACTGAAGATCTGAAGGTTACGTGTGTGTTCGATTCACGTTCACCGCATTTTGAATTTTTATCATCCTAAATCTAAATTTAAAGTATTTTTCAACTATTCATTTTCATTCTCCATTTTTTAATTTATAAGGTATGCCATTAACCATTAAAAAAATATAGCAATTAGAAAAATTTATTTTCTAATAAAATGGCATCAACAAACTTTTTTTAAAAAGAAAAAAAATATATTTTAAAAAGAAAAAAAATATATTTTAAAAAAAATAAAAATATGAGACTATATACATTTTTAACAAACTATATTTAAAAATGTATAAAAATATGAGAGTATCTACATTTTTAAATTGAGATATTAAAAATCGTTCAATAAGGTCATAAACTTTAAAAATATGTATCAAATTAAATTACACACTTGAAAATTTTCTAGTAAATAAAATGACAAGACAATTATTCATTTTTATCATCCTAAATCTAAATTTAAAGTATTTTTCAACTATTCATTTTCATTCTTCATTTTTTAATTTACAAGGTATGCCATTAACCATTAATTGGCTATTTATTAACCATTAAAAAAATATAGCAATTAGAAAAATTATTTTCTAATAAAATGGTATCAACAAACTTTTTTTTAAAAGAAAAAAACTATATTTTAAAAAAATAAAAATATGAGACTATATACATTTTTAACAAACTATATTTAAAAATGTATAAAAATATGAGAGTATCTACATTTTTAAATTGAGATATTAAAAATCATTCAATAAGGTCATAAACTTTAAAAATATGTATCAAATTAAATTACACACTTGAAAATTTTCTAGTAAATAAAATGACAAGACAACCAAAATGTCTAAGCTTTGATATATAATGTCATTTTCCACATAGATAGTCTTATCAATAATAATAATAATAATAATGATAATAAAATCCACATAGATAAGAGTATTAAATGATGATTGTATCATTTTTCAAAAAAAAAAAATGATGATTGTATCAAAAAAAAAAAAAAAAGAGTATTAAATGATGCATTTTTTTCTCGAGTGCTTTATGTCTTTTCATCCCCTTCACTTTCTCAACAAAAGGGGGAAATGGAATAAAGAGATTGTGGATAGGATTTAAACTATATTTATAATTTAATAATTCTCAAGGGAGGTTGCAAAAATCATTTCTAAATTATCAAAGTCTCCTTTGTTAACAATTTGATTTTTGGCTTTGAAAATTATGTTTGTTTTCTTTCAATTTCCTTGTCATGGTTTTCATTTTTGTTAAGTAGACATCTGTGTTCTTAGCCAAATTCCAAAAACAAAAACAAGTCTATGAAAACTATTTTTTTTTTCAATTTTTGACTTGGTTTTTAAAAACATGGGAATGTTGTATATAATAAAACAAAGAAAGTTGTGGGTGAAAGTAGCGTTTATAAGCTTAATTTTCAAAAACCAAAAACAAAAAACGAAACAGTTATCAAACAACCAGGCATAAAATTGTACCCTCAAAATTTTAATTTGAACCGTTGTCATTTTTTTTTTTATTTCTATAAATAGAACAATTGCCTTGAAATCATAACAACTATGGCCTTGTTTGGTAACAATATTTGGTTTTTTGTTTTTGAAAATTAAGCCTATACACACATACTTCCACCTATAAGTTTCATTGTTTTAGTATCTACCTTATTCTTTGTTTTCAAAAACCATGTCAAATTTTGAAAGAAAAAAAAGTTTTCAAAAATTAGTTTTTGTTTTTAGAATTTGGCTAGGAATTCAAATGGATCCTTAATAAAGATGGAAACCATGGTAGGAAATTTGGAAGAAAATTACAAACATTATTTTCAAAAACCAAATGGTTATCAAACAGGGCCTAAATTCTATCGTTATTGTTGATGGTCAAATTTGGTTCGGAGGAACTCACTCGACCTTCACGTGCCACCAACGGTAAATTTGTAGATGAGGGGGAAGACGTGACCTACAAAACGATAAACCTGCACACCGATGTGGTGCTAGCCACACTGCCTCTGATGCTTAAGTCAGAAAACGGGAGGAGAAGAGCAAAAGAGCAAGAGGAGAGAGTAGAGAATCGATTTCGGGATCCCTTTCTTCAGTGGCGAAGATGGGTATAAATATATGCTAATGCTCCTAAGGTTTTTAGGAATTCAGAGGCCTTTCGGGATGAACCAGGTGGAGCTGGGGCAACTAGAGGTAGCAAGGACCAAACGAAGCCGGACGAACTCGGCCCTCGCAAGCGGGCCTAGGGTCGGCCTCGGCCCAGCAGGGGGTCGGGCCAAAAGCCCGACCCTTTTCGGTCTTGGCCCGACCCATTGGCCCGTTTCGCCTCTAGGGTTCATCCTCCCATCCGATTTCTACCCAATTGTCCTCGTCAGCTCCTTGTACATTGGAAAGGTCCAAAATTGCCTATAACAGTTATAATTTTTTTTTTCCTGCAAACTTAAAATTGTGCAAGAACTATAAAATCAATTATAATTAAATCATAGATCTTAAATTACAACTAAAGGGCAATTGTTCAAATTGATGCTTTAGAGAAGCAAGGATTGTCACGATGTACATAATTTAGGCGTAATTTTTGAGTAATTTCTAAAAATATTTATTTAAATAAAGTTGAAATAGTGATATATAACGAGTATGAAGTGAATTGACAAGACAAGTAAAAATGTCTAAACCTTGATATGTGTTATTACTTATTAGAGGAATTGTTCTTTTCCACGTAGATGAACCCAAAAAAGTATGAGTTATTTTCTCCCAACATCAAAGTTGCTTGAGTGCCTTATGTCTTTTCATTTCCTTCTTTTTTTCTTTCTCTCTCTCTCTTTTTTTTTTTTTTTTTTAAAAAAAAACTTTATATTCTCTCATTTTAGTATACTTAAGTTGCGTTTGACGTTGATTTTGGAATCGGTTACAATACAAAACCGGAGCGCAAACTGTCACTGAACCGGTTATTGTGTGAAATCGATTCGAACTCAAGCACTCATACATACCAGGTGATAGTGAAACCACGCGGACCACACACGTTTTATGGTAAACAATTGGTTGATATTATATATTTTCGGTCGGCTCGGGTTATAATCAGTCTACCCATCCTGAAAACTAAAACCGACCGATTTTAAACGGTTTTTATTATTACTAAACCGGAACCGCAAACGAATCTGTTTGAACCCGACCCATCGGTTTTAGTGGTTTTTTTCGGTTATGCCTTGCACCCCTACCTCCCATCCCTCCACGTTGTTGAGACATGATTCACCATTCAATTATCTCATTTCAATATGTTTGAATTTGATTTTTTCTAACTTTTTTTAAGATTGAAATAACATTTTTTTTCTTTTTTCTTTTTAATAAAAATATATAAATATCTAACATAATGTTATAATTTAAATCATATGAAATTTAAATTAATTGTCTTATTATAAGAACTTTGAAATCATATAATTAACAACCTAACATCATGCATATTGAAATATTATTAATATTTTGGTTATTATTATAGGTAAGTTGCAATAATCTAGTATTAATTTATCAAACACATGAACTTGTTTTTTCTCTTCTTTAAAGCTAAAACTTACCAAACACTAATTTACTTTGTACTACATCTGATTTTCTTTAAAACACAGCTAACAACAATTATTTTAAAAGCTGCTACAACCCCAAACTAAGCCTTAGAAAGTTTATACTAAACGTAGATGTACATTAATAATGATCCGTTAAATTACAAATTTAGCCCCTAAACTTTGTGATATATTAATTTAGTCTATAAATTTTAAAAAGTAGTCCAACTGGTTATGTCCTTGAATTTTAGATTATGCCTTTGTTTTAGGACATGAGACTGTTGTCGACGTGACATGTTTAATAACTTTTAATAAATTTTGATTGAGTTAGTGTGTGTGGTACCAAATTGTTGGACAAATGAATTTTATTGGTTTTAATGAAATAAAATTTGAAGTTTTTATTGAAATTGCTGAAAATTTATGGACTAATAGACAATTAGTGCTCAAATAATTTAGATATTAGATTTACACTTTAGGCCACAATATATTTTTTAGCGTCTAATGTTGGGATGTTTTTTCAATTTAGTTCCTAATGTTTGAAAAGTTTCAATTTAATCCCTTATATTTCAATATTTTTTAATTTATACTCTCACCAATGGAAAATATTAAAAGCGACTCGTGATAAACGTACAATAATATATAATTGAGATGTGATATAAAGATTTCGAGAAGAAATTTAGGGCCTATTTCGTATAAATGTAAATTGGATTCTCTTTTATGTTTTTAGACTCTCTAAATTTAACAAATCTGTATTTAATATATGTGTTTTTTAAAACTATTTTTGGATTATGTGGTCCAAATTATGAAAATTTGGTAAACAACATTTTTATTTTAAGTGTATCTAGATTTTGATTTTGAAATTTTAAAATCTAGAATTAAATTTTAAAAAAATATATTAAAACTTTAATAAATATAGTATAGGTTATAAACTCAATCCATTTTAGTTAGATTAAAATATGTATAATATAATGTATTATAAATGATATGATATTGTAAAACAATAATTATACAAAACTTTTAACATAAGACATGTTCATAAATTAAATAATGACAGTGTATATTCAACCTCATATTTAGTTGGTAAGTACAAACAACTTATAGTTTATAAATATATTATCAAACACACATTATTTAAACAATCGTATAAATTAAGATCCAATTTTTAAATATGCTACTAAACAAATATTTGATAATATAAAAGATAACTCTGTTTTACTTTTCAAAAAAAAAAAAAGATAACTCTGTTTTAATTGAATTCATTATTTTTAAATTTCTATTTTTAGGTCACCAAACCAAACACACACTTAGTCACTTAACCAAAAAAAATTTCTTATTCCTCCAAAATTTTAAAAAGTATGACACAATTTTCAATTTTTTTCCATCAAAAAACATAATTCATTTTCCAAAATTTCTAATAATTCACTAAGTATCATGTCAAGTAGTACATTCATCAGAGGTCAATTTTAACATTTTCTCACAGTGAGAGGTATAATTGAAAAATGTTAAAATTTAAGGATTTTAAATTGAAACTTTTTAAACCTTAGGAACCAAATTGAAAAAAAAAATATATCCAAACAATAAGGACTAAAATATATACACTTAAGTCTATAATTTAACTTAAATAGAGAAAGAGAGAGGGGGAGGGGGCAAGAAAGGTGAACTTAATTAGAAACTTCATAATAATTGTGTGGTTAAGATGACATGACATAGATCAACCAAAATTTGGATGGAATGTTTAGTAGTCCAAATCAAACTTTAAAGAGGGTAGTGAGGTTAGAGAGAGATTTTTTTTTTTTTTTTTTTTTTGTTCAACAACATTTGAGATGGGAGATTCAAATCTCTGGATCTTCGAGTGAAAAGTATATGTCAATTAACACTGAGTTATACTCACTTGATGAGAGAGAGATTTTGATAGAAACGTTAAGTAGTCCAAATCAGAATAGAGGGTTATTGTTTGATTACATTTATGACAGAAAAGTTTGAAATAGGAAAAGTGTGGGTGTGATATCACAGCAAAAGGAGAAGAAGAAGGAAAGGAGAAAGGGGGAGATTTTTTTCTCTCTTTTAAATTAGTGGTTTGTGTTTCACAATGAAATAAAGACAACAAAAATTTAATATGATGCCTTTTCCACCCTCCATCAAAGGCCACAATTTCCACTCCATTAATTCTACTTTACTCACAAAGACAAAACACACTATTGCATTTTCCATATATCCCACAAATATTACACAAACAAAACAGACAAACAACAACTGTACTGTCCCCCTATACTCATCTTCATCACTATCATCTCTCCTTTCTCCTTTCCTTTCCCCTCTCATCAGCTCCTCTTCATCATTTCCCTGAACACAAACAATTTTCAAACCTTCTTAGGGTTCCGAATGATCGAAATTAATGCAAACATCATTAGACTATCGCTGACTCGAAAATTTCAGATGGTTATATTGGTGGTCATTATTTAATATAACCTTTTCTTTTACGTAAAACCCGAATATAGATCTATTTGATTGACAAGACCCCACCATGTAGATTATTGAACTACCACACTTATCTACTTACCCTTAAAGTAACTAGGACAAATTTAACCTTTTTATTTCATTATCCTAACCCTTGGGATTCTTCCACACTTGAACTTAGGGATATATTAATCCTTGAATCACAAAATCCAAACCTATATACATATTATTAAACTACCATGAGCCAAAAACTTAAAATTTAGTCCTTACAGTTGGTAATATTGATCTTGATTTATGTTAGGGTACAATTGGCCCTCTACATATCTTCCTAATAGTATGATATTGTCTATTTTAGATATAAGTTCTCGTAGATTTGTTTATGTTAGGGTAATTTGTTTATCCCTTATGTGTCAATAGCTTTTCTCTCTTCTAACTAATGTAGAACTTTGGTTGCACTCCAACCATTCCCGAGTTCAGCGTTTGACCCAAAAATTTTAGGTAATCTAGATTTAATCTTTTACTCCATGTTTTAACTTCCCTCACACATAGATCTTACATGAGTTATTAAAATTATCAATGAACTTCAAAAGTTGAACAGGAAATTAATTGAGTCTTTTTAAAACCAAAGCAATAATCATATGAATCAAAAGTAAAGTGAGGGACACAAACCTATGGACCTTTTGCAGTGGAGAACTGCATCATAAATTGAGCTCTCAGAATCACAAGATCTTCTCCACTCATCACAACACTGATGAGCTTGATCTCTTGAAATAATTGAGCCACGAGATCCGCCATGGAAGAACAACAACTTCCCAGCTTTACCATTCCCTCCCACCCCTTGAATCCTTCTGCAAATTGGCCTCAGAAAGTTCAAATACTTCTCAAAAATCTGCCTTGATAATCTCCTACACGACTTCCTCAACGAACACGACGACTCCGATGATTTTCCCGCTGCTGGCTCGCCCGTGAGCTCAACAGCCGGTGAAACAACGGCAGCCGCCGCAGCCTCATATGCCTACAAGTTCAAAAAATCAAGAGAACTGAATCAAAGAGAATTTTAAAAAAAAAATTCAAGAGATCTGTGGTTCAAATCTCCCAAACAAGAGAAAACCTAGAGGGTGTGATTGAAAATAGGAGATAATTTACAGGGACGAGGTAGCCGTTGGAGATGAGCTGGTCGGCGTGGACGAGAGGGAGAGACGGCAAGGGCGAGGGCGAGAGAGTCGGGAACTTGAAGTCGTGAGAAGGTCGTCGAGAGGAGAGGAAGAATCTCTTGGAGGGTGGCATTGTAGGATCCATCTCAATGAAGGAAGCTTCATCAAGAGAGGTTCTGAAGGAATTACCACAGCTTTCAAAGGATGATCTGATGTTGACCAACCAGCTGTATGAGAAGCTTTCTATAGACAGAGGCTGAGAAGAAGCTTCCATGGCTGACACCTGAGCTTAATTCTATGAAGAAGAAGAAGGAGAAGGAGAAGGCTGTTAGCCTTCTGCTATGGGGAAGAGATTATGAGTCATGTCTGTATATATAAAAACACCTTTAATAGTTTTTTTTTTTTCTCTCATGTTTTTGTTGGGGATGACTCTTGAGCAAGAGAATGAATAGTAGAACTTGGACAGTGAAAATGAAAATAAAGGGAGAATTTTTTTTAGGTGGGAATTCAAAACACATATCTCTTAGTTATTAGTAAAAGTTTTTTATGTCAATCGGACTATGTTCATGTTGGCAATAAAGGGAAAATATATATGAAATTTTGATGACATTTTTATTTAAGACTACATGTATGATTCACAATGTTTGGGTTTTTTTTTTTTTTTTTTTTAATTTAGTTATTATGGTTTAAAAAGTTTCAATATAGATTTCAGTTTTAGCTTTTTTCAACTTAACCTTCTGCGTGGGTGTTAAAATTGGTTGATGTTAAATTATTTCCATCTTAAGTGAATTGGTAGAAATTTTTAAGAAAAAATTAGAAAGAGTGTCGTCATCTAAGAGAAGAAAACATTAGATAGTATATCATTTTACTTTCCCTATTAGATTTATGTCATTGGAGGAAATTTAAAGGAGAAAGAATGTCATCTAAGAGAGTATTTTTTTGAAAAGGAACATCTAAGAGAGTGTTATATACCATGTAAGTTTACCATCAATCAATATTTTAACATTCACCAATTAGCGAGGGACTAAATTGAATTTTTAAAAGCAATAATAGAAGACTAAATGTAAAAAATAATAATAACAAAAAAAAACCAAAGGAGGACTAAACCCCATATATATATATATATTGAAATATGTTTGGTCATTGTATTATATTTTCATTGAAATAATATTGATTTACTCCCTATTAGATTTATCTCATTTGCGTATATGACATCCACTCAATTTCACTCCTATTCTAGATTAGGTTGATCCTTTTGACATAACATTCTTTGCTACCTCGAGTTCAATAGGAAGGAAATCTTCGACACCTGTAGCTCGTGATAAATCTAGTTTTGTTATGGTTAGTATGTAGTCATTTAGTTGTTTAAATTTGATAATTAATGATTTAGTCTTGAACTTTAGCATGTAATGATTTAGTATTATTGTTGATTTAAAATTTGTTATGATTTTGGTTCTTATCATGAAAAATTGGGGTAGGGGATTTGAATCTTACTTAGATTTTCAATTGGGGTAGGGGATTTGAATCTTTGATCTCTTAGTCGAGAGTAATGTCAATCACGCTGGGCTCATTTTGACTATGAAATTACAAAGCTTAAATGTGTTCTTTAACCCAAATTTTAATGGGGCAACAAGAAAAATGGCTATAAATAAATAGGTGGCTTGAAAAATGGCTACGACCGTTTATAAATTAAATAGATGGCTAAACAATTTACTGATTAATAAATCCCTATTTGTACAAGACAAAAATGCCCTCCCAACAAACTTCCTAACGTGTTCTTAATGTTTAAAACCAAAATCAGGGAGTAAGAAAGATAAAATGCACCCCTACAAAATAAGTTGGAGACATTTTAGGAGGTTTGAAATTAAAAAATCCCTAAAAATAAGTTGGAGACATTTTAGGAGGTTTGAAATTAAAAAAATCCCTAAAAATAAGTTGGAGACATTTTAGGAGGTTTGAAATTAAAAAATCCAAGAACACAAAATTATTTTGAAAATCAGACGATGTATCATATTGTTATTACAGAAATAGTTGTTCCCCGTAAAAAGGAGTAAATACCGTTATTGGGGAAGAGTACAAAGTTCAACCCCCTTCAGTAGAGAGAAACACCTTCGAACTCCATTAATTGGAAACAACAGTCCTGTCAATAGGAAGATTTACTACCTGCAACTAAGAATACCTGAAAATTTTTAAAAACAAATAAGAACACAGTAATTATGATACCGTAGCTGCTGCAATTATGAGTTGTCATAACACCGCCCACCCTCCCACCAGAACCACAGCCCGTCCGTCCATCTTCATCTTCCACAACTCTCCCTTCCCACCATTTCCTCCCTTGAAAGACTTAATCCTCCATTTCCCACCATTTTCCATCCCCCAACACAGAGTGTATCCCAATCCCTACCTCTCGCATCGCGCCGACGACCCACATCCGTCGTGCCGACGACCTTCTTCCGTCGTGCCGTCGAGACTCTTGCTTGCCCCACATCCTCCATCGATTCTCCTTCTGCACGAGGACTGTACAATTTCTCAGAAATTCAAACCAAGGTAACAACTTCATTCCCATTCCCTTATATTAGCAACAAACTGATACATTCCCCAAGATTTTAGGGATTTCGTTATTACATTCCCCCGAGTGGTATGTACTGATAAATACCATTTCTATTAGACATGAACAACTTCATTCACATTCCCTTATATTAGCAACAAACTGATACATTCCCCCGAGATCTTAGGATTTCGTTATTACATTCCCCCGAGTGGTATGTACTAATAAATACCATTTCATCGTTATTACAACTTCTCTGGAAAAAGTGTGCTTGTGGTATACTCATATGTATGTGTGCGTACACATTGACATGTCTAATAGAAAAAATGTTTTGATTTGTCTGTACTATTATATACATCCATGAAATGGTCTAATGTGTCTACTTGTGTGTGTATACACTTAATCCCCCTGTATTTGAGTTAATCACCCCCTATATCGTGTATGTCTGGAATGCCCAATAAAAATACATTTTGTCTTTGTCTGTGTTGCTTTATGCAACCATAATAACCCCCGTACCATGTTCACCTGAATGCATTCTGATGAAATGCCATAACTGATATATGTCTATAGTATTACATACATACGTGTTCCGCATGCATCCTGTGTGTATGCATACTTACCCCAGTCCCACCCCCCATATGAGTTATATATACGTTGTAGTTTATATGTACTGTCATCTGTCTGTATGTACTGCTACTTACGACTTTTATTGTTGTTCTTTTGTAACATGGATAATGAGGGGCAAAATGTGAGGGATAAAATCTTTTTTTACCGTTGGAAAAGCTGAACCTAAGCCTAAAAAATAGGTAGATCTTTTTATACACTTGAACACAAACCGCCAATTGAACTCCCTATAAATCGGGATTCATCCATGCCGAAAAAAGGGGGAGAAACTGAATGAAAACAAAAAAAAATCTGTTAACGGCGTTTGTCAATAGTCATATATACTAGGGGTAAAAATGTCAAAAAAATCTAGAAAACAGTTCCTGAAAATGCGGTGGCCACCCCTGCAAATTCTGAACATTTATAGCCAAAAAACAAGAAGGCTTTTTTATTCTAGCTATTTAGCACAATTCCCCAATTTTAATTATATTATATTTTAACTTTAGTTTTAAATTAACTCCTTACACTTATTATATATAAATTTTAATTAAGTTTTAAAGTAATGTTTTGGGCATAATCCTACTTTGCTATGCAATAAATATGTTGATTGGATATTTTTTACAGAAATTATAGCGGATGGGTCAAATTGATTCCCAAATTTCACAAATGTCTTTAATAATCAAAATTATTATTGGTAGGTTTTTTCACATTAATTGAGTTATTTTTCTTACCAAAATGCCCTTCCACTTAATGAATGAAATAAATTTAACTTAATAATATATTAGAATATAAATATCAAATTTTCAATTAAAGAATTTTGGGAATATAATTCAGATGCCATTTTTTTCTAAAATAGACAAATATTTCCATATAATTAGGGCAACTTCTATGCAGATTTTATCCATAGTAAAAAATGAAATTTTGCAAATTATTATTGTTGATTTTTTCTTTCTAAATTATTATTATTATATATTTTATCTTCTTAAATCATTTTCCTCGGCACAAGATTTTTTTTCATCCCTTCTTAATTTATTTCAAATTTCATTTTTCTTTTCAATTTTCCATCCAATTTTTTTATTGTGCTCATGAGCACAGGTTGCTTTTTCATCCCTTCTTAATTTATTTCAAATTTCATTTTTCTTTTCAATTTTCCATCCAATTTTTTTATTGTGCTCATGAGCACAGGTTGCTTTTTCAGTTGCCATTGTTCTCAATTTTCGTCCCTCCCCGTCACCAATTTTTGCACCTCATTCCTTTAGGATTTTCAAAAGTTACATTTTCAGTTATGTACATAGGTATGTTTCATTTTCTTATTTTTCATGCATAGGACCCCAATATTCTATAAGGAGAGGTATGAAATTAACGAATTTCATACCTGTTTGTAAATGGTATATACCATTACAGAATTATCAGGAATTCGTTAAAATTATGATTTGGCTAATTTTATACCTGTTTGTATGTGGTATATATATTTACAAATTTATAATGTATGTGTTTAATACCCTTCACATACCTGAATTCATACCTGGTATGAACAATAACAACCGTACAATATACTTTTACATACCTGAATTCATACCTGGTATGAAAAGTTTAGAGAAATAGTGTGGCTTCATACTGGGTATTTAATGGGTATTTAAAAACTCATACCATATATTTAACGGGTATTTACCTAAGAAACGAAGAAGAAGCATAAGTAAAGATGTACATAAGAAAATCAGTCGCTGCAACAAAAAGTGGGTATTTTGCCAGCTTCACAAACTTAATTAACCAAATAGAAACCAAAACACATAAAGGAAAAAAACGCACAGGGCACAGGTTCTTATGCTTATTGTTATGGGGATAGACCAAAACACAGAAACGAAAAAAACTAGACATAGACAAAACCAAATAGAAACAAAAAAAATAAAAAATAAAAATAGAAACAAACGCCTTCAGATGCAGAAGGCAAAAAAGAAAAGAAAAAAAAAGGTATTTCTATTCTGACTTCGCAGAAGCAAAAAACATGAGGAAGATGAACCAACAGCGGACTCAAAATAAAAAAAAGCAGACATAAAGAAACCCAGATGAACGACTCAAGATGAAACCAAAACATAGATGGAGAACGAGAGAGGATGCAGACGTACGGAAAAAAAAAAACAGATGAGAAAGATGAAGAAACAAAAATCGGGTATTTTTTCAATGCCCTAAAAAATCAAGAATGGAGAAGGTGAAGAAACCTTACCGACCTGCTATGGAGAAGAAAGACGGCTGAAAGAAGGTGAGAAGAAAATCATGAAAAAAGATGAAGATCGTGTTCGCGGTTAAGAAGGGAAGTGCGCAGTTTTAGGGTTTTTTCCAAATTGATTGAATCTGAAAGAGCATTTCTCTTTTTTTTAATTATTTTTTTTTATTTTGAATATTAGAGGGTCAAAATGGTAAATGAGCTACAATTAATTAAAACGGGCTAGACTAAATTGAAAATTTTAAGGTATTTGGACAAAAGTGAAATATATGGGCTGATTTCAGCCCATTCTTATAGAAACCCGAGTAATTAACCACTAGTACAAAAATTTTGAATAGATCATGAAAGTTTGTAAACTCTAATAAGAAGATAAAAGATGATAATAGTACTTTTAAAAGAATAGGAATAAAGTGAAACGAAAGTTAAAAAAACATAAAAAGTTAAAAATGCAATTTAACCTATTTTTGGTTTTTAGTTTACATATTGAAAATTAGAGGCTCTCCAATGTATTTCTAAAAAAAAATTATAATTTACTTTTAGGAAAAAAACTCATTTATACCTCCAAAAACTTTAGAACTGCATCACTTAAAACTTCAAAACTAATAATGGTATCAATTAAAATCTTAAAATTTCTAAAGTGAATCAATTTAGACCGTTTTAAAACTGTTGAAATCAAATGGAAAATAATTTAGACCATTTAGAAAGAAATTATGTTGAAATCAAATGGAAAATAAACAAATTTCATTAATATAAGTGATTTTTCATCTTTCTCGTTTGCTTCTATATTTTTGTACTTATTCATGAAGAATTGAGTGAAAATTTTTCTTGTTACCTTGATATAATTTTGAGGGTAAAAAAAAATTTATTTAGGAAATGTTGAGCTGATTTTAAATGGAATGAAGTGAAAATAGTTATAAATCAACACCAAAGATGTAAATTGATTTACTCATGTAATTTTACTGTTTAAATAGATATAATTATTAGTCTAAAATCTTAATCGATAAAACCTCAAAGTTTAGGAGTATAAATTGATTTTTTTTTTCTCTTTACTTTTAAAAGGGTTGGGAGACAATCACCAAAGTGGTGTAGGGGAACACTCTTTGGTATTTTGAGGAGCTAAGCTTTAAGGAACTTAGAATTAGGCAAAGGCCTTTAGAGATGTGGATGAGAATAACTTCAACCTACAAAAGGAAAAACATGTATTTTAACAGTTTCTCTCTTACATCTAATGGTCTAAAACTATCTGTTTTACTGTGTCGGTCTCATCGAACAATTTCTTGGGTTGCAGACAAGAGACAATTAAGGAGCGGGAAAAAAAAAGATCATATCCTTGAATTAGTGGGAGTGAGTTTTAGGTGAAGATGGAAGAATAATGAGAGAAAGAATAGTGACTAAGGATATGAAAGGATCAAGAAATTAAACAATTGCATTTTGAACACTCGAGAAGATATTTACAAGTAAAAATGAAGAACATGTATTTTTTAAGGTAGTTGAGGCAAAGTATCGAAAGAGGAAGTTTGAAAATTTGGATTAGTTTTTTGTTTTATAATTTTATTTTAAATATACTCGGGTCAAAAATATTATATCCGAGCAGTGTTAGGGAAAAGGGTCGAGACAACCTTGTTTGACCCTTATACTCAATGAAAGCAGGATTCCTGGATGAACAATAATACTTGCTGCATAAGGAATCGACCTCTCTATACACCCCATTAAAATCTTACAATTAAGAAAGGAAGATAGAAAATGAAAAAAAATAAAAATAAAAATAAAAAATTCTCATATAGTTGTCAACATTTCAATGGTGGTAGGTAAGGAGATCATACCTACTGTGTGCAACCAAGTATTGTCCTTTCTCGATCCAATGGTTTTTTTTTTCTTTTGGCCATTCGTACTTATAATTTCAAGTTATAGATTTTTTTTTTTTTGAGAAATTATAATAGGTGATAAAAATGGTGGTCATATTTATAAACTAGTAGAAATACCCGTGCGATGCACGTGGTTAAATATTCATTTAGTTGGAAAAGGTTGAAAATGAACTTTATCATCCAAAACACATTCATGAAAAAAGTTATGAAAGAGAAAAAATATTAAAAATAGATAGGTGAATACAAAAAAAAATCATATGATTGAAATAAAAATTGTAAAGTAAAAGCTATAAAGAAAGTGACACAATAATAGGACAACTTATTACCTCAAGGGAAATTATTTGGTCTTTCTTGAAAGAGATTGATTACTGGAGAAAAACAATTACACTTCATAAGAATAATATATCTCGATGTTATAAAAAATTAAATATGTATTTAATGATCCGAACCTTCATTAAAGGAGAATCTCTTTATAAACAACATTCTTTGTATGTCTGGAAGACAAATTTGGATCCTCTAGTGATTTGATAAGAACTTTTGTTGTTGACATTGAAACTCCTCTTGATAATGCAACATAAAGTTGTCCATGTGAAAATACAGGTTCAGGAAGATATATTCCAACATTAGGAACAGTTTGTCCTTGTGCTTTGTTTATTGTCATCGCAAAACATAATCGGATAGGAAATTGTTTCCTTTTGAACTTGAATGGATACCCTTCGTCATTAGGTGGACTTAATGGAATTCGTGGTATGAAAACTTGTTTTCCTGCATGTTCTCCCATTGCTACTTCAGCATGTATTATGTTTTTTCCAAATGATCGACATATCATTCTTGTTCCATTACACAATCCATTGGATGGGTCTAAATTTCTCAATAACATAATAGGACAATTAACCTTTAGTATAAGCTTATGTGGTGGTATTCCATTTGGTAGCAAAGAATTTAAAAATTCTTCCTGATAATAGGCATTTGTATCATCCATTGCCTCATCAAAGCTTCTGAAGGTTTTAACTTCTCCTGGAAAGATATCTATCAAAAGTTCATTCAAATAATCAACATGATCATTTGTTGTAGCTAAAATTGCTCTGCTGGTCATGTATTCCATTGATGTAGCATGAAATTGTAGATCTGGATATATCTGTCTTATGAATTCCATTTCCATGTTACTTCCAAAATGTGGTATTGCAATTTCTTGAGGCAAGGTAATGATATCATCATTATAGGTAGGTTCTTCTCCATTTCCAATTCTTAAGATAAAATCTGCAAATGCTTTGTCATTATGTACCCTCATATTTTGTTTCAAATGCAATTGATGCATTTTATCCCAAAGATACGATTTTCTCAAGCTGATTGCAACAGTTTGTTGTCTTGTTCCTTTCGGAAGTACTGGAAGTACTTGACGAAAATCTCCTCCAAACACGAATACTTTTCCTCCAAATGGTAGAGTACAATCCATTATATCTCTTAATGAACGATCAACAGCTTCGATAGTATATCTTTTTGCCATAGGTGCCTCATCCCATATTATTAGTCTTGCCTTTCGAATTAGTTCTGCTGTAACACTCTGTTTTGACATATTGCACATTGTCGAATCAGTAGCTTGCAATGGAATTTTGAATCTGGAATGTGCTGTTCGACCTCCAGGTAATATCGATGCTGCTACACCAGATGTTGCAGTTGCCAAAGCTATCATTCCATTTGATCTAACTTTTGCTAAAAGTGTCCGATACAAAAAGGTTTTTCCAGTTCCTCCTGGGCCATCGATAAAAAATAGTCCACTTTTATTGCCATCAACTTTTTCCATGATGATATCATATGCAATTTTTTGCTCCTCATTTAATTTTGTTGATGCTAGAACCTCATCTTCATCTACTGTAATGGATTCTTCATCTCTTATCTCTGTCATTGAAATGAAGTCATCATCGAAGTTGTCTTTATGAACTGGAGGGAGATCGAATTGTGAAGTATTTTTCCCCATTGATTGGAGGAAGTAATTTAGGTTTTTCAAAACCAATTGAACTTGTTGTTCATTGGATAAATCATTTGATCGGTTATAGTCTTCTGCCATGGCTTCGAAAAATAAATTCCATAATTTTCTAACTTCTGTAGGTTCACAATATACCAACAAAGTAGCGAATAGTCTTCGAAATGCATACGGCATCTCAAGCAATTCAGCCTCTTTCAAACAATCAATCAAACTTTCATCAGATTCAAGTAGTCCTCTTATTTGTGATGTTTCTTTAAATGTACGGTACTTTTTCCCATCAACTGTCAGCAAATCATCAAAGGATGTTGGGCCTCTAACATTATTCAATAAGAGCCTTAGATAATACCTTTCTCCCTCAATTGGATTCGCTCCATTTATTCTTGCTATAACATGACCCCTTTTACGTTGTAGCCATTCTTTCAATCTTTTATCCCAGACATAGTACTCAGGAAATTCTTTGTACAATAATTTTCTCGCATCTTCATCTCTTTGGCATGTATTAAAAAATTCTGTCAACATTGTTTTAGATACATGATCAAATCCAATGAGTTTCTTTAGATTTTGGTTTTCCCAATAAGAAACAAATTGTTGATTTGGAAGATGTAATTGCAAGTTTATAACTGAAGGAGATATTTCATTTAGTCTGAAATCAAAAATTCTCCACAATGCTTCTGGTGCAGAAACCCACCTAGCATCTTGAAAGTTTTGAATCTCATTCACAGTAAAATCTTCATCATCATTTACTATCGAAACAGCTGCCCTATCATGACCTTTATATATATATTTGTACAAATATTTAACCGCCTTGATTGCAGAACAAATTTCTACATTTATGTGACAATTGTATCGTTGAAGAAGATATGGATTAAAAGGAACTACCCATTGATTATTTAACATGGCATTTCGAACGCATATCTGCGAATAAAATTTTAATATTTATTACTACTGTAGTTTTGGAATTAAGAAAAGAATCTTTTCATGCATTGACATATATAAAATTTGTAAATAATGTAAAAATTGTGCACCTGTGTTCCATTGTTTGTTCTCCGATATATTGGATACGAATCTTTTCCTTGCATAGTTTGAGAAGAATATGGTCTAGGATAGTGGAATCTGCATGTTCCATTCACCATACATGGGCTACTTTTTTTCAATGCTCCACAAGGTCCATGTATCATGTGTTTGATAACCAACTTATGAAGGAGTGGGTTTACAGCCTTATCAGGAATTTCAGCCGAAACATAGTTATCGTATTGATCTGCATTTGCTATTTTATACCCACTTTTAAAAATAATCAGAATATGAGCATGCGGCAATCCCCTCTTCTGGAATTCAATCACATATACATATGCTCCAACCCTTCCAAAAACTTCTTTTCTAAAAAGTTGGTCTTTAAGGTCTTGTAATTTTGCTCGAAAGATTCGAGAAGTAAGATCTGGTCTATCTTGAGGTTGTTGTCCCTCTAAAAGTTCATCTTTAATTTCTTTCCACTCAGAGTTGCAGGTCATAGTAATGAAAAGATCCGGCTTTCCAAATCGTTGTACTAAGGTCATTGCATCCAAATATCTACGTCGCATATCTCTTGGACCTCCAACAAAAGAACCAGGAAGTACTATTCGTTTCCCTACTTTACGTGCATCTGCTTCTCCTGAGTTAACGACATCAACCAATCCTTGGTATAACTCTGATCTTATTTGAGACTGTTGTGTTCTAAAAAAATCCAGTCTTGTTGTTTCAAGTTTTATGTACATGTCGACAGCAAATTGTTGAAACAAACGTCCAGCTAAGAGAAAAACTGATTTTGAAGTCGTTCTAATTTGAAACTTGAAGCAATAATATTCTCTGCATGAAATTCTTCCATGTTGTTTCTTTGCTAAACCTGAATATTAGAATTCAAATAATGTTAACATTTTAAAAAGATAAAGCATGAAATGTGAAATTGAAATATGTGAAATACGTTACCTAGATGTTCTCTTAGAAGGATTTGTTCAGGAGTTTGGAAACCACAATTTTCTGAAGTTTGACAATTTATAAATGATATCATCCTTTTCTCATTTGTTGTGCCACATCTTGTTATTTCTTGGTGCCATCCGGGTTCTCCTTTTGGAAATAACAATGGATATTGTAGCGAGTCATAACAACTAAAATAATGTTTAATCCTATGACGCTTTCCTGAATGGGCATGGATGACAATGTCTCTTTCAAAAGGTGAAGAATCTTGATTTCCCTCAATCCATATAGCAGCTACTTGATTTACAGTAGGTATGTTATAGACTCGTTGATCAACTTTCACATTACTTGCAATTTTTATATGAATATCTTGAAAATGGTCAAAGTCCTTCAATGATCGAAATACTTGTGCATAAGGATTGCATTGTAGTATATCAATCAACTTCTGTACTAAACGGTCACTAATGCCTCCATCTTGCATCACACCGATTCTATTTCGAATTTCATTGTCAGTGTCATAAAAATATAATTGGAAATATCTTGGTCTATCTTCTGGGAGGAAGGCTGGTAGATCATGATATATTTGTCCTTGGGCCCTAAATGTGTATACACCTTTTCTTGACGAAGCCAAATTTTTGTCCAAATTCACACCAAATGAAGTGAAAGAAAAAATGCTATTATATGCTCTAATATTCTTTCTAAACATGATTCCATCATCGTCTAAATTCAAATATAGTTTAAGCAATTCATCTGGAATCATAGCTGGGGAAAGTCGAACTTGTCCATTATAACAGCAAAACGTTGGTGTTTCGTATTCAAATCTTGTTGCATTACAATAGGTACATGGAGACATCCTTTTCAATTCATGAATGAGTGTGTTTTCATTGTTCAAAGCAAAATCTGTTTTAAATACGAAACATAATATTTTAAATTATCGATATAATAAAGAAAATTTAAATCAAATATATGAAAAAGGTAAAAAAATAAAAATAAAAATCATACCTACTATTGTTGTTTCGTTTAGCAGACTTGTGTTAGGTGTATTTTCCATTCCAAGATCTCTATTTTGAAAAGCTATTTTTGCCAATGCAATTTTCTTTGTATTGGCTGACTTTAGGATTTTTTCTCTTCGTTTTTCAATTGACAATTCTGCATACTTTTTTCTTTTCCGTGCATTTGCATTTGCCTTTTGTTTCTCTTTTTGTTTCCCTGTATAAGAAATTAACAATCATACGTTATAGGTATAAAACAATTATATATATATATATATATATATATATATATATATATATATATATATATATATATATATATATATATATATATATATATATATATATATATATATATATATATATATATATATATATATATATGTTTGAATAATGTTATGATACCTTTTCTTGAATAACTTCCTTCATGTTCATAGTTGATGACGGAATTTGGATTCATCTCCATTGTATCTAAAAATTGAAAAACAAATTAAATGTACATTACATAGAATAAAATAAGAATAAAAAATTAGATGAATTAATTTAAAGAATACATTCATACTGTTTTCCTTCAATGAATATATTCATATTATTTTTTCGTTATCAATAATGGTCTTATAAAAGCTGTATTCTTTCGTAGTCAAGATTGATGAATTAATTTACTCTATGAATCTCTTATTTGGTACAATCTTGTGTATGTGATATATTTTTGGACCACATATGCGAAAAAATTATACTTAAAATATGAACCAGTAAACAATTATGTTACTTTTTTTTTTGAAATAAAACAATTATGTTACTTATATAAACTTGACTTATAAATCCAATTTTTTTGTTTACTTTTGACATTTGGTCCCCATTAACATGCTTGGAAGGCTTTCCTCTAGTCTATCTTTTTTATTTGTTCCATTTCTTGGATGGAGTATCTTCTTTCCTAAAAAAAAAAAAAAAACAAAACAAAAAAACCATGCTACTTTTTTTTTTTTTTTTTTAATTTACCTATATCTCTCTTGTCTTGTTGATTTATATATAGTTTGTATTTATTTATTTATTTTTACATTATATAAGATTTTATCATTGCCGCTCTTTTGACCTTTTTTTTTAATTCTGTATTTTGATAGCTTATTTATAAGCGGTTTTTTTTAAATTTTATTTTAGTTAGAGATAATACAGTATGAATCTTGAATTATTGAATACGCTAAAATTATTATATTTTGCCTATGGGTATTTTAGTCCTAATGCAATATTCAAATACCCTAGCTATATGTGAATGGTCATGTTTACAATATGTAAAAAGTTAAGTCATTCATGAAAATCTATTTAATTTGGCTATTCATTTTGTTTTCCCTTTTATAAATGACATAGCTGGCTTTTTCTTCATTTTTTTTTTAAACTTGTATTCCTTCTACAACCTGTTAATGTTAGAATTTTTAAGTTTCGTCTTTATCAACTCACTGTTTAAAAATGTATAATAGTAATGAAAAAAATGTTTATCAGTATATTAATTGTTAACCTAGGTTCACTTTAATAGGTAATTAGTTTTTTTATTAAAGAAAACAAAATTTTAAACAAGCCAATAAAGTGGATGAGACCAATCGATTTTACAACTGCAAAGGTTTAAGGCATGAAATTTAAAAATCAAAGGTTAAATTGATTAAAACCCAAAAATCTAGCCAAACTAAACTGAAGGACTATTTTTCAATTTCATATTTTATTAAATCAAGCTAACGAAATCAATGTTTTTTTTTTCTCTTTTGTTTTTAAGTGTTCTTTTATAATATCATAACATAGTAGGTTTTAAAATTGTTTAAATTTTTTTTTATATGAAAGATATTACAAAAACAAATTGCTAAAAATGAATGGAAAATAAAAATCTAAAAATGGTTACCAAACATGTCTTCAAACATAAAAAATGAAAACACAATAACAAAAAAGTTCAAAAACCAAAAAATAACAATAGATTATTAAACAATCACTTTATTTTTCAAATACATAAATCTTAACAATTTCAACCATTATTTATCCTGGTAAATCTTAACAATTCTAGTTATTTTTTTTTTTTTAAATAATCACTTATATGTACCTTATGAAAATGGACCACCCAAATTTGATCAACTAAACCAAACATAAAATACATAATCATTCACATTTAAGCATATTAATTATTTTTTTAAATAATCATTCTTTATATTTTTTTTAACGTTACTCAAGATGGCATCCCATCCCACCTATGTTTCTAAAATCAAGCATGAGAGCTTCATAACATTCACATTTTTAAATGCAAAACACCATAAAACAAAATGAATTTATAAGAATGAGAAAAACCACAACTGGGGTATATAATTGCCAATAGGTAAATAAATAAATATGTTGACTAAAAAAGTGGAAATAAAATACAGATTCTCCCGAAGCTAAATGATGAAATTCTACACACATCAAACTGTAGGGTAGTCTAGAACTCCATTAATTTAAAAACTTAATAGAACCCAAAAAACAACTAAAAATAAAAGATATGATTTGTTTGAAATATTTAGAGAATAAAGATAAAATTAGCAAGAAAGAAAAAATCTAAGATAATTTGTTTCAAAAAACAGAGAGCCAAAGGACTAAAAAGAAAAGATATGATTTGTTTGAATTCCAAATTAAATATCATGTAATAGGTAAATTCATAAAGATGAAGATACTTGTAATTCAAACTTACCAATTTCAAGAAATTTACACAATCACTTATGGTAGATTTGGAATGAGAGCGAGAAGCACCCTACACCAAAGATCCATGAACTATAAATTAGAAATTCTCAGGAGGGCATCATCATACTATAGTTAAATTAAAAAATGGAAAACAAACGAATAAAAATTGAAGATGAATTTATATATAGTTCGTACCTGAGGAATTTGGTAATGGAGGAACCCAACAAAATTGAATCGATATCTTCCGTTGGAGTTGTAGAAGAAACGGTAGAGGAAGAAGAAACGACAGAGAATAAAGACCCTAGACCTATTTTATCCAACCAAAACCAAAAGGCAAAAACTGAATTAGAAATCTCGATTTAATAGAACCCAAAAACAACTAAAAAATAAAAGATATGATTTGTTTGAAATATTTAGAGAATAAAGATAAAATTAACAATCCATCGATGAAAAAGAAAGAAAAAAAATCTAAGATGATTTGTTTCAAAAAAACAGAGAGCCAAATGAACTAAAAAGAAAAGATATGATTTGTTTGAATTCCAAATTAAATATCATGTAATAGGTAAATTCATAAAGATGAAGATACTTGCAATTCAAACTTACCAATTTCAAGAAATCTACACAATCACTTAAGATAGATTTGGAATGAGAGCGAGAAGCACCCTACACCAAAGATCCATGAACTATAAATTAGAAATTCTCAGAATGACATCATCATACTATAGTTAAATTAAAAAATGGAAAACAAACGAATAAAAATTGAAGATGAATTTATATATAGTTCATACCTGAGGAATTTGGTAATGGAGGAACCCAACAAAATTGAATCGATATGTTCAGTTGGAGTTGCAGAAGAAACCGCAGAGGAGGAAGAGACGACAGAGGAAGTTATACGATTTTCAATTGTGCCCATTCAAATCGTGATTTCATGAAAAGGTGCCATATATATATATATATATATTAATAAAAAAATCTGGAAAAAAATTTTACTATTATTTTTTTAATCTATTACGTATTTGATGATTATTTTTTTTTTATCTATAATTGTGGATTTTTTTTTTTTGAGAAAATTGTGGATTATTTTTATTACTTTATTGTGTATCTATAATTATGAATATATATATATATATATATCTTTGATTAGTTGAATGTTTTTTCTAATAATATACCTTATTTAAAGTTTTCTAAGTGGTTCTATATTTTAAAATTTAAATTTAGTTTTTGAAGTATTTACACAGTTTGTAATTTTTTTCCTCAAATTTAATAATTACATTGTTTTCTCATTATTATTATATTAGAATCTAATCTCCCAAACCATTTTTTTTATATAATAACCAAATAATTTTTTATACATATAATGTTTAACTAAATCTACAATAGTTGTCCTTCTAAAAAAAAATCTACAATAGTTGTGAACAAAAAAAAAAATGAAATCTACGACGAAGATTTGTCTTTGAGATTTTGTTGACGGTTTTTTAGGATTTTTCATTTTTTTTATAGTCAGTAGTTCTTTATTTTTCATTTAATATATATCATAATGTTTTTATATATTGACTATCATTATTATTATCATCGTTACATTTTCCGTTTATGATCGTACGACTAAAATTAGAAAATTATGAAATACAGTTAATATCATGAGAGTTGATAAATCAAAAACTCATAATATTGAAAGAAATATAATATATGTTATTCTAATACACCATAATATGTTACAAACGAATACTTATAATATTAAGAACATATTTGTCTAAAAAAATATTAAGAAAATTAAGAAATTTACAATATAATTGGACATTTCATGCCCACTAAAGATCGTTTATGATTATGGCACTCAAATAAGAAAACTACTGAAAAACTAAAAGTAGCAAAGTCGAAATATGATAGTTAACATTACATGTGGATCGTTTAAAGTATTAAAAAAAAAGTGAAAAATATATTAAAAAAAAAACTTTGAAACTATCTTTCTATTTTAATTTTTTTCTTAACATGTAAAACTTCAAGAGCGTCACATTCTTCAACTTGAGCTTTATTGATCTCTTGAATAACAAAATGTCCCTTTGATCGATCTCCTTCAGACTTCTTGTCCATGCGAATGAGGAACTTGTAAGTTTTTCCTTGTGCGAGGATGAAATTGCGATAAATTTTAGAATCCTCCTTCTTCATCTGAGCTTGGTATACGACAAATATAAAATGTTAGGTAAAAGTTTAGAGGGGATTTATTTAAGAAATAAATTCATGCTTCTTATGATTACCTCCAAAATTTGGGTTGCATAATGGGAAACACTACATCCAACTATGACTTCTGCAGCCTCAAAAGCAGTTATATGTGCAGTCATTTGCCCATCAGAAATTATAAGCTTTAGCATATATTTTCTAATGAATTGGACAAGATCGTTGCAATTGTTACAATGAGTCATTTTCTGACTTCCATTGGGGTAAACTCTATGGTTGCAAAGTTTGCATTTCTCAAACCATGGATTGTCTTTGTTAACTATCTCGACAATTGAGGCAATGATAGAACAATATAAATCATCAACTAACCCATGAATAATATCTTTGATGCTTACTAATTTTGCTCTTTCCATTTTTTTAGAGGGAGGAATAAAAGTAGACATGTTTGTATGCTCCAAAAGAATTTCCCTCCTACAAAAAAATAGTAGTATAAATGTAGAGGTTAATTTTGGAATAAATGCAAATTTCAAAATTAGAGATATATGGACAAATACCTTTTTTTTAAATCTTTTGAATCTATAAAATTTGGCTGAATTAAAATGTTGCTCGTCACTGTTGTTGTCATGCTTAATTCTCCTAACATAAGGAAAAAAAAGTTAAATTAAAAATTCTTCTCCCCCTTATATTAATGTTATATCTTACTGTTATATTGAATTTTTAAAGCTTACCTTCATACATATCTACCTTAAGATTGAATGCTAAAATTATTGGGTTGTGAATAATTTGTTCTTCTAATTCTGAACCTTCATTGGTAGCCAAATCATTCCATAGCGTCAGTTTAATTGGCTTGCAACTACAAAATAAATTACCACATGTTAACATAAAACAACCATGAAATAATTAATTTTTGTATATAAAACATACATTGACATAGTTGCTAACCTTTGCTCTATCAAAAATATTTCTCTCTTCATCATTGTTTTATTGTTTGAATTTTTTATTTTTATTTCAACCATGGATCTCACAGAGAACGCAATTCCAACAAAATCTGCACAAATAGGTAGAGAATTAATTAACATGAAAACAATCTGTATAATATCTAAATTTACTGTAACTTTTTTCTGTAAAAAAATGTTACCTATCGTTTTTCCTGTCCTAACAAAGGATTCCATCTCAGAAAATTGGATGAAATTATACTTCAAATTATGAAGAGGAAATGGTCCTTCAATTTCTTCTATCATCGTCGATGAAGACAGAGTCATTTCAATTTCTTCATTTACATTTGCATATTTGGAATTCACAGTTTTCACATTTCCATTTTCAATAAAATAAGATTTATTCCTTAGAATACCATTTCCAATGGTTTCTATAACTTCGTTGAACATTACTGCTTGAATTTTTGATCCCTGAAAACACAAGAAATTGAAGAAATTTTAAAATTTTGATTTTCACGGTGTATCTCACTCATAGAATATTAGTTAAGATTGTCAATAAGTTAGTTTCCATATATGGATACCATAAAGATTTAACAAAAAAACCAACATTTTCTCTCTCACACACTAAACTCGTAAGATATAATCCAGTAAACTATGTAGAAAGTGTAAGGTGGAACATGACTTAAATCAGAGAAAAAAAAAATACTTATCCATGATTTGTATTGCTAAATTTGAATAACAATGGATAAATACTAACATTTGAAGATAAAAATGTTACCTCTTCATCGGCGAAAATAAACTTTTGTATTCTCAAAGCGTCATTCTGACACGATTCAATGTTTCCTTTACGAAGAACGAAAACTTTTAACTTCCATTCTCTTTGAAAGGCTTTAAGATCTCTTATAAAAGAAACCATCTTCTTCTCATTTGACATTTTGAAAAGAAAGTTTTGGCCAAAGGAAAACAAAATGAGTTGTATTTAATGGGTGAAATGATGTGTCTAATGATTTGTATTTAATGGGTGAAAGGATGTGTCTAATGATTTGTATTTACTTGGTGAAAGGATGTGTCTAATGATTTGTATTTACTTGGTGAAAGGATGTGTCTGTATGTTTGAAAGGATGTGTCTATATGAATTTTAAATTTAATTTACAACCATTTTAAAATAGAATTAGTTGTATTTATTTTGTGAAACGATGCGTTTGTATAAGGAATTTAATATAAACTTAAAGAAAAAATTCAGAACAAAATAGCAGATGTGAACCGTGTTTGTATAAGGAATTTAATATAAACTTAAAGAAAAAATTTAGAAGATGTGAACCAACTAAGGTACTCCCTTAGGTATGAAATCAAGAGTCATGAGGTGTTTTTGTCATAGTTGACTAACAATGAAGCCTTTCCAACAAAATGACATATTTGGCTCAGTTACAAAAAGCCTTATTCTCTTCATTTTCGCCGTCGGTAGCTTCATTCCGTCACTTCCGATCGCTGGTTTCATCGAATGTCGCCACAATGGATGAAGTATTCACTCAAACATGATTGTTGCCTGCCATCTGGGATTGCAAATAGTACTATCGGTTTCGATGGCCTGACATATGGAACATCGCATCTGAAGTAGCATCTGAAGTACCCCTTCCTCTCCAACTGCAATATGTCTCCACGCTTTAAATTTCACATGTTTGAATCCCCAACAGCAACGGTTTCCTTTTTTTTTCATAAATTTAATACATCAAGAAAATCCTCTCCTTCTTCGAGGAGCAGCAATAACAATTTAAAAGAGGATAAAATCCTTAACTTCTATAGCCGCTTTTCTAACAAGATAAGAGAATGATAATGAGCAACAAATAAGCCGCAACCCACAAATTGTTGCAAGAGACGAATAGTCATGCATATTCATCATACGAATAGGTTCTCCAACAACTTCTAACTTGGCTTAGATTAACATTTAATTTCATAAATCTTTAGAACATACGAATCATTTTTGCCTTAGAATACTGAAAATCATCCATACTTCGACAAACTGACTTACCTACTTGCACATATATATGAATATGGTCCAACCTACTCACCAGAGAAGCTAAGTGATGCACATTGCAATCTGGCTTTTAAAAATAGAAGACGAAAATAAAAGCTACACAAAAAAAATGATTAAATCAAATACTTAAAGAGAAACAAAAGGTTAATTTCTTTGAACTTTTTAAGCCACATCTCTCCTCCAGAGTTTCAAAATCAACAGGAAAGAGAGAAAATATAATATCACAATCAAACCAAAGAAACATTCACAACATTCATCGAAGTGCTTATGATACCATATATTAATGTCCATACCTTCTTCTTTGAGATTAAATAATCAAACTCCTGAGATTAATGGCTTTACTTTCTCCTCTTCCGCCATTTCTTCAATGCCATTCCTTCCAGAGACGCCATTCGCTAACGCACAGCTTAGCTGTTAGCTTCCTTCTTCGTTTTCCTCTGTTTCGTTTGGCTTTGGTTTTCTCAGGTCTATCTCCGAATCGTCCTTCATATCGTTCTTTTCCGGAATCTTCCGCGGCGTTGTCGTTGGCGTCGTGCTGATCATCGCTCTTGCTCGTGCCGGGAGTGTTCGCTCCAAGCGTCGTTCTGATTTGGTATCTTTTCATTTCACTTCTTCTCTTTTCATGATTTAGGTGACGATTATTGCGACATTTGCAAGGATGACGGCTCAGGATTCGAGAAAAAAACCTTCCGAAAGAGTTTTACGCAGCGGCAAAACAACAACAAAAGGTTGATGAAGGCATCCTTCCGAAAGAGTTTTATCCGTCCTGGGTTGTATTTACGCAGCAGCAAAACAGCGACAAAAAGGTTGATGAAGGCATCGACGGATTTGAGGAGAAGAAGAGTTTAAATAGAATCGAAGTCTTGAGAAAACAGATTGAAATTTTCTGGGAAATTAGGGTAAAAGGGCAAAGTAGTCATTATAAAAAATGTTAGGGGCAATAAGGGAACGTAAAAATTCTCCCCTCTAAGCCCCTTTTATATATAGTAGAGATTTCTCACATATAAAAATAATTTAAAAATATGACAATTTTTACTCATGAAAGGTATAAATTATTCAATAAAATGGTGAACTCAAAATATATATATATATATATATATATATATATATATATATTCAATAAAATGGTGGTCATATTTATAAATTTCTCACATAGAAAAATAATTTAAAAATAAGTCTTCTAGAACTAACCATTCTTGGACTGATCAAATCCCTAGAGGGGTATGTAATTGGGTCAAATCTGACCATTCAATCTTTGCCCTAGTGGCGTCATAATACGTATTATTTTTTTTTTTAAATGTGGGATCTAATTTTTTTCTTCAAGTCATTAAACATTTTTTTTAAGACTTTTTCGAAGGCATTAAACTTTTTTATACAAATTTAAGTTAATAGATGATGTCTTTATATGGTTTATGAGATTTATAAAAGATATTGGAGATATTGACGTATCCATGAATATTTTCATTCTTACCTAGCCCATAACACAAATCATAAAAACTATTCATTTATATGAACTTTTTAGTTTTACTTTTTATTTATTTATTTATTTATTTTTTGACAACATGTAGGGGTGGTTTTATGTCAACTGAGTCATGATTTTGTTCACGAGCCATATTTTTCTTGTATATTAAATATCAATCTCACCCTAACTAGATCAGCTCAAAACACCATGGCTGCCAATCAAATTAATATATATATATATATATAATAATAATAATAATAATAATAAAATCCATCTAGTTATGAATAGGACAACTTCTATTTTTGACAATGTTGCTTGAAGATCCAAAAATCTTCAAAGCATCAAGAATAAATGAGGGATGATTTAATTTTGAAATGTCAAGTCACCATTTTAGTCTTTAATTTCATTTTTTTTTAGTTCAACAACATTTGGAGTGAGAGATATTCGAATCTCTGACTTATTGACGGAAATTACTTATCAATTACCGTTGAACTATGTTCATTTTAGCATTACTGGTATTAACTTGATTGAACAATTCTGAAATAGTATAATAGTCAATTGAAAATGGTTGCATCAAATAATAGAGTTTTTGTTTTCAAAAAAGATATTTCACTTTATATTTTTCCTACTGTAGATTAGTACTGTGGAAGAGAATCAAGAACAGAATTGTCCAAAAAAAGAAAGAATTATTTTAAAGATCCAAACATTGTTGTTTCTCAAAAGTAAAATCAAGGCCTAAATCATTTGTACTGTCCAACAACAGACATTCTGGTTTCTTGATTTTTCAGCATAATTTGGTTTATATTATTTCTAGACCTTTTCTTTTTCTTGCCATGTCTTTTTCTGTCCTTTAAGATTCTATTAGCTTTTGGTGAAAAAATAACTTTTGGAGAAGACTGTTTCCAAAAATGATGGCTAAAGTTAGCCAAAGTCAATTTTAACCTTACTTATTTGAGCATAGTTTAGTTACTTGTACTAATGACCAAAAGGTTTGTGGTTCGAATCCCTTACCTCTCTATATGTTGTAAAAAAATGTGTAGATTCTAACTTCCGACCTTTTATAAAGTTTTTATTAAATTACATCATAAACAAAAATATGTATTGAATTGATACCTCGCGGTTAGATTCACAAACTTCTACCAATAAATCAAGAAAAATTGAAAAGTATCATACTTGTTTAAATTTTAAAGTTGAATTTGAGGAAATTAAAACTTTATTATGATTCACTCGACTAAATAAATACTAATTCTAAGGTGAAGATGAATGTTTTTTCCATGGTTTCTCAAAAATTATCTTCTCTTTCAAAGCGACATATTCGATTTTCATTTTTGTATTTTGTTGTTGTTTTTTTATTATTTTTTAGATTAACAAAGGTGAAATTCAAACATCTAACCTCTTAGTATATGTCTTATCCAATTGAACTATGCTTAAATTGACATATTTGATTGAAAAATTGAGGAATGAAAATAGAATTTAAACTTTAAATATAAAATAATAAGGAAGGGAAAGGAAAAGAGTGGCAGAGAAGTTTTTGAACAATATATGATATAATTTGATTGCATAGAAATTAGAAAGATAGCAAAAAGAAGAGAAAATATCAAAAGCATAACTGAATTTTCTAATTATATTTTACAGTTTTTTTTAGGAGAAGAAAAATATCAAAACCAGTCCAATGGTGAAGAAACTTTAAAACATTCTGACCTTATCCAAAATATCTGAGAGAATTTATATGATTTCTTTTCAAACAAGATTCCAATGGGATTATAAAAGTCTTTTGAGTCCATTTTACATATATATATATATACCAAATGTTCTTAACATTTAGTGTAGGTTTAGATTATACTCTTGGATTTCAAAAGTTTCATTGTTACTTTTTTATAAACTTTGAACTTGTTTCAAAACAACCCTTCTATTAACTTGTATCTTAAAAGGGCATAATATTGAATTTTTCATGATGTTTTTTATAATGTATACTTCTTTTAAGAATAATTATTTAAAATGTTATATGATTTTAATTCAAATTTATATTTTTTTTTCTCTAAATTATTTGTAAAGTATCAGAAGAAACAACAGTTATAATAGATGGTAATTGGGGGGAAAAAAAAAAAACTAGTATTAATTTTTTTTTTAGGAAAATAGTTGCATTAAAAAAAAAAAAAACCCTTATCCATTTGAAAAATGAGATAAATTTTGGTTGTGTAAGAAGAATACTAGATTTATGAAATCAATCTTAATTTCTTGAATGATGAAATTGACATTCTAAAATTTGTTAGAATTAAGTGTCTAATTCTAAAAAATAAAAATAAAAATAAATAATAAATAAACTAATTTTAAAAGCCTACTCGAAACAAATTTTGTAAATGAATGTGTTCTAAAAAGTCAAAAATTCGAATAATTACAAAAAATAGCTTAGAAAGACATCTTAATTAGAACAAATGTGTGAATTAAAAGAAGACTAGATTCATACTTTTTTTTCAAACAATAACAAATTAATGAATATTATTTAAAAAAAAACAAATTAATGAATATTTATAGTAAACAGATCAACACTTTTAGGCTTATACAACAAGCCCAAACTAATTAAAATACTTTTTTTTTTTTTTTTGAAAACATTAAAACACCTTCCTTTTAAGTCTTTAACAAAACTAAAAAATCAAAAGTTGTATCCCTAGAATTAGAAAAGAGTGATAAAGAGATGAAATCTCAATTTATCCTTCATTTTCTAGTGTTCAAATTTGTATAGATTTATGAAGTGATGGAACTACTTGGGGTGAAAATACATCCAAGTTAACCCTACATTTTGTGAACTAACAGTGCTGTAAGATTCTAGTGAAACCCAATTTTACTATAACCCAAGGAGGATGGAAAACTTCAACTTGCTCATGCAACATAGTAAAAATTTTAATAAAATCAAAATTTACAGTGTAATCAACAGCATTTACTTCATGAGATCTAAGAATACAAAGGCATTCCAAAGGCTATGCAACAACATTGATGGCAGAAGGTTCCTAGTCCTTGCAAACACAGTACCCATCACCACCCCAAGCAGTATCAGAGGTAGCATCCTCTGCATATTGAAATGTGCCAGAGCAAAGGCTACTGAACTCACCAAAATAGAGCACCATACCGGCATGTATTTCGTCAGCGACGGTAGAAGGAACCCTCGGAACACAATCTCCTCCCAAATGGGGGCACAGACGGACACAACCACTGCATAGAGTGCCATTGCCACCGGGTCCCTAGCAACGATTGATTGCTCGACACTTGAGACGGTAACTGGGGCTGAGGGAAGAATGGGCAGCAAGTTTAGATTCACCTGTGAAAGACGGTTTACGAGTGGAAACATAAGGCAGCCTATACCAACATCGAATTGCCACTTCCCTTCAAAGCTGAATTTGAACCAGCCGGGAGGAAGGGGATGGAATCTTGAGAGGCAGCGATGCAGAATCGCCATCCCGGTAAGCCCTTCGGCCACATCCGTAAGAAGGCTGTACAAGGCTTGCCCTCTGTACGTCATGAATTCCTTTCTGTATCCTGCTGTATGGGCTATTATTGGAATTATCCATGATCCGATTACCCAAAATGAGGCAACCCAGAGAAGCATAACCTACATCACCAGAAAACTCAATTCCTTTAATTTGTTTCGTTCTGTTAATTTCACATCACTTGCTAATCCAAATATCATCTTCCTACAGGGCTCACTTTAGCAACCAGTATACTTGACAAATATATGAGTCAAACTTGATGTTTCATCTTAATACCTTAAAATGTATCGTGATACTAAAAGAGACAGCCATATTTAAGAACACGTGAAAATTTCAGCTGCTCAATGCTCATCATGTACATCACATATCACATATAGCTTACATAAGAGGAACGAAGCAGGACAAAGTTACAAATGAAGAAGACAGGGGCATCACCTGAACAATGGTTTTTGCTGTCCATGGAACCACCCAAGGCTTTGTAACAAATATTGCTTCAATAGCCTGAAATAAAAGAAATAAAAACAAATTATTAAAGGCAGTAATTTTCTTGATCACACGGTGAGTCACTAAATTTCCTAGTCCGGAAAGGAATAGTCAGATGTTCAAAGATAAGTTTTCTTCTTTTAAGTTCTTTTGACTTTTGGTACAATATAATGCCTCTTAGTAGTGTCAAATCACACTAAATTCTTTTGTAATTACAACCTTTTAATCTATTAACAATTGGAAGGATCTCAGTTAGTTTTGTGGGGAGGGGTTTTCTCTGCCCCTTGCCCTTAGGCTGTTCTTTTGGTTTCCAAAATGGAACATACATCTTTATTTCTTATAAACAAATTTAAATAGATAGAAAACTGATCAACTAGAATAATTTGCAAAGGAAAGAAAGGTTTTACAAAAATGTTAAACGAGAGGCACAACAAGGATTTAGCACAGTTAAAGTGAATAAATCCCAACCAGGCCACCATGGGTGTACAGTTAACGAGAAATTTTTCACTCTTAGTAATTTTAGAGAAAAACACAAGGATCTCGGTTTTTCACAACAACAGCAACAACTAAGAAGAAAAAACCCTCCAACCTCAGTTCCAACTGGGTAGCAACAATTTAAATAGTAGAAGAGGGAATTTCTTAGTTCAACTAAGAAGAAATACCCTCTTGTGGCTCCTATGAGAAACAAAGGGGCTGATAAAACAAATTTGGCAGTGGATTTTCTTAGTTCAAGGCCTTCAGGTAACGAGGAGGGATCTCTAAAAAGTAGAAGAGGGAATTGGGAAACAAGAATCAAAGATAGGTTTTTCTTTGTTGTTTGATGCCACTCAAATGGGATAATCAAAACAGATGTGCTGGGCAAATTAGTTTTGACAGATTCCTTTTTTGAAGAAGAAACATGGATTTACTTGATAAATGAAATATACAAAAGAGGGGGAAAAAACTCCCAAGCCACCAAAGGTGGATTACAAAAAACATCTCCATCAAGAAACTAGAGTAGTAGGGCTAAAGGCTGTAATCATTAAAGGATGCTGAGATTTACACCAGTATAAAGCAGTCAAAAGAGCTAAGTCAAAAAAGTTCGTACAAGTTCCTTTGTTCCCCATTTTTCTGATAGGTGGCAACGTATCAATGATAGTTTGCTAAAATTAAACTTCTTAAGGTGCTAAGCAAATAAATGATAGTAACATAATATTCTAATAAATAATAGGCAGTAAGATATCGTTTAATCATTTAACAGAATAAATGATAAATGATATGTTACTTCTTCGGTCCCTAGTATTCTGATAGATAGTAACTTGTAATAATAGTATGGTAAATTGAAAGGTAAAAGAAAGACAGTGAGGGCTTAAGTGGTTGCTTGCTTTGTTGGTTGATGCTACACAAAGGAGAAAATCACAAGAAAAGCGCAAGGCAAATAAGGTAGCGCAAGTTCCTTCGGCCCTTATTATTCTTATGGGATACATAACAAATCAATGTTAGTTGGTAATTTGAAAGGTGGAAAATAAAGAATAAAAAGGCAAAGAGGGTTTGTCCACATGAGCACTTATGTGAATCACCATAGGATTATCTTCACAAAGACAAAATGCAACTACAACTGCCTCTTGCTAGAGGCATTTGCCATCATAGCCAATGGCTTGAAGGGAAGAATACCACAACTCAGGCATTGCCATAGGCTAACACTTGGTGTTCACTCTATAAATTCTCCTACGAACGGTAAAAAGAATTTGGTTAAATTACAAGTTTAGTCCCTGATCTTTAAGGTTTATGTCTATTTGGTCCCTGAACTTCAAAAAGTATCTAACAGGTCCATGAACTCTCAATTTTCTATCCAAAAAGTCCTTGAACTTTTAAAGTGACTAATGGGTCAAGGATCTACTAGACACAAATTTGAAATTTTTGAGACCTATCAACCATAAAATTAGTACCTACTAGACACAAAATTGGAGGTTCAAGGAACTATTAGACATTCTTAAAGTTCAAAGACCTATTAGACACAAAATTGAAAATTCATAGACCTATTAGACACTTTAAAGTTAAGAAACCTTTTAGATACAAACTTAAAAGTCGATGGACTACACTTGTAAGTGTAATTTACCCAAAGAATTTTAAAAGGAATATTTTCATCTATATTTTTATAATGATGATGAAAAAAACAATAATTTTTTCTTCTTGTTGTTATTGTTAACTTCAATAAGCCCTTTAAAGGAGGAACTAACCAAAGTAATTACATTTTTCTAACCCAAAAAAAAATAAAATAAAATAAAAGTCACCACAATCAATCAATTTACAAGATGACGGAAACCCGAGAATCCTCCAACCAAGGGTAATTTAAAATACAAGTAAGAAATCTACAAAATACTACACACAATCAAGTGAAGTTGTCACATTTATGAGACAATTGTTCAAGCAAATCCTCCAACTCCCACCCTAATACCACTTTTGAATACTATAGAGTAGAGAGAAAATAGAAACCTGCTGCCTTTTAACATGATGCAAAGTAAAATAAAACGTTACCAACCTAAAATGAAGAAAGAAAATAACTCGAAAGAGCCATATCCTAAAACAAGCAACAACCTGTTTTCTCGGTCATGTCCTTTAGTCAACTGTTTTGATTAGTAAGTATGGCTTAGTGCAAAGTTTGATCAACTATATGAAAAGCTGAAGTAGTTACACATGTTTTATCAAATGTTCACAGAAGGACTAAAGTAGTTAAATTGAGATCTGACATAGAATAAGTACACTTGGTCCTTATTTTATTTCGCTGGGTGACACAGTAGTCTTATTTACCTCATCCAGTTTTCTTTCCACAAGTTTTAATTCCCTATTTCATTCATACGAACATACATATATCACTCGGGAATTTAAGTAAACAGGATACAGAACTAGCCTTTAGGAGAATGAAGAAATAAATTTCCTTTAAAATTGAAGAGCATAAAGTTCATTCAAATGATGACATTTACCTTGTATAAACTAGACACCCAATCTTTTCTCTTCTCACTGGGTTGACTGACTTCGGGGGTTGGCACCAGGTCTTCTGCCAATTTGTCTTCCACAGACTTGGACTCAAAATTTTCCGGTGAGGACTCTTCACGCCGAAAGCACAGAATCTCCCATTTCTTGAAAGCAAAAACAATTCAACAGAGAAGAATGAATAACCCTCCAGTGAAAATTCTACTAATCCAATTTCACGATTCAAATGGAAAAGAATCATATTGAACTGAACTACCACTTTAATTAATGTAACACAGAGAAGTTCAGAAAAAGCTTCAAAATCAAGAAAAAATAAAAGACACCCACCCAATAGCCATACATCATTCCTTATTCAAAGCAACATATAACACATTTAACTCTACAGCCGGTGAAAAAACGAAAACCCCTTTTCAGAATTCATCATTTCTCGACATAACATAAACCACAAATGCCCATTTCTCTTGTGGATAGATAGAGAGAGAGAGAACTAACATTTCTGCGGCGTCGGGAGAGAGTGGTTACGCAACGGATGCCTGAATTGAGAGGAAAACGAGGGAGCAGAGGCTTCAAATGAACCCTAATCGAAAACCTAGAATTGGGAGGGGCAGAGCGAAAGGAGAGGGAATGGCAACAAGGGTTTGTTGCAGTCGACATTGGGGAAGCACCGGATCAATCAGAATCCGGAAATAGTGAGGGAACCGATTACGCATGGGATGGAAGAGAACAATTCGATTAAAACAAAGAACCCTAAAATGGTTCTACCAGCTGCTCTGCCCTCGTCTTCAGCTCCCTCTGCAGGAGGAAAGAACTGGGAACGATGACGACGACGACAAAAGGCGATAACAAGCTGAGTGAGCACAGAAGCTTCATGAATGCAACGGGCTTTAGCTTTTACGTGGTTCGATTGAAATCGTCGTCGAATCGGCGATTTTAAAAACCCAGGCGTAGGCTTAAACACAAATCTACAATCCCTAATTTCTTCTTCCTTGTTTAATTTTATAAAACGAGGATTTTAGGGCAAATTTCTGTTCTACCTTCTAAGCAATGCTATTTAGCAATTGTTTCTTGCTTTTTTTTTTTTTCTTTTTTTTCTTTTTTTTTTTTTTTTTTTTTTGACAATATGAAAACAGGTTCGAAGTCGAGTAGAAAAATAAATGAATCATAAATTTTGTCTTTTCAAGTCAGGTTAAGATGTCGAGGTCTCAATTGAATGGAAACGTGTCGATGGCAATATCAACAATAGATATTCCAGAAAAATATTCAAAACAAAAAAAATAAAAAATAAATATTTAAATTAACAAATAAATGTTTTACACTTTTAAAATAAATTAAAATACTTATGATAAATATTTTGTTTACATTTTTATCAATTTTTTTTACGATATAATGAAAATGTCGATCCATGAAAATGTGGAAATGTTGATGAAAATGTCGACATGTCGATGGAAATTTAATACATTGTTTTTTAAATTTAACCGTTCTAAAAAGTTAATGTTAAAAAAAATCTCAAAGTTAAATTTTCAAGTATGAAATTTAAAAATAGAAAAGGTTTTTGAAATTTCTAAATTGAAATTTTTTTTAATGTTTAAAAGTTCTTTTTTTAGCATTTAGATAATGTAGATCCTAAAATTTTAGAGGCTTATTAGATATTTTTTAAAAAATTTCAAAACCTTTTAAATAGTTATAATTTAATTCATCTTCAATTAGAACTTTGAACTCTCAATTTTTTGATTAAAATAAAATAATGTCGATGTTGTTGAGTCACTTATGAGTGAACTTTACGTGAAAATTGGTGCATAAAGAGCAAATGAACTAGATAAAATAAAGGTAGGTGAAAAAAAAATAGTTTAAAATGCATTCAATTTGTCCACATTATTTTTCCCTTAATTAATGTTGATATTTGTGTCACGTTTTGTTAAATTATTTGTTTGTTAGTTTAACGAGTGGGTCACATCAATTAACCAATTCAACAAATGGTTATTGTCATAATCAATAGTAGCTATATATAAAAGTGGCTATAAAGGAGAATCTTTATCTACATTTTTTTTTTTGTTCTCTAATTTTCAAAAAGTACACACACATAAGTACATACATGTTGGCATATTGTCCCTCCTCAAACTAGCATGATCATTAAGTAATGAGCAACGGACAAAATGCAATTAGGGGTGTTCGGTTTTGTCCACTTTTGACTGAAACCGATAACCAAATCGAGTCATTCAATTAAGTCATCCAATTAAATGGAAGAAATCGAGATTTTTTTTGGGTTAAAAACTGAACCAATATATTTCAATTTCACATGCTTTGATTTAGTTTTTGACCAATCTATTGCCTCGATTACCTATCGACAACAATATATTGAGAAGTTGAATCCTCCATTTAAAAAAAACAAAAAAGTTGAGGAGATTGAAGAGAATGAGAAGATCGAGAGTTTAGCGACAAGGGGTAAAGAGTGGTGAGAAGCACATAGAGAGATGAAAGGAACACTAGTAGGGACATGGTTAGATCACCTTTCTCAATATGTTATTCATATTGGTTTTGTATCCACAAGTCAAACCCCCCTACCAATAAAATGTTGACAACTAGGAGAGATAAAAAAAATTTCTCAAATTTTCTCATTTTCTCCCTTTCTCTTTCTTAGTTGTCAAGATTTTAATGGGGTATGTAGGGAGGGTATGCAGGGAAGTTTTGTTCTACCTTATTTATTCTCAAACACCAATATTCACTTACCTTAATGCCTTATTTACGTAGATAACATAATAATTACGGAGGATGATCTCACTTCTATTCAATCCCTAAATTATTAATGTTGGGTTGGAATTCGTCTCGAAGCATTGTGAACTCTTTATAGTACCTGAGTTTATAAACCAAACTTGATGTCGTTTAGCTATTAATAAGATGTGTCACTGCCAACACATGGAGAAGCTAACTGTGCTTGATTTGAAGACCCTCAAACTAATTTTACGCTATGTCCAAAGAAATTATTCACTTTGATATTACTTATCTTAACACACGGTTCTCTTAACATTTATGCCTTTTGTGATATGTAGAATTAGGACGATTGTCCAACGATATGAAACATAAAAGCAATCAACGATGTCTCATTCCAGCTCAAAGCTTGAATAACAAACATTGCCACAACAAACTGTTGAGCTCACTAGTCTTACTTCTCAAGGACACTGGCATCCAACTCCCTATGTAAGGTCACTCAACTATTATGTGATAACCTCATTACGCTTGACATGATTTAGGTGCAATGAGACTGGTAGAGATGTAAGAGAGAGATATGGTAAAAGTACATCGATTTTGTATCCAATAGTTAGTAGGGATAGACAAATGTGAAAATTTACATCCGACGATTTTAAAGAGGGTGTCTCGTTGCATTGGGAATACCTAATAATTTTCCCATCAAATATGGGTTGAAGGGATTCAAACCTCTAACTTTATGTAAATTAGACTATGTAGCAAAACAGTAAACAACATATGAATCCACTTTCTCATTAAATAATAACAAAAATGTTCAATTACAAGTTGAGTCCCCAAACTTTTCAAAATTATGTCGATTTAGTCATTGAACTTAAAAAAGTTTCAAATAGGTCATCAAATTTTCAATGTTGTATCCAATAGAATCATGAATTTTAATAAGTATCCCGTGGGTCTTTAAACTTTCATTTTTGCGTCCAATTGGTCCCTCAACTTTCAAGTTTGTGTCTAATAAATCCTTAACCTATTCGACGATATTTTTTTAATTCACAAATTTATTAGACATAAAGTTGGACATCTAGGGTCCTAATATGTATAAAACTCAATTTTATATCCAGTAGGTTGGGTAATCTTTAAAAAAACTTGAATATGTCAAATACCTATCAGATACAAAATTGAAAGTTCAAGACTTATAACTTATTAGACTATTTTTAAAGTTTATAAACAAAATTGACATAACTGTTTTTTTAAATAACCAAATTGACGTATTTTCAAAGTTCATAGACTAAACTTATAATTTAATCCAACAAAACTTTCATGGACTAAACTTATAATTTAATCGAACAAAACTAACTTAAAAAGACATAAGAGGTAAAAAGGGCAGAATACATGGATGGATGATTTTCTCTGTAATTTATGGTCGCCGGAGAGAAAGCTTCGTGATTTCAAAGGTCGCACCAGAGTCAGGCTAGCTTTCTGGATTTTGAAGAAGCTCAAACTTCAAAACAATCAAGAACTCAACAACGAAAAATACTCAGATCCATCGAAAAGTTTTCACATCGCTTCGAGAGAATTGATATTCTGAAAACGAAAACTGAATTGGAAATCAGAAGAACACGAGGGAATCTCGAAGACGTGGTCGATGTGGATCGAAGAAAAGACAAAGCGATCGGGAAGGAAAGGAAAAGAAAAGATGAACAATACATATACCTGGAAAACGGCGGCCGGAAGGGTGAGATTTTCAGTTCAGATCATCGGCGTTGCACAATTTACCGGCGAGATTGGGAATCGGACGCCAGAGAAATTATGGAAACCACTGGCAACCCCCAAGATCCAAAATTTTCAAATGGATGTTTTCAAACTTTTGATTTTGTTTTTAATAGGTCACACAACTTTAAAAAATATTCCACATGTCCTTAAAAGTTTCACTCTTGTGTTGAATAGATTTCTCGACTTTTAATTTTGTGTTAATTTAGTATCTAAACTTTTAAAAAATTCAAATAGGTCTTTTCGAACTTTTGATTTTGTTTTCAATAGGTTCTAGAACTTTAAAAAATATTCAATATAGGTCCTTAAAATTTCACTTTTGTGTTCAGTAGGTTTCTCAACTTTTAATTTTGTGTCTAATAAATCCTTGACCTATTCAATATTTTTTTAAATTCACAAAATATACGAGATACATAATTGGAAGTTTAGAATCTCAACAAACCATAAAATTCAATTTTATACCCAATGGACTAATTTTAAAAAATAACAAATATATCATAGGTCTGTTAGACAAAAAAACTATCATTTATATATGTGTGTGTAATTTTTACATAACAACAAAACCCATTCAACTAAAAAAAGAAAGGATACAAAAGACACACAATGATAACATATAAAAATACCGTCAAAGTGAGCATAATTCAATATGATAGACCGTGTACTTCCTCTGTTCACACTAATATTTTGCCTTCATAAATATGTCTTTAATGCTCGTGAACCCCCACGTCATTTTTCAAAAGATTTTGACGTAGCAACCAGTAAATGGAAGAAGTATCTATACTATGGTAGAACACCTCTATTTGAGTGAAAATTTTTCTAGTATTGTACTCCCTTAATTCGTTCACACTATAATTTTACCTTCATAAATGTGTTTTTGATACTCGTGGACCTCACATCCTTTCTCAAAAGATGCATATACTAGGGATAAGACTGAAAATTTTGTCCCTTTTGAGTTGTTGCATTTTGACTTTTTTAGGTTGTTTTTCTTCCCACCCCCAATCCTAAACCCTTAACCAATGTTGGGTCAAGTGGGTCCAAACTCTAACCAATGTTGGCTTAGTATCCTATTAGACACGTAATTGAATTTCATATCTAACAAACGTTGTTAATTTTAAAAAATGTTGAATGTGTGAAAAAATTATTAGAAACAAAACTGAAAGTTCAATGACTTAGTTTAATAACTCATGTGACATTTTTTAAATTTAGAGACCTATAAAATATAAAAATGATATTTAAGGAACCTATTACATATGCTTTAAAATTTAGGAACTTATTAGACATAAAAGTTAAGAAACCAAACTTGTAATTTAATCTAAAATTGATTAAATATTTATATGAAAATAAGATGTAATATAATATTATTAATTCCCTAAATTTTAACTTAAATATGTGTAGTTTATTAGAGCAGTTGCATAGATGACAAATTTGACCAAATTAATAACAAATATAACACAGTTGTAAACTCTAATTACATAAATGGCAAAATTAATTATACAAGACCAAAAAGTTGTTGCCATATTCTATCAGTGTATAGACTCTTATTATTCATTCAAAGTCTATCAGTGTCTCTCGCTGATAGACTACGATTAATCAAAATCTATGAGTGACTATAATTATATTGTCTATCAGCAATATATTTTGATAGATTTTGCTATATTTGTAATTTTTTTTTACATTATGCTATATTTGCAATTATATAATTCTTATTTGCCACCCGCGGCAAATTCTCCTGTTTATTTGCTATTTAACACCTTTTTTTTAAGAATATTATTTGCTATTTATAACACTTAATTTAAAGTGTAAATTTATAATAATAATTTAAAAAGAAAAAGAAAAAGAAAAAGAAAAAGCGGGAAATTCCTCTGCTATCTCCCCTGTTACTGCTAGAAAACCATTCTCCGGAATAAGGGATGCGGGGTGTCATGGTCATAAAGTTATGGGTGGCTCCCGAGTCGACCATCGTGCTCTTGGCCGACTTGTGATTCACCCATGCATCAACGTACATGAGTCCTCTTTCTAATGGTTCTTTGGTCTCCCCCACTTTCTTCTGGAGGGCGGAGAGGAATTTCAGTGCCCCCATTCGGGGGTTGTTCTCAACTTCAACTTGTGGTCCCTCAGTCTCTACGGCTGCCGCTTCGACTTCAGGATCGGTGTCAAACGTGGCTTGAAAAGCTTGGAGGGCTGCTCGCTTCGGGCAATCAGACACCCGATGGGCCCCCTTGCATATGAAACAGAAAGGGGGCATCTGATGGTAGTTGTTCTGTTGGTGTGGCCCTCGCCACGAATTTCTGCCTCTCTGCTGGAAGGGTCTACGATCTCCCCCTCCTTGTCTGTCTCCTCCCCCACTTTTGGGGGAGCCTGGTCGATTATTTCTGTTTCCTCCATTAGAAGGGCCCAGATTCCGTCTCACGTCCTGGGACTGGTCATTACTGAGGTCGAACAGCCGCTCTGCCGCTGCATAGGCAGTAGAAAGGTCTTGCACCCGCTGTTCATAAAGTTTGGATTTCGCCCACGGCTTCAAACCTTCGACAAAACAGAAAACTTTGTTTTTCTCTGACATATCGCGAATGTCCAACATCAATCCGGAGAACTGTTTCACGTAATCTCGGATGTTGCCTGTGTGCTTGAGCTCTCTCAACTTCCGCCTCGCCAAAATTTCCACATTCTCAGGGAAAAACTGAGAACGAAGTTCCTGTTTCAATCTTTCCCAACTATCTATGGTGCAACGACCCTCTTGGATGTCCATGAATCGGGACCTCCACCACAACTTTGCATCATCAGCAAGATGTATCGTAGCCAATGTTATCTTGGACTCTTCGGTCACAGTATTCGTCGCTCGAAAATATTGTTCGAGATAAAAAATGAAGTTCTCAAGAGCCTTTGCATCACGAACCCCATAGAAGGGTTTTGGCTCTGGAACTTTAACTTTGTTGAATTGGACCGCACCCCCTGCCGGGGCTTGGTTCCCCACTGCTCTCATCGTGAGGTTCAATCTGGCGCTCAGATCCGCCACTTCGGCCCTGACCACGTCAAGGGCAGCTTTCACGTCTTCTGACAAGTCCGTGACCATCTGGACTATAGCTTTCTGGGAGCTGTCTAAGCCATCGACGCGCTCCTCCATCAGGGCAGCAGAGCCCGACGAGCTGTCACCACGCTCGTAGCTACTAGGTCGAGTAGCTTTACTTTCAAGGTTCTCAACCCTTATCATCAGTTCTTGGATGGGCATTCCATGAACGCGGCCAGCTACCGCATCAACTTTGTCGGCCTTGATCGAAATCTCCTCTAGTCGAGATTCCACAAACCGAACAGCATCGGGGACTTCCCTCAAGTAGAGCAACTGCTCTTCAATCTCAACTAAACGTTCCACATGGGTCTTCGTCAACTGCTTGTTTGACGACATGATTTCGCTTTCTGATTCAGGAGCCAACTGGGCTCTGATACCAACTGTCACAATCGCGGTCTTTAGGGTCTCGTAACGCGACTGTGCGACACTTACTTTCGCTCACAAGTAAGTTAGCCAACTCGAAAACTGATCGCCGGTGGCACAACGGGCGAATATCGCAGCCTCTACCCCCGTTCTTGGAAAACGATTTTAGAAAACGGGGTTAGAGAAAACGTTTTGGAAAACGTTTGAAAGCATTTTGGAAAGCATGTATATGTGTTGCAGACTATCAAGTAAATAAAGGGACAACAACAGCTTGATAGCAAACAACTCCGGATAGGAAGGATTGACGACTAGTCTTACCCCCCTATAGTATATTATTGAGATTTTTAGCCTTGGCAGGCTTGAACATGAAAATCACGAGGAGTCATACACTTGAGAAAAGCAAGGAAAAATAAACAAGCGATACAAAGGGAATGCATATAATGAAAGCATGAGGGGAAAGGGTTGTCATGGGCATGCGGCCATGGGCAACACGCCTTGGACGAGCATGACCGTGACATCCTCCCCCACTTAAATGGTTGACGTCCCTGTCAACCGACGCTGCTCGAACTCTGCGATCTTGATAGCAGCCGACTTCAGATCTTCAACTCGCTCCCAACTAATCTCAGCATCCGGGAGCCCTTTCCACTTCACCAGGAACGCTTGAACATCTCGACGAGGTTTACCTGTGCGACGAACTCTGTCTGCCAAAATTTCTTCCACTTCTTTGTCATTCAGATTCTGCATTGTGACTGGGGCCGTGTCACTTCGTTGCGCTCGGAGTCTTCTAGGTCCGGATGATAGGTTTTCAAGTTACTAACGTGGATGACAGGATGAATCTTCATCCACGAGGGTAAATGAACCCTATAAGATGTCTTACCGACCTTCTGGATCACTTCGACGGGGCCTTCGTACTTTCGGACAAGGCGTTGGTCTCTCTTCCCTCGGAACCGGATCTGTTCTGGTCTCAGCTTGATCAGAACTCTGTCTCCCGCTTAGAATTCCATTGGCCGACGTTTCTGATCGGCCCATTTTTTCATACGTTTTGATGCCTTCTCTAGGTACGCTCGGGCTATCTCTAATGTCTGTCTCCACTCTTTAGTGAAGTTGTAAGCTTGGGGACTCTTCCCCGCATAAGGATGGTCAATTACATGTGGCATCAACGGCTGTCTTCCACATACTAACTCGAAGGGAGTCTTTCCTGTCGCTGAACTCTTTTGACAGTTGAAACTGAACTGAGCAACATCAAGCATCTCGGCCCAATTTTTCTGTCGGGCGTCAATAAAATGACGCGAGTACTCCTCGAGCATACTGTTGAACCGCTCCATCTGGCCATCTGTCTGCGGGTGGTAGCTGGAGGAAATATTTAGATGAGAACCCAGTAATCTAAATAATTCCGTCCAGAATGTGCCAGTGAAACGAGCATCTCGATCACTGTTGGAATTTCAACATTGTTAATCTTATGGTTCGTGATGCTTTGAAGGCACTTGATGGCTCGATTGTCAGGATTCGTAATGCCATCGAGTATGTAAAATATTCATCACCTTCACTGTTGGAAAATTTCAAAAGTTTTGCAAGGGATAAAAACATATCACATGCAAGAATCCTCTTTATGTGGATGTTCCTACTAGGTGGAATACAACATACACTATGTTGTACAGAGCTGAAAAATTTCAAAAGGCTTTTGAAAAGTTAGAGGCGGAAGATAAGGAGTTCTGCCACTTAGTATATATAGATCGTGACGTAAAAATGGACCCTCCCATTAGTGAAGATTGGGACAATGTTCGTGCTTTCTTAAAGCTTTTGGAATTCTTTCAAGATGTTACTTTGAGGGTTACAAGATCACCGTGTGTAACATCGGATAGATATTTTCATGAGACCTGCCTAATAAAAAGAAAGATTGAAGAGTATTCAAGATCAGACAACTCTCTCTTGGCCAATACCGCACGAAACATCAAAGTGAAGTATGAAGCATTGTGGGAGAATAATGACAAGACGAATTTTCTCTTGTATGTTTCCATCGTACTTGACCCTCGATACAAACTCCAATTTGTATTGTTCACTCTATCACTTTTGTATGGGAAGGAAAGGTCAAATGAAGTTGTTAAGAAAATTGAGGATATGATGAGAAGTTTATACAATGAATACCAAACTAAAAATATGAAGAGTGAGACTGCATGTACATGTATGGGTCAACCATTAATGGAGGATGCAGGAGAAGGTGAGACTGCATGTACATCTATGGGTCAATCATTTATGGAGGATGAAGGAGGAGAAGAAGATGAAGATTATGCCTATATGTTTACTGAATACTTGATCGAGCAAGATACCAAGAATAATAGAACTAGATAGGACACCTATTTAAGGTGTATATTGTATATGAAACAGCCTCTGCCCAAAACTTCTCTGGTAATAAAGCATCAGACAATTGACAACGCACCCTCTCCATGACAGTTCTATTCATAACCCACTCTCTGTTAGTGGGAAAAGAAAGGAACACGTGCCAAGAAACAACCCACAATGATTTACAAGTTGCAGAAAACACACATGCAACAAAACCCACTCTCTGAAAGAGTGAAGCAAGGCAAACCAAAGGAACAAAACAAAATCTGATTTGCAGCGGAAGAAAAGATTGAAGAGCACACCAAGGAAGAAGATGAAATCAAGGGCAAAGAAGGAGAAGGAAATACACGATCAGTTAAGTGGTTCAGCCGAAGTCTACATCCACTGTGCAAGAGGGGGACAATTTCTTTATTGACAAAGGTAAGAATACAAGTCTCTCAAATTCTCTCAATCACAAAAATCTCATCCTACTCCATTTTGTAATTTTCTGGACTATTTATAACAGTCCTATTTTTCAGCAAAGGACTTGTTGGTTACAACCGAATTTACAAAATCTCCACCTTTGAAATCAACAAGTCAATCCCCCTTTTAACATCTGCTTTATTCAACCTTTTTCAGGTAGCTCAAACCCAATCAATTCGAGACATCGAAGGAATTTCAAATGAGTGACGGGTTTGGTGAGCATATCGGCAGCATTTTCAGAAGTATGTATTTTCACAACTTCTACTTCTTCTTTCTCAATTTGTTCTCTGATAAAATGATACTTGATATCAACGTGTTTAGTTCTGTTGTGAAATTGGTGATTTTTGGACAAATAAATTGTGCTCTGATTGTCACAATAAATTTTCACCTTAGGTTGACAGATCCCAATATCATTTAGCAGCCCCTTTAACCATAATCCTTCTTTGATGGCTTCTGTAAGGGCTATAAATTCTGCCTCTGTAGTAGACAAAGCTACAACTGGTTGTAGGGTAGCTTTCCAACTTAGCAAGTTATTGCCATAAAGGAAAAAATACCCAGAAAGGGACCTTCGTTTATCCAAGTCTCCAGCATAATCAGAATCCACGTAGCCATAAATCTCATCGTTAGAAGGATCATTTCTTTTATAGAGTAATCGAGCACCTTTAGAAGATTTAAGGTATCTCAATATCCATTTGGTAGCCTCCCAATGACGTCTACCAGGATTAGCCATATAGCGGCTAACTAAGCTAGTAGCATAGGATAAGTCCGGTCTAGTAGAGACCATTAAGTACATCAAACTTCCAACTGCTTGAGAGTAAGGCACTTTAGCCATGAATTTTAAGTGTTCTGTATCAGTATCAATAGGAGAGTTTGCTGCTGAGAGTTTAAAATGATGAGCCATAGGGGTGTTTACTGACTTTGCTTCATCCATTTTAAACTTCCTTAAAATTTTATCACAGTAGTCACTTTGACTTATACATAGATTAGAGCAGCTTCTATTTCTGGTTATTTCAACTCCAAGGATTCTTCTAGTCTCTCCCAAATCCTTCATGTCAAACTCTTTCTTCAATAGTAGCTTTACTCTTTTAAGATCTTCTTTTGAACTTCCAGCAAGAAGCATGTCATCCACATATAGTAGTAGATAGACATGTTTTTCAAAGGATTTAGAATTCACATAGACACAACTGTCAAAAGAGCTCCTTTGAAAACCTATCTTGGCCACAACATCATCAAATCGTTTATACCAACACCTCGGTGATTGTTTCAAACCATAGATAGACTTGTTTAGCAAACATACCAAGTCTTCCTCTCCACTTTTGATGTAACCTTGTGGCTGTTTCATGAATATAGTTTCTGTTAAGTAGCCATGTAAGAATGCGGTTTTCACATCCAATTGGTCTAGTTCCAAATCATGTTGAACAACCAAGGAAAGGAGTAATCTGATGGATGTCTGTTTTACCACAGGTGAGAAAACATCAGTGTAATCTATGCCTTCTCTTTGGGTAAAACCCTTTGCCACAAGGCGTGCTTTGAATCTTTCCTTTTGAACACCTGGTATTTCTTCTTTGAATTTATAAATCCATTTAGAAGAAATAGGCTTGTAACCTTTTGGCAATGGCACCAATGTCCAAGTTTGATTCAATTTAAGAGATTTCATCTCTTCATTCATAGCCTCGATCCATTTCCTTGCATCTGGACCATTAACAGCTTCTTCAAAACTAGTTGGCTCATTATTTTCTAATGAGGCAGCAACACTGAGGGCTAAATTTATGCAATCTGCTTCAGCATATCTTGTTGGGGGAACTATGTTTCTCCTTTGACGATCCCTAGCAAGTGAATAATTTTGAAGATCTGTTTGTTCCTGAGTATGTTCTTCTTCTTCTAACTCATGTAATCCTTCACTTTCAGAATTAAACTGAGAAGTAGAAGCTTCAGAATTTACAATTTGCTCCACCTCAATTCTTGTGTTCACATTCTGTGGAACACTTTCTGTTTGCCTTTCTTTTGTCATAAACATCTCCTGTTCACGAAATATGACATCTCTACTATTAACACAACGTCTTTCAACTGGATGCCACATTCTAAAACCTTTAACCCCCTGTGGTAAATCCAACAAACATGCATTTAACTGCCCTAGGCTTCAATTTTCCTTCATTTTGATGCACGTATCCAACACACCCAAAGACCTTTAGGTGTTCTATTCTAGGAGGCCGTTTAGACCATTTTTCTTCAGGGGTTAGCAGCTTTATTGAGGTGTGAGGACACCTATTTAAGGTGTATATTGTATATGAAACAGCCTCTGCCCAAAACTTCTCTGGTAATAAAGCATCAGACAATTGACAACGCACCCTCTCCATGACAGTTCTATTCATAACCCACTCTCTGTTAGTGGGAAAAGAAAGGAACACGTGCCAAGAAACAACCCACAATGATTTACAAGTTGCAGAAAACACACATGCAACAAAACCCACTCTCTGAAAGAGTGAAGCAAGGCAAACCAAAGGAACAAAACAAAATCTGATTTGCAGCGGAAGAAAAGATTGAAGAGCACACCAAGGAAGAAGATGAAATCAAGGGCAAAGAAGGAGAAGGAAATACACGATCAGTTAAGTGGTTCAGCCGAAGCCTACATCCACTGTGCAAGAGGGGGACAATTTCTTTATTGACAAAGGTAAGAATACAAGTCTCTCAAATTCTCTCAATCACAAAAATCTCATCCTACTCCATTTTGTAATTTTCTGGACTATTTATAACAGTCCTATTTAACCTTTCAGCCACCCCATTTTGCTGAGGCGTATGTCTAACTGTTCTATGACGACTTATACCATGAGCTCTACAAAACTGATTGAACTCTTCACTACAAAACTCTAAGCCGTTATTTGTCCTTAGGCATTTTATTTGCTTAGAAGTCTGTTTTTCAATCAAATGTTTCCATTCTTTAAATTTCTCTAGTGCCTGGTCTTTAGTTTTTAGAATATATACCCAACTTTTTCTGGAAAAGTCATCTATAAGTGAAAGAAAATACCTTGATCCACTTAGAGATGGTGTAGGTGCTGGCCCCCATAAGTCTGAGTGTATATACTCCAAGATTTTCTTTGAAGTATGTTGTCCTTTTGGAAAACTATGTCTGGTTGATTTCCCAATTATGCAATGTTCACAAAAACTCAGATTTTCACTTACACCATTGGGTAATATCCCCTGTTGAGATAAGACTTGCAAACCTTTAGAGCTAATATGAGATAAACGCTTATGCCATAGATCGCCTTCTGTGGGTCCTTGATTTGTTACCACAAGAGCTGAATGTACCATTTGTACATCTTTGATAACATACAGACCATTTATCTTTACACCCACAAGCACCGTCTTTGAGTCTTTCTTGACTTCAAATGTACCTCCATATCCTTTGTACTCACATCCAATGGAATCAAGCATCCCTAAGGATATCAAATTTCTTTTAAGATTGGGAACATGTCGCACGTTTCTAAGGAGCTTTACTGATCCGTCTTTAAGTTTCAGAGAAACGGATCCAATTCCAATGACTTTACAAGCATCATTGTTGCCCATGTAGACAACTCCTCCATCCCACTCTTTGTAGGTACTGAACCAAGCTTTGGATGGGGTCATATGGAAAGAGCATCCCGAATCAAGAACCCAATCTTGCATTTCCAATGATCCTTCTTGACTTGCACATTCATTTGAAGTTGCCAATGCATCAGAGTAAGTAAGTGAATTTTCTCCCACAGAAGCCTCAGCTTGTTTGTTCTTCTTATTTCTCTGATTTTGCTTTCTTTTAAGAAAGAAGCAATCCTTTTTCAAATGATTATCTCTATGGCAATAGTTGCATTTCAGTTTGGGCTTGTTCTTATCCTCTGTTTGATGTTTATTGTCTCTCCCATTATTCTTTGTCTTTCCCTTTGAGAACAAACCTTCTGCACTTTGTTGTTCCTTCTTTGAAACTTGCAATTCCAGTTCTCTAACTTTGATGGCTGATATGATAGCATCGGTTGTTATTTTTTTCTCTTCCATATTTCATTGCCACTTTCACTTCTTTATAAGCATCTGGTAAAGAGTTTAACAAAATAAATGCTTCATTCTCTTCACCTATTTTATCTCCCATTGACTTAAATTCTGAGGATAATCTTTTGAAATCATCAAGATTATCTGTCAAGGATTTAGAAGCATCCATCCGGTAAGTGAAATATCTTTCTCTTATGAAAGCTTTATTAGGGAGATCTTTGTTGAGATATATCTCATCTAGTTTGCTCCACATCTTGAATGCTGTTTCTTGGTCAATAATTTGCCTCAAGACACTGTCGGTTAAGTTTAGAACAATAGTTCCACGGGCAGCCAATTCCATGTTTTCTTTTTCATCTTCTGTCATGGAAATAGGTAATTTTACTGGATCATTTATCGCTTTGATGGCTTTTTGCTGTCCAAGGATGGCTTTGATTTTTACCTTCCATAGTTCAAAGTCATTCTTTCCATCAAATTTCTCTATATCATATCTGGTTATAGACATTTTCTTGAGTTCAAGAATTGAATTCTTGATTTATTTGCTAGCTCTGATACCACTTGTTAGTGGGAAAAGAAAGGAACACGTGCCAAGAAACAACCCACAATGATTTACAAGTTGCAGAAAACACACATGCAACAAAACCCACTCTCTGAAAGAGTGAAGCAAGGCAAACCAAAGGAACAAAACAAAATCTGATTTGCAGCGGAAGAAAAGATTGAAGAGCACACCAAGGAAGAAGATGAAATCAAGGGCAAAGAAGGAGAAGGAAATACACGATCAGTTAAGTGGTTCAGCCGAAGCCTACATCCACTGTGCAAGAGGGGGACAATTTCTTTATTGACAAAGGTAAGAATACAAGTCTCTCAAATTCTCTCAATCACAAAAATCTCATCCTACTCCATTTTGTAATTTTCTGGACTATTTATAACAGTCCTATTTTTCAGCAAAGTGTTTGACTCTGGATTTGTTTCACAGTAATGTGTTTGTTCGACATATTTGTCAAATTGATAGGCTTGGCTTGGGTCTGAGACTCTGAACCGAACTATCCACAATCCTAATTATTAGATTATATGGGCTTCCATCTCAAAACCAATTGGCAACGAGTGGAGTGACCCTTGAAGCTTATATATTGTGAGGTCTCCACCAATCTTTCCGATGTGGGATCCTCAACACTAATGATAGTGTAAGTTTTCTTTTGAGTTTCTGTCTAAAACTGTGATAGTTTAAGGTTTTATTAATCTTGATTGGAGCTCCTTAATTTACTGATTTTCCTTTTGTGGACTTGTTGTTTTGGATGTCATTGTATTCTTTCATTATTTTTCGATGAAAGCTGGTCTTTTCTTAAAAAAAAGATAATTCAAAATGATATTAGATATTGATTCATAGAGTGCTTACACCATTGAAATGAGGGATGAGTAGCCAATTTATGCATTAGTCATCTGACTCATCTCTAACTCAGATTTGTCATAAATTAACTTAGAATTCTAGTTTCATTCTCAGTTTCATCCATGCCCCTTTTCTTGAGATTTATTTTAGTAGGGATTTTTTTTTTATTTAAATAGTTTAATAACGTGCGAGGGTGAGAATTCAAACCTCTAACCTTTTGATTTAGATTTTTAAAAAGTAAATAGCAAAGTGAAGAATAGTTGGTGAATATAGGCTCCATTTACTTCAAGGGAATGGGAATGAAAATTTTTAATGTAATGGAGAGTATTTACTAATTACTTTACAACTCTTATCATTTTTAATGTTGTTCATTGCCCCTATTGTTGGGTCATTGTCACATCATTGAAGTCACCATTGAGGGTTGATGCATCAAGCTAAGGACTTTCTTTACACAAAAGAGATGAGTCTTCGATATTAAGTCATTTACATCTAACGTCGAGCTCAACAAGTGAAATAAACATTTAATATTTATTTCTTCTCAAAGATATAAAAGGGTCTTTCAAAGGGAATTATGAAAAAATATGAAGAAAACCAAAAGGAAAAATAGTAACCTAAAAAGGGAGATTTAAAGAAAAGAACAAAGGGAAGGGAAATAGACAAGAGAGAGAGAGAATGCTAAAAGTGGTGCATCTTTTATTTTCATGAAATGGCATTTTGTTGTTACATTATGAGACCGTATCCATTCAACTTCTACGTGTTTGATTAAACTTTAACTTTTAATAGTCAGATAAGACACCAATTACTATTTTAAGGATTGATCATTCAATCCTCTCCATTGCTTAACTAACAAAAAGATATATAAATTTTAATTTCTCTCCTAAATTCAATGGTATAAAATTGTCAACTTTATTATTTGAGTCTACTCAAATAATTCCTCAACTTCCATAAGTTCATAACTAGGAAATCAAATTTCTGTCCACATTTCACATGTCTATATATAAGTTTTTTTTAAAAAAAAAAAAAAAAACACACACACACATGTCTATATGTAAGTTCAACATAAATAAAAGGGGAACCAACATTTCACATGTCTATAAATTCAATATAGATAAGAAATGACTTGATATTTCATTGTATCATAGAAAATTAGTCGAAAAAAATATCACTGATATGAACATAATACAAGAAATTTTAGAAGGGTGAATGAATATGTGTTAATTTAAATAATTCTTTTACGATTTTTCTAAAAATATTTAAAATTTTATCACATAATTAATTAGTATTTAAGTTAATCTTTAGGGCCGGTTGCAAATATAGCAAACCGGCCCAAAATATATACAGATTTAGCATCCGGTAGAAAAAATTGCAAAAATGGCAAAATTTTAAGTTTTGAAATGTATATTTACTAAAATGCCCTTTCTATCTGATAGAAAGTTTTTCTATCATTGATAGAATCTATCAGTGATAGAAAGTCTTTCTATCTGATAGAATCTATCTCTATTAGTGATAGAAGCTTTCTATCACTGATAGAAAGACTTTCTATCAGATAGAAAGACTTTCTATCAGATAGAAAGACTTTCTATCAATGTGTTCTTTTTTATAAGTTGTTTGGTAGGTTTTTGGTTGGTGTTGTTTCGTTTCTCATATTTTCTATCATTGATAGAATCTATCAGTGATAGAAAGAAATTCTCTCTGATGGAAAGACTTTCTATCTGATAGAAATAGAAATTTTCTATCACTAATAAATATAGATTCTATCTAATATAATATCTTTCTATTAGTGATAGAAATAGTGATAGAAAGTCTTTCTATCACTAATAGAGGTAGATTCTATCATTCTATCCTATTTCTATCACAAATAGAAAGTCTTTCTATCACCGATAGAAAGCTTCTATCAGTTATGTTTCCGTTTTGCGCGCGCCTCTCGTTTGATTCTGAATTGATTTCTCGTTTTCGTGGTAGAAAAATTGTATCAGTGGTAGAAAAAATTTTATAACTGATAGATTCTATTAGTGGTAGAAAAATTTCTATAACTGATAGATTCTATCAGTGGTAGAAAAATTTTCTATCGGTCAGAATTTCTTCGAATATATCCTTGAAAGTTTCTATCACTTTTCTATCACTGATAGATTCTATCAGTGGTAGAAAAAATTTCTATCAGTGATAGAAGATTTCTATCACTGATAGAAACTCTTTCTATCACAGATAGAATCTATCAGTGATAGAAAAACTGATTGACACGCATCTTCTTCTTCCTCGTCAATTTTTTTTTTATATATATGTATATGTTGATAAAAATATTCTATGATAAAAAGTTTTTCTATCACTGATAGATTCTATCAGTTGTAGAAAAATTTTCTATCAACGTTTCTATCACTGATAGAATAAAGTTTCTATCACTGATAGAAAGTTTTTCTATCACTGATAGATTCTATCAGTGGTAGAAAAATTTTCTATCAGTGATAGAAAGTTTCTATCATTGATAGAATAAAGTTTCAATCACTGATATTTCTATTATTGATAGATTCTATCAGTGATAGAAAAGCTTTCTATCAATGATAGATCAGATAGAAAGCTTTTCTATCCGTGATAGAAAGCTCTCTGTCAGTGATAGAAATGATAGAAAGCTTTCTATCACTGATAGAAAACTGATAGAAATCTTTCTTTTTTTTTCCTTCGTTTTTTATTAACTGGTGTTTTTCTATGGGTGCCTATTGTTACTGTTGTTTTAGATCAACTGATGTTTTTCTATGGTTGTTGTTTGGTTCTTTATAAGTGGTGGTCTTTTTGGTCTGTTTCTATCAGTGCTATTGGTGTTTCTATCAGCATTTAGCTTTCTATCAGTTTCTATTAGCTTTCTGTCATTGATAGAAATATTTCTATCAGTGATAGATAGAAAGCTTTCTATCAGTGATAGATCAGATAGAAAGTTTTTCTATCAGTGATAGAAAGCTTTTTATCACTGATAGAAAACTGAAAGATCAGTGATAGAAGTTCTAGAAAGTTTTTATAAATGTTCTTGTTTTTTATTTTATGGATTTTCTATGGTTGTTGTTTGATTTTTGTTTTGTATATGTCACTTTCGGTTCTCTATAAGTTTTGGGGTCTTTTTGGTCTGTTTCTATCAGTGTTATTGGTGTTTCTATCAGCATTTAGCTTTCTATCAGTTTCTACAATTGATAGATTCTATCAGTGATAGAAAAACTTTCTATCAGCAATAGAAACTTTCTATCACTGATAGAATATCTTTTCTACACTGATAGATTCTATCAGTGATAAAATTTTACCACTGATAGATTCTATCAGTGATAGAATTCTACCACTAATAGAATCTATCAGTGATAGAATTCTACCACTGATAGATTCTATCACTTGAATTTGGTTCTTTCTTTGCGGACTTAATAATATGATAGAAAGTCTTATATCACTGATAGAAAAACAATCTACGATAGACAATCTACAGTGATAGAAAGTTCTATCACTGATAGAAATTTTTTTCTACATTGATAGATTCTATCAGTGATAAAATTCTACCACTGATAGATTCTATCAGTGATAGAATTCTACCACTGATAGATTCTATCTACCACTAATAAAATCTATCAGAATTCTATCACTTCTATCAGGGATAAATTCTATCAGTGATAGAATTCTACCACTGATAGATTCTATCAGTGATAAAATTCATGAATCAAACTGATAGAAAACTTTCCTAAAGACTTTCTATAGTGATATATAAGCTTTCTTTGGTGATAGAAAAAACTTTTTATCTATGAATTTGGTTCTTTCTTTCCAGACTTAATAATATGATAGAAAGTCTTCTATCACTGATAGAAAGTTAACTTTCTATCAGTGAGTTGCTTATTCTCATCCCGAATGTTGTTTTGTTGTTGTGTTAGTTACTGATAGGAAAACAATCTACGATAGACAATCTACAGTGATAGAAAGTTCGATTGTTGATAGAAAGTTTTTCTGCAACTGATAGATTCTATCAGTGATAGAAAAACTTTCTATCAGCAATAGAAACTTTCTATCACTGATAGAATATTTTTCTACACTGATTGATTCTATCAGTGATAAAATTCTACCACTGACAGATTCTATCAGTGATAGAATTCGTGATAAATTCTATCAGTGGTAGAATTCTATCACTTCTATCAGTGATAGATTCTATCAGTGATAAAATTCTACCACTGATAGATTCTATCAGTGATAAAATTCATGATAAATTCTATCAGTGATATAATCTATCACTCATAGATTTTTATCTTCACTAATAGCCTTAGCCTCCGAGTTTGGCTCTCCTACTTTTTAATTTTTTTATTTATTTTCTATCAATTTGGTTTTTTCTATACTGATAGTCCATAACTTTCTATCACTGATAGAATCCATATGTGATAGAAAGTTTTTCTATCATAGATGGATTCTATCACTGATAGAAGATTTCTATCACTGATAGAAAGCTTCTATCACTGAAAGTGATAGAAAGTTTTTCTATCACTGATAGATTCTATCAGTGATAGAAATATTTCTATCACTTCTATCAGTGATAGAAGATTTCTATCACTGATAGAATCCATTTGTGTTTGATTACTTTTCTTTCCAGCGAGATCTCTGAAATCCGGCGACCGGAAGAGGCGTCGACGATCGGAAGAGGATTTGTTGTGAGATTTTCGAACGGAAGAGGCGTCGATCAAGAGTGAAAACCGTGAAACCAAAAACAATCGATCACGAGTCGAAGAAACTAATTCACAAGCCGAAGAAAGAAGAAGAAGCTGATCACAAGTCGAAAAAAGAATAAAGAAGAAGAAGCTGATCACGAAGTCGAAGAAAGAAGAAGAAGTTGATCGCGAAGTCGAAGAAAGAAGAAGAAGCTGATCACGAAGTCGAAGAAAACGGGAAGAAGCTGCGCACGCAATTGAAGGGCAAAACAGGAATATAAAAAACTAATTAAAAAATTTTGCCATATTTGCAAATATTTTTGAAAAATGCTATATTTGCTATTATTTAGGGTGATATTGCCACCCATTACAAATATCCTAATCTTTAATTAACACAAATCAACAAATATCACTTAAAATGATAATATATCATTACGTTGAACTAAAAAAACATAAAATAATAGTTTAACTACCATTATTTAAGTTAATATCGTAATTATAAGTTTAAAAAAAAAAAAAAAAAAAAAAAAAAAAAAAAAAAAAAAAAACTCACCGAACGAAGAAGAGTGAGGGTAAGGTGGTAAGAAACGAACTGACCAACTTAAGTTGGTCGGTTCAATCTTCACGTCGGTTCGGTTTGAACCGAACCAAACCGACAAGTATCGATTTGGAGGGGTTTTTTTTTTTTTTCCTTCCAGGCAATCGGTTTAGACACGTCGTTAGGGCTTCAATCTAACTCGATCTTTATTTCTTCAATCTTCTTCTTTCTCTCTAACTTCTTCATCTTCCAACTTAGGCGCCGGCCGCCGCATTTCTCTCTCCCGGCGTCGGCCCTCGCCGCTCGGACCTCCGCAGTCGCCTTCCGTCGTTGGCGCCTCCGTGAGAATCTATTCCTTTCGCTCTCGTCAGTTCGTAAGTAATTTTCTTTTTTATTTTTGAAAAACAATCTTCATTTTCATTGAACTTATGAACCTGTGATTTTGTTCTGAAATGAAAATCCTTGTGTTGACGGCTCTGAAAAACCCCCATGTCTTGATGCTTGGTATTCTGAAAACCGAGAGAACCGACCGGAACCGAACCGAACCGACCGACGGTTCGATCAAAACTGATCTGATGAATTAAGACCTACATAAATTTTCTAGTTTTGCTTCGTTGATTAGTCTTCTTGTGTTGATATTCTTGTTAGAATGGTTCCATGAACGATGATTTGTAAGCTATTCAAAGGGATTTTATTGAATCTTTTAAAATCAAATGGCTAAATTATAAAAAATACTCCCGAACTATAGGGTTTATTTTAAAAATGCCTTGGACTTTGAAAAGTTTCAAAAATACCCCTGAAAAATGTTTCAAAAATAGGAATACCCTCACCGTTAATTTTTTTTGATGGAAAGCATTAGAATTTATGGTGGGAGGAGGAAAAAAGAAGAAGCATTTTTCAATAAGAGTATTTTTTTTTAATTTTTTTTGAAACTTGAAGGGTATTTTTGAAATTGAAACTTTAACGGTTTCCATCCAAAAATTAACGGTAAGGGTATTTTTGAAACATTTTTCAAAGTTCAAGGGTATTTTTGAAACTTTTCAAAGTTCATGGGCATTTTTTAAATAAATTCCATAGTTCAAGGGCATTTTTTATAATTTAGCCAAATCGAAATGACAAAATTGAAACTAAACCGAGATCATAAAGATGGAATTGAAACTTTTAGAATCATAGAGATGAAAAACTGAAACCATGTCTAAAAACATAGTTCATAATTGGACCTTGTATTGATTATGCAACAGGGTTTGGCTTGCCAAGCATGGTTCCTTGCCATACTAAGGAGGAGGATTCTAACATTGGAAAGAAACGTGAGTCTGATGACTCTGATCCATCAAATCCAACAAGAATGAACAAGAGAAGTAAGGCTGAAGTTGATAGAGAGAATTCTGATACTGATAGTGGAGATTCTGATAGTGTTAGGTGTTCTGATGAATCTGATGCACAAGAAAACAACACCACCAAGATGAACCAAATGGAACTTGACTCCAACAAGGATCCTAATCAATCACAGGATAGTGAGGGAGAAGATAGTAACTGTAGTTTGGATGGTAATTTCTTTAGCATGAAGAGGTGTAGGGATGCACTTTGTAAGATGATTATTATGGACAAATTGTCTTTTAGAACAGTGGAGTATGAAGGGTTTCAAGATTTTTTCCATTCATTTCAACCTAAATTTGTTATGCCTTCGGTTAGAACTGTGGTTAGGGACTGTTTTCGACTTTATTTCGAAGAGATGGGAAAGTTGAAAAGAATGTTGGTGGAAAAGGAGGGAAGGGTTTGTCTGACGATGGAGACTTGGACGTCGATGCGAACTTTGGATTATATGGTTCTTACTGCACACTTTATTGACGATGATTGGAAATTGCAAAAGAGAATTTTAAATTTTTCTTTGATTCCTGATCGTAAAGGAGAAACCATTGGAAAGACGATTGAGAAATGTCTATTGGATTGGGGGATTGAGAAGGTATTTACTGTGATGGTAGATGATGCAAGCTATAGCGATGGAGCTTTTGCATACTTGAAAGAGAGAATTGAAAATCGAAATGGGGTTGTATTAAATGGTGACTTTGCACACATTGTTAATCTCATGGTTTGTGATGCTTTAAAGGAACTTCAAGGTTCAACTTTCAAGATCCGTAGTGCTGTTGAGTATGTAAAATCATCCCTTGAAGTATTAGAAACTTTCAAAAAGTTTTGTGAGGATGAAAAAATATCATGCAAAAACCAACTTTGTTTAGATGTTCCTACAAGGTGGAATTCCACATATACTATGTTGGAAACAGCTCTAGAATTCCAAAAGGCTTTTGAAAGGTTAGAGCATGAAGACGAGGAGTTTTGCTTGAAATTTATTGAAAATGAGGATAAAAAGGTCCCTCCCCTCCGCGAGGATTGGGATAATGCTTGTGCTTTCTTGAAGCTATTGAAGTTCTTTCATGGTGTTACTTCGAGGATTTCAGGATCATCATCATGTGCAACGTCACATAGATTTTTTCACGAGATTTTCTTAATAAAAACGACGATTGAAAAGTGTTCAAAGTTCGACAACTCTCTCCTGGCCAACACTGCAAGAAATATGAAAGTCAAGTACGAAACATTTTTGGAGGATAACGAAAGGAAGAATTTTCTCTTGTACATTCCCATCGTACTCGACCCTCGATACAAGCTAAAATTCGTATCGTTCTCCCTCTCACATTACGAGGCAGAAAGGTCAGATGAAATTAGAAAGAAAATTGAGGATATGACAAGAAGTTTATACAACGAATACGAAACTTCAAACAAGGAGAGTGAGGCTTCATGTAAATCCATGGATCAACTATCAGTGAGGGACTCAGGAGGAGAAGATGATGATGTTCTTGAAGATTTTGCAGACTTTACCAGGTACTTGATGGAGAATGATGTTTGGTATAAGAAATCAGAACTGGACAGGTATTTATCTGAACCTTGTGAGAGAGCTGATCAAACATTCAATATATTAGATTGGTGGAGAATGAAATCCTCAAATTACAAAATCCTTGGGAAAATGGCAAAGGACATATTATCGATACCCCTCTCTGCCAATGTCCTAGATTCAACTTTTAGCACTGGAGACCGAGTACTTGATTTGTACCATAGCTCTTTACCTCCAAAAACGGTAGAGATTGTCATTTGTTTGCGAAATTGGCTTTGCTCACAAAAGAATATCAATACTGATGAAACAACAGATGAAGCAGCTGATGAGCTGCAACTTGAAGAGTTGGAGGATGGTAATCAGTTTATGTTTTTGAATGATAATCTTAAGTGAAAATCATGTTTTTGTGTGAGACTAACTTGTTTTGTGTCTATTGTAGAAGGGCTTCAGTCAACAGACATGGAATTGGAGACAGAATAATTGGTTTTTGAGGTATTTAGTTAAAGTAGTTTGTACAAAAGTATATTGTATTGCTACAATGTTAACTTGGTTTCTTCTCCTTCTGTCTCTTTGTTTTTGAATCTAGAGTGGACTCTTGGAGAAAGAATAGGGGAATAGGGAAACTTATGGTTATGGCCAATTAAGTATTTGACTACTGTCTGTTTTGGGAATCTGGTTGGGTCATGTTTGTAGATTTTGTTTAAATGGAGTTTGATTTTGTTTAAATGTTCTTGGAGATGTTTTGGATATGTTTTAAATTTACTTTGATTATCATCTTTGGACTGTGGTTTGCTTTAGATTTGTAATAGTCTTTAGTTCATCTGGATTTGCTTCTTAAATATATCTTCTCTTCAAGTTGGCAATAATTTCAATTAGGATATGACAAAACCAGCATAACTCAGTGATACTTGGCATGTACCCTCGATCAAGAGGTCTGAGGTTCAAATCTCCCACCCCAAATGTTGATGAAACATATTTGTCAAACTAATAAGCTTAGTTTATTGATATAAATTGAATTGTTTACCATTCTAATGATAATGTAAGAACAAATGAGATCTTTTGAAAGTTGACATTTAAAAAACAAAATTAAAAAAATTAACCGTCGATTGAGCTTGCTAACTTGACAAATTATATTAATTTTTATCAAATCAACAAAATGTAGCAAATAATTCAACTGTCATATCATCGTATTGTCAATCAAATCATAGTCAAAACGAACTTGGAGACAATTTAGAACAGTACATAATGGAGGAGACAAGGGAAATGAATGAAACTAAGAGCATTCAGTATATGAAAAAAATTTCTAATACTCCGATAGTACCTACTCTCAAGAAAATTTCCTCCATAATTAATCATTTAATATTACGGGATCCATGTTATTTTTAAATAATATTGATGTGACAAATAATTAATGAAAAGTAGTATCCATACTAAGGTAGTATAGGAAATTTTCTCGAATGGAATATGTTTAAAGGGAAAAAAAACAAATAACCTCAACCTACACTAAATATATATTAATATTAACATCTTCCTAGAAACTTTTTTTTTTCAAGAAACCTTGTGAGGATAAAGAAAAAAAAAATCAAAACTAAGAGAAATTTCAAGAGATAAAGATAGACTTCGGTTCAACGTCAAAGCGAGCTTAGTTCAGCGGTAATTGACATGTACCCTCGACTATGAGGTCAGAGGTTCGAATGTAAGATGTCGGTTCAACCTTCGAACTGGTTGGTTGGGTTCAATCTTCTCGTCGGTTCAACCAGAACCGGACCGAACCAACAAATATCGAGTTTAAAAAAAAAAAAAAAAACGATAAAGTATCGATTAGCCATGGCCTCATCGTTAGGTTTTCAATCTACTTGTAAGTTCAACATTTCAGCTGGTCGCTCAATCTTCTTCTTCCTCTCTAACTTTTCATTCTTCCGACTTTGCCGCCGGCCGGAACTCTGCACATTCGCCTTTCCTCTTCGTCGCCGCCGTGGGACTCTGTTTTTCTCGCTCTCATTAGCTCGTAAGTAACTTTTGTTTATTTATTTGTTTTTGTGTGTGGATAACAATCTTCATTTAATCATTTTCATTGAGCTTTTGATTTCGTTCTGAAATGAAAACCGTTGTGTTGTTGGTTCTGAAAAACCCCTTCGTCTTGATGCTTGGTTATTCCGAACCCGACGGATCCGAACCGAACGGTTCGAATGGTTCGACCGAAATTGATTTGTGACGATTGTTTTAATGTCTACGTAACTTTTCCAGTTTGCAATGCTTCGTTTGTTTGTGTTGGTTGTGCTGATTTTGTTTTTGGTTTTTGGTTTTTGAAAATTAAGCCTACAAACACCCGTTTCTTTGTGTTCTTCTCTATTTTATTCCCATGTTTTCAAAAACCAACTCAAGTTTTGAAAACTAAAAAAAAAAATAGTTTTCAAAAACTTGTTTTTGGAATTTGGAATTTGGCTAGGAATGCAAATGTATCTTTCAACAAATATGAAAATCATTCAAAGGAAATGGGAAGGAAACAAGCTTAATTTTCAAAAATAAAAAACCAAATGCTTATCAAACGGGGCCTTGGTTTTCCGTTTTTAAAAAGTAAGCTTAAAAACACTACTTCTATCAATGAATTTCTTAATTTTGTTATCTACTTTCGTTTCATGTTTTCGAAAACCAAATAAAGTTTTGAAAACTAAAAAAAAGTAGTTTTCAAAAACTTGTTTTTGTTTTTGGAATCTTGCTAAAATTTCAAATGTGTCATTAACAAAAATGAAAACAATGATATGGAATGGATATTGAGAGAAAACAAGTTTAATTTTCAAAAACCAAATGATTATCAAACAGGATCTTAAATACTATTAGAACCTAAACTCCAAAAAAAAAAAAAAAAAACAAAGACCTTTTAAACTACAAAGAACTTAATACCCAAAATTCAGAACCAAATTTAGAATTCAACCTTTTGTTTTCTGTTGTTCAAACTAATTTTGTCTTGTTAGTTATTTTCATGGTTTCTTTGGATCAAGTTCCTGTTTCAAAATGGATGTTGGTTTCACTGTAATTATTCTATAGGTCTCATTGTTTTGGATTAGAGTCCCTTTATCAAATGGGGTTTCTTTTCTTTTTATGGGCTTGATATTTTTTGTTTACCATGGTATTCTTTCATTTATTCTCAATAAAAGTGTGGTCAATTATTTAAAAAAAAAAAAAAAATCCAAGGAATATGGTTAAATTAACCATTATAATCCATATATTATCGATGTTTAATTTCATTATGGGACAGATTTATCTTGCCAAAGCATGGATTCTCCCCATACTGGGGAAGAGGATTCTAACATTGCCAAGAAATGTGAGTCAAATCCATCAAGTCCACCAAGAAAAAAGAACAAACAAAGTATGTCTTCTGTGGCTTTCAATCATTTTAATGAACTTGAAAATGAGCATTCTGATTATGATTCTGAGTATAGAATGGAAACATGTAATCACTATGAAATTAATAAGAATCCAATGCAACTTAACTGTGAAAAGCATCCAAGTAGAATATGTGACTCTAAGCAGAAGATGTTGATCAATGATCAATCAAGGAATAGTGAGGGAGAGAGTAGCAATAATTGTAGTTTGGTTGGTGATTTCTTTAGCATGAAAAGGTGTAGAGAAATGCTCTGTAGGATGATTGTTATGGAGAAATTGCCTTTTCAAATAGTGGAGTGTGAATGGTTTCAAGCATTTGCTCTTTCATTATCACCTAAATTTGTTATACCTTCACCTAAAACCATTGTGAGAGATTGTTTTCAACTCTATGTTGAAGAGGTGAGGAAATTGGAAAGCTTGTTGGGGGACAAACAGCGAAGAGTTTGTTTGTCGACCGAGACGTGGACGTCGGTGCAAGATTTGGATTATATGGTGATCACTGCACACTTCGTCGACGATGATTGGAAATTGCAAAAGAGAATTCTTAGCTTTAGTTCTATTCGTGATCGTAAAGGAGATACCATTGGAAGGACGATCGAAAAATGTCTGTTGAATTGGGGGATTGAGACGGTCGTTACTGTGACGGTAGATAATGCAAGCTATAATGATGAAGTTGTTTCTTACCTGAGAAAGAAACTAAGTATTGGGAATGAGGTTATATTAAATGGTGACTTCATGCAGGTAAGTTCTTGTGCACACATTGTTAATCTTATGGTATGTGATGCTTTGAAGGAATTTCACGGTTCGATTAGTAAGATTTGTAATGCTATTGCGTATGTAAACTCATCACCTAATACATACACCTAAAATATTAGAGACTTTCAAAAATTTTGCAAGGGTTGAAAAGATATCATGCAAAAGTCCTCTTTGTTTAGATGTCCCTACCAAGTGGAATTCCACATACACTATGTTGGACACTGTTGTAAGATTCCAAAAGGTTTTTGAAAGGTTAGAGGCTATAGATGAAGAATTCTGCTTGAAATTTAATGGAGAAGAGACAAAAAAGGACCCTCCGCTTAATGAAGATTGGGATAATGTTCGTGTTTTGACAAATCTTTTGAAACTCTTTCATGGTGTTACTTCGAAGGTTTTGGGATCATCGTCGTTACGTGTGACATCAGATAAATTCTTAACTGAGATTTTCAGGATAAAAAGCAAAATCGAAAGATCTTCAGGATCCGATAATTCTCTCCTGGCTAACACGGCAAGAAATATGAAAATGAAGTATGAAACACTTTGGGAGATCAACGAAAAGACAAATTTTCTCTTGTACGTTGCCAATGTACTTGATCCGAGATACTAGCTCAAATTTGTACACTATGGTTTCTCATTGTTGTATGGGGAGGAAAGATCAAATGAACTTGGAAAGAAAGTTGAGGATATGACAAGACGTTTATACAATGAATACCAAACTTCAGATATGGAGACAACGGATCAACCATCGTCGAGCGATGTGGGAAAAGAGGATCATGATCGTTATGTCCCTATTCATATTAGATACATGATGTACCGAAAAGTTAAAGATAAGAAATTAGAACTCGATAGGTATTTAGCTGCCCCTTGTGAGCCAGATGATGAGAAAACATTTGATGTGTTAGATTGGTGGAAAAGGAATTCTTCAAAGTACAAGACTCTTGGGAAAATGGCTAAGGATATATTTGCAATTCCTCTCTCAACAAATGCCTTAGAATCAACTTTTAGCATTGGGGACAGAGTGCTTGATTTATATTGTAGCTCTTTACCTCCAAAAACAGCTGAGATTGTCATTTGTTTGAGAAATTGGATGTCCTCACAAATGAATATCAATACTGATGAAACAACTGAAAAGCTTCAGCTTGGAGAGTTGGAGGATGGTAATGAGTTTGTATTTTATGATTGATAATTGTAAGTGAAAACTATGTATTTGATTGTTTTGAGAATTGGGTTGGGTTGTGTATGTTGATATTTTTCAATTTTCTTTGATTATCTAAATGTGCTTCGTCATACTTTCGAATATGGATTAGGTTACCATTATGAATATTTGTAGGGACCTTCAACATGTAATGTAATCATCTTTTCACTATAGATTATTTAGATATAGTTCATTTGTGTTTCTTTTTAGATATATCTATTACTAGGATTGTTGACGTACTTGTTAAATGGATATACTTGGTTTGTGGGTTTAAACTGAACCGTGCTAAACTCTAATAATGTCAGACTCAAAAAGTTGGCAGACAATAGTCAAATAATTCGATGGGCGTCGGTGTTTGGGACATTGTTAGATATTCTGTCTCTTTATGGGCGTCGATGACGCGTTTATTTTGTAATTATTCTTTAGGTCTTATTTTGTTAGATTGACGTCCCTTTATCTAAGGGGATTTCCTTTTGGGGCTTGGTTTTTTTTTTTTGTAAGCCCTTGTATTCTTTCTTTTTTTTTTTTTCTCAATGAAAGGTTGGTTCATTATTTAAAAAAAAAAAAAAAATCCGATTATGGAAAGATACTTGGTGATGTATCCTCATTTTCATTTGTCAATTATCCTTCATTTGATCATTTAAGTCTTTTCATATGTTGTTTGGTTGAATCTTTGAGATGTGTTGTAAAGTGAAGGATTGTTTTATTACTTGTTCCTCTTTTACAAGTTTTCTTATGGTTTATGATGTAAAACCATTCTTCAACATGATGTCATTTTCTGTTATTACAACAATAGTGAGAAGAGAATATCATTACTGATTTGAGTATAATTTAACTAATTAAGTCATATATTTTTAGGTCTTATTTTTGTTAGAAATTAGGTTTTATTATTACTATAAATATTTTGAAACTCACCATATTTAACAAAAACCTAGTTCTAATTTTGATCTTCTCTTCATTAATTTCGTACTAAACATATCTTTTATGTTCATTCAATGCACACTTGAATATATGAGAAAATTGTGGTGGAAATTAACATATTTAACATATACCTTTTTCCATGTGTACCTTTGTAAATTTAGTTTAGTATTTTTTTTTCTATTTTATGCAACTGTTTTATGTTTTAAGTCTAAATGGTTGGCTTGGTGTGGAAATGATCGAGGAGTTGGTAGTTAGCTAAATTGTAGATAAAATCATATGGCTATCCTTTAAATTGGGGCACGTGCTTTTGTGTGGGGAAGAGCGTTGCACAATGGTTGGTGACTTTGGCGTAACCTTTTTGAGATTGCACCTTCGTGTGTGGAGGGTGTGATTTATCTGATTTTCCTTTTGTAATGTTGCTCTCTCAGAGAACCTTTTGTAATCTTTTGATGTTATGAAAGTTGATGCGTTCTGATGCTAAAAAAATGTCTTTTCAGATTTTAAATTTTAGATTTGAATATCCACTAAAAAAATATTAATTTTTTTTTTATAAATATAATATTTGATGTTATATACTAATTCCATTGTTATTAAAAAAAAACTATTTATAATGTATTATAAATGATATAATATTGTAAAATATAATTATACAAATTTTATAATATGTTAATAAATTAATTAATAGTGCTTGATATTTTACTAAATATTTAGCCACTATTTTCATTATTTATGAATATATTACTAAACCTTTTAACCTTTTTTTAAAAAAATTGAGATCCAATTTCTAAGTCTACCACTGAATACATATAAAAAAATAATGAAATTATAGAACACAACTGTACTTTTCATTAAATCTTTTATTTCAAATCTCTGTTTTCAACTGATTTACCAAACATCCTCTTATATTCTTTTTTTTTTATAACATCAACCTTACATATCAACGGCAAAACGTCTGAAACAGACATAACAGAAAGACAACAGCGGAATCAAAACCCCACAACCGGAGAACCATCCTCCCACTAAGCCAAACCGCCAGATCGATAAACACCCTCCCCTCTCCGAAGAATGTATAGTAAACGCTGAGCAGACAATCAGTGGAGAACATCAGAATGCATCTAGCCTTCCAAACCTTCGCCAACATGCCTCCTATAATAGTGGGTTTGTTCCATAGTGGCTTGAAGCCTATAGGCCTACCACCTGCATCAACATATCACTCAAATAGATCATAATAGAGCATGAATAAGGTGAGCAACCTAGAGAGAAAAGCGCAAACTCATCACCCCTAATCGAAGCCCAACAAACACATATAAATCAAATCCAAGAATGAAAACCCAAGAGCAGAGGTTCAGGTGAGTGAATCATGCTGACATCCCTGCACTACCGCTACTCAGCCTTTAGCCTTGGAGAAATTAACACAGCTAGCAAAATATGAAACAAGTCAAAGTTTTCCAAGAAACCTCACGTGTGTGTGTGCTGGGCCATCCTGAAGAAAGCCTCTAATGGACCAGGAACAGATTTATGGAATCCTCCACCTATCTTCCCCCTACACTGGAAACTAAGGTGATGCATGGAAGACCAACTGAAACAAAATTGGAAACAAAATACCAAGGAGGCTAGAATAGGAAGCCAACCCATACATTCCGAACCATATCTACTATCTGACCGTGCCTGCCTACCAAAGGCTTTCCATCACTGATTTCCATCTCCATAAGCATTCTGCTCTTTGCTTTTTGAGTTTCCCTACTGCCCCCTACCGATGATGGTTTTTTTTTTTTTTTTTTTTTTTTTTTTGGGATTGAATTTTCCTTTCTTTTTTTTTTTTTTTTTTTTTTTGGAAATTAATCCAACTCTACACCCCAAGCCAAAATACAAAATACAAAATACAAACTAACTTGCAGAAAAACAGAAGACTCCCTAGAATCACCTTACCCCTATCGGAGTGACAACAGGCTTATGCACCCCCTAAAGCCGATCTGGTCCTTCAAGACTTCCAAAAGGAGAGGCAAAATATCCATATGTGCAAGAAATTCAGGAAAACTTTAAACAGGTCGCAAATTTATACTAGCAAGCAAACTTCACCCATACACCAAAGAAAGAGTAAAAGAACGCTAGAAGACAGAAGCATGACTAAAACCCAAGCACCTAAAACGCAGTCATAAGAATTCTAACAAACATAATACTTCCAACAGCAAAACAGGACCACTGCTCAGATGCAAGGCCTCAAACCAAACCTAATAAAACAAACATGAATTACTAGAGAACTGGTGCTGAGATGCAACCATAGCCACTAGCATGCAAGCCACTGACCCCCAACGTAAACATGAAATCTCCACAAAGTAAACGAAAACCAAACATAAAACCCAAGGAAAGGAACAGAAAACCTCCCCTGATTGCAAAACCTTCGGCTAGAGTGGAGAAACGACACCGGCTTAGCCTGACCCCCAACCCATGTCTCCATGCACAAGAGACACCGCTTCATATCCTTCTGCCATATCCACATTTCGGACAACACTGAAGAGGCAAATATCATTGGGATAGAGGAGCATCCCCCAACAACACATTAGAGATCTCAACAGGCCATTCTTCAATCCAAACACAATCCAAGAGCGAAAAGGCCAAGCTGGCTAAAGCATGCGCCACTTTGTTGCCCTGACGAGGAGTAAACAGAACCTTATCCCTACCACCAGGGTGGAGAAGCCGACGAATATCATCCATCAAGAGACCCACTTCCGAAACATCAAGCACTTCACCATGATAGATCTTCACCAACCGCAAGGAATCAGACTCCACAATGAAAGACCCCGATGAGAACCCCATTTGGAACGCAAGGGTAATTCCTTTATACATAGCCCACCCTTCCGCCAAATCAACACCCCAGCATCGTGGCAAAACTGAGCATGCCGATAAAAGGACCGCACCGGAGGAATCACGCAGAACACACCCACCAGTAGCAAACCCAGAATCCGGTCGGACCGATGCATCAACATTCAGCTTAAAAACACCACTAGGAGGCGGCTGCCACCTACACCGATTAACCTGCAAATCCAAAGAAAATTGAACCCCAGGCCTCGCTACTCGACCCGTTGCAACCCCTTGATAAATAGCAAGGTACTCAGAAGCCCATAACCACAGATCCCTATCATCTGATGAACCGCCCCAAGTCAAAGTGTTCCTCAAGTTCCAGACAGCCCACCAAAAAACAACCATAAGTTCAAAATCTAGCAAAACAAAATTTTCCTTAGCTGCCCAAATTATATCAGAAAGACAAATCCTAGAACATGATCGGTAAAAGGCATCAAATTTTGAGCACAACCACATATGTCTCACCACAGAACAACCCCAAAACAAGTGAAAACAATCCTCAACAGCAGAATTACATAACACACATAAAGGTAAAATATCAAGACCCCGCTGAATAAGATTTACCTTCGTAGGCAAACGGTCATGAAACAACCGCCAAAGAAAGAACTTATGTTTGCTAGGAATACGCAATTTCCACATACCTATCCACCATGCATGCATACCGTCTGCATTCGACGACGAGGGTTGATACTGCACAGCCAAAGAATGAGCTAGGCGATATCCACTCTTGACCGAAAAAACCCATTCTTCTCAAAATGCCAAATAAGTATATCATCAGCCAAGCCAGAAACTAATGGAATTTTCAAGATAGATTCGCACTCAGATGCAAGAAAATGACACCTAATCTTAGCCTCATCCCAATTACCCAAGCCCGAAAAAAGATCACTGACCCGACTAGACAATGGTAAGGTAGGAGCCGAGTGGATCTGGAGAGAAAACTCATTCGGCAACCAGTTGGAACCATAGATAGGGATGGAAAGGCCATTCCCAATCCGCCACCTACAACCCCGAGCTAGAAGATCACGACCCCAAAGTAGACTACGCCATATAAAAGACGGTCGGGCACCTAAGCCTGCCTCAAAGAAGTCAGAATGTGGAAAATAACGCCCTTTCAACACCAACCCTAACAATGAAGAAGGATCTTTAAAAACCCGCCAACACTGCTTAGCCAAAAGAGATTGATTAAACAACTCCATATTTCGAAATCCCAGACCCCCCAAACACTTAGGCTTGCACAATGACTCCCAACTCACCCAATGGATTCGATTAGCATCCTCAGAGCCACCCCACCAAAACTTGGCCATAGACCGGTGGATTTCTTTAATCAAACACTTTGGAAGGCGAAAACAGTTCATAGTATAGCAAGGAATAGCTTGAACAATAGATTTAAGAAGCACCTCCTTACCTGCTGTAGAAAAAAATTTGCCCTTCCATCCCTGAATCTGACGCCATACCCTATCTTTGACAAACTTCAGAGTCCCTGAGCGATTACGTGGCATAAACGAAGGAAGGCCAAGATACTGATGATGACACGGGCTGCGTGCGACAGAGAGAATCTGACTGATATACTGTTGAGAGTCGACCCCCGAATTAGGACTAAAAGCCACAACTGATTTCTCATAGTTAATAGTCTGGCCAGATGCCCTTTCATAAATACACAACAATTCACGAATGACCAAGGCCTCCTCCGCTCTAGCTCTAAAGAAAAGAAGGCTATCATCAGCAAAGAACAAGTGAGAAATCGGCGGACTGGACCGAGCAATCCGAAGACCGGCAATAAGCGACCTCTGTTCAGCTCCACAGAGCAGACTGGATAAACCCTCAGCACATAACAGAAAGAGATAAGGAGATAACGGATCACCCTGTCTAAGACCCCTAGAAGGAATCACATGGCCCACCTTCTCACCATTCAGATTGAACGAAAAAAAAACCGAGCACACACATCGCATAATCAGGTCAACCCACGTAGAAGCAAACCCCATCCGAATCATGATTTGCCTCAAGAAGGACCACTCCACCCGGTCGTATGCCTTACTCATATCAAGCTTTAATGCAGCCCAACTGGTCTTCCCTTTCGTTCTCCTCTTCAACTCGTGGATACACTCAAATCCCAGAATGGCATTATCCACCACACATCTACCTGGGATGAACGCACTCTGATTCTGTGAGATCACCATGGGCAAGATATGCTTCATGCGGTTAACCAAAACCTTCGAGATCAATTTATAGCTCACATTACAGAGAGAGATCGGACGAAAATCAGACACCCTACGAGGTGATTTAGTTTTCGGGATAAGAACAACCATAGTTTCATTAATAGCTTGAGGAGAACAACCCTGATTCAAAACTGCCAAGCAACTCTGAACAACATCAGACCCAACAACCGACCAGTAATTCTTGTAAAAACTACCAGACAAGCCATCCGGACCAGGGGCCTTAAGTGGATGAGTTTGTTTCAAAGCAAGAAGTACATCTTCCGGCGTAAATGGGCGCAACAAAGCCTGATTCATATCATCATCAACTGAGGGAACAAGATCACGCAGAGCCCTCTGAAAATCCAACTCGCTCGGATCTGAAGAGGAAAAAAGCTGCTGAAAATACTCAGTAACTATCTGGAGAATTCGACCCTTGTCCTGAGTCCACACTCCCTGGAAATCCTCTAGGCCCACAACACGATTCAACTTGCGTCGATAGGAAGCTTGACGATGAAACCATCTGGTATTACGATCTCCCTCCCGAAGCCACAACTCTCTAGACCGTTGTCTCCAATACAACTCCTCCTCCTGAAGTACCTCCTCTAACTGACCCTCAGCCTGACAAAGCAGATCTCTAGAGCCCGATACTCTCAAGTCGGCAATAGCCGCTTGAACCTTCTGATTGGCCACATTGATACGCTTAGAAAAATTACCAGACTTTGATCGCCCCCAACTAGCCATAGAGCTCATACACTGCTTAGTCCTGCCTGCCAGAGCCATAGGAGTCGTACCCCCAGATTCGTCAGACCGAGATCCCCACGAACTACGAATCACCTGAGGTAACTCCGGATGCTTGAGCCAGGTCTCATCAAACCTCACAACACGTGAATTCCTACTCGACCCACACCACGGAATCGGATTAAGAACCAACTCGATCGGTCTATGATCTGATTTATTATAGTCCAGATGATTAACCACATAATTCGGATAGAGATCCTGCCACCCCACTGTACTAAGACAACGATCCAGCCTTTCATAGATCAACCCTTCTCCTGGCCACCTATTGCACCACGTAAATCGATCTCCAACAAACCCGAGATCCACCAAACCACACAAATCTATCGTATTCTGAAAGGCAGCCAGTTCAGAAACCGGTTTATCCCTTCCCCCCTCCTTTTCATCATGACACACAATCGCATTAAAATCCCCCCCAATAAGCCAAGGGGTTTCAGAATGACCCCTTAACCTAGAAAGAAGAGACCACGTCTGAGCCCTCATATCTGCCGAGGGGAACCCATAGAATCCAGAGAGACGCCATCGACAGCCATCCCAATCAACCCACCCATCAATATGGTTATTGGAGAAAGAAAGGAGACTAAACGAGACTGAAGAGACCCAGAGAAGAGCCAACCCTCCACTTCGCCCATTACAATCCACACAGAAACAATGATCAAACCCCAACACCCTCTTTGCAGAAGACATCCTACTCGAAGATACCTTTGTTTCAGAAAGGAAAAGCACCAGAGGTCGTTTAGCTTGCACCAACTTGGTCAAGCGCCGGAATGTTCGAGGAGACCCCAAGCCCCGAACATTCCAAAATATAAGACTCATAATCCTTGGCGGGGCTGAGACCCAGCCACCGCCATATCCTGCCCACCTGACGCACCTAGAATCATATCATCACCCATAACTTTCTGACGTTTAACCACCCCAATATCCTCAGAAACACAATCCATCCCACCCGGACGCTTCCCCTGGCTAACACTCACTGAAGTAATATCGTTCAGATTGCCCCTGGCTAGCCACTTCCAACCTTTCCTCGCCATACCCAGAATATTCTCCTTCCCCACCACCACTGCCCTTTCAACAGTCACCGCTTTCCCCTTATCCCGAGTACCCACAATACCATTCCCATCATCAAGCGGGTCCAGTGCCTGAGACACATCCACATCCCCCAACACGTTCTCAGCCACCGTCACAGGCTCATCCTCAATCACCAACACAGGCCCCTTCTCAGCCACCAACACAGGCACATCCTCAGACACAACCACAGTCTCAGACTCATGTACACTCGGCAGTGGATCAACAGAAGGTGATTCAGTAGTCCGAGCAAACCCAGACACCCCCTCAACCTCTACCTCTGACACCCCTGATCGACCCCGCCCCCTTCCTCTACCAGCCCAACCAGAAGAACGACTACCAAACCCGTCAGAACGCCGCCCCCCATCTCCTGAACCTCCAGAACCCATACGACGTAAGGGGGACGCACGCAACCAATCACCAAAGGGGAACCGAGCATCTGAAGCACCCTCTGAACCTACTTCAGGACACTCTCTGTGTGAATGCCCAATACGCCCACACTGAAAACAAAAATCCGGTAACCGCTCATACAGAAGAGGGCACCACAAAGACGACCCATCATCTTTCACCAAACGAACAACCCGCCGGAGCGGCTTGGTGACATCAAGAACAACCCGAACCCTCATCACCGCCCCCATCCAATCACCATAACCCTCCCCAGCAACTTCCTCAACCAAGCCCACCACACTACCCAGAGCACGGGCAACCGTCGGAGTAAGGTACCGAAAAGGAATTTGAGAGATTTGGACCCAAAAAGCACAACGAGAGAAATCCAACATAGTTGGACTATCTGAGACTCCTGGCGAAATCAGAACAAGAAGTGCCCTATCAAAAGACCAAGGCCCTGTCTTCAAAATGCGGAGCTTTTCCCCAATGGACGAGAACCGAATCACAAATACATTCTCGCCCAAAGATTCAATCCGAGTAGCCCGATGAACGCTCCAAACCGACAGCATAACGTTCCGGAATGCATCAACATTCACAACCTTAGACGAAAGAATCTTGCCAACTACGCATAACTGAATCGAAGACTCATTAAGCAAGGGAGCGCCCGCCGGCACCGGAACCCCAATCGATTCTTCCTCCGTTAGATCCAAATTCTGCCATTGATTCACAAGATCCTCCATAGCACACGACACCAACCAGCACAAACCCGAACACAAACCAACACAAAATAGCACAATCACAAACCAGTACAATCACAAACCAGTACAATCACAAACCAGCACAACCCAGAACACCAACCAGCACAAAACAGCACAATAACAAAACCTGCACAATCCCAAACAAGCACACAAACCAGCACAATAACAAAACAACACAAAACCAGCCCAATAACAAACCTGCACAATCCCAAACCAACACACAAACCACAAGCACACACTGAAGAAGCGACGAGAACAACCACCAATCACAAACCACAAGCACACAAGCACAAACCACACACACCCAAACACAAACCACAAACACACACTGAAGACGATCCCACGCAGATGAGAACCGACGGGAACAACCGCCCAATCGAGACCCCGCCACCGCAACTCGAACCCTGTACACCAAACTGAAACCCGCCGGAAATCGAAGCCTGGAAACGCCGCCGCAGACAAGGGAAATCGCCGGAAATCGATACCTAAAAACGCCGCCGCAAACAAGAGAAAACGCCGTGAAGAGAAGCCTGAAAACCGCCGCCGCAGCCGAGAGAAATCGCCGGAAAATCAACACCACGCCGCCGGAAGATCGAAGCCCAACCGCCGGAGAAACCGCCGGAAAATCGAAGCCCAACCGCTGGAAATCAAGAGAAGCACGTAACCGCCGTCGACTAAAACCCTAAAACCCAACTCTCATACCGAGAGAAGCCTGTACACGACAGGGAACTTTTTCCATCCTCTTATATTCTTAGAAGGTATAGGCAAAGTTTTATAATTGAATTTTTCCTACCTATAATCTTTCAATTTTGAAAATTAGAGGAGAAGAAGAGGGAGAAAAGTAGTGAGAAAACTTTAAAATCTTTAATGTTTTTATATAATTTTTTTTTTTGAAAAATAATGTTTTTATATAATTTTGTCTTTGAATTTGATGGTTAATGAATCTATTCTTTCCCTTAAAAGTTGGAAATTCACACTCTTCTAAAATATATATGAATGTGAAGAGAGAAAGAAAATTGAAGTTAATATTTGAAAATGTTAAAACGGTTGAGTAAACTGTTTAATTAACCTTTTAGTAAATTATATAATATCTAAGCTAGTTGAGTTATACTTATATTGATTCCAATTCCTCTCCATTTTTACTCTTTACAAAGAAGAAGAGGAGAAAAGAAGAAGAATCTATAAGATATCATCTTAAATTATACTTTTCTTACCAATGCTAAGAAAATGGTCAACATTCAACTTCTTTTAATTTTTTTTTTTTTTTTTTTGGAACAAATCTTTAATGAATTGCTATTATAAAAATATGTCCCCAGAAATCTATCTCCAACCTTTTGACTTATCTGATTAAATTATATCATCAAAACAAAGATAAGATATGAGTAGGAATAGAGCTAAAAGTATTTGGTTATTTAGGGGGTGTTTGGGGCACTGAATAGGTTATAATAACCCCCCTTATTATAACCTATTCAATGTTTGGGGCACCAACAAAAATAATTGGTGAGGTGGGTTATTTTAACCCCCAATTATTTTATCCATTTTCTACAGTAACCATTATTCAACCCACTACAGTAACTATCACCTCACTTCTTCCATGCGACTCCTTGACTTTTTCGACGACCGCCGGCCGCCGTCAGCCGACGAAGTTTCCGACGAATTTTCTGGCGACCACCGACGACTTTTCCGGCGATCGCCGATGACTTTTCCGGCCACCAATGTTTTTTTTCCATATTTCTTCTCAATTTCATTTTGAAAAATATAAAAAATAAAAATAAAGAAAAAAAACATCAAAGGTTGCTGGAAAAGTCGTTGACAACATCGAAGGTTAATCAACTTACAAAAAAAACATTCAAACGAAATTATATTTACCACACTCAAGTTTATTTCAAATGATTTTATTGATAAAAAAAAAAAAAAAAAACTAATATGATTTTTGAACTAAACATTTACAATTTTTATTTTGGCAATACTAAAAGTTAACTAATATGATTTTTCTATACCAAAACCTAAACTTTTTTGCTTTGTAACAAAAAAAAAAAAAAAAAACATAACCCTAAATCAAATCAAAGTTTTGTATATCATAAAAAAAACTAGAAAAAGAAACATAGTCAGTTTGAACCTTTGATTCAAAACCTCATGTTAAGACAGATCAACACTCCAAACACAGATTATTTTATCCCAGATTAAAATAATCTGCACCCCAAACACAGATTATTTTATCCCAGACTATAATAATCTGCACCTCAAACACAGATTATTATAACCCCCAGATTATTATAATTGCCAGATTATTATAACCACCAGATATTATAACCAATTCAGCGCCCCAAACAGCCCCTTAATGTCTATTAAAACTAAAAGTATTATGTTTAAAAAAAAAAAGCTAAAAGTATTAATAAAAAAATAAATTATTAAAATATTCCAATAAGTGCATCTTTTGATTAGTATGATAATATAGTTTTCTCTATCAAAATAAAAAAAAGAATTGGGTAGAATTACAAGGTTTAGTCCATGAATTTTTTAAGTTGTGTCAATTTGGTTCCTAAAATTTAAAAAGTTTTAAACAGGTCTTCGTTGAGTCTAATAAATCAAACTTTCAAAAATATCAAATGAGGCTTTAAACTTTCACTTTTGTGTCTAATTGGACTCTCAACTTTCAATTTTTTTTGTGTAATAAATTTTTGACCTGGCCAGTTAACTAGATCTAAAATTCAAAGTTAGGGAACCAATAGGCATAAAATTCAATTCTATATCTAGTAGATTGGTTAATTCTTAAAGATCTCAAATAATTCAGTGGCCTATTAGACACAAAAGTGAAAGTCTTATTAGACATTTTTAAAGTTTAGGGACCTATTAGATACAAAATTGAAAGTTCAAGGACGTATTAGACACTCTTTAAAGTTTAGGGACCAAATTGATACAACTTTAAAAGTTCAGGGACTAAATTGTAATTTAACCGAAGAATTAATTTGATATTAATTGTGATGTTGCAACCTAGAACACACCAAACTTAATCAAGTCTGTTTTAGTATTCTTAAATTAAATTATTACTTGTCAATCCGAACATAGTTGAGTGGTGGATAAGACACCAATTATTATCCTCAAGGTCAATAGTTTGATCCTCTACCTCATAATTGTAGGACTAAAAAAATAATTAAATTATTAGTTTATCAAGTAATGGTAGTCATGTGAGTCGGGCAATAATATTTTTTTTAATTAAAATATTATTTTGGTGCATGTACTTTGAATTTATAATTTCGACTAAGAGATCAAAGGTTCAAATTCTTCACCCCACACGTTGTCAAAAAAAACCTTCTCACAATCGTCAAAACCGAATTGGAAAAAAAGATTCCTCTCATCCGCAATTAAATCAAAAAATTCTCGGCCTCATTAGGGTAGGTATCTCTATAGAAAAAATTGACACCATCTTTATTGATTTGAAACTTTTAAGATAAATTAAAAGCAAAATCTATGAAAACATATTGTTTGGAGGAGGATTTAGATTTGGGTGAGTTTGACTTAATATACCCAATTCATGTTTGCAATATTAGTTTGTTAGACAATCTCATAAGTTTCAATAATACTCTAATTATGTAAAACTCACTCGAACTTTCCTAAACATGCACTTCATAACACAAATTTCATAAACTTAAAATTTTTAAAAACATTCACTAAGCAAGCTCGAGATGTCTATGACTCGCACTCCAAATATCCCATCAAAATCTAAGTTAGTTATTAGAGTATGTATAGATCTAAAAAAGGAATCAACTTCTAAACTTGAATATATGATATATACAGTTTGTTTGGAATAATGTCTTTTCCAATGTTTTAAAATACATTTTTAAACATTTGAAAAGTCAATTTAAACCAACCGTGATGAAAGTTTTTTTGTTTTTTTTTTTTTTTTGGACACGTTTGTGATTGGTGACCTTTTAATAATAGTCAAATTACAAATAAAAAATAAAAATGTTTGATGCATGTGAGGAGCATATTATAAAAATCAACCACATTTAATGTTATACTTTATAGTTGAGAAATTGAGATGATTTTCGTAGTTGCTGACCAGGGAAGTTGAATCTCATAACCTTAAGGGTTTTCGAATTAATAATCATTGTCCTATACTCTCTCACTTATTTTTCGCTGATGATAGCCTCATTTTTTGCAGGGCAAACACAAAGGAATGTCAAGTGCTCAAAGAGATCTTCAAATGCTATGAAGAAGCATCTGGGCAAAAGATAAACCTGGAAAAGTCTGTGTTCATGTTAAGCAAGAACGTGAAGCAAGAGGAAGGCAAAATCATCGAAGAGACCCTTGGAATAAAACGAACAAAGGCACTGGGCAACTATTTGGGGATGCCATCTCAGAATAATAGGAATAAAGGCAAAATGTTTGAAAAAATCCGGCAGAAAGTGTCAAAGCTCCTTCAAGGATGGAGCGAAAAGCTCTTTTCCGCTGGAGGCAAAGAAATATTGATCAAAGCAGTCATCCAAGCAATCCCCACATACAATATGAGTTGTTTCAAGCTCCCCAAAGGCATATGTGATGAAATTAACAAGATGTGTGCTAGATTTTGGTGGGGAGAGGTGGGAGACAAAAAGAAAATACATTGGGCCAGCTGGAAAAAACTATGTAAAAGTAAAGAAATGGGGGGCCTCGGTTTTAGAGATCTTAATATGTTCAATAAGGCACTTCTAGCAAAGCAAAGCTGGAGAATTCTCCGAGAGCCTAATAGCATGCTTAGCAAAGTCCTAAAAGGACGGTACTTTAGAACGGGAGATTTCTTAAATGCTCCTGTGGGAAACAATGCTTCATGGGCTTGGAAAAGCATAGTGTGGGGGCGGGAGCTTTTTAAACAGGGATTCAGGTGGCGCGTCGGAAATGGAAAACATATTTCGATAGATCGTGACCCTTGGATCCCTAGACAAGGGATGAGAGTCCCTTTGATGACTCCCTCCGAATGGCAAGGAAGGAGAGTAAATGATCTGATAAGAGAGAATGGGGAATGGAATGAGGCCTTGATAAGGAGACTCTTTATTCCAATGGACGTCGAAGACATCCTTGCAATTCCCCTCGGGCACCAAAATGAAAGAGATGAATTAGTCTGGAATTCAGATCCTAAAGGCTTATTCAACGTCAAAAGTGCATACCACCTAGCCACAAACATCTTCCAAGCAGATGACGCATCGGGGTCCAACAACATCAGAACAAAAAAGAAATGGCAAAGCATGTGGAATCTAAACATTATTCCAAAAGCAAAGATCTGTTTTTGGAAAATCCTGAAAAACTTAATCCCTACAAAATCCAATCTACTTTCTAAAAGTATAGATATTAATCCTCTTTGCGTTTTTTGCAGGCAGTCGAGAGAAGACACAAATCACGTGATTTGGAATTGCAAAAAGGTAAAGCATATATGGCTGGAGCTATTCCCTAAACTAATGGATGTGGTTGATGTGAATAGGAAGGAGTTAATCCACCAAGATTTCTGGGAAGAGTTGAGTGAAATCCTAGACAAAGAAGGAATGGAACAGATGGCAATAGCTTCATGGACGATTTGGAGCTACAGAAATAAAATTAACACCAACAAGGAGGAAGCTGATTCCCAGACTCTGAAGCGATGGATCAAACGGAACCTGGAAGAGCAAAAGAAAAGGTTGTCGAACGTACCGAACCCCAGATTGGAGAGCCTCTGGAATCAGGAAAATTGGACTCCACCTCCGAAAAATTGTCTGAAGATGAACACCGATGCCTCGTGGAATGAAGGTCTCAGAATCGGCGGTGTCGGTTGGATTTTTCGTGATTCCTCAGGATGTCTAATTCAAGCGGGATGCAAGCAAGTTAGTCGAAAATGGCAGATCAAATCGCTTGAAGCGCTAGCAATCAAAGAAGGCCTGAAGGAGTTCAAATCAGGGGAGCATCACAGATTTTCACCTCTAATTGTGGAATCAGATGCTGTGGAGATAGTGAGAGCCCTGAATCATGAAGCCCAAGACATTTCTGACACCAAAGTGATATTGAATCAGGTGGAATCCCTTGCTTCTGAAGCAGGAGTTTTGGCTTTTGTTAAATGCCCTAGAGCGGGCAATCGAACTGCGCACTCTCTTGCGCGAGCTGCGGCTGGAATCCGTCGGAGCACCCTCTGTCGTCCGTCGTCGCCGACAGTCCCAATTGTCGTGATATGTCTGTTGTTGGTAGTTTGGCTTTTGGTCTCTCTTCCACGCTGGAAGACGAGCGTTTGTTTAGGGTGGTTAATCCCCCTTTTTGGCTTGCCTCTTTAATTGAGGAAGAAACTGTTGTAACTACCCCTCTTTCCTTTTAATGTAGTATTTTTATTTCAAAAAAAAAAAAATTGAGATGATTTTTCCATGAGGCGTAACTAGCAAGGAATGACCAAAATGCAATACAAAAATCACTTTAACGGTGTCGTTTTCTTTCATGTAAAACCTACCAAAATGCATAATAATGCCCATTTCCTACCTTGCATGTTCTTATAAACACTACCAAACCATTTGATTTTTTATTTTTGAAAATTAAGTTGTTTTCTCCCAATTTCTTAATTTTGATTAAGAAAACATGTGAATTCTTAGTCAAATTTCAAAAAAAAAAACAAGTTTTTGAAAACTATGATCCTATTGGATAACCATTTTGTTTTTTGTTTTTTTTTTTTTTTGAAAATTAAGTCTAAAAACAAAACTAATAAGTTTTTTTTTTTTTTTTTTTTTTGTTATCTACGCCTTCCTCCCATGTTTTCAAAAACCAACTCAAGTTTTGAAAACTAAAAAAAAAAAAAAGTAGTTTTCAAAAACTTGGAATTTGGTTAGAAGTTCAAATGTGCACTTAACAAAGATGAAGACCATGATAAAAAAAATTAAGAAAAAACAAACTTAATTTTCAAAAACCAAAAACCAAATAATTATCAAAGAAAACCTAAATAATTTTTTTAGTTTTCAAAACTTGATCATTTGGTTTTTGAAAATATTGGAACAGGGTAAAAAAATTAAAAATTAAAAAAAAAAAAAAAAAAAAAAAAAACTTATAGATGTAAGTGGTGTTTGTAAATTTAATTTTCAAAAATAAAAAATCAAATGGTTATCAAACAAGACCATAGTTTTTAAAAACTTGTTTTTTATTTTGGAATTTGGCTAAGAATTCTGATATTTCTCTAAAAAAAAAAAAAAAAAAAGAGAAAACCATGGTAAAAAAAATTGAGAGAAAACAAATATAATTTCAAAAACCAAATAGTTATTAAATGGAGACTAAATTATTGTTTTATTATTTGATTTGAACCCAAGAATATGTCACTATATGAAGAAATACAATTTGTTGATGAGCTAGTCTAATTTTGTCAATAAATAAATTGGATTTTGTACCTCAGACGATAGCACTTGAGCGGCATGTTTACGTGTCTAAATATGTTAATAAAATAACAATTTAAATCATCCAACAACTTTCTGTCAATGTAATGACTCTTCAATTACAAGAAAAACAATTAGACTATACCATTTGAGAAAGTATATCCACTTTTTATATGTGAGAAATCTAAATAAAAAGTCCGTTTGGGCAGGATGAAGTGGAGAAAATTACATAAATACACAACAACCAGTTTGGTATGCGATCCGAATTCTATTTTAAATTTTTAAATTTACTGAATCAAATGAATTTAACAAATACCGATTTGACATATTTATTTTTGAAATATGTATCTGAATTTTGTGATCCAAATGCTGGAGATTCTAAGTTTAACTTTTCAACTTTCAAAATTGTGTTGAATAGATCTACAAATTTTATAAAAAAAATATCTAACATGTCTCTAATTTTTTTTAGATCCTCCCGAAATTTATATATATATATATATATATATATATATATATATATAGTTATATAGTTTTATAGTTTTATTTCATTCCTTGAAGTTTAAAGTTTATTTCAAAACAACCATCGGAAGTTTTTTTTTTTTAATTCTTAGATGGAATATGATTATAATTAATTTTTTTTAATAAAATTAAAATTAAGTGTTTATATTTTGATATACATTATAATTAATATATAGAAGTTGAATGTTTATAAGTTCTGTTGATTAAAAAATTTAAAAATAATTTAAATGATTAGATTTAATTAAAACATTTATATTATTGTAAAAATAAAAAAATAAAACATTTATATTAGATAATTAATTGATTATAACTTAAAACAATTAAAATTAATTTTTCTTCTAAAAAAACAGTTAAAATTAATTTATAGTCAATTAGAGAGTAATTAATGAGTAATTTCCTCTCTTGTCTTCATTTTTTTTATTACATCAACATTTGGGAGTAGATGATTCGAACCTCTAATCTCTTAGTCGAGGGTAAATGTAAATTACCGTTGACTTCTCGTCTTGATTTTTTCAAAAAAAAAAAAAAAAAAAAAAAAGTCCTATTCCAAAAGGGACAATTAATTTCATAAGTCATTGATTATTCTTTTGGATAATAATGACCTAAGTTTTAAAAAGTAAAGATTCATGAAACAAACATTGATTTTTTATATCATATCCTTGTCAAAACACATCTTGGCCTAAAGGTTTTAAAGACCAAAATGAAAATTAAGTTCAACGTTCATCTGGAATGTTATTTAAACAGGATGATAATTTCATCAAATTAAATATTTAAATATCGAAAACCAAAATAAACATTTTGAAAGTTTGACAACTAAATTAGACATACTTGTTGATGGTCGATTTTGGCCAGAGGATCTCACCTGACCTTCACGTGCCACCAACGGTAAATTTGTAGTTGAGGGGGGAAGACGTGGCCTGCAAGACAGTAAACCTGCACACCGGTGTGGTGCTCGCCACACCAGCTCCGATGCTTAAGTCAGCAAGCAGAACGGTAGGGCGTGGAAAAGTAAGAGCAAGAGGAGAAAACAGAGAATAGAGAGTAGAGTTTAGGGATGAATTCGGGATCCCCTCTTCAGTGGCGAAGAGGGATATAAATACCTGTTCATCCTCCTAGCCTTTTTAGGGTTTCGGAGGCGTTTTAGGTCAAACCAGGCGAAACCGGGGCATCCAGAGGCGGTGGGGACCAGACGAGACCGAACGGGCTCGGCCTCGGCCCATGGCGGAGGCCGAGCAGGGGGTCGGGCCTAAAACCCGACCCCTTCGGTCTTGGCCCGTCTCACTTGCCGGTTTTGCTCCCTTTGTCCATCTTTCAGCCCGATTCCTCCCTGGTTGTCCTCGTCAACTCCTTGTATATCGGGGTGGTCCAAAATTACCTATAACAATACTAAATGTATATTTTAGTTTCTAATGATCGAGTGTTTTTTCAATTTAATCTCTATAGTTTTAAAAGTTTTTTTTTTTTTTTTTTTGAAATAAAGATAATTAAAATAAATTTACGCGTAAAGCGTAAGACGGTAACATGATCAAAATTTCTTATTTGTCTAGAGTGTTCCTTTGGCGAAGGGGGTCGCTGGCTGACGTGTAAGGCCCCATAATGTGGACAAAATCGAGACTGACTTTCGGGTATGACGTGGACTTAGTCGCGATTTTTTTTTTTTTTAATAATTTAAATTTTTATACTGTCCAAGTCACGAAGTTGAAAGCATCTCTCTCTGAAAATATCTTCTTTTCCTAGGGTATGGTAAAAATTAACATTTTTAAGTTCAATAACCTAGTAAAAATTAACATTATATAATTTAATTATAAATAAATATATTTTTGCCAACATAAACATAAAACTAATATGAGTAAGACATTCATGATTCAAATCTTCCCATATTTATAAAAATATATATATATATATTTTTGGTCTCTGAGTTTTGAGTAATATGTGTGTTTGGTCCCTAAGTTTTCAAAATAGACATTTTTAGTCTCTCAGTTTTGAGAAATATGTTTAAAAGATTCATAAGTTTTCAAAATAGACTTTTTTAGTACCTAAGTTTTGAAAAATGTGTCTAAAAGGTCCCTAATATTATTTTTTCAAAATTTTAAATTAATATTTTTTAAATTTTTAATTTAAAAACATTCAATATTAAAAAACAATACAAAAATATTAATTTAAAAAACATGAAAAAATAATATTAGGAACCCTTTAAAACTATTTCTCAACACTCATTGACTAAAAAGATCTATTTTGAAAACTTAGAAACCTTTTAAATCTATTTCTCAAAACTTATGGACTAAAAATGTCTATTTTGAAAACTCAAGACCAAACACACATTCTTCAAAATTCGGAGACCAAAATGGTAATTTTCAAAAAAAAAAAAAAAATCTTTTTACAAGAGATCGTTTTAAATAAATACTTATTTTAAATATGGTAAAACATACTGTGTCGAAAGAAAGAAATGATTTTTTTTTTTTTTTTTTTTTGAGAAAACGAAATAAATAAAAGTAAGACATACAATTCTCCAAATTGCAATGATTATTAAAGATCCTTGAATGTCACGTCAACTTCCAGCTTGATCCTAAAATGTCTGCATCTTGTATCTAAGTTACGTCCCTTTTTTTAAATTATATGTTGCTGGATTTTTTTGTTATATATAAAATTTTAAATTCATGGTTGGGACAAAAGAGGACCATAGAAAATAGAAAATTGTTTTCTTTTATTTTTTAGAAAAAGAAAAAAATAACTGTTGAAGGATAAATTTTGGCCAATCACAAATTGCCACGTCATTAATATAAATTAATGATAAAATAAATTTGGGACCAGTTACACATTTACACGTGTGCCTAAATTAAATTAATAGACATTAAAATTTGGCAAATCAAAGAATGCCACTTGTCTATTAGTGATCCATCAGATAACATCAGCCAAGTTCAATCAGATTATGCCACGTGGCAATTGGACCCAAGCCCAAGCCCATATGAGGTCCATCAAACTCTATAAATAGAGGAGGCCACCATTCATTTTGGGGGATTCAAATTCAGATTTGGAGACAGAGTCAGAGAACTCAGAGTCCAGAGCATTCTGCCAAGAGTCCAGAGTCGGCAGGCCGATCATCCAAGAGGATCAACAAGCTAACAAGCCGATCCAACAGATCATCAAGCCAACAGGCCGATCCAAGAGATCAACAAGCCAACCGACCGATCAAGAAGATCAACAAGTCAGCAGGCCGATCATCCAAGAGATCAACAAGCCAACCGACCGATCAAGAAGATCAACAAGTCAGCAGGCCGATCATCCAAGAGGATCAACAAGCTAACAAGCCGATCCAACAGATCATCAAGCCAACAGGCTGATCCAAGAGATCAACAAGCCAACCGACCGATCAAGAAGATCAACAAGTCAAGTTAGCAGGCCGATCATCCAAGAGATCAACAAGCCAACCGACCGATCAAGAAGATCAACAAGTCAGCAGGCCGATCATCCAAGAGATCAACAAGCCAACCGACCGATCAAGAAGATCAATAAGTCAGCAGGCCGATCATCCAGGAAGATCAACAAGCCAACAAGCCGATCCAAGAGATCATCAACCTAACAGGCCGATCATCCAAGAAGATCAACAAGTCCAATAGGTCGATCCAGGAGATCATCAACCTAACAGACCAGTCATCCAAGAAGATCAACAAGCCAATAAGCCGATCCAAGAGATCATCAAGCCAACAGGCCGATCCAAGAGATCATCAACCTAGCAAGTTGATCATCTAAGAAGCCCAACAAACCGGCCCAAGAAGAGCAACAAGCTAGAGGCCAAAGTTTATATATTTAAGAGAGAGAATCAGAGGATTAAAGTTAGAGATTGTACACCCACACGCATACAACATTAATACAAATATATTATTTATTCCACGTGTCTCCATCCCCGAAGTTACGTGTGAACAAATTGGCACGCCTGGTGGGACCATCTCTACCTCACATCTCTCTCTCTTATCTCAAAACACAAGTATAAACATGTCGTTCAAAACTTCTTCAATGGTCGCTGTCATGAACAAGTCTGACATGGGTTCTACTGCCCATCGTTGCTTCAACGGACTGACGTTGCAAGAAGATAAAGCTTCTGTCGTTGCAGGCCAAGAAACAACCTTGCAGGGGGCATATACTAATGACAAGTTTTTTGTCAAGTATAACCCTTTGTTTGAACCTGATTCTGACGTAGTGACTGTTATGATGACTGAGACAAGAACTATGGAAGAAAGAATGGCTGAGATGCAAGAACACATCAACAACTTGATGAAGGCGATTGAAGAAAAAGATTCTCAAATTGAGCAACTAAAGAGCCAAATTGAGAACCAACATATCGCCGAATCAAGTCAAACCCAAGTCGTAAAAAATCACGACAAAGGAAAGTCTATAGTGCAAGATGATCATCCACAATGTTCTGCTTCGGTCGCTTCACTATCCATCCAACAGCTCCAAGATATGATCACAAACTGTATCAGAGCTCAGTACGGTGGACCTACTCAAGATTCCCTCTTGTACTCCAAACCTTATACTAAGAGGATTGATAATTTGAGAATGCCAATCGGGTATCAGCCACCGAAATTTCAACAATTTGATGGAAAAGGCAATCCTAAACAACATATTGCCCACTTCGTTGAGACATGCGAGAACGCTGGTACTCGAGGGGATCTACTAGTCAAACAGTTCGTTCGAACACTTAAAGGAAATGCTTTTGACTGGTACACTGATCTAGAACCTGAGTCAGTAGACAGTTGGGAGGAACTCGAAAGAGAGTTTTTGAATCGCTTCTACAGCACTAGACGAACCGTTAGCATGTTCGAGCTCACAAACACTAAACAACGAAAAGGTGAACTCGTTGTTAACTATATAAATCGCTGGAGAGCTATGAGTCTAGATTGCAAAGATCGCCTCACTGAACTCTCTTCCGTTGAGATGTGCATTCAAGGCATGCACTGGGAACTCCTCTACATCCTTAAAGGTATAAAGCCTCGCACCTTTGAGGAACTAGCAACTCGTGCCCACGATATGGAGCTAAGTATTGCTAGTCGAGAAAACCAAGACCTTCTCCTCCTTAACATGAGAAAAGAAGGAAGGAACGATGAAGAGACTATAGAAGAATCCATGGTTGTAAACACAACCCTTCCCAAGTCGTCTTCGAAAGAAAAGCGACAAACTAATGAAGCGCATCACTTAACTTTAAAGGAAAGACAGAAGAAAATCTATCCTTTCCCTGATGCCGACATCCCTGATATGTTGGAACAACTATTGGAAGCGCAACTGATAAAGCTTCCTAAGTGTAAACGACCAGAAGAGATGGAGAAAGTCGATGATTCCAAGTATTGCAAGTATCATCGAGTTATCGGTCATCCAGTGGAAAGATGTTTCGTCCTAAAGGACTTAATTTTAAAGCTGGCTAAGGAAGGCAAAATCGAGCTCGACCTTGATGAAGTAGCCCAATCAAATCTTGCTACAATCAAAGGAAATAACAAACATCAAAGAAAGAAGGATCCTAAGAAACTTCAACCCAAGAGGAAGAGAAGTAAAAAGTTTTCTCAACATCAACAACTGGTGATGTTGAATAAATCCTTCTCCAAAACTTTCCACAAAAAGAAAAAAAAGAACCTTGCAACTTCCTACAGCATCGACGTAGAAGAAGTTGACAATTCCAAGAAAAGTGAACAAATGACTTCTGTCTTCGATCGCATCAAGCCTCCAACTACTCGTCCTTCAGTATTCCAAAGAATGAGTATGGCCGTGACAGAGGAAGAAAATCAATGTTCGATGTCCACCTCCACTCGACCTTCAGCTTTCCAAAGGCTAAGTGTCTCCACATCGAAGAAAAGTCAACCTTCGACATCTGTTTTTGATCGCCTCAAAGTAACAAGCGATCAACCTAAAAGAAAAATGGACAACTTGGAGGTGAAACTTTTCGATGAAGTAAACCGCGACAAGAAGCTTCATAGTAGCGTCTCGTCACGTATGAAGAGGAAATTCTCTGTTCTCATAACTACAGAAGGTTCCTTGAAGGTGAAGCCAAATCTCATTGTCTTGACTAATCCTATAAATGAAGGATCTGATCAAGACCATGATAAAGATAAGAGCTTTTAAAATGTAAAAGCTCCTTATCGCAAGAGCCTAAACTGCATGATGCTCCTAGCCCATACGAGCTTAAAAGGTGAGTGCAAAAAAATCTTGAACTACGTTATGACTTGATCCCTATTCCATAAGGGTACGTAGGCAGCTTAAAGAAAACTTTAAGTTCAGTCTCTATAAACAAAAAAAAAAAGGTTCTTCGCTGCAGTTCCTTCTCTCCAAGTTCGAGGGTCCTTACACTGTACGCTATTGCATTGTTCCTTCTCCAAGTTCGAAGGTTCTTCGTTGTATCCTGCTGCGTTGTTCCTTCTCCAAGTTCGAGGGTTCTCAGTTGTACGACTGCTACGTTGTTCCTCCTCCAAGTGTGAAGGATCTTATGTGGTGCGTTGTTGCATTGTTCCCTCTTCTCTCAAGTTCGATGGTTCTCACGCAGCTTTGCTGGAGTTTCTTCTCCCCAAGTTCGAAGGTTCTCACGCGCTCCGTTGCAGTTCCTTCTTTTCAAGGTCGAAGGTTCTCACTCGCTGCGTTGCAGTTCTTTCTCCCCAAGTTCGAAGGTTCACGCACTTCGCTGCAGTTCCTTCTCCCAAATTCGAAGGTTCTCTCGCGCTTCGCTGCAGTTCCTTCCCCCCAAGTTCGAAGGTTCTCACGTCGCTTCGCTGCAGTTCCTTCCTCCAAGTTTGAAGGTTCTCACATCGCTGCGCTTCGTTGCAGTTCCTTCCTCCAAGTTCGAAGGTTCTCACTCGCTTCGCTGCAGTTCCTTCCTCCAAGTTCGAAGGTTCTCACTCGCTTCGCTGCAGTTCCTTCCTCCAAATTCGAAGGTTTCGAAGGTTCTCAAGCACTGTGATTCGTTGCAGTTCCTTCCTCCAAGTTCGAAGGTTCTCATGCGCTTCGTTGCTCCTTCCTCCAAGTTCGAAGGTTCTCTCACGCGCTGCTGCAGCTCCTTCCTCCAAGTTCGAAGGTTCCCTCACGCGCTTCGCTCGCTCCTTCTCCAAGTTCGAAGGCGCCTCTCTCCACTGTTCCTTCCTCCAAGTTCGAAGGTTCTCATGCGCTTCATTGCTACCTTCCTCCAAGTTCGAAGGTTCTCTCACGCGCTGCTGCAGCTCCTTCCTCCAAGTTCGAAGGTTCCCTCACGCGCTTCGCTCGCTCCTTCTCCAAGTTCGAAGGCGCTTCTCTCCGCTGCTCCTTCTCCAAGTTCGAAGGCGCTTCTCTCCACTGCTCCTTCTCCAAGTTCGAAGGCGCTTCTCTCTACTGCTCCTTCTCCAAGTTCGAAGGTGCTTCTCTCCACCCCTCTTTTTGAAGGTTCGCCACTGAGGTTCTCCTTCTCCAAGTTCGAAGGTTCACCGTTGCTCCTTTTCAAATGTTTGACGGCGGTTGACGTCCTCGTTCCGCTTCATCTTCAAATGTTGGCAGTTGACGGCGTTCGCTTCGCTTCATCTTCAAAAATTGATTGTTGATAACTTCACTTCATATTCAAAAGTTGACGGTTGAAGTCTTCGCTACATCTGCAAAGATGAACAACTTTAGTGTTGCCTTTATCTTGAAAGTGTCCAGACTGGAAGATGCATCTTAGCTGCAAGTTAAAAAAATGCTTGATATCAAACCAAAAAAAAAAAAAAAGAAAGAAAGACAATAAAAGTGTTGTTAAAAAAAAACGGTGACCACCCCTGCAGGAAACTACAGTCATCAAAGTGACTGGTCTAGACAGGTGGTGAAATCACTGCAAGTGAAAAGCTGATGACAACCGTGGTGACCACCCCTGCAGGAAACTACAGTCATCAAAGTGACTGGTCTAGAAAGGTGGTGAAATCACTGCAAGTGAAAAGCTGATGACGACCGTGGTGACCACCCCTGCAGGAAACTACAGTCATCAAAGTGACTGGTCTAGACAGGTGGTGAAATCACTACAAGTGAAAAGCTGATGACGACCGTGGTGACCACCCCTGCAGGAAACTACAGTCATCAAAGTGACTGGTCTAGACAGGTGGTGAAATCACTGCAAGTGAAAGCTGATGACGACCGTGGTGACCACCCCTGCAGGAAACTACAGTCATCAAAGTGACTGGTCTAGACAGGTGGTGAAATCACTGCAAGTGAAAGCTGATGACGACCGTAGTGACCACCCCTGCAGGAAACTACAGTCATCAAAGTGACTGGTCTAGACAGGTGGTGAAATCACTGCAAGTGAAAAGCTGATGACGACCGTGGTGACCACCCCTGCAGGAAACTACAGTCATCAAAGTGACTGGTCTAGACAGGTGGTGAAATCACTGCAAGTGAAAAGCTGATGACGACCGTGGTGACCACCCCTGCAGGAAACTACAGTCATCAAAGTGACTGGTCTAGACAGGTGGTGAAATCACTGCAAGTGAAAAGCTGATGACGACCGTGGTGACCACCCCTGCAGGAAACTACAGTCATCAAAGTGACTGGTCTAGACAGGTGGTGAAATCACTGCAAGTGAAAAGCTGATGACGACCATGGTGACCACCCCTGCAGGAAACTACAGTCATCAAAGTGACTGGTCTAGACAGGTGGTGAAATCACTGCAAGTGAAGCTGATGACGATCGTGGTGACCACCCCTGCAGGAAACTACAGTCATCAAAGTGATTGGTCAAGACAGGTGGTGAAATCACTGCAAGTGAATTTGGTGACGACTGTTGCACGAAGCTTGCACATTCAAGGAAGAAAGAAACAAATTGCAAAAAAAAAAAATAAAATAAAATAAAAATAAAAAAACGAAAATTTAAAAAAAATAAAAATAAAAAAACGAAAAGTATAAAAAAAAAACGAAAATTAAAAAAAAAAAAAGAAAAGAAAAGAAAAGAAAGTTTCCTACTTGGATCCCTTCTTGAATGCTCTCTGCAATTGATGTGTGCTCTCCCCTGCTGAGGTTCAACCTTATTTATAGAATGGAAGGTTGGATTCAAATAGATAAATCTTATCTCCAACGATAATCTTTATCAATTTTGGGATGAGTTCAAATGTATATCTTATCTCCAACGACAATCTTCATCAATTTTGGGATAAGTTCAAATATAAATCTTATCTCCAACGGAAATCTTCATCAATTTTGGGATGGGTTCAAATATAAATCTTATCTCCAACAGAAATCTTCATCAATTTTTGAAGGGTTCGAATATAAATCTTATCTCCAACGAGAGTCTTTGGTTCAAATTTTAACCCAAAGATATGAGATTTGATTTAAATCAAATTGGGAAATAAATTTTATTCCAAATTCCCACCAAATTTTGGGATGCAGCCTTAAATTTACTTAAATTAAATTTTGGGCATAATCCAAATTTTATCCCAAATGAACCAAAGTCAAAAACTCAAATTCTATTCCAAATGCAAGTTAAAATTGGATAGAATTTTACCTCAAGCCAAAAGTTTGGCATAATCCAAATTTTATCCCAAATGAACCAAAGTCAAAACCTCAAATTCTATTCCAAATGCGAGTTAAAATTGGGTAGGATTTTACCTCAAATCGAAATTTGGGTATAAACCAAAATTTGCCCAAACTTCAAATCAAAGTTTGCTGCCAAATAAGAAAAAAAAATCATCAAAATTTTGACCAAACTTCAAATTTTGATTAATTGGCGATAAAAGTGTGTCAAATAAAAAAAATCAAAATTTTGACCAAAATTCATATTTTGATTAAATTGACGCACCAAATGGGGTCAAAGTCAAGAACAAATACCTTTCATTTTAATTCCAAAATATATTTTTCGAGATTCACTCACACATAACTTGTGCCTAAATCTCGAAAAGGGGCATTTGTTGAAGGATAAATTTTGGCCAATCACAAATTGCCACGTCATTAATATAAATTAATGATAAAATAAATTTGGGACCAGTTACACATTTACACGTGTGCCTAAATTAAATTAATAGACATTAAAATTTGGCAAATCAAAGAATGCCACTTGTCTATTAGTGATCCATCAGATAACATCAGCCAAGTTCAATCAGATTATGCCACGTGGCAATTGGACCCAAGCCCAAGCCCATATGAGGTCCATCAAACTCTATAAATAGAGGAGGCCACCATTCATTTTGGGGGGATTCAAATTCAGATTTGGAGACAGAGTCAGAGAACTCAGAGTCCAGAGCATTCTGCCAAGAGTCCAGAGTCGGCAGGCCGATCATCCAAGAGGATCAACAAGCTAACAAGCCGATCCAACAGATCATCAAGCCAACAGGCCGATCCAAGAGATCAACAAGCCAACCGACCGATCAAGAAGATCAACAAGTCAGCAGGCCGATCATCCAAGAGATCAACAAGCCAACCGACCGATCAAGAAGATCAACAAGTCAGCAGGCCGATCATCCAAGAGGATCAACAAGCTAACAAGCCGATCCAACAGATCATCAAGCCAACAGGCTGATCCAAGAGATCAACAAGCCAACCGACCGATCAAGAAGATCAACAAGTCAAGTTAGCAGGCCGATCATCCAAGAGATCAACAAGCCAACCGACCGATCAAGAAGATCAACAAGTCAGCAGGCCGATCATCCAAGAGATCAACAAGCCAACCGACCGATCAAGAAGATCAATAAGTCAGCAGGCCGATCATCCAGGAAGATCAACAAGCCAACAAGCCGATCCAAGAGATCATCAACCTAACAGGCCGATCATCCAAGAAGATCAACAAGTCCAATAGGTCGATCCAGGAGATCATCAACCTAACAGACCAGTCATCCAAGAAGATCAACAAGCCAATAAGCCGATCCAAGAGATCATCAAGCCAACAGGCCGATCCAAGAGATCATCAACCTAGCAAGTTGATCATCTAAGAAGCCCAACAAACCGGCCCAAGAAGAGCAACAAGCTAGAGGCCAAAGTTTATATATTTAAGAGAGAGAATCAGAGGATTAAAGTTAGAGATTGTACACCCACACGCATACAACATTAATACAAATATATTATTTATTCCACGTGTCTCCATCCCCGAAGTTACGTGTGAACAATAACCTATAGTCTTTTCAAAGTCTTTGGAATTCTATTAAAATGGTATTAAAAATAATTATCACTGTTTCGACCTAATGTTGATCTGATTTTATTTCCTTTCAACATTTTCTGACTAGATGAAAATTCCCAATCAATTTTAATTTAAAATATCATTACTTTATATCTGCTATTTCTTCAATAAAATTTAAAGTATTTAAATACAAAAATTTCTTTTAAAATATAGAGGTTATAATTGTGCATCATAGTCCAATCTTTCCCTTATAATTACTTTAATCACAACTTAAGTGTCAGATGTTTGAAGTAGAGGATTTGAACGTTTGACAAAAATAATGTCAATATTTTTTTTTCTTTGAGTTCAATGATGTTTGGACATGCAGATCTTAACTTTTGACTTCTTAATCGATAATACATTTCAAATACCACTAAATTATGCTCGCTTTGACGTAACAAATGTATCTATAAGAGGCGATTTTCATACCTAAAAAAATCTCATAAGTCAATTGCCCAATCTTCCCCACGTGATAGTCACGCAGCAACTAGGGTTTATGTATGAGATCGAAAATGATAGACAATTTGGGTAAATCAATCGAAGCTCAAATTGAAGAACACAAATGGAATCTCGATCCATTCAATTTCCTTCAGGTGCCATTCGCGTAGAAGAACAGCTCCGATTGGATGACGATGGCGGACGGTGGCCCGATCTCGTGGGCTCCATTCATCCTCTGCGCCAATTTTTCTTCTACCATGTCAATATCTCCACGCAGGATGCGAATTGATCTCAGGCGAATCTTCCTACTCCTTTCCTCCACCGTACTCTTCTGGATCTTCTCCTCTTAATTTCTTCCTCTATATAAGCTTTAATCGTTCCATTCGATTCGATTCACCCCGCGCTTTTCCCTTCTCTTGACCAGATTCATCGTTGCCCAATTCGCTACCATGGCCATGGAGTTCGGTGCTCTCAAGAGTAATTTTGTCGATCTGAATGTTCTCATCGAGAGGCTCGAAACCAGAATGCGCTACTACGAGGCTAGAGCCGAGAACATTTCCATGGCCTATCTCGTCTGGGAGCGGTTTTTCTTCTTTGCTATCTCACAGAGTTCCTCCTCACTCAAGTGCACTGATTGGTGGGTCGTTTTGGCTTTGAGTCTTTCCTGTGCTTTCCTGTATATTCTGTTTTTCATGAGGGCTGTGATCTTGTTGTATTGGACTCAGAACCATATGGGCATAATTTACGAGAAACAGAACAAAATTTGTCAACAGATTTTGGAGGATGGAGATTCAAGTGAAGGGTTCGAGTTTAATTTCGAGTTTCATGTGAGGATGCTCAGCTATGATTCATTCAAAATTGTCCAGAGAAAGGTTTATGTCTGCTCCATTGTCTTTGCTCTGCTTGCTGTCACTGCTTTTGAATCGTATTCCTGTATGTACTTGCTTTGCAACTGAGCTGAACTCAACATTTTTAGGAATTTTCTGCTGCCCACTGCTAAAATTGAACCTTTGTCAAAAACTTACTGGTGGGCAGCCGGAGATTTTTTCTACTGTTCTGTCAGCAAGGAGCTGTGGAAAAATTATTAGGTGTTTCTGGTGCAATGATATCCTTTCTTAAAACCGTCGGATGTAAAACTACGGTGCAAAACTACGGGTCTCATTGCACTGGGAACACCTAAGAATTTAAGCCTGCTGTTATATATATGTTTCTAAGTGTGTTGAGCTAATAGAATCTCCAGAGTGTGTGTGTGTGTAAAGAGTGTCAGAACTGAGCCTCAGTGGAAGGAGATTTTATGTTGTAAGTTATCAAAAGCTTTGTGGTTGGTTTCTGTTATTTTGAATATCGTAAATATTCTCTTTTTTACTTCTTTTGGTGTTCTTAACAACTTGAGAATATGTTCTGTCGATTTGGTAAGTGTTCTTTCGATTTTACTTGAATTGCAAGAAAGTTAATGAGGCGAACTGGGTTTGTCTGTTTTTTAAAAATTTCTTTTTTATTTCACAGTTGCTGAACAAGTTTAGAAACTGAACAGGGAATGTTTATGTGTTATGTGTTGCCAAACCGAATGGAAAATTATGCAGCAACCCAACCCCACACTCACTAAGTCCATGTGTTGGAAGTGATTTTGAAAGAGTTAAAATCACTTTGATTTTGTTATAATCGAAATGACTCCAAATTATGTCTTTAATAATTCAAAACCAATTTTAATATTATGAAAATCACGTTTAAAAGTGTAAAAGTAAACAGATGATTTGAAGTCTGACAAAAGTGATTTTAACCTGCATTAAAGCATGCAATAATTCTCTAAGACTTTAGCAATGGCATAAAAAAAACTTGGATGAAAAGTTTAAGAAAATAGAGTTTTTATTGTTCCTTACGAGATAGAAAAATTAAAAACAATAGCCGGAAGTAAAGTGCTGAGAGGTGTCCTTCGTCAAGGGAACCTACTTTTTGAAGTGATGCATAGGTCAGGTAGTGCCTTGGGCCTAGACATACCCCTCGCTTCAAAAAGTAGGTTCCTTGGTGGAGGACATAGACTTGTGTCTTAGTAAGCTTGTTAAAGCATTAGTTGGAACAATGTGGCTAATAATTCTATATCATTGAAAGTAAGAAAGAAATTAAAAGTTATAGATCATGAGTAGCATTTGAAGAGGTATGTTGATAATTTTAATTGGAAAAGAAAATCGCAATATTCACAATTTCACGGTATTTTGGACCTTGTTCGATAGAGAGCTAGTTGGATTTTCTAGTTACATGGGTTTTAAGAGACTGGACTTTTTATGGTGCGTCTTTTTTGCAACTTGTCTCCCACGATAGGTAGAACTCTGAAGTGTATTTAACGATTCATTTGTTTAAGGTGCAATTTTAACATACTCACCAAATATCATTTATATCCAAATATTTAAATTCACCAAAAAAAAAAACTAGTTAAGAAGAATTTGAAGCTAATTAAATAAAATTACCGAGTGTATAAATTGGTTCATTGTTGATTTTGGAAAAGGGAAAAGAATTAGGCAACGACATGTGATCAAATAAGACAATGTTGCCATTTTTTTTTCCAATAAAGTTTTCATGTGTACCTTTTAGTCATTTTCCTAGTTTAGAACCGACAAGAGCAACCATATCCAATCAATGTTTGAATTTTTTTGCTGAAATGGGTTTCTACTCATCATATTGTTTGATTAAATGTTTCAATTGTTTATCCAATTGACATCATATTGGCATGATTGTCATGTTGATCTAATAGTATCATAAATGAAAATTAGAAATGATGAAATAGGCTTCAAATCGTCTTAAGACTCGACAAATTTGACTAATTAGATTGGTTCATAAAGACGAGTAATAACTTCATGTACAAAATAATGTATACAACAATGTGCTTTATTGTTTCAAGTACAACTAATTTTTCACCCGTCTTGGCAATCTTTTGAATTAGTCACTTCAACCAAATAGCTTTTTTACGAGTCCCACTGAAAAATAGTCTTATCCTACGAGTCCTGTTGGAAATGGTCTGATCCTCGATCTAGCTTTTTATATGATATCACAACCCTTCATAGTAAAAATAATACCTAGAAGAAATGATTTTTTTTATATATCATATTGTTGTCGTTGGAAGTCATTCCTTTTTGCTATCAAAAAATTATCTCTATTTTAAATTAAAGAAAACAATACGTAATATCAAAATTTTCTTTTCTCATATTTGTAATAGCTACTAACACATTCAATAATCGATAAGCATGTAATTGGTACTTGACAGTTGAGAATCAACCGTCAATAGGTAAATAACATCAATTGATTTCTAATTTCAATTCTAGACAACTCCTAGTAAACAAAAACAAAGGAATCGCATTTCGATTCCGATTGATTTTCATTTTGATTTCTAGTGAGTAAACAGAACTTTAGGTGCTTAATATACATATTTATTATATCATTTTGAAAGCGTAAGAATCACACCATGATTTTTTTTTTTCCTTTTAAAATCAAGCTAAAATGAGATCTAAACTTAATAATATTAATGCTAAATACACTAAATGGTCCTTCACTTTTTTTTTTTCTCTTTTTGAAGAAAGCAACGTAACAAAACTAAACAAGAACTAAAATGCTATTGCATCAAAATTAAGCAATCCTAAAATCTTGTTGGGTAAATGTATTAGCATGCCAAATGCCACAACTATGTATCACTTTTTTTTTGCCAAACCATCAACCACTTAGATTGGTTTCTAATCTTCTAAAACTCTCAATTTCACTACTAATGTATTTAAAAAAAAAAAAAAATCATCCATTAAGTTATCCGTGAAAACGGAAAGTTGAATTACAAGTTTAGTCCCTAAACTTTTGAAGTTGTGTCAATTTGGTCTCTGAACTTTAAAAAGTGTCAAATAGGTCCTCAAACTTTCAATTTTGTGTCCAATAGATCCTTGAACTTTAAAAAATATCCAGTAGATCCTTAAAACTTTCACTTTTGTGTACAATAGGTCTCTCAACTTTCAGTTTTGTGTCTAATAGTAATAAGTCGTTAACTCACTTGACATTTTTTAAAATTCATAAGCTTACTAGATACAAAATTGGAAGTTTTGGATCCCAACTCATAAAATTAAATTATATATCTAATAGATTGGTTAATTTTTAAAAATATGAGACCTATTAAACACAAAATTGAAAATTAAGTGACCTATTAGATATTTTTAAAGTTTCAGGACCTATTAGACACAAATTTGAATGTTTAGAGACTATTAGACACCTTTTAAAATTCAAAGATCAAATTGACACAACGTTGAAAGTTTAGGGACTACATTTATAATTTAACCACAAACAAATTAAAAGTTTGTTAATAAAACATTTGTATACAATTAAGGCATGTCTAGATACTATTTAATATATAAAATTCAACCATTTTTTTTATATGACACATCTACACATCTAAAGATATTAATAAAAAAAAATAGTAATTTGGTGACATATAAACTTTTCCTCAACAACTTTTAACAGATTTGTTAATTGAGAAATTTAACCAATAAAAAAATGAATTTAGAGAATTTTAAAAGATAAAAAAGTATATATTTTAACCTAATAATGAAACATATCTTGAGAAATTTCCTTTGGATGTGGGGTCTACCAAGGTCTAGAAAGTCTGAATCAATGGCCATGACTTGGATTTTATGTAATTGAAAACAATTTCATCTTATCTTATCAATTATATAATATTATATAAGGCATCCCTTCCTTTTTATTTTATTTATTATATTATAAGTTTTATTTTTTTAATGTTGTCTCACTTTTTGAATCTTCAACACATTGTCTCATACGAAATTAATAAATGGAGAATGTTTGGTTGGGTTGAACTTTATAACTTATGATTCACAACATAACGAACCATTTTTCAACTTTTATAATAGAAAAAGAGGTTCGGAATATTTTATAGTATGACATATTGATATTTATCAATATCTTTTTTTTTTTTTTTAAAAAAAACTTTATTGTTACTTATCTTTGTCTTTCTAAAAAAATAATTATTTAGAGTGAGCAAGTAGTGAATATAGAATTATATGATATTCTTTTAGAATGAAAATGGTTGAAAAGAAGTTGCTAATAATAAATTAGCTAGAGATATAGGTATAAGAAATTTCCTATAATTAAGAGGTGTAATTAAAAATTTGAACAAATGTAGTCGGCAAACTTACTAAATTTGTATGGTAAAATATACAGAATAGTTCATAATTTGTTTAGAGGTAAGTTTTAATTTGGTCCTAAACCTTTTAAATTTAAAATTTTATCCCATTAAAAATTCTTAATTAGATCATTTTATAAAGACTTTTGTTAACAAAAAGTTAATAGATCACTCATGACTTATTTGATAAAATGAGTTTTGGAAAATTAGACTTACTCGGAGTTTCTTTGTTTCATTATCTATTATCAAAATCCAAGTCAAATTTAAAAAATAAAAATGTAGTTTTTGTTATTGGAATTTGACTAAGATTGAAGGGAATGAAATTCAAATTTCCACTTCATGTTATTCTAACTCAAAAAGTAGTTTCTTTCAAAAAAAATAAAAAATAAAAAATAAAAAAGTTTTTGTTTCCAAAATTTCGCTATGAATTAAAATGTTTCATTAAAAAAAATAAAAATTATAGTAAAAAAATTACTTGAAAACACAATTTTAAAAAACAAAAGGCTCGAAATGAAATTGTTGTCTCAAACACGGCCTAAATTATTGGTTTATTATATTTGAACACTTTTTTTTTTTAAGTTCAACGACATAGGGATGAAAATTCAAACCTTTAACCTTGAGAGTACATATTTTATATTGTTGAATTATGTTTGAACTATAACACACTTCACTTGATTATCAACATGAACATAACTCAACTGTCATAAAACATGTATTAATGACTAAGAGATTCATGGTTCATGAACATAACTCAACTGCCATAACACACTTCACTTTTTTTTTTCATTTTTAGTACCTTCGTTGTTTGTCATTAAAGAAACATTTAAGAATTGTGTGGGTCTCATGAAATAAAATATCATATAATTAAATGATCATTAAATGACGTGTCAAATGTTGAATGGTGTGAGTATGTATTATCGTAGTACTAGAATTTTTCCGCACATACCAGTAGGCAATTAAGTATTTTTCTTTTTTCATTATTATATGTGTTTGCGGTAGAATTTAATTTGTATAATGGTTGCTATCATCACGATAAAATTCAATCTAACCAAATACTCCGATACAAAGACCACACCCCGGACCCAAATAGGCATTAGGCAATCTCCTCACCCCCAATTGTTGTTGAACTCAGGAAAAAAACTCGGTTTTGAAAATTTTAAAACTAAATTTATAATTTAATTTTTATATATGATATTTATCTGTGTATTGTAAAATTATTGTTGTTATTATGTTTTTTTTAGTTAAACCATAATTGGGTGGGAGATTTGAATATCTGACCTCTTGGTCAAAAGTGCATACCAATTACCGTTTAACTATGTTCACTTAGTGTTGTTATTATATTATCATTTGTTAGGTTAGGAAAGCAGTGGCATCTCTCCCTAAACATTATAATTTTTTTTTAAATACTCACTAAAAATATGAATATTAGTTACTAGTTATGGATATGAATGGGAGATATGACCAAAGGGAGAAGTATAATATATAAATTGACATTTTTTTAAATAACAATTATTTTTAGTACATAAATATGAGATACGGAGATTCTAACCTAAAAAAAAAAGGTTAAAATGAACATATCTCCACAATAATTGACATGTACTCTCGACGAATATGTAGAGGTTCAAATTTTCCAAAATGTTGTTGAACTAAAAAAACTTTGAATGAGTAGTCATTAGTACAAATGTTATGTCAGTTGATCTATGCTCATGTTAGCAATTATCGTTAAATTATACTTAACAAATAAAACTCGTATTTAACAATACTAAACTATCCATATCATCATTTTTTTTTTAAAATGAAAATAAAAATTGTAGTCATTATTGAATACAAGTTAATATATATCATAAATAACACATGGGAATGTTGATTATTGATTAAGTTTTTCGTCATCTATAATTTTGTTATACTCGTATTTTATATTTACTAATATTTTTGTATTTTGTATTTGCTAATATTTTTGACATGTAACTACATATTTTTAATACTTAGTTTTCTTTCGTTCTGATAAGTAATTTTCTTTTTTCATTTTTGCCTAAGAAAGTTTTTTCTTCCTTCGAATTATAACTTCATTCTTTAATAGATATTCTTCAAATTTCCATTGATCTTTCAAAATTAAAGAATTGATGGATAAATTTAAAAATATTTTAATTTGACCTTTTGAAATATATATATATATAAATTGGAGTCAACTTCACCTTACCCAATCTAAAAAGGTAGAAGAAGAAGAAGACGGTGGGTTGAATATTTTATGGTACGTAACTTATAAAGTAATTATTAATTTATTTCAGTTTTTTTAAAAACTATCAATTTTACATATTAAAAATTAAATTTTGTTAACAAATATTTATGCATAATTAAATTATTGTTTTATCAATATGTTAGAAATTAAATTATTGTTTTGTAATACGTCAATATGTGACTCAAATATGTATTTCCATGAATCTCAACTTATAAAAATAAAAAAATAAAAACATGTTTTTTCTAGCCATGCATGCAAATATGTTTTTTTCCATGAATCTCAATTTATTTGTACTTTCAATTTTACAACAATTTAGTCTTTGAACATAAGTAACAATTTAGTTCTTGTACTTTCAAATTTGAAACGTTTTTTTTTTTAAATAAATTTGAAACAATTTAGTCTCTATCGTGTAAATTAATGTACATATTTGATGAAACTTCTTACATAGATAGATTAATGAATCAATTTGGGACCCAATCTATTTAATAGCTACAAAGTTTAATCATTAAATAATAAAAATGAACATTTAATTTTGATGTCTTTTTTTTTTTTTTTTTTTTTTTTTTTTTTGCAATAAAGACTAAATTGTTGTAAAATTGAAAATACAAATACTTAAGGGTGTGTTTGGATTAACTTTTCAAGTGTTTAATTTTGAAAATAAACCATTTTGAAAAATTTATAGTGTTTGGCAACGACTTATTAGAAAATTAGATTGATAAATAAACAATTTTGAGAAAAACACTTAAAACCAACTTTTTTTTAAAAATCTTCTTAAGTAACAATTTTTATATAAAATGTTTTTTAAAAAATGCATTCTTGAAAAATATTTAAATTAAAATGTATTTCAAACGGACCCTAAATTACTACAAATTTGAAAGTATAAAGACTAAATAGTTATTTAATAAATATTAAAGACTAACTTGTTATAAAATTGAAAGTACAAGAATTAAATAAAGTTCATGAACAAAATTGTTAAGGACCAAAATCGATTTAAAAAAAAAGAAAAAAAAAACCTTTTGTAAAATATACCCAAGAAATTTCCTCGGAAGGTGGGGTCCAGCAAGGCCCAGAAAGTCTAACTTTGCGGCATGACCTGGAATTTCTTTTATAATTATTTTAATGTTATTGTTGTTGTTGGTGTGACCTGGATTTGGAGAAATGTAAATTGAAAACTTTATCGTCGTATCTTTAAAGTTATCAGTGTTTATTGGTTTTTATCTTTATTATTACAATATTCTTTTATTCACAAAAGTCTCCACAACCGTCTCATCTTAAAAGTCAACATGAGTATAGCTCAATTGACATAAGACTTATCTTAGTGATCGAAAGGTCAGTGGTTTGAATCTCTCCACCCCACATGTTGTAAAAAAAAAAAAAAAAAAAACTGTCTCATCTTAAAAATAGAATCTAAAATTTAACACCAAAGTGAGACCAAAACTCGTTGCCGCTCTGTTCAATCAAATATAGGTTTTTTTTGACCTACTTTATGTTAAAATTTAATAAATTTTCTTACAGATATAAATTAATTAACTAATTTGGGACTTAAGCAACAAAGTCTAATCATTAAATAATAAAAATCAACATTTAATTTTGATGATTTTTTTTTTGCAACAAGAATTAAATCGTCAAGGATTTGAAAATACAAAGACTAAATCGTTACAAAATTGAGAGTACAAGTACTAAATCGTTACAAATCAAAATTTAGGGAGTAAAAGTGATCTTTAACCTTAATTTTATATACAGTGAGACCAGAAATAATTTAAGCATTTTGTTACAGCCGAAATGGAAGAAATTCTTTCGATTCGATTTCAAAATTTCAGGTGCCCATTGGTTCCAATGGCTGATGCTGATGGTTAAGCGTCGAAATTCTGTGCTGTCGCACGGCACGAACACAAAGTCAATTCATACTACTACCATGGCCGACCCATTTCCAAATGAATCCAATCCAACCATGAAATTTCCCTACTTTTTCCTTCACTTCCTTCAAACCCCACTTGAAATTTTCTGCCTATATAAACCCAAAATCAGTTCTGCAAATCCCACCGCATCTTTCGATTACCCGAATCGAATTGGTTGAGGTTTCCAATTCCCATGGCAATGAATCTTGGAGTTCTGAGGATGGATTTTGAGGCTTCGAAGGTTCTTGCTGACAATCAGGAATCAAGGCTTCGTTTCTACGAGACTAGAGCCCACAGTATCGCCATGGGCTACCTCATCTGGGAGAGGTTCTTCTTCTTTGCTATCTCTCAAGCTGCTTCTTCCTCCCTCAACTGTGTTCATTGGTGGATGGTTTTGGGTTTGAGTCTTTCCTGTACCTTCGTGTTCCTTTTGCTCCTCCTGGAGGCCGTCACTATGTTGTACCGGACCCAGAACCTGCTCGACATGATTTGCAAGGAACAGACCTATATCTGGCAACAAATATTGGAGGCCAGAAACCAAGATGGTGGGTTCGGGTTCAATTTCGGTTTCTACGAGAGGACACTCAGCTATGATTCATTCAGACTTGTGGAGAGGAAGGTTTACATTTGCGCCATTGCCTGTGCTCTGCTTGCTGTTACTGCTTTTGAACTATACGCCTGTAAGTACTTGCTATGCCACTGAAATGGACATCGTTTTGGCGGGCTATTTGTAGAGACTTGCAAAATGTTTTGTAGTGTTGTGGCTGTGAAGTCTTCATTCAAGAGCTTAATGTAGAAATGCCTCGGTGGAAGGAGATTATGTGTTTATGTTATAAAGAGTTTATGGGGTTGTTTTCTGCTTCCTTATATTGGAAATGGAATATCTAGACATGTATGCATGGAGCTTTCCCTTTTCTTCTCTTCTTGGTCTTAACAACTTGAGCATACCCTTCTACTTGCTCTTTCAATTTTACGTAAAGTACAAGATTGTTCTATAAAACGAATACCATTCTGGTTGTTTGTGGAATTCTCAAACTTTGCACACAAGAATCTCAGGTCCCGATTCCAAAACAATTGTAGAGTAGTTCAATTTGGAGAAAGGACCATACTCGAGTGCAGCAACTAACCCCTTCCCCCACCCATCAGCTTTAACTGTCTGAGAATGTTATTGACAATTTTTTTCCGTCCAAACATCGAGGTAACTTTCAAAGAGCTATGTTGATAATTTTTCATCAAAAGTCGCAGACACAGGATGTAACTTATGTAGAAGACCCTGTTTGATAATGAGCTGGTACTTCCTTATATGCATCTTATAAGGATATTCTGGTTCCTTGGGTTTTAGAGATAGAGACTTTACACTCTTTTGAGTTTTCTAGAGTGGAAGGTTAAAATTTTCAGCATGCGGGAGAATTACCACCACATACCTTATTAAGAAATTTTCCTCTTTTCTGTTTGAGCCTTCGTAATGTGTTATCTACAAGTAGGCATTGGAGAATTTAGACCATATTCTTTGAAAGAATCCTTTTATCCAAGGGATTTGTGAGAGATTTTTTCATGTATTCAGAATGGCTCTGGCTCCTATTCAAAGTTGTCGAGTAAGGATGGAGGAATTCGTTCTTCAACCTCCTTTTTGAGACAGGGAGATTTCTTTAACAGGTTGAGTTATTGGCTTTATTGTGTTGTATTTGGTTAGAAAGGAAAAAGAGAATTATGTGAAATAGTGTGTGTTCCCCCTACCCCTAGGTTGTTTCTGCCTTTGTGTTGATCTATATATTTTCTCCTTTGTTTCTTATAAAAACATAAAATAAAGTAGAGTGTGTGCAACAGAAAAATAAATTTGAACTAAGCTGTGACAGTTTAGAAAAATCATAACGTGAGAATACATAGAATTTTCATGGCTTGGCTAATAAGCTTACATCCTAGAGCAAAGATGAGAGAAGCTATGAGATTACAGAAGTGCAAACTTAGTACTCGCTGGATGCCCAAAATATCCAAACATGAAATTAACCAAAAGTTAGTTGCAAAAGAATTTGAAACTAATTAAAGATAACAAAAAAAAGAATATCTATTGTGTCGTAAATTTTGTGCTGTGAAAACAAAACTACTGAGGGGGCATATAGATAGGATAGGTTGAGTTGAGACGGCCACAGCAAATTAGCACATTATCGATGTGGAAAAAGTGAAAAACCACCTCTAACAAATCGAGGCAACATCAAGTGATCAAAGTGTCAGAACAATGTTGGCTTTCGCCTTCTTGACTTGTTTATTGTTTTTTTCCTCCAAGGGTTTGGGAGTAACTTAAATCGTCTTATCCCAATTTCAAGGTAGTTCAGAAACTAAAAAGACCAATCAATTTGAAGCAATTAACTTGTTTAATGACATCGGTTTTAGTCATCATATTGTTGGCTGGATTATCATTGATACTAATTTTACTCCCACCAATATCACCACAAGCGATAACATCATGTACAAAATGATATTGCACATCAATCTTCTTCTTCTTTGCCCCTTCATGATACAGATACACATGATCCTTTGTAAGAAAGATGGCACCTTGATGGTCACAAAAGGTCATAGTAATTTGCAAGTCTTCATTGAGCTCAACAAACAGTTTCTTTACAAGCAGCTCTCTTCTTTCTTTGATCGAGGAGTTTGAGTTTAGGTGGGAGATGAGAGATATTCGTGGTTGGAATCCTAACCCTTTCGAGGGATTTTCGTGTAAATCTTAGTTCACTGCGCTCTTGCATCCTCCTCTCCATAGCGAATCCATTTTCTCTCTCTTGTGGAAGGTAAAAGCCCCGAGTAAGGTTAGATTTTTTATCTGGAAAGTTCTCCATGGTAGAGTTAACACCTTCAATAGGCTATTGAGAAGGAATTTTGCCTTGGTTGGCCCTTTTTGTTGTATTCTTTGTCGAAAGGCGGAAGAAGACTTGGATTGGAGTCTTTTCTTTGAGTCTTTCGCTGAGTAGATGGTAGACTATCCCGATGTGACGGGGATGATCGAGGAGTTCCTTCTCCTTCCGACTTTCAGGAACAAAGGGAGATTTTTGTGGCAAGTTGGCATGTGTGCTCTCTTGTGGAATTTGTGGAGGGAGAGAAATAATAGAATCTTTAGGGAGATAGATAGAACTTAGAAGTCTCGGGGAAGTGTGGTCACTCACTAGATTCCATATTTCCCTTTGGACTTTGGTCTCAAGAGTATTTTGTAATTATCCTTTAGGTCTCATTTTGCTTGATTGGAGTCCCTTCGTGTAATGGACTCCCTTTTGTGGGATTTTTTTGTATGCCCTTGTATTCTTTCATTTTTTTTCTCAATGAAAGTTGGTTCTTCAGAATTTATTTATTTATTTTTTTTTAAAAAAAAAAGAAAAAAAAACAGTTCAATAGTTTTATTAGTTGTAGACAGTACAACCGTAGTTGGAAAGTAACTTTTAGCTAATAGCACTTCGTTTACCCCTAAGTAATGGCGATCCGCAAATTACTTTTTGATGTTTCTTGAGACTTGAGAGGATTAGTCATATATAAGTTAATTGCACTAATTGCATAAGATAAATTTGTATCGATACATACCACAACATTTTTTTTTTTTCTGATGCTGCTTCAAGCCATAATTTATTGTAAGTTTATATTTTGTGTCATTGCTAGTGCTACTTTGTTCTTACTTGTAATAGAGAGTAGAAATCTTGGGGAAGATGAGTCTCCTCGCTCTCCTACTCCTATATCTCTACCAACACAACAGCATCCCTCCTATATCTCCTCCCATCTTCTTATATTCTTTACTCACGGCCTCCTCACTCTATTCAGTTATCTGGCTTTACTGCATTTTCCTTGGTTATCATTGTATCCACTTCTTATTTTGTTAGTTTTTGGCATTTTTCCTATGTTATTACTGTATTTAGCTCATGTTCTTTGCTTTTACTGCATTGTTTTGTTGCCTTCAATGCATTTTTTTGTTTAGGATTTCTTTTAGCTCATTTTGACTTGCTCCACTTTTTGGCATGTATTAGGAAATGAGCCTAACTTTGTTGTTTGATTCAATGCACTCAATTTGTTACTGAAACTACATTTGCTATGTTTTAGGAATTTGTATTGCACTTTTTGTTGGATGCTGGTAAATTTCTGCGGTTGAATTAATCCCTAGCATCTCAGGTGAATCCTATGGTTCAATTTAGAGTTGTTGTTTGAGCTTCAAAATATTAGTCTTTGCACGACTTTCAGTATTGGAAATTAAAATGAGAGACCATATCATATCATCTGATTTTGTTGCTTGTATAACTTTAGTCATGAAATCTATAAACTAAAACTTTGTTCAACTTGGCATTTCTTCCAGGACAAAGGTTCGTGGACCAGTGAAATAAAGTTTAAAAACCCAAGTGATAAAGGAGATTCAGAGGGTGTTATGGAGCTTTTGCCATTCACCAACAATCGCTATTTGCTGTAACTTCAAGTTGGATACTCTGTCCCTCCTCTGGTATGAAGGCTTTTATTGGTTTCAGTAATTTTTGAGTTATTTTATCTTCTAGTCAGGTATGATTGGTGCACGTTAACCTAATTTTACAGAGACGGGGAAAATAAAGAATCTGGCTAACCAAGCATCAGAGAAAGTTTTGATGAGATTTTCTATTTATTTAAATTTATTTCTCGTTCCCTTAATTTAAGGTATTTGAAGTGCTTAAGATTAGTTTGAAATCAAGGACAGAATAGTTAAAAGGAAAAGGTTGAAAGAATTGGGTAAATACCAAATTTGAATGAATAAGGAGAATGTTTTGTTTTGTTTTTTGAAACCAAATAAGGAGAATGTTGGGAAAAGAAACACTTGATTTGGAATAGTGAATAAAAAGTTATGAAATTTTAAAAGTCAGGCAGTCTTGAGTCATGGCAAAATTCTGAAGAAACTTTCTTAACATTCCCTTTTTGTGTGAAATGAAAACTAAACTGAAAACTGAAACTCTCTTGAGGGTTTTCAATTAAACAAGTTCCCTATAAATAAAGTGAAGCTAAAAATGAGAACTTAGTGAAAGGCATCACTTGATTTTAATATTTGGTTCAGAAGTTATGATGAGAACTTAGTAAAAGGATTCACTTGATTTTAATATTTGGTTCAAAAGTTATGAATTAATTAATTGTATTATGTTACCTATGAAGTGTATTGAAAATCAAGTTGTTGATTTTTTAATCTGAATCTAATATGATTTGAGCTTCATTCATTCAAGTATACAAGCAAGAATGACCGGTTGAAGTTAATGACATTGCATGTAAATAAAAAACAAGCCATGCCAACTGTATAAACACCTGTTATGTTAATAGGTTGAGTTCAAAGTCAAACCATATTTGGTGAGGAAGAGTAGTATGAAAGAATTCAAAAATAGTACGAAACCAAATTTAGCTTTCGAGCTGCCAAGATAGCTAAAATATTGTATCAATAATGAACTTGTGTTTCTTTTCATTCAGATATTGACTTATTGAAAGTTGCTAATTTTTATCGGCAGATCTTTTTTTGGATAGGAACTCTCATTGGTATGTCAAACTTCTAGTGTGCTGAATGTTGTTATTTACTATTTTGTGCCAAATTTCCTGGTTTAAGTTGCCTTACATGTGTTTTTATGCACATAGAATCTTTTAGAAGCTCATTATTTTCCTTTTACAGAGAAATTCTATACTTAAGCATTGGATGATATCCCAATATCATCTTGTCACTTTGGTTGATGTATGTCTAACACTCTAACTTCAAATTGGACGCCGAGGATCTGAGGTCTAGATTCCAATCATATTAAAGATAGGTATGCTTTGCCAAATTTTTCTTGGGTGTGGGTTATTATTATTATTAGTTTTAATAAGAAACCGAACTTTCATTAAGAGAGATGAGATGAAATGAAGTACAAGGGCGTACAAAAAATAAGTCCACCAATATAAAGCCCCAAAAACTAATTACAAGAACTAATCCTAATTCAAAAGAATGAGCCCTATGGATAATTACAAAAGTCTCGATGAACAGGCGTCCATAAAGACGAATGAAATCTAATCAAATCTCAAAGCTCTTCATCTAACTCCTTTGACCCTCTAAAGATATGGCCATTTTATTCAAGCCAAAGACCCCAAAAAATGCCGAAAAAAAACAAGCTTGCTACAAAACTTTTTCTTTGTCATGGAAAGGAGAGTTTAGGAGCACTCCCTCAATCATGGAAAGCCCTATCCACCCCAAAAGTTCTAAAAGAATTATTCCAAAAGGAAACCGCAAACGAGCAACCAGATGTGGGTTAGTTTTGATTTCTTGAGATTCAACCTTCTATGAATATATCATTGTACCCTGAAATCTTGCTGTGTTGCACAGGTGCAGGAGATTACTGGTGGATAATTGTGTTATATTTTAGATTTCTGAATGCATATGAAAATTCTAGAAAACCTTACAATCACATGGTTATGTGTTTAACTATTAGTTGTTGATCACCTGGGAACTATTCACTACATCCCTAAGAACCCGACCCGACTTACGACTTTCGTAACTTGCAGGTTATATTTTGAGCGCAGTTCCAAACAGCCTAGCAACTTGAGACGAAAGATCAAGTTTGTGAATCACTTCTTGTTGCTCTTTGCTCTGTACTGCAGCAGATTGAGACAGAATTTGTTGAAGTGTTAGCATTCTGGTGAAAGGATTCCTTTTAGAGATGAGAGGTAAGAAACTCTGAAACATATAGAAATCATTGGATTTTTTTAGTACTTTTAGTCAAGGGGTTAGGATGATATATTTTTGACCCTTTGTTGCCATTGGAAGCAAATTATGGCGTGAAGTGATTGATGAGAGCTTTTTTTTTTTTTTGTTTTTTTTTTTTTTGAGACTGATTGATGAGAGCTTTTTTGATTTAGTACCGAAGACAATTAATTTTGATGAAGTTATTTTTAGTAATCAATGGTGCTACGAATTTGATGTTGCATATGTTTTCACTCTTTGTTGCAGTTTGAGGGGAATTTATGGTTTAAAGTAATTGATGACAAGCTTTTTGATTTAGATTTCGTAACTTTAGAATGTCAATTTTTGTAGTTAAAAGGCGATATTTGATAACCATTTGGTTTTTTGTTTTTGAAAATTGTGCTTGTTTTCTCACATTTTTTTTTACAATAGTTTTCATCTTTCCATTTGAATTCTTAGTCAAATTCCAAAGGTTCAATTACAAGTTTAGTCCCTAAACTTTTCGGATGGTGTCAATTTAGTCTTTGAATTTTAAAGTGTCAAATAGGTCTTCAAACCTTTTGTGTCTAATAGGTCTTTGAAGATTAAAAAGTATCCAATAAGTCCTTAAACTAAATTCAAAAGCCTACTAAATATATAAAATTGGAAGTTTGATCATTTACTGACAAGTGTCCGAAGTCGATATCAAATTCATCGATGTTAGGGATAAGATACTTTCACAATGGTATGATATTGTTCACTTTGGGTATGAGTTCTCATGGTTTTGCTTTTGGTTCCACCCAAAAGATTTCATATCAATGGAGATATTTGTCCTCCCTTATATGTCCACGATCTACTCCTAATTTAATCATTATGAAAGGGATAACTACATAAATGGGTCTTACTAGGGATCTATATTTCACTTTAAAGTCTAATGGTTGCATAAAGAAGCTCAAAATTTGAAACTAATTCAGGGTACCCTTATTTGTAAGCATGTTAAAAATAACCAAAAATGGAAAATGTGTATGGGATTTGAATTTTAAAAATAATACCATAACTGCTCATATTTGATTCTTTCTAAAATGACATAATATGAAAATCTTCTCCCCCTCTCCTGAGAATTTGTTGCATTTCTTTCAAACTTGCCCTAAATTTTTTCAAACCTCTATTCCTTTTTGACATTTTTCTGTGGAGCATATTGGTTTTAGATCTCAAATCCTTTCAGACTTCTATTGCAGCAATTTTACCTCTAATATTTTGTTTAAATCATTGTTGGTAAGTAAGAGTTCCACAACGAGTATCTTGAAATCTTGATTCAATATTTAATTGCAATATTACTTACCGTAATTGATTTATGTCTAATAGAAAATAAATAATTTGAATTACCTTATTAAGATGAAGAGAATTTGTAGAAGAGTATTTTTGTTAGAGAGAAAAAAAAATGTGCAATAAAAGCTAAGACCTCGTTTGATAACTATTTGGTTTTTTAAAATTAAGCTTATACAAACATATTCCTACTTATGAGTTTCTTTGTTTTAGTATCTACATTGTTCTTTGTTTTCAAAAACCAAGTCAAATTTTGAAAACCAAAAAAAATAGTTTTCAAAAACTTGTTTTTGTTTTTGAAATTTGGCAAAGAATTCAAATGGTTCCTTAACAAAGTAGAAAACCATTGTAAGGAATTTGAGAGAAAACAAGCCTAATTTAAAAATAAAAAATAAATAAAAAAAAAAAAAAAAAAAAACAAATGGTTATCAAACGGGGTCTAAATATGTAAATTTGATTAAAGTTTGACATTTATGAAATATTGGTCGTAAAACAACCCACCCACTATAATAGAATCATGAAATCACTCAACAAACTTATAATTTAACCTAAATAATTTTAAATATAGTTTTAAAAAAATGTTATTTTAGTATAAAATTACTCTAATACAATTTGTTTTAAAAGGAAAAGAAAAAAAAAATAAAGGACATTTATGTTCTTTAAAAAAAAAACGAGGATTGGAGTTTTTTTTTTTTTTTTTTTTTTTGAAAAGCGAGGATTGGACAGTTTGTCTTTAAAATAAGTTCATAAATAACAATATCTTCACACGAAACAGTTTGATATTATTTAATACAATAAGCAACTAAGAAATAAAAAATAGTGGATAATTTCCTAAAAAAAAAAAAATAGTGTATAGTCTAAGGAATAAAAATTCGAGCGACATGTCCAAAAGGTCATTGGACATGTTTATCATTTGTTTATCATTTGTTTTATTTTATCGTGGCTCCTTTCAAATCCTTTTATTGTTTTTTTTAATTACTTTTTAGTTTTTATTATCTGTTTAGATTTTTTTAAAAAAATTATATTTTGATGTTTAGTTTATTTTACTGTTTTTATTTTTTTAATTTCTTTTTCCTTTTATTTCATATGTTCTTTTTTTTTAATGTAATACTTTGTTTTCTAATTTTTTTTCATGGATAGTTTTTTATATTTAATCTAATGATTATAGATTTTTTTTTTAGACTTTTTTTTTTTGAATAATTTCTTTTTTGAGACTTTGAATCTTAATTTAATGTTTTAGTTGTTCATTTCAATATAGTTTTATGGTTTAACATAAATTAATTATAATCTAATTAGATCATCACAATAAAAATTTCATTCATTTAATAATTTAAATAATTTTTATCAATTGATATATTTTTTTTTCAAAACTTTCATTAAAATCGTCATTTTAATATAAATACTATAAATATATTTTAGACATGATTGTTATAAATAATCAATTATAATGTAATTAACTTGCAACTAAATTTTCATTTAATAATTCAAACAATTTTCATCAATTTCTATTTTTTTAAAAAAAATTCTGCACACACTGACATTTGAATCGATATGTTCATCTAACTATTGTCTTAAATTTTAGATATGATGATAAAAAAAATGATTAATTATAGTCTAATTAAACTACAATTAAAATTTCATTGACTAATTCAAACATTTTCGATCAATTTCCACGATTTCCATAAATCTTCCCCAAATGTCTCTCGACATTTCCATCGACATCGATATTTCCATAAAATTTGGACCTCAACATTTCCATCGACATCGACACTTTGATTTTTTATTTTTTTAAGCTAATAGTGGATAGTATCTGTCTCTTATGAATAACATACATGATACAATGTTATAAAATGATATAAAGATCAACCACGTAAAGAAGGTAGGACATGAAGACAATTGTCCCCATCTTAATATCTTATGTTAAGAAGCTGTATTAAGTTAAAAGATTTATTTATTTATGGTTAAATTATAAAAAATACCCCTGAACTATGAAGTTTGTTTAAAAAATGTCCATGAACTTTGAAAAGTTTCAAAAATACATCTGAACTTTGAAAAATGTTTCAAAAATACCTTTGCCGTTAATTTTTGGATGGAAACCATTAGAATTTACGGTGGGAGGAGGAAAAAAGAAGAAGCATTTTTCAATAAGGATATTTTTAATTTTTTTTTTTTTTGAAAATTCAAGGGTATTTATGAAACTGAAACTTTAACAATTTTCATCCAAAAATTAACAAGGGTATTTTTGAAACGTTTTTCAAAGTTCAGAGGTATTTTTTAAACATTTTTCAAAGTTCATGGACATTTTTTAAACAAATCTCATAGTTCAGGGGTATTTTTTATAATTTAGCCTTTATTTATTTATTGAATTTAACAGCACTTGTGAGATGATGATTCCAATCTTTGACATATATTTTTAAACTATATTCACGTTAACATTGAGATTTTAAAGTTTTTTCTTTAATTTCTCTGTGAATTTTTAAAATTGAAAGATTATATATTGAAAAAGTTAAAGTCAGAAGGTAATCAACTTAAATATAACTTAACTAGTTAAAACATATACATCAATTAAGAGAATAGAGGTTTGAATCTCCCTTATCAAAACAAATGAATGTGACTTCGACCATTGTGGGGGCATGCAGAAAAAGATTCGTTGATTCTTTAGAAACTTTTTTTTTTTTTTTCTTGACAATATGTTGGGTGTGGGATGGGGGGAATTGAACCATAAACTTCGTGGTTACTAGTATAATTTATGTCGGTTGAGCTGTGCTCTTGTTGACACATTCTTTAGAAGTGTTTAAAAACTTGTTGAAAGAAGACTGTTTTAAGGATGAATTAGGGCTGATTGTTGATGAGATTGATACATATTAACTTAGAAGCGTGGTAGAAGGTTTCCTTTTTGCAGCAAGATGCTACAATAATGTTGCTCATAACTTAACCATCCGAGCAAGGAAGATTGAATATTGATGGAATCTGGATCAACAACACCCACTTTGGTGAATGAAGGTGTTTCGAGGGACTTTGTTTCTTTTTGTTTGCTTTTGTGTTTCTTTTCCTTTACAAGAGAGATTGGGGGAATTAATCCACATATTCTGTTCATAAAAACTTTCTAAATGCTTCGGTAAAGAATAATAAATTGCGAGCCACGGAGAAAAGAAAGATTTAAAAAGAAGAAAAATGAAGTCATTAAAAGAAAAAAAAGAAAAAGAAAATTTAGCCTCTAATAGGTTTTTTAAGTTTCAATTTTATATCTAATAGATCTCTGTACTTTAAAAAATGTCTAATAAGTTTCTAAACTTTCAATTTTGTATCTAATAGGTCTCTATACTTTAAAAAATGTCTAATAGGTTTATGAACTTTCAATTGTGTGTACTTTAAAAATGTCTAATAGATTCAAACTTCCAATTTTGTATCTAATACGTCATTGACATATTTAATATTTTTAAAAATTAATCAATCTATTAGATATAAAATTGAATTTTATGTTTATTGGGACCCTAAACTTTCCCTTTTATGTCAAGTAAGCCCATGAATTTTAAAAACATTGAATAGATCAAAGACCGAAATTGAAAGTTGAAAGACCTATTGGATACAAAATTAAAAGTTGAGAGACGTTTTTTATACTCTTTTTTAAGTTTAGAGACCAAGTTGACACAATTCTGAAAGTTTAGAGATTAAACTTGTAAGTTTAGGGTCTGAGTTTTCAACTTCCGATCGAGAAGAATTAAAAGATATTTTTATTGAAAATAATTTTTAAAATGGGAAAATTACCTTTTTGGTCTCTAAGTTTTCAAAATAGACATTTTTAGTCCTTTTGAGAAATAGGTTTAAAAGGTTCCTAAGTTTTCAAAATGGACATTTTTAGTCCATGAGTTTTGAGAAATAAATCTAAAAGGTCCCTAATATTATTTTTTTCAACTTTTTTAAATTAATGTTTTTGTATTATTTTTTAATATCGAATTTTTTTTAAAATTAAAAAGTATTGATTTGAAATTTTGAAAAAATAATATTAGAGATGTTTTAAACTTATTTCTCAAAACTTAGGGACTAAAAAAGTCTATTTTAAAAACTTAAATACCTTTTAAACCTATCTCTCATAACTCGGGGATTAAAATGTCTATTTTGAAAACCACCGAACGCAAATATTTCTCAAAACTCAAAAGACGAAAAAAATAATTTTCCATTTACCACAATTCCCCTTTCATAAACTCAAGGGTCAACACCCACCATTTCTTTTCCACTCTTTCCACCGTTCTTTCCCACCACCCACCATTCTGTCTATATAAACCACAAGCATTCAATTCAACCCCACCAAAATTTCCCGGTTCTTTTCTCCCCTACCTACATACCCTTTCATCGATCAAGACCACAATTTTCAATTCCCAATTCGATTCCATAGCCATGGAGTTTGAAGAGCTGAAGAGGAAATTTGATCACTTGAAAGTTCTTGTTGAGAACCAGGAGCCCAGACTCCATTACTATGAGGCCAGAGCCCAAAATGTAGCTATGGCCTACCTTATTTGGGAGCGCTTGTTCGTCTTTGGTATGTCTCAAGCTTCCTCCTCCCTCTCCCTCAATTGCACCAATTGGTGGACGGTTCTGGGTTTCAGTCTGTCCTGTACCTCTGTCTACTTTTTGTTTTTCCTTGAGGCTGTCATCATGTTGAATCGGTCTCAGAACCACTTGGACGTCATTTGCAAGAAACAGATCGAAATCTGCCAACAGATTTTGAATCTTCGAAACCCAGATGATTCAAGTGATGGGTTGGAGTTCAGTTTCCACGTGCAGGTACTTGAGTACCTTCCCTATAGAATTGTCCAGAGGAAAGTTTATGTTGGCTTCACTGTCCCTGCTCTGCTTGCTGTTACTGCTTTTGAACTATATATGTGTAAGTTTTCGTTGTGCAAATGAACTGGACTTCATTTTGGTGCTCTGCGGGTAAGGGTACAATTTGTTTCAAGTTCTAGTGTTGTGCTTATAAAATCTCAATATTAGAGATTATTAGAGAAATAAAAGGATTCGAGGTAATCGAGCCCCAATGTAGGGAGATTGTAGGTTTATGTTATTAAGGGTCTTGGAAAAGGATTCGAGCTAATCAAGCCCCAGTATAAGATGTTATGTGTATGTTATTAAGGGTCTTGGGTTTGTTTTCTGCTTTGTGTAATTGATAAAAATATATCTAGACATTAGAAAGGGTCTTGGATTTGTTTTCTGCTTGGTATGATTGAAAGAATATATCTAGACATACATGCAGTGAGCTTTCCCTTTTCCTCCTCTTGATCTTTACTACTTGTGAATAGATTGAGTCGGCTCTTTCCAAATTTCAATTTTACTTGAATTACAAGAATGTTAAATAGAATGCATAAGGTTGTGACCATTCTGTACTTACAGGAACTTTTGAATAGTATTCTCAATACTTCCATTCACTTATGGGGCTTGAAAATTAGTACAAGGTTGTGACCATTAATTTCCTTGTTTTTAATAAGAAAAGCAAAAGAAAGGGGTCAAACAAAAGCCTTCTAATAATTTACAAAAGCCTCCAATCAAAATTAATAGTGAACATCGTGTACTTACAAAACAACTTGTGAAGAGTATTCCAATTTGAACCGTACTAAATTGCACAACAGCTGTGAAGAATTAGTCTAACTTGTGAATATCCTCAACCTTCTTTCCTTTTAGAGAAGCCAAATGAGAGCTGTAAAGGCATTTGACCAAAGGATTCTTGTTTTATCCTCGCACCATCTGCCTAAAAGGATCTCAGCAAGCCAATCTTCCTGCTTACTTGGACAATAGCAAGATAACCCAAACACAAGACCTCTAGAGCTTACTTGGACAAAACTAAGACTATCAATATTAAGCGAAGATAAATTTGAAACAGAGCAGAGCCTCTCCTTCTCTATGTTGTTTCTCTTTGTATTTGAGATCCAAGCATCTTATATACCAATCCCTTGCCATAGTGATAATTATTATTTCTCCCCGGTTTTATAAAATGAAAAGGAAAGGCACTTTTTTGCTGTAAAATATCTGTGGTCTATGCTGATTGAAGACATTTAGATAAAGGTGAAAAGTTTTCATTAGAAGGGTAACTGCGTAGTAATCTACGTAGGGTACTCAATATCCAGCCTTAGTTGGCAGAATAGAAACCTAAGAATTAAGATTCTCCTTCTTTCATGCTAATGAAGTTATCTACGTGTTTTAGGTTTTCCTTTTATTAAGATAAGAAAGTATCATGTTACCAAGAGCTAATTGAATTATAATTTGTTGTTTTTAACTGGGTGCTACTTCAAACCATAGTTTCTTGTAAGTTTATATTACTCCGTCCTTGTTGGTGCTACACTGCTACTTTGTTCTCCTATGCTTTGGATTTTTGGTTGATGATTGAGTTCCCCTTCGTAATAGAGAGTAAACCTTTGGGAAATTCATATGTTTTCCCGGTTTCCCTCTCCTATCTCTCTATCGATAAAAGCATCCCCTTTAGATCTCCTCACTTCTTGTTATATTCTCTACTCACGACCGACCTCCTTACCCTACTAAGTCCATCATCTCGTTACAAGTGGGCTCTAAGTACTCTTCCCTCTTTACTCTTCTTCTTTGGTTCACTTGAATAACCAGTGGCCTATTAGTTGAGATGGTTCAACTGTGTTTATGGAATTTTCCAAATTTCTAGCTGAAAATACATAAACAGCTTCCAGAAAAGAAACTGTTCTAAAATTTACAACCACTCTTTTTTTGGGGGCACATTTTTCCTTGGTTATTATTATTGCATCAACAGCTTACTTTGTTTGCTTTTTTGACAATTTTCTTGGTTGTCAGTATATTATTGGATTTAAGCTCAGTCTATTTGCTTTACTGCATTGTTTTGTTGCTTTGCTGCATTTCTTTTTATGAACCTTTTCAGCTCAATTTGTTTGCTTTGCTGAATTTTTCTTCATGTTTCTCACTCATTTTAACTTTGCAATGCTTTACTGCATTGTTTTACTTTGCAATGCTTTATTGCATACTATATTTATTAGAAATGAGATTTGCTTTGTTGTTTGATTCAATGCACTCAATCCTGCTTTTGCTATGTTTTATGAACAGATGTTACAGTTGTTTTAATGGATGCTGGTAAGTATGCTTTGGATGAATTCATCCATAGCCATCCTGACCTCCGAGGTGTAGTAAAGATAAAGAGAGGAGACCCCAAAGGCCAAAGCAATTTTACTTTTGGGTTGGTGAGGCTTTCTTCACTTTGACAAATTGTGTTATACTAATAGTTGTGTAATTGTGTTTGTAATTTTGAGCATTAGTCTCTTTTCATTCTATCAATAAAAAGCTTTGTTTCTTGTTTAAAAAAAAAAAGCGGTGTAATTTAGCATTTGTACAAAAAGTTAGTCTTAGATTCTAATTTTCCTTTTTAGCTTTTATTTTGAGATGCATTTGACCAGTGATGGAGATCAAGTCTTTTGAGACATTGGTAAATCCTATGCTTCATTTTTTTTCTCATAACAATCATATTTGTATTTTATTTTATTTTATTATGTAAAACTGAGCTTCAAAATGATAGTCTATGCATGACTTTCAGTATTCGAATTAAAAATTAGAGACCACATCCTATCATCTGACTATGTATCTTAATTCTTATATGATTTGAGTTATGGGAAGCTATAAAAATTAAAAATTTTAAAAAAATTGTTCTACTTGCATTTCTTCCAGGACAAAGGTCTGTGGACCTGGGCAATGAAGTTCAAAAACCCATATGATAAAGGAGCTTCAGAGGATGTTAAGGAGCTTATGCCATCCACTCACTGTAATTGTATTTGCTGTAATTTCAAGTTGGATACTATGTCCTCTGGTATCAAAATTTCTTTTGGTTTTAGTAATTTTTTTGTCATTTTATCCTGTATATTCTTAAATGTGATTTAGCATGTCAAATTGGTTGAACCAACCAAACTCATAATCACTCAAATTAGTTTCAAGCTTTGTGATTTGCGGTAATTTGATCAGCTTATCACTAGGCTTTTTGAATTGTTGGAATAACTTTCTATTCCACCTAAGATCTAGATCACATTTTGTGGAGTTGTACCTTTGCTCGCTTGGTCTGGACTTTGTTTATTTAGGCTTTCGGGTTGCAGGGCAGGAGCTTCAGAGTTCTGAGAGAGATGATCGAGGAGTTCCTCTTCCATCTGCCATTCAGAAAGAAGGGGAGGGAGTTATGGTTTGTGGGGTGTGTTATGTTCTTTGGATTTATGGGGAGAGAGGAATAATAGGGTTTTTAGAGTGGAGAGGTCCCCGTTTGATGTATGGGCCCTCATTAGATTTCATGTTTCTCTCTAGGCTTCGGTTTTTTGTAACTATTCAATAGGTCTTATTAACCTTGATTGGAGCCCCTTTCTTTAGTGGGGTTCTCTTTTGTGGGCTGGTTTTTTTGGATGCCCTTGTATTATTTCATTTTTTTGAAAGTTGGTCTTTTTCTCAAAAAAAAAAAAAAAAAAAAATCTATTCCACCTACAATGTGTGTCCAATGTGTGTCAATGTGGTTGAAGCAACCAAATTAATTTCACCTTTCTACCTTGTTTTTACTTGGATAGCTTGCGTTAGTGGTTGGTGCAGCTGAAAGGTCACAGATGAGATATCCTACGGTGGTCTTGCGGCAACAATGCTTGGACAGTAGTTATGTTTGGAGAATAATGGGTATTTATAATAGCCCAAACTGAATAGCAAACTCAAAACAGAAAATAAGAAATAATAAACTGAATAATACATATATCAGTTAATAGTTATAGTTATGTTAATATGCCTTGAATATGATATTTGACGCTTCGAATGACAGGATCTCACTATTAGGATTAAGAGGGATGCCATATATAAACACTCTTATTCTAAACTATCATAATCTTTGTATATGTATCTGATTTTCTCCTCATTGATAAAATTACTCTCTCTGCCCATGGATGTAGCTAACATACCGTTAGTGAACCACGTAAATTTGTGTTGTTTCATCTCGTTTTCTATTTTTTTTGTTTTAACAAGTTATAAATAGAGTGGGTGAGAAGGGCAGAATTTTGGAGGGTAGTTATCGTGAGAGAGTCCATGCCTCTTGAAGTGCTTGAGAATTGTAAGTTCCCTTTTTATATCCTTTATACATTTCAGTGTTATTTTCTATGCTCAAGATCAGGTTCCTATCACCCTTATACTTGATGCAGACTGAGATCGGTTTTTGAAGGCTTCGGTGTAAAGTTTATTCTTCTGTAAGTATTACTAGGTTTATTGCATCATACCTTTTAAGTTTCAGTGGTCAACAAAAAGTTTGTCATTGAAATAAAGGACTGCTGCTGCTTAACTGTGTGTTAATTGTGATAGAAAGGTGAACCTGAGAATTTTAACAATAGTTGGACCCTGCATGTTTTTGCCCGTAAAGTTTGATTGTTTCAAATGAGGCATGAGATACTAATTATGTGGTACGTATAAATATCTTTTAATAGTAAGTTTGATTTAGTTATTTTGTAATTTCACTTCAGCTAATAATTTCAGTTGAGTCCCTAAGATTGAACCAAAGGTCCATTGAGCCCCTAAAGGAGGGTAAGGAGGGTCGAAGATGTATGTGAAGGATATTGTGTTTTAAACCAAGAAGAAATGAAACACACAAAAAAAAAAAAAAAAAAACAACCAAGACAATAGATGCACATTGTCAACGACATCTTTGAAAGGCATTGTTCACAGACTTCTTCCAAAGTCCATAGTCCACAATTGCACTCACCCACACTTGCTGGAGCCACAGCTGCGTACAAAGCATTAGCAGTCAATATCTGTCATCCTTGTGAAGCAACGTGGCAGAAGTAATTTGGATCGGAAGCACCCTAATTTCATTAAATTTTCAAAGGAAAAACATGCGAAATTGAAACACTCCGTAGATGAATTCTAAGCACGAACTAGGTGTGAACCGCCACAAGTGTCTTCCCCGCTATCCTCCAATCTTAGAACAACTCGTGGGAGCCTACCTTGATTTGGGAGCCTACCGTGATGAGAATTGAAGGGAAAATAAAACTTGACAGAGCTCTTTAACTTTTGTTCTTTCGAGAGAAATTCAACCAGATGGAAAAATGTAAAACTCCAGCAGCCTCATCTCATTAAAAGCTACAACTACTTATATTCTCTTCAAATTAAATGCAATCCAACACTTGGATTTCAAAGACGCACAAACATTGAAGAGATTAAATGTGGGATATGGTGTCAACATCTTAAAATTTGCATGAATTAACTCATGCACATAGGTGCAATTAATGTAATTTACCTGATGGATTTTTTAATTTCAAAAATTCATAAATCAATTTCTAAATTAATTTTATATAAAACTAATTCTAAAATTAATTTTAAATCAAATTAATCTTAAATAATTAAGTAAACAATTTAATTAATTATATTAATTTAATATCAAATATTAAATTAACTATTTGCACCCATCCCGATCGAGATCGATATGAATATGAATTACTATTCAAATTCAAATCGAAATACGTATCCTTTATATATTTATAATATTTAAATTATATTTAAATATTTTCAACTCTATCAAATTATAGTTTAATTCATAATTAAACTATTTCATTAATAACATCGCATATAATTAACGTTAACTTCCTAAATTGATTTTGAACGTTTCAAACTCTTTCATTACTATGTTCTAAGGTTTAGTCCATATGAACTAGCAGAGGACCTAATGGACATACAGATCATGGGCTCCAACGATTCGAGGTCAATCGGCTAAACTCATTAACCCAGTTAACCAACATTCGTTAACTATCGGGACACTCCATTATAGTCCAGTAACTGCACTCCCCTCACTGTAGATATATTTTTGTCCACTCGATACAACCATGATTAATAAGTCGACCCTCACAGATTATTCATAACTACAGTTGGGTCCTGAAGTTACCTCTTGCTCCTTAAGTCCCACTGATCTTCTAATGAACAATTGGTTTGTGGTCCAACCATCAAACCAAGCCCCTCTCGGGCCAATGAGAGGGTGAGGCCACTTGTTCAAGACTTGAAGTTAACACTTAAGAGAACAACCTCTCTATTATCCCTGAATGCGGGTATGAGTGAATTCCTTCTTGCAGGACTATGTCTCCAGCTATCTACCCGGTCTTACCTCTGAAATGGGAGGCTTATTGAGTCGGTGATGTTGAGCCACTCTCACCCAGGCAGATCTAAGGATAAGCCTGAATAAACAGGAGTTCATAGTTAGCTCAGGATTAAGATCAAGTTACTTAGGTCATTGTATTAAATTAGTCAGTCTCATCAGTAAACTGTGTTATAAATTGAGGGTAAATTATTTCACGATCCAATCTTATGCAAATTCATTGCATAGGACGCCCCCACTCGCATGTCTCCACATGAACGATTCAGGATCATATCGTCTGTACTAGATACAAAGTGGGTCGCGTCTCATAGTGTCCCCAGGATAAGGTATCCAACCCTATTCCTATACTATAGACCATTTTGGCTATTACTCGAGTCTAATCCACTCTTATGTCTCCACATAAAGCTCGAGTATACATACTATAGCCATGAATCTTAGTTTATTGGATTTGGGTCATCAACGTGCAATCTATTATTCAATAACAACTTTATTGAATAAACCTCAATAACAACTTTATTGAATAAACCTCAATAACAACTTTATTGAACAAGTATATATAATTTGTTACATTCACTATTTACGAGTTTTAGGATATAAAACCCAACACCTTGTCGATGTGGGACAAAAAAATCTTTCTTCTTCCCCAATCCCACAGTATTTAATTTAATTTCATTTTTTTCTTTCATTTATATTTTCAAATTTATTTTGGTTGGGTTGGGACCACTCCCACCCTAAAACTTTCTTCCCCAATCTCACAGTATCTCTTTTATCATTCTTTTTATTATTTTATTATCTTTACAAAAATTTTCATATATTTTATGTTTCTAGTTCTTTTTCAATACTTTCTCATTTTTCTTCAATTTCTTAATTTCATGTAGTTTTCTTATTCACTATTTTATTTTTAAATATACTGGCATTAATATTGGATTGAAAAAAATATATGGACATTAATATAAGATTGGTGCTTTTTCAAAAAAAAAAAAATATAAGATTGGTGCTTTTTATTAGTTTTTTCTTATTCTACATTTTAATTTTTCAAAAAAAAAAAATCATATATTCTGACTCAGAAGTAAGAGGTTGAATCAGAAGAAAGAAAGAAAAAAAAAACATTCACATGCCACCGGCTTCTTGCCAAAAGCAATCACTGGGACCCACGCCACAATCACCTTAATGCAAAGCCTAAAAGCCAATGTGGAAAGTTCACTGGGACCCACCCAACAATCACCCTAATCCAAAGCCTAAAGGCCAATGTGGAATATTCAATATTCTCTCTTTATTTTATAGTATTTAAAAGTTTTGACGTTGTACTCATCAAACAACATCGCGCAACACAAGCTAACAAGAGCATAATTCAACTGACATAAAGTTGTACCGATAACCATGAGGTGTGTCATTCAAATCCCAACTCCATATTGTAAAAAAAAAAAAAAAAAAAACATCCCACGACACAAACTACAAACATAGAGGTCATCAGTCACCACAGAAGTCATCAGTCACAAGTGGCGTCTTGTTGTCTGTTCTGAAACCGCTATATAAACGGAGACAACTCGATTCTCCCCCACCAAGTTCTTTCCCACTCTTTTTCTCCTACCCTAAGATACTCGTTGAAAGATACCTTTTTTTTATCGATCAAAGGCTCGATTACAGTTCCCAATTTGGTTTCATATTCATGGAGTTGGGAGAGCTGAAGAGCAAATTTGATGAGTTGAAGGTTCTCCTCCAGAACCAAGAGACGAGACTGCGTTACCATGAGACTAGAGCCCACAACATTGCTATGGCTTACCTTTTCTGGCAGCGTTTGTTCGCCTTCGGTATGTCCCACACTTCTTCCTCCCTCTCCCTCAATTGTACTAATTGGAGGATGGTTTTGGGTTTCAGTCTTTCTTCTTCCTTCCTCTACTTGTTGTTTTTCCTCGAGGCCATCACCATGTTGTATCGGGCTCATTACCTCCTGGATATGATTTGCAACAAACAGATCGAAATCTGCCAACAGATTTTGGATGCTGGAAACCCACATGACGGGGGTCTATCAATGGAGGCTGGAGATTCAAATTCAAGTGATGGGTTGGAGTTCAGTTTCCACGTGCAGTTACTTGAGTACCGTCCATTTAGAATTCTCCAGAGGGAAGTTTATATTGGCTCCACTCTCTCTGCTCTGCTTGCTGTTACTGCTTTTGAACTATATATGTGTAAGTATTCGTTGTGCAATTGAACTGAAAATCATTTCGGTGCTCTGCTTAAGGTACAGTTTGTTTCAAGTGATGTGTTGTGGTTATAAAATCTCCATATTAGAGATTATTATAGAAATAAAAAAGGATTCGAGGTAATCGAGCCCCAATAGAAGGTGATTTTATGTTTTTGTTATATAGGGTCTTGGAAGAGTATTCGAGGTAATCGAGTCCCAATGTAAGGAGTTTGTATGTTTATGTTAATAGGGGTCTTGGGTTTGTTTTCTGCTTCGTATGATTGATAAATATATATCTAGACATTATAAAGGGTCTTGGATTTGTTTTCTGCTTCGTATGATTGAAAGAATATATCTAGACATATATGCAATGAGCTTTCCCTTTTTATCCTCTTGATTTTAACTACTTGTGAATAGATCGAGTCGATTTAATAATTGCTCTTTTAAGTTTCAATACTTATGGACTTGAAAATTAGCACAAGGCAGCCGCAGGGACCATCTAACAGATACCCTTTAATAGTGTACAAAAGCCCTCCAATCAAGATTAATAGTGAAAATTGTGTACTTACAAAACAACTTGTGAATAGTATTCCAATTTGAGGCTACGAACTGTACTAGATTGCAAAAAAGCTCGCAAGATTTAATTTAATTTGTGAAGATCCTCGCGTTTGTTTCCTTTTAGAGAAGCCAAATGAGACCTCTATAGCCATTTGATCAAAGGATTCTTGCTTTATCCTCGCACCATCTGCCTATTAGGATCTCAGGAAGCCAATCTTCATGCTTACTTGGACAGTAGCAAGATAACCCAAACACAAGACCTCTAGACCTTACTTGTACAAAACTAACACTATTGTTTGTGAATGTAACCCTCTTCTATTTCCTAAACACATTGTTCACAAAATTTCAATTTATTGATTCTCTGACCATCTAGAAGTCCTCACTCGATCCAACCATCCCGTTTTCTCTCGTATGCACAAGACCACTTTTGCCAAAGTCTGGTTATTGTAGAAATTGCCTTATGACCAATAATTTCAGAATCATACAAAACATATAGGTTGGTATGACTTTCATTTCCTTTCACCACTGCAAGATCACCTTTCCTATCTTTCAAAATTCCACCTTCATGAAAGCATTTAAACCCTTTGGAATGAGCAGAACTCAAAGAAATCTTGTTTCTCTTTAAATTTAGGACATCTCTGACATCATCCACTGGATATCTTATAAGATCCTTTATTTTCAGGGTACATATGAAATGTACATCTAGAATCATAAATCTAACCGTTAGAAGGATTAAAGTTACTACCAGAAATAATTAATAGATCACCTTCACTCGTCACTCTTGTCATTGCCTACCACACTACCTAGACTAGAACTTAGCAGTTTCTTCTACATAGGGTACTGAATATCTTGCCTTAGTTGGCGGAATAGAAACCCAAGATTCTCTTTTCTTCATGCTAATCAAGTTATCTACGTGTTTTAGGTTTTCCTTTTATTAAGACACGAAGATTGTCACCTAGTGCTAATTTATTTTAAATTTGTTGTTTTTAACTCAGTGCTACTTCAAACCATAGTTTCTTGTTAGTTTATATCGCATCGTCCTTGTTGGTGCTACTTTGTTCTCCTATGCTTTGGATTTCTGGTTGATGATTGAGTTCCCCTTTATTTACTCTTAATAGAGAGTAAATCTTTGGGAAATTCATACAGTTGTCCTGGTCTCCCTCTCCCTCTATCAATAAAAGCATCCCCTTTAGATCTCCTCACTTCTCATTATATTCTCCACTCACGACCTCCTTACTCTACTAAGTCCATCATCGAGTTACAAGTGGGCTCTAAGTACTCTTCCCTCTTCACTCTTCTTCTGTGGTTCACATTAATAACTAGTGGCCTATTAGTTGAGATGGGTTCGATTGTGGTTATAGAATTTTCCAAATTTCTAGCTGACTACCTGTTCTAAAATTCACAACCCACTCTTTTTGGGCTGTACTTCATTTTTCCTTGGTTATTATTATTGCATCAACAGCATTCTTTTTATAAGACTTTTTGACAATTTTCTTGGTTATCCATATATTATCGGATTTAGCTTATTCTGTTTGCTTTTCTGCATTGTTTTGTTTCTTTGCTGCATTTTTTTTCCCTTTTTGTTGTTTATGAACTTTTTTAGCTCAATTTGATTGCTTTTCTGATTTTTTTTCTTCATGATTCTCACTCTTTTTAACTTTGCAATGCTTTGTTGGTTTATTTTGGCCCAATTTGATAGATTTGCAACCGACCCTTGGTTTATTGCATCCTAGCTTTTAAGTTTCAGCGGTCAACAAAAAGTTGGTCATTGAAATAAAGGACTTTTGCTGCTTGAAACTGTGTATGGTACTGGAGATAAATCTGATATTACTACTATAAGAGGTAAATCTGTATGGTACTGGAGATTTCCCAGGAAGTTAGGGATTCTTGGGATGAAAAGCTAGGAACCTTGACCAAATGGAATAAACTATCTTGATTTTATCATTTAGATGGAGTTCTATCTTATTATTACTCTCTGTAATTACTCTTCTTTTTTTTTTCAATGACATTCAAGATAATCAGAGAAGTTTTTGTCATTGTCTTGTACTTGACAGTGTCTAGATTTCTTTTCTATGGCTTCTCATCCAAAAAGAAAAATTGTAGGTTTGGAAAATCTGGCATGGATGCTGAGGATTGGAGGTCTCCATTGCAACCTGATTGAGCCAAGAGATTATTTAAACGGGAGTTGGAGAAGGGGGAACACGTACCAAGAACAAGAACAAGAACTGAATTCAGAAAGATATTCAAAGGAGATGGTCTTGTTGTTTGAAAGTGTTGTTATTCCTTTATAACCATGAAGTTAAAAAATGTTGTAGATAAATGAAGCCAAAGGAACAAATTGCCGAAATCGGTATGCCTTTTCTTTTGTTGGGTGTGGGTTAACCTTGATTTCTTGGAGTCAAGGCTCTATGCATATATCTCCTTGTACTGTGAAATTCTGCTGTGTTGCACAAGTGCAGGAGAGGAGACCACTTGAGATAGGAGATCAAGTTTGTAGATCACTAAAATAATGGATGAAATTGACTTGGTCCCTGGTTTAGATCTTAAATGTATTAAATAGATTTCTGAGTTTTCAATTTTGTATCTAGTATAAATTTCAATTTTGTGTCTAATAGATTAATGACATATTTGATATATTTTTTTTAATTATTCAATCTATTACATATAAAATTCAATTTTATATCTATTGAAACCCCAAACTATCAATTTCGTATCTAGTAGGTCTGTGCAATTTAAAAATATAAAATAGATCAACAACTTATTATACCAAAAAAAAAAAAGTTGAGAGACTTATTAAACATAAAAAGTTAAAGGGTAAAATACCTTTTTGGTCCCTCATGTTTCGAGTCAGTTTCTAATAGGTCCCTACGTTTCAAAATCGAACAATCAAGTCCCTACTGTTTCGGAAATGTATCTATTGAGTCCCTCTAGGGCTGACGTGGCAGTTTAAAATAATAAAATATTGATTTTTAATTAAAATAATAATATAATAATAATAAAATAATAATTATTTTTATTTTTATTAAAATATAATATAATAATAATAAAATATTATTAAAAAATCTTCTCTCTCTTTCCCCACTTTCCTCTCTTTTCTCCCCGCCGCCCCTCATCCCCCACCTTCTCTCTCTTTTTCTTGGTCACCGGAGCTCCTCTCGTCGCCGCCGAAGATTTTCATAAGAAAATGGGTTTTCCGCTATCACTTCTCCGTAATCTTGCTGATTTCGTTTTCTTCGTATTTTGTTTTGAATTTGTTTAATGAAGAATCTGCTATCTTTCTCAATCTTTACGTTCTTCATCTTTACTTTGAAGAAATTGGATCAAATTCCAAAACAAACAAAAATTTGGGGGAAAACGAAAATCAACTTAAGGCAGTGATGACGAACTACGTTTCTCGATTCTGAAACTGTGTTAATTCACAGACGGACCGAAACTTCCTGATGAGTGCGTTTGTGCGTGTCTGAGCCTTCCACTTTCTCTCTTTTTCTTTTTCCGATCTATCATTTTCTTCTTCCTTCTGCTTTTGGTGCTTCGGATAATTCGTTACTCCTGTTCAATTTTTTGGCTTTGAGAACTGCTTTCGAGACATTTTTGTTTTTGGGAATTAGCGTTATTCTTTCGTTTTCGCAAAATCAAATTCTTTATCATATCATTCTTTCCATTCATCTGCTAATAATTACTGAATGTGGGAAAATATTGTCAAGCTACTTTTCTCTTCATCACAGAAAAAAAGAAAGTAAGAAAATCACGTGGGTCGTAGTAGTCGCCGGTCGGAACACAGAGGGTTTCGCCACCGCTGCACGACACGCCGGAGTCCGAAGAATCGCGTGGGTCGTCGATCTGTCGCGAGATGAGGTGCGTTTGTGGTAGGAGAAGAAGTCGTCGACGTCGCTTGTCGGAGGGCTGTCGCCGACGCAGCTGCTTGTAAGAGGTGGAGGATCTCCGGCAGCGACGAGAGGAGCTCCGGCGACCAAGAAAAAGAGAGAGAAGGTGGGGGATGAGGGGCGGCGGGGAGAAAAGAGAGGAAAGTGGGGAAAGAGAGAGAGAAGATTTTTTAATAATATTTTTTTAAAATTTTATTATTATTATATTATATTTTAATAAAAAAATAATTATTATTATTTTATCATTATTATTTTATTATTTTAATTAAAATTAATATTTTATTATTTTAAAATGCCACGTCAGCCCTAGAGGGACTCAATAGATACATTTCCGAAACAGTAGGGACTTGATTGTTCAATTTTGATACGTAGGGACCTATTAGAAATTGACTCGAAACATGAGGGACCAAAAAGGTATTTTACCCAGTTAAATTTAAGGATCTACTAGATATTTTTTTAAAGTTCGGGACTAAAAATTTGTAACACCACAACCAATATATCAAATTTCCATGACATGTTGGCATTTTCATCAATATTTCCACATGACCATGAGTTTGACATCGACATGAGAGATGAATCAACATTTTTGTTATATCATAGAAAAATTGATCAAAATAACAACAAAATGTAATTAAGGTGGAGATAATGTTTATAATAAATATTTTAAAAATGTAAAACATTTATTTATTACTTTAAATACACTTTAAATAAATACATTTTGATTTTTTTTTTTTTTTTTTTTTTTTTTGTTTTAAATAACTTGGCGAACCATGAGAGGAGGGCTATTCTTGAATCTTGGTTGATTGTCTTGTTTTTTTTGGTTGTAATCGAGAAGTCTATTCTTAAATTATTATTATTAGTTTTTTTTGATAGAATCTTAAATTATTATTATTATTATTTTACGTGTATTTGGTCAACTTTTGCGGTTGCCAATTCCTCCGTCTCCTCATCCCACCTCTCCCTTGTATAAAACCATAATCATTCAAATTCCAGTGCACCATTGTCAATAATATTCCAGCCCCTTTTTCTCTTCCTGCTAGATACTCTCGTCGATACATTTTTATCGATCAAGGGCAGGATTTCAGTTCCCAGTTCTGTTCTGTAGCCATGGAGTTTGGAGAGCTGAACAAGAAATTTGATGAGGCAAAGCTTCTTGCTGAGAACCAAGAGCCGAGACTGCGTTACTATGAAACTAGAGCCCAAAATGCAGCCATGGCCTACCTCATCTGGGAGCGCTTGTTCGTCTTTAGTATGTCTCACGCTTCTTCCTCCCTCTCCCTCAATTGCACTAATTGGTGGATGGCTTTGGGTTTCAATCTTTCCTGTACCTCCGTCTACTTTTTGTTTTTCCTTCAGTCTGTCATCATGTTGTATCGGGCTCACAACCACTTGGGCCTGATTTGGAAGAAACAGACTGAAATCTGCCAACAGATTTTGGATGCTGGAAACCCAGATGATGTGGGTCTGTCAATGGAGGCTGGAGATTCAATTTCAAGTGATGGGTTGGAGTTCAGTTTCCACGTGCAGGTACTTCAGTACCGTCCGTTTAGAATTGTCCAGCGGAAAGTTTATATTGGTTCCATTGCTTGTGCTCTGCTTGCTGTTACTGCTTTTGAACTACATCTGTGTAAGTATTCGCTGTGCAACTGAACTGGACAACGTTTTGGCAACCTACTAGTAGAGGTACAATTTGTTTCAAGTGTTGTGGGTGTGGCTATAAACTCTCCATGTAAGATATTAGTATAGAAATAAAAAGGATTCATCGAGCCACAATGGAATCAGATTTTATGTTTGTGTTATAAAGGGGGATTCGAGGTAATTGAGCCCCAATATAAGGAGGTTGTATGTTTATGTTATTAAGGGTCTTCGTTTGTTTTCTGCTTTGTATGATTGGAAGAATCTATCTTAACATATATGCACTGAGCTTTCCCTTTTCCTCCTCTGGATCTAAATTACTTATGAATAGATTTGGTCGATTTAATGATTGTTCTTTCAATTTTAGCTGAACTACAAGAGTGTTGATTAAACGAATCAAATTGCACTTCTATTCATATTCTTATTGCTCCTCTTTCACTTGGTTTTACCATAAAGTTTCTTTTTTCTTTTTTTCTTTTTTCTTTTTTTTTGGATATTAAAAGCAAACGGGAGAGATCAAACAAAAGCTCTCTAATAATCTACAAAAGCTCTCCAATGTGAACATTGTGTACTTACAGAACAACTTGTGAAGAGTATTCCAAGTTGAGGCCCTGTATTATTCAAAATCGCAAACAAACTCTAAAGAATTCGTCTTATTTGTGAATGTCCTCGGATTTCTTTCCTTTTTGAGAAAAGCCAAATGAGAGCTATACAGAAGCATTTAACCAAAGAATTCTAACTTTATCCTTGAACCATCTGCCTAAAAGGATCTCAGGAAGCCAATCTTCTTGATTACTTGGACAATGGCAAGATAGTAATTGAGATGGGTTCAATTGTGTTTATGGAATTTTCCAAATTTCTAGTGGAATATACACAAACAGCTTCCAGATAAAAACCTGATCTCAGTTCACAACCCACTCTTTTGCTGGCTTTACTTCATTTTCCTTGGCGAATCGATGATTATTACATCCACAGGTTACTATGTTGGCTTTTTGGCAATTTTATTGGTTATTACTTATTAGTATATTGCCAGATTTAGCTCATTCTGTTTGCTTTACTGCATTATTTTGTTGCCTTCACTGCATTTCTTTCTTGTTTGTTGATTGTGGACTTTCTTAGCTCAATTTGTTTGCTTTTCTGGATTTATTCTTAATGTTTTCTCTCTCATTTTAACTTAGCTATGCTATTTTGCATGCTATATTTATTAGAAAATGAGGCCTGCTTTATTGTTTGATTCAATGCACTCAAACCATGCATTTGCTATGTTTTAGGAATAGCTGTTACACTGGTTGGATTGGATGCTGGTAAATATGCTTCGGATGAATTAATCCATAGCCATCCCGACGTCCAAGGTGGTAGTAAAGTTAAAAGAGAAGAGACCTTAAAGGCCAAAGCATTTCTGCTTTTGGATTGGTGAGGCTTTCTTCACTCCTACAAATTGTCTTTCTAATAGCTGTCAATATAGCATTTGTACGAAAAGTTAGTCTTAGATTCTAATTTCCCTTTTTAGCTTTTATTCTGAGATTTATTTGACAAGCCGGTGGATATTCTTTCATTTTTCTCAAGAAAAACTCAGTTTCTTAAAAAAGAAAAAAAGAAAAAAAATTGGGTAGAGATCAAGTCTTTTGAGGTGTCAGTAAATCCTAAGCTTCAACTTTTTTTCTCTTAACAATCACATTTAGTTTTTTATGTAAAGAGTCTCTGTATGACTTTTAATACTGGAAACAAAAATTAGAGACCAAATCATATCATCTGACATTGTGCCGAACCAAACATAGTTTAATGGGTGAGGTTTGGCACTTTTACAATGGTTGAACTCAAAAATTTCATCTGACTTTGTAGCTCAAGTCTTATATGCCTTCAGTTATGGGAATCTATAAACCAGAATTTTGTTCAACTTGCATTTCTTCCAGGACAAAGGCCCTGGATCAGGGACATGAAGTTCAAAAACTCATGTGATAGAGGAGCTTCAGAGAATGTTAAGGAGCTTATGACATTCACAAGTAATTGTTATTTGCTGTAATTTCAAGTTGGATACTATCTCCCTCCTCTGGTATGAAAGTTTTTATTGATTTCAGTAATGTATTAGTCATTTTATCTTGTAAATTCTTAAATGTTATTTTATCGTGTCAAATTGGTTGAGCCAACGAAACTCATGATAACTTGAATTAGTTTCAAGCTTTGTGATTTGAGGCAATTTGATTAGCTTATCACTTGGCTTTTTGAGCTGTTGGAATAACTTTCTATTCTACCTACAAAGTGTGTCAAATTGGTTGAATCAACCAAATTAGTTTCACCTTCCTCCACTGTTCTTACTCGGAGAGCTTCCCTTAGTGGTTTGTCACAGCAGAAATATCACAGATGAGATATCCTACGATGGTCTTTCAGCGTTAATGCTTGGAGTTCCTTGATGCAGAATTTCTGTGCTTGCGAATTGTAAGTTTTCTTTTTATATCTTTATACATTTCAGTGTTATTTTATATCTTGAATTGTTATTTTTGTAGGCTCTGTTGTAGAGCTTACTCTTCCTTATGTATTACTTGATTTTTTGCGGCTTACCTTTCAAGTTTCAATGGTCAACAAGAAGTTTGTTATTGAAATAAAAGACATGTTGCTGCTTGAAACTGTATGTTAATTGTTTGAGAAAGGTGCACTTTAGAATTTGAACAATAGTTGGTCCCTGCATGTTTTTGTCCGTAAAGTTTGATCGTTAGAAATGAGGCATGAGATACTAATTATGTGGTACGTATAATATCTATTATGCAGTAATAGTAAAATCAACAAAGCAAGAATGAGAAAGAGAAGAACAATACCGAATTTACGTGGTTCACTAACGGTGTGTTAGCTACATCCACAGGCATAGAGAGAGAGTAGTTTTATTAGTGAGGAGAAAACATATGCAGATTACAGAGATTGGGACAGATTAGGTTAAGAGGGTTTATATATGGCACAACTCTTAGCTCTAATAGAATAAGCCCAAAATAAAGTCCAAAACAGAAATTACATATCTAATCTCTATACATAATTTAGTTTAGGGGGCATTGACCCCGAACCCCACCGGATGCTTCCCTAGCGAGATCCTGTACTTGTTCATTCGGAGCGCTTCATAACATATTCAAGGCATATCAACAATATCTTTCAACAGTAAGTGTCATTTAGTTATTTTTAAATTATGTAGTACTTTTACATTAGCTAATAATTAGGATTATAGTTTAGTATGCATTTTACTACTATAAGATTAAGAGAGGAAATTAGACACTTAGAAAGGAAAGCGTGGAACCTTGACTAAATGAAATGACCTATTTTATTTGACCACCTTGTTGTTGAAAGTGTTAACCATGAAGTCCCAATAAACATTCTAGATAAATGAAGCCAAAGGAACAAATTGTGGACAATAGGTATGCTTTGCCACTTCTTTTCTTTTGTTGGGTTTGGGTTAAACTTGATTTCTTGAGATTCAAGCCTCTATGCATATATCCTTGTACTTTGAAATTCTGCTGTGTGACACAAATGCAGGAGACCACTTGAGATAGGAGATCAAGTTTGTAGATCACTAATTTCTGGTTCTTTGCTTTGTACTGCTGCAGAATGCAAAATGAAATTCTGAGTTTGTTGAAATAATAGCTCTACTAGTAAAAATAGTTTATTTTCTTTATCTATAGATATGAAGTAACAAAATCTGAAACATAGGAAATCAATGGATATTCAGTACTTTTATTCAAGAGGTAAGGATTTAGTTTTTGACTCTTTTGTTCCAGGTTGAAGCAAAATTATGGCTTTAAGTAATTGGTGACGAGTTTTCTCGATTCAGATATAGAACTTAGACATTGTGGCTAAGTGAACTTGTTGTGCAAGTTTTTTTTTAGTTCAACAACATTTGGCCTTATTGTCGAAGGTACATGACAATTACCGTTGAGCAATTCTAAGGGTTCCCAAAGAAAAGAATAGAGATGTCTCCTTATGTTCACTTTGGTTTGTTGTGCGAGTTCTTCATTGCAATAGATGATGTTTCAAATTTAATGTTACGTTGACTCTTTATTAGAGTAAGAGATGCCTGAAGGTTTCATTTTAGATTTAAAACTTTAGGCCATCAATGTTTGGAATTTTTATATATGTTCATAAAACAAATTTTAACTTTAGACAAATTTAAGTAAAGCAAATCAAAAAGCTTGTCATAAGATTTTTTTTTTTTTTTTTATTTATTTATAAAAAAAGAAAGTTCCTTGCTTAATTGTTATTATTAAGAGATATTTCTTTTTTCCTTTTGTACTCGTTCCTCTCGCTCTTTGCCTCTCCTCTTCTGCATTTTATAAATTGTTTTAAATTTGTCAACGTAACATAGTTCAACTTGTTATGACCTATATCTATCCTCCATTAGAAGATCGAGGTTTGAATACTCTCACTCTCAAATGTTAAATGTTAGGTTGAAATGAAAAAAAAAAATGTTTTAATTTGATAACATTAATTTTATTTTACCATTAGAATTTATGAAAACTTTATAATAGATTATAGTAACTACTATATTATTAAAAATTATAAAAATAAATAATAATTCAAGGACTTAAATTAATTTTAAATATACAAATGAATTGCACAATTGAGGAATTCAACGGCATTAATAACTGAGATCATGAATCTTGACCAAACTTGGACCATTAAGGGCTTATTTCATATGTAATTTGAATTTCTTTTTTCATGTTTTTAGACTCCTAGATCCAATCAACTTAGTGATATTTGTTTGACAATTTTATTTTTTAAAATTGTTTTTAGATTTTATGATCCAAATAGTGGAAATTCTAACAAAAACACCATTTTTATGTTTTTGGTGTATTTAGATATTGAATTTGAAATTTTAAAATGCCTAATAACATTCAAGAAGTAATAGAACTTTGATAAATATCGTATTTCATGTTATAAACTCATTTCATTTTTGTAATAATGAAAAATATATATTCTTTTTTTGGATTAATTAAAAATATATATTCTAAACTATATTATACTGTAAAATAATCATTATACAAAATTTATATATTAAAACGTGATTCTAAGACTTAGTTGATAACTATTTTTATGGTTTATAAATAGACAATTGTTTAGATTGGAATTCAATTTTGAAATTTGTGACTAAATTCATATCTAAGAACATTAAATACATGTTTCAAAAAAAAAAAAAAACATTAAATATAAATCTCTTTCCATTGAATCTCTTATTTTCAAATTTCTTTTTTTTCAAATTGCTAATCAACTACACCCTAAGAAAATGGCAAAGACTAACTAGATCCTAAATGGTAAGGGTATATGGATTAAAGAAGAAAATAATTTCATACTCATGATTTATTTAGATCACCAATATTAAATATCTGGGAGCTAGAAACAAAGATAATAAATGTATATGATAATTAATATGTGAGACTTAAATGTTTTTGTGTTTGTTTTATGAGTTTTGTTTAAGAAAAAAATAATTTAAATGGTTAGATTTAATTAAAATATTTATATTAGATAATTACTTAATAAATAAATAATAATTTAAAACAATCAATATTAGTTTACTCCTCAATTATAAATTAATGAGTAATTTTCTCTCCCCATCTCTTTTCCTCATTTCCCAATTAAAAAAAAAAAAAAAAAAATCTCGAACAAAAAAGACTCATCTCCATGGAGGGTGATAAAATCTCATGGTTCATAATAATTACACTGGTTTTAAAAAGCAAATATTCACGAAACAAACTCTTTTCTTTCTTTTTTCTTTTTTTTTTTTTTTTTTTTTTTTTTTGAAATAGAGTAAGTTGAAACTTGATTGAAAAATATTCCACCATTTGGGACTATAATGTATTAAATTTTCATCGACATGTCGACATTTCCATCAATATTTTTATTTGTCCATGGATTTGACATCAACATGTAGGATGATTCCACATTTCCATTGTATATCGTAAAGAAATTGATAAAATGTAAACAAAATATTATGAAAATGTAATTAGTGTAGATATAATATTTATAAAATTTTAGATTTTTTTTTCCAAAAATATCCATGGACATCAACATTTTGTTTATATTTCAACATTTCTGTGTGTAATTGTATGTTAAAAAAAAAACACACATGTCATTGGTATCGGTAATTTAGTTGGGCAGAATGGTCATTAGGAGTCTACGTGGCTAACGGAGGACTTAGAACATCGGCGGCCGGCGGCGGTGGAGAAGTTCGTCCATTTGCGTTGTCTTTTCGTCGCAGGCTGCTCAGAAGAAACCCATTGTGAGTTGTAAACTTGTAACACTTACAATTTGTCTGTTAGCTTGAAAATTCAAAGAAGGGGGAGACGGGTCTAAGTGGCATACCGGAGAAGCCAAGCAAATTAAAAAGGAAAGGGAGAGGAGAGAGCGGCAGAGATAGCCTTTACTGGAACGAGAAGAGAGAAGAAAGGTCTGGAAAGTATTCAGAAGGTAGCTGAGGAAGCTCATAGGCAAAGATTTCAAGTTTGGTAAGCCGTTTTTAAGGAAAATAAGCATGGGTTTTCTGCCTTTTGTTCAATAGTTTCTATGGGTCTTTCCTTGTTGCCTCTGTATTCTTGCTTGAATAGAGATGCATTTTTTGTTAGAATTAGTATTGTTTTCGAGACATGTGATGGTTTGTAGAGTGAAACTTACATGTCTTTCATTACTAAAATCTTTATGATGTGATTTTAATTTTATGATCTGGACTCTAAATAGTGCGTGGGAAGACACAATTGGTTGTGGTTGGCTGTTGTATGAGTAAAATATTTTTGAAGTGTAAATGTTTCTTTATGGTGTTTTTGATCCATTTTTTAGAGGAAACTTTGCCAAATTTTTCATAGTTTTCTTTAAGCAAGACTTATGCTAGCCACGTTTGATTTCTGAAAGTTAGTTTAGTTTATGTTCATTGAGGAAGGATTCCATAGCTTAGTTTGAGTCTATTGTCTGCATGTAACGTCTTTGAATGGTCAGGATAATTTGGGGCAGTGGGTGTCACATGTAGGATTGGTTCAATATAATTGATCTATGAGCAATCGTACAACGAGTTAAAGCCTATCAGCTAAAACTCGAAGCTTGAAATTCATGAACAATCGTACTTTCATATAATTGATCTCTCACTTTTATTTTTCTTTTTGAGTTTTTGTTTTTCAGGATGATCGGTGCGTGAAGAAAGCAAATTTTCTTTGTTGTTCTCTTTTCTTATCTTCTTCTTGTAGACTCCCACAATTGGTAAACGATCTTTGTCTATCTGGTAAACCAAGCAATCAAAAGGAGGGATCTTGGTTGAATCTTTGACCATGTCATTCTCTGATTCCGATTCATCCTCTTATCGGGGAGACTACAAAAATTTTGGGCAAATCAGCCGTGAACGTGAGTCCCATATCTTTTTCTTTCCTTCTCCCCAGTTTAGATTGTTGTTGATTGAATTGCTTGCTTGTGGCAGATATCTATTGAATTAATCCTCCAATGCAGTTTTATTTTCTAGAATTTGCAATAATTCTATCACAAATTGAAATGAAATGTACTAAAACTTAATTTTTTTCCTAGGAGAGGTTGGCGTGTTCTAAATGGTAGTTGAATTCAAATGATAATCAGTTCAATCTTAGTTGGGTTATTTTGAAGCTCTACCTATTTATAAGCTTGGACTTCAGGTTTTGTTCATAATGTAGCCTCCTTAACTTGCTTTAACTTATAGAGGGATTTATGGAGGTGCTTTCCTTTGTTCATGCTAGTTATTATGATAAGTGGAACTATTAAATGTCCATATCTTCTGCCGGTTCAAGGTAGTTAATGTTTTGGAAGAAATCCTCCTGGCGGTTGAATCAGTGGATGACCATACTAGAAGAAAAGAGGCTTCATTATTAAAGTTGATTTTGAAAAAGCCTATGATAAAGTTGATTGAGGGTACTTTGACTACATTTTGCAGCTTTAAGGCTTTGGAGACAGATTGAGAAATTGGATTAGGGGGTGTTGTATTGTACCAACTCCCATTTTTCTATTTTGATTAATGGCAGACTGAAAGGCGAAATTTTGGCTTCAAGAGGTATTAGACAGGGAGATCTGCTATCTTCTTTCCTTTTCACCATTGTAGCAAATTCTCTTAACCAGTTTATTAAGGGGCGCAAAAGAAAGGGTTTCTTAGAAGGGTTCAAGATTGGTAAAGATTAGATAGAAGTGACTCACATTGAATTTGCTGATGATACCCTTCTTTTCAGTGAGGGAAAACGTCAGATGGGTGAAATTTGGCAAACCTTCTTGATGTTTTTTGAACAAGCATCAAGTGTCTCCATCAATATGTAGAAGACAGCTCTTATAGGATTGAACATTGGAAAGGAGGAGGTCCTCGAGATGGCAAAGATTCTTGGTTGTAAGGCTAAAAGTTTGCCTTTTAGTTATTTGAGGGTTATGGTCTTAGTGGTAAGCCTAGAAATGCCTCTTTTTGGGACCATATTTATGATAAAATTTGAAGCCAGCTAGCTGTTTGGAGGGGTTTCCATATCTCTAAAGGGGGAAGAGCCACGTTAATTATTGTTGTCCTCTCAAGCATTCCAACTTATTATTTTTCTATTTTCAGAATACTGGTGGAGGATTTTAAAATGCTGGAAAAAATTTTAGGAACTTCTTGTGGGGGGCAGAGAAGAAGAAGGCAGCCGTCTCGTTAATTGGGCTAGAGTTACCACTCCAGGCCCCTTTGGAGGGTTGGGGATCGACAAAAATATTTTCCCTTTTGAAAAGGAGAACCCTGCCTGTGGAGAGTGGTGATGAAAATCATATATGGGGTGTTTTTCACTAGGGATTTCCTTACTCACAAGAAATGGAAAGGAAAGTTTAGCTTGTGGAAGGATGTTGCCAAGGCTGCTAGATTTTTCTGGGATAACATTAAATTCAAAGTGGGAAGGGGTGACATTTGACAAGGTGTTCTTTTGGAGTGACTGCTAGTTGTTTGGATCATCCTCTCAAGGCTTGTTTCCTAACATATTCAAAATTTGTTGCTCCAAGTTAAGAAAGTACAAGAGATGTGAAAAGGGTCTACTTGGGACTTGAATTTGAGGAGTATTTTTAGAGAGAGATGGAGGAGTGATTAACTTTTCCTTTTTGATAGATCAGTTGAATCCCTTGCATGGGGATGACTCCTTGTTGTGGAATTTGGATAAATCCGGGCTATTCTTGGTCTTCAAGAGAAAACAAAGGTGTTGGATGAAGACCTGTGCAATCAGATTTGGGATGGTAACGCCCCAAAAAGAGTGAAGTTTTTTTATGTGGAATACAACCCTAAATAGTGTTAACAGTATGGATATGGTCCAAAGGAAGTATCCCAACCTTTGCATTTCTCCCCATTTGTGTGTTATGTGTTACGGAAGTGAGGAAACCCACGTGAGTTTGCAGAGAGGGTTTGTAAACATTTTGGAAAGATGTCTGCGTCGCAGGATTGTAAACTGAAGCTTGTGGGGAGTTGGTTGGCAGAAGCTCTTTCAGGGTGATGTTTTAAAGACAAATCAAGAGTGCTTTGGATAAATCTAGCAAGAGGAGAGAGATTCTAATTTTCTCAGATAAGAAGATTTCTCTAACTTATTTTTGTGATCTTGTACAGTTTACAGCCTCAAATTGGAGTGCCTGACATAGGTCCTTTTGTAACTATTCTATCCACCATGGATTTAGATTGGGGGTCTTTTTGTAATCCCTTCCTTGGGGAAAAGGGATGCATAATCCCTTTGTCCCTTAGGTTGTTCTTGTTTGACGTTGCCTTTTGAATGAAATTCTTCTATGTTTATCATTTAAAAAAAAAAAAAAAAGAAAGCCTACGAAAGCTTAATGGAAAATTGCACTAAAATTGGCAATGTCTTTTATGCATAACTGAATGTGCTTGCAACAAAGTCTGGGTGGTGTAGTTGGTTATCACGCTAGTCTCACACACTAGAGGTCCCCGGTTCAAACCCGGGCCTAGACATTTCATTTCGTTTTTTTTTTCAGGCATGTATCCTAGTCCTGGTAAGTGTGAAGCTGCAAGATGTGAACATGTTTATGAAGATATATTACCATATCCCCTAGGGCATTTCACATCAGGAAAAAATTTCTTATTAATCACTACTCTCTCTTCTTTATTGTTTAGATAAAGTCATCTTCCACAAATGTTTTGGGAGAATGGTTTAATTTTTCTTTAGAATTTATTTTAGCCAGTGAGTTGATCACTAATATGATGCTGAAATCCAAGGTGACGTCCACCTTGAAAGAGCCGAGAGTTGTTGAGATGGAACATAAATTTGTAGTTTGCTTTAGATATATTTGTAAAAGCATTCCTTGAGTTTACTTACCTTCTAGCAATGTTATAAAAACATAAAAAAGCATTCCTTGAGTTTACTTACCTTCTAGCAACTTTCTATTTTTCTTTTTGATAGGAAACAGAGCTTTGATCATTGTAGACTTTTTTATGTTTTTATAACATTGCATATTACTAAAGATCAACCTTAGATCTTTTATCCTCCTAGATGACCAGTGTATTGCATCATGGCACCTAAAAGACTGATTTGCTTATATTCATTTTAAATGTATCTTTAGGATTGCTGCATGAGATGCTTCGCTCGGCTCAAACAGGGAATTCCAAATCAACTTGGAAGGTATTTTTTATTCATTGTCATCTTCATTTAAACAGATTACTTTTGAACAAATTCATTACTTATCTTCATTGTGTGTTTACTATTTTTTCCAAATAAATTAGAGAGGAGAAACATGATTGAGAATGAGACTTCAACAACCTTCTTTTCTAAAGATTGACATTATTTTCCTTCCTCCATTTGATGCTATTTAATTCCCTTCTAATGGTGTTGAATAAGCTTTCGATTAAGGTTGAAAATAAGGTTTTTACTTGCGAGTTTGTTAAAAGTTGAAAGGGAAGATTTTTATAAGATTTCTAAAGCACATTTGAAAAGTGTCTTCTACTTAAAGGTGGAAGAGAGAGTTTTAGTTTGGATTGTAGACACTTTGGAAGACCTCTTGCTAGCCCTACACCTGCAAAAAAAAAAAAAAAAAAAAAAAAATTCGGAGGACTTTGTGAGAGTAGTAACAGGGGTTTATAGACACTTTGGAAGACCTCTTGCTAGCCCAACAGGCTACATCTGCTTTTACTGCCTTATTTTACTGCTTTTTCATTTTTACTCCTATTGGATTTTCCTTTAGTCGTTTTTTTTTTTTTTTTTTTTTTTTTCGATAAGAAACATCAAGAGATAAATTTCATTAAGCTGACAAAAAATATTACAGCAAGAGGGCCAGGGGATGAGGAAGCCCCTGCCCTGACTCTATCTCAAAAGGGCCTTCCAATCATTGACAATCATCACTAAGCTATAATTACAAAAAATCTTGTTGAGAGAAATCCACCACGAGGCCGTATTTTGTACAAAGATACAAAAAGAATCGAAACTAGAAGACTTGTCATCGAACGATCTTGAATTTCTTTCCTTCCATAAACCCCATATAGTGGCTCTGAACGCACAACTAGCCACCACTCTAGCTTTCTTTGGCAAATTCCAAGCACTGAGGCCCTCTTCTAACCACTCATCCACCTTTTTAGGCATGCAAAAAGAGATCCCCAACTGTGCAGCAATGAAGTTCCAAGCTTTTCCAGCAAATTCACAGTGAATAAACAAATGGTCTATATCTTCCCTCTCTTTTAAACACATTCTGCAACCTGAAGGAGAAAGAGCCCAGTGTTGAAATTTCTTTTGATCTTTCTCATCCGTATTTAAGCTACGAAAGGCTACCGACCATAAGAAGACCTTCACTTTTTTGGGGCTGTTGTGTTTCCATACAAGGTTGATCAGATAGTGATTAATCTTGGCCTTACTTTTAACAGCATTGTGGAAAAAGGATTTGGTAGTGTATTTTCTACTCTTATCAAGCTGCCACCATATATTGTCCGGGGAGGCATTCGGTTGAACAGTGCTGATTTTCTCCACCAAAAGCATCCAGCTATCTAACTCTCTGTCGAACAAACCTCTACGGAGATCTAGGTTCCAAGTTTGATTAATTTGATCCCAACAATCAAAGATAGAAGAGCCTTTTTTCCGGGAGAGAGAATAGAGATCAGGAAAGGAGGCTTGGAGAGTATCATTGTCACACCATTTGTCTTCCCAAAATCTTATGCTTTTCCCACAATTTAGAGAGAACCTCACGGATTGGGTGAAGGCGGGGTAATGTTTAGCAATTTCGACCTAGGGGCTGCTTCTATTTTTAACCGAATTGTTACCAGATTTCCACCCAAGAGGATCCTCACCGTGAATGCTAACAATCACTTTTCTCCACAAAGACTCTTTTTCCTGTGTAAATCTCCAAAGCCATTTGGTAATTAAGGCATCGTTTCTATGGATTAGAGCTCCCACTCCTAGCCCTCCTTTTGCAACCGGAAGGGCGGTCCATTCCCATTTCACAAGGTTACTGCCCGGCTTGTACATTCCTCCATTCCAGAAAAAGTCCCTACTAATCTTCTCCATGGACTTAGTCACTGATTTGGGGGCTTTTAAGAGGGAAAAAAAATATTGGGGGATGCTATTAAGAACCGCATGAATTAAGGTCATTCTCCCTCCTTTGGAAATGGGAAACTTTCTCCAATTATCAAGCTTCATTCTGAATTTGTCAATTAAAGGCTCCCAGAAGGCTTTTCTTTTATACTTGCCACCAAGAGGAAATCCCAAATAATTAATAGGGAGGAATTCCTCACCACAGCCAGCGATCTCAGCCCATTCCTTCAGCAAATCTCCCTGGGAATTAATCCCTATCAAAGCCGTTTTAGCCTTATTGATGGATAGGCCCGATCCTGCAAAGATGGTTTTCAACATATCCCACCATTGACTAAAGTCTAGCTCATTGTAGGGGCAAAAAACTAGGGTATCATCCGCATATTGCAACATAGAAACCGAAATTTTGCTATTGCCAACCTCCCACCCCCTAAGGATTTTCTTTTCCAAACAATACTGTACTGATCTGGAAATGGCATCCCCGACTATAGTGAAAAGGAAGGGAGAAAGGGGGTCCCCTTGTCTCAGACCTCTAGAAGCTATGATTTTACCTCTAGGCTTCCCATTTATCATAATGGAAAAATTAGTCTTGTTGAGGCAGCCAGCTGTCCATTTTCTCCACACTATTCCAAACCCTTTCAACTCAAGCACGGCGTCTAGAAAGCTCCAACTAACTTTGTCATAAGCTTTCTCCAAGTCTAGTTTGATCAACACCTTGCTTTTTCCTGACTTTATAGTTTTCCACAGCTTCCGAAGCCACCAAAATGGCGTCTAAAATCTACCTTCCTTGCACAAAAGCAGCTTGGCAGTCACTGATTGTATGGGGAAGAACCTTCTTGAGTCTTTCGGCCAAAACTTTAGCTATGATTTTGTAAAGGGAAGTCACCAAGCTAATAGGCCTAAAATCTCTAATCCTGGCAGCATTTTTCTTCTTGGGCAATAAACAAATATAGGTCTCATTGGTCCGCTTGTTGATTATTCCGTTCTTAAAAAATTCTTGGAACACCTCTACTATGTCTGGCTTCAAGATGTTCCAAAAATTTTTAAAAAACTCACCCGTCATACCGTCCGGCCCCGGGGATTTCATGTTGCCCAAGCCTTGAATAGCTTTGAAAATCTCTTCTTCGCTGAAATTCGTTTCCAGCGACTTGCTGTCACTATCATTAATAGGGGACCAAGCCAAACCGTCGATCACAAATCTAGGGGTATTATCTTTCGCATAGAGCTGAGAATAATAATTTAAAACCTCTTTTTCAATATCATCTTCGGAGGATATAATCTCCCCACTATCATTCTCAAGGAGAGAGATGTGGGCCCTGCTTTTCATCATCGACGCCCATCTATGGAAAAAAGCTGAATTTTCATCCCCTTCGTGAAGCCATTTAATCTTGCATTTTTGGTAGATGGATCGCTGTTCTTGGATAGTAATCTCCAAAAGCTCAGCCTTCAGCCTATTCCTCTCGAGGATCTGGGGAATGGTAATATGGACTGTCCCTCTAAAATATCAATCTGCTCAATTTGTTGAATAACATCATTTTTCTTTTTCATCTTCGAGTCGTAGGCAGCCTTATTCCACTCTTTAATTTTAACTTTCAGCCCTTTGATCTTTTCCATGAATCTAAATCCCGCCCAACCAGCCCTTTGGTAGATGGATCGTTTGTAATATTAGCTTTGTATTATGTCACTTTTTTCTCTTTTACTTTAAAGGTAGAGAGATGGGAGATAACAAAATATAGCAAGACCAATGTGGTCCCTTCTTACGGTGGATGGGTCAAATTCAGGAACATCCCGATGCATTTTATGGAGACCAGACAACTTTGAAGCTATAGGGGAGTGTTTTCAAGGTTTTGTGGACTATGGCAAAAATAACTCCATTTCTCATTTATTGCGTGGAAGTAGCTAATAAATCTTTAAGTGAATTACTGTGGGTTTATCTCGGCCAATGTAAAGCTAATAGATGAGGATCAATGTTTCGTGGCATAAGTTGTTTCATATCAGAATGAAAATCTAATCGTAGACAAGGTTGGGGGAATTCTTGGCTACTTCTTGTTGGAAGCTATTGAAAAATTTTACAACAATAAAGATGGAGTTGGCCTAAGTTTGATGGAGAAATGGAGGGTCTGGGATGGGAGGAATAGTCTGGCAGTCGAAGTTCAGAATGTTCAGATTACCTCGACAAACAGTCAGTTCTTCGAGTTCCTCAATATGGTGGATGATCCCCAGCCTGATTATGGTCAATCAAGTATGGACCCCAGACTTGATAGACAACAAAAAGGAAAAAGCCTAGTTGAGAAAAGAAAAGTCCAAAATTTTGAAGATAAGTCTCAAAGTGATAAGGGCCTAGATGACATGTTGAATTGGAAAGAAGAAGACAGTAAAGTTGGCTTGCCCCCAAATATAGACCAAAAATGAGAAAATTGAAGGGGATATCTTTTGCAAAAGAAGCCAAAGGCCTTACAATCCTTAAGAAAGGTTCCATCTGGTCTACGTAATCTCCTTCGCGGCCACACCTAGCATCGAGGAAAGAGAAACAAAAAAGAAAAAGAGAGCTATCTTTGCTCAGAGATCTCAATTTCAAGCTTTGATAGTATGACCCACGACAACCCTTACAGTCCACTAGATACGTGTAAAAGGAGGAAGACCTCCCACACAGTTTTTTGGCGTGTTTTTAGGAGGAGGATGTGGTCTAAGAAAATGATCCTTCCAACGAGGAAATCATCCCCCTTCAAGTAGATGGAAGATTGCAATTTGACTTTAGAGACCTTAGTGCACAAGATGCCAACATGGAAGAAGATGACCAAGATGAGCAGATTCTTCTACCCATTACTAGAAAAGTTGTCGTGGAACTAATGTAGTGTAATTTGTGTATTAAACCCATTTCTTGTAAAGGAAACCCCTGAGGTCAATTAGGTAAAAAATTATCTAGAGAAGTGAAAAGCCTTTTGAGATTGTGGGAGAAAGAGGCCAAGGCTACCATTAGGGATACTAACTAGGAATCCGACGTTTCCTCATGATTGTCTTGGAATGTTAGGGGTCCGGGAGTTCTCCCTAAAAGAACTATGGTGAAGGATCAATTGATCAAGTTTGGGTTGGATGTTGTCTCTTCCAGAGTCCAAGTCAAGTAGTGTGAATAGGAAGGTGGTTAAGTTCGTTTGGAGTTCTAAACGCATAGAATGGGTCGCTTTGGATGTCGTTGGTGGTGCTTTGGGAGGCATTTTAATTATGTGGAAAGAGGAGAGCATCACCGTATCGGAGTCCATTATGGGATCCTCTTCAGTTTCCATTCACTTCCCCTATAACAATAATGTAAGGGGGTTTAGGCCCTGTGAGTCTTTGTCTCTTCTTACCCAAAAAATAAAATAAAATAAAAACACTCTTCTTCATTCATTAAACAAATATGATTTTCAAGCGGCTTTGGAATTTGCAAAGTATGATATAGCAGTTTGCTTTCTACGTGGAATTTGTTGAATGGGCACTTAGGAAAAAAAATTGGAATTTTCAAATTGGAGTTTGTGGAAGTTCCCTGTCTGTGTGTGTCTTCCTCTTCTTCACCTTTCTCTGGTGCAAATCCTACCAAGTTACTTTTGTTTTTCTTTTGGACCAGCAAGAATCACTGGTTTGCTTTTCTTTTGGATTACTACTCCACATTTCCTTTTAAATTCCTTGGTCCCTGATCCTTGGATCTGTTGTTTGTAGGTTCTCATCCTGGACAAACTTACCGTCAAGATAATGTCATACTCATGCAAAATGTCTGATATCAGAAATGAAGGAGTTTCATGTAAGAAACGCAAGGGAACTCTCTAAGAAATTTTACAACAATGATTTTAGATATTTCCTTTTGTGATTAACTCAATATGAAGATAATATATTGGATTTTCATGATACTATTTGTTTGCCCTTACTACCAAGAAAAAAAAGGCTCCATATAGAGGTGGTTCACAACTCTGGTAGTGAAAATTACACTGGAATACCTTATGCACCAATTTTCCTGTAACTATCATCTTATTTCATTGGCTAACTTTGTTTTGGAAGTTTTGTTCCCAATAAAAGTAAAACACAAGATTACAGTATACTGACGTGGAATCACAATGATTTGTATCCCTAAGTTTGAATTAATTGGAAGTACGTATATTTGTGGGATTGATCCATCCATAACTCAAAGCTATTTATGCGTTCTTTATTTAAAGTGGAAAGGAAGAAGAAATTAATATTTTTCTTAGCTGTAGGGATAATTGTTTGTGGTAAAATATGGAATCTAGATCTATCATCCATTTGGAATTTGTAGTTTTTGGGCTTTGAAAATATCTGGATTGTTTTGGTGCTGCAGTGGTAGAAGATATATACAGACGAAGGCAGCCACTGCCGTCCACGGATGCTATATATTTCATTCAACCTTCTCGAGAGAAGTAACATATGCGTACTTTTATATAATCTATACAATTCCATCTAATGGCTATCATTTATTTGTAAAATTTTTAAACCATTCTTTGGCTTTATCTTTTACCTTGCAAGGTTGGAATGTAATGCTTCTTTTATGTTAGATTAGATTCTTTATTTTGGTCTTCTGCATTTAGAATTCTTCTTTTCTCTCTGATGGTTATGACTTGAAGCTTCGTCTCATTCAGATTTTGTCTTAGTTTGTGCTTATTACTCTTATATTGCATAAACTGAAGTAGAAAAGAAACATGTTCTACTTCATTTATCTATAAGTATGATGAAACATAAACTTTTCTCTATTTCATACCTATAGATACATAATATAGAACCTCCTCAGGTGGAGAAGATTTTTCTAACCTTCTTGGCTGAAGAACCCCTCTTCCCTTTCTTTTTGTTATAATATCATGTCTCTTATCAAAAAGAAATTATCTTTTGTATAAACCTAGGAATGGAACAAATACTAAATTTGTGATTGTTTATTATTTTAGATTGTCGCCATAAATTGGAGTGGAATTCTTCATTATCTCTCTCTTTTAAGTTTGCAGTGTTATCATGTTCCTGTCAGACATGTCAGGGATGTCTCCTTTATACCGGAAGTATGTATACCCATTTCCCAGATATGAAATGCTTCTAGTTGAGTATTTTTATGTAATAGGTTGTTGAATCTATCTTCTTTTGTATCCTTGAAGGGCATTTGTTTTCTTCAGTTCACCTATATCGAAAGAATTTACTAGACACATCAAGATGGATTCAACTGTTTTACCTCGCATAGCTTCCTTAAAAGAGGTTACTCATCTCCAGGCCAAGCGTAAAGCTTCCATTTGATTTTTTTTTTTTTTTTTCCCATTGCAGTTTGTCTTTGTTGGATTATAATTCAGCTGGTTACTTAACTTTTTCCTTTAATTGTTAGATGAGATTGAATATTAACTTTTTCACCTTTCGGTCCTTGTCAATATGCAGATGAATTTGGAATACTTCCCTATAGACAGTCAGGTACTCCTTAGCCTACTCGTTGATCGGTACTGGAGTATGATCAATAATTTATTTATTGCAGATCTCATAGCTTTATTCTCATTTACAAATTTTTTCGGCCTACCGTCAGATATCATTGCAAACAGTGATAATATTTTGATTTGATTTTATTCTAAAAAAGAATGATTTTTGACTTCTACTAAGTCCTTAGGGTTTTCTGTGCTAAAATAATAAATTCATTCTTAGTTGAGAAGTTAATATTTTTGTTGAGAGAATTGAAATTGAAAGGTTGAAAAAAATATTGCGGAAGCAATAATCAAACTCTCAATGTTTGTTGAACAAAGAGAGAAAATGGAAAATGAGAGAGTGGAATCCAAAAGATGAATAAACTTCTAAATGAAGTAGAAAACTTGGTGATACAAACTTTACATGGAAGGTCATCCTTTTATAGATACAAGAATGAACCTAACTTACAATCTTTAAAACAACATTAAATTTAGTAACTTAAAAAACTTCAAAAGATAACTTAAAAGACAAAAAACTGAAATGTAAATCTAACTTCAACAAAATAAATTTAAAACATTAAACTGAAAATTAAATGTAAAAAGAAAAAACTCATAAAACTCAACAATTTTCACTCTAAATAGTGTTTCTTCATTGAGGGGGAAATGCGAACATTTATATCTTGAATTGCATATCATTAATTTAAATTCATTCATACATTAATGTTATATCAAATTTGTGTCCTATAAGCCAACAAGAGCATAGCTCAACTGGCATTAAGATGTATTGATAACCACGAGGTCTGTGGTTCGAATCTCCCACCCCCATATTGTCAAAAAAAAAAAAAAAAAAAAAAATTTGTGTCCTATAAAATAGTTAATGGACACTAATTCTTATGATTGCTCAAATGTTGATCAATATTCTTACGTTTCTAGGGTTTTACCACCAACAACGAGAAAGCTCTGGAGGAGCTTTTTTGTGATGAAGAGAGTTCTCAAAAAGGTGTAGCGTGCTTGAAGGAGATGGCTATCCGTGTTGGCACAGTTTTTGCATCACTAAGGGTATTGTTTGTGCTTAATAGTGGTAATAGTGGTTTTTTTTTGGGGGGGGGGGGGGGGGGGGGGGGGGGGGGGGGGGGCTTAACAAAGGAAATCTCTATTGTTATCATCATGGAAACTTGAGTAATTCCAAAAATGTTTAGAGAGAGAAGCTCAAGAAGAACCTAAAAATGGCATATCCCAAACTTCTTTGTGACCCAGTAATCTTTCCAACCATACCTTCCCAAAGTGGTAAAGCTGCCGTTAACACACAAAACACCTCTCTTGTCCTTAACTCTCAGGCCACACACAAGTTGGAAAGTGAAGTCCTTTAAATCATTACCCCATATATATAGCTAAAACTGAAGAGGTCAAAAAATTTCCACCAAAGCCATTTAGTGAACTGACACTCAAGAAAAATATGGAGTACAGAGTTTTCTTTTCTTCGACAGTGGACACATCGAGTGGATGAGAGACACGAAGAATGATTCTTCCTTTTGATAATGTGGTCAAGCCTTTGGGAAAAACTGACCACAAGAAATTTTACACTTCTTCAAAAGCTTAGATTTACAAATCATCTAACACAACTCCTTTCGGATAAGGTAGGTCCCTTCAAGGGACAATCAAATGACAAATAGAGTTGACAGAGAAAATCCCGAAAGAGTGAGGCAACAATGTCTAGAACCTTGGTCAAAGGAAACATGAGTGACATCCAAATGCTACCAAGGATGGTAGAACTTCTGTATTATTTATCAACAAGTACTCATTACAACCTAGGGAAGTATTCGAGAGCTTCCCAACCTCTCCACCTCACTCTCTATTACAGACTAGTCAAAAGGTACCCCTTCCTTCTTACATCTTCTAACTATATAGTATTCACAACTAACCTCCTAACTGACTTATAGTAACAGAATATTAACAATTTCCCTCCCTACTCTTCTTTCGCCTCCTAAAATACACATATTTAACCGGAGGTCTATCACTCTCTCCTCTCTCTCCCAGTTCCCCTATTTCACCCACACCTCAAATTACAACAAAGGTTATCCTTCACAAATCTTTTATCTAAGCACCCTTAGAATCAGCCACGTTGCACCTAAATGTTTAAAAACTTCATGGAAGGTTATGTTATTCTACCATGGATCTTAATGAAACTTGAGCACAGCACCATCAAAGCTCAAAAAGGCTTTTAAGTTTCACCCAATGCATAAGAGCAACCTATGGTGAAATGGAACAACTATTCTAGTTGGCTGGATGGTTTATACCTTTAGACCTTGGTGAAAAAATTAGTTATTATACTAAAATTGTTTATCTGTTATTATATAACACCTTTTGGCCTAGTGGTGACCCCTCCACCCTTGAAATTGTAGTGTTCTTGGCCCAAGTTCAAATCCTGCATAATGCAAATCATTAGAATATGATATTCTTTTTTTTTTTTTTTGTATACATATTCAACAGAGAAACTCAGTTTTTTTTCTTGCTTTTTTTTTCCGTAAATAATTAAAATTATCTTTTAAAAAAATCTTATATAGATCAAATATGTGGTAAATAATTTAAATCTAATTATAAAATAACTTTGGAACTTTTTCTATTTGTTCTTGTAATTTCAAATGTCTAAATTTTATTGTTGTGCTTACCATAAATTATAAAATAGTCTTTACTATTGGTTTATGATAAATATATACACACCCATATAACATGTGGCATTTAGCCTTTTTTTCCTTTTAAATAACATTCATATGTATTAAATTTTATGAAAATTTTTAATTTTTATCTCTAAAGTTGTGCGCTGTATTGATATTCAAACTTTCAATTTCGTTGAATAGGACCATAAACTTAATTAATTATTCAACTAATTCACCCACTAATTTTATCGTTGGTCGTTGGTTGATAAGACGGAATCATGTTGTTGGCTTCCAAAACATTATCAAAATTTCAGCCCCCAAACTAAATTTTCTGGATCCTCCCCTGCATAAGAGTAATTGTGGTGCATATCAGCTAGTCCAAGCACCTTCCGTCATTAAGAAAAATAGTACGAATGAATTGGTGGATTTAGTTTCTGTAAATTTAGTTTATCCTAAGCTTGTGCCTCTAATGGTTTAAGGTTTAATCCTTGAACTGTGCACACACCATTTTCTATGCATAAGGCCGAGCAAGTGGTGTCACAATTAGCGTGTTCTTCTTGAGATAAGTCATTTTGTACTCCAGATTGTTTCGCCATTTCTTCAGAATGAAAATGAAGCATTTTGGATTGAATGAGTCTTGGCTATCTGTTGGAAAGAGGATAGTAGAACTTTTGAGGAATGAAACTGAGCTGATAAGGAGATTTCAGATTTGGTGTTTTCAATGAATCTAGTTGGTTTCCTCAGGACACCACTGATCCAACATATATTTCACGTCATATATTGACAGTCTTTCCTAGGTCTTTCCTTTTTTTTTTCTTTCTTATTTTTGATAACTTTTGTTTCTTAAATATGATGGTAAAAATGTACTGCTTGTCATTTATTCTCCTAAGGCTTAAGCATGAAGAACCTTATAATGTTCATATCTTCCCCAACCTTTTCCTACTTCAGGAATTCCCTTTTGTTCGGTACCAAGCTGCCAAGTCCCTTGATGCAACTACAATGACAACTTTCCGTGAACTCATTCCTACAAAAGTTGCTGCTGGTGTCTATGACTGCATTACAAAATATAAGGAAACAATCCTCAACTTTCCTCAGTCTGAAACGTGTGAGTTGCTGATCCTTGATCGATCCATAGATCAGGTATGACACAAATCTTTTGGCTACCATAAATTCAAGCACCTGTGAGTTAGCATCTTTTTCTTTTTGTTGGTTTGCTTTATAGTGAGGATATTTTTTCTTTTTCTTTCCCTAGATTGCTCCTGTTATACATGAATGGACATATGATGCAATGTGCCGTGACTTGCTTAGCGTGGAGGGGAATAAATATGTTCATGAGGTAAGTTCTAGCATTCTGAAGTTCTTTATTTGTTTCTGGTCTGGAATTTTTTCATTTTTTCATTTTATGCTCTACATTTAGATATTTTATTGTTCAGGTTCCAAGCAAAGTTGGAGGTCCACTGGACAAGATAGAGGTACTTTTGGAGGACTCCGATCCAGTTTGGCTTGAGCTTCGTCATGCACACATTGCAGATGTATGCCTTGTTGAATTCTTTTGGACATTCTTGTCCGTTTGCTTCTGTCCTAAATGGCTTTTTCAGGCAGGTGAACGGTTGCATGAGAAGATGACCAACTTCAAATCTAAGAATAAGGCTGCACAAATCTATCATGGTTCAAGGTTGGCGCTATTATGTTTGCTTTAAGATTGATTTTGGGGTTAATTGGTTGATGGTCTATCAAATTACATTACATGAGCTTCCATCTCAAAACCAATTGGCTATGAGTGGGGTGACCCTTGTAGTTTATGAATTGTGAGGTCTCCACTAATCTTTTCAATGTGGGATCCTCAACATGCCCCTTCAAGATGGTGCCTCTTTGGGTTCACCATTCTTGGATCGGATCCCAATATTTTTTTCTTGGACCGAATACCCGTTTGGGTTTTATGGGCTCTGGTACCATCTTAATTTTAGGAGAATAATAGTCTCTTTTAGGTAGTATGGAACAAGAGAGCCCCCAAACAACGCGATTGCAACCGATTAAAGAGGGAGCGAGCCTGAGCAACTGACTGGCGAAGATCATTAACATCAAGACCCCAATTTGCAGTCTCTTTTAGTGGTTATTTTGACCTTGTGGTTATCATTACATCTTTATGCCAATTGAGCTATGAGTGGGGTGACCCTTGTAGTTTATGAATTGTGAGGTCTCCACTAATCTTTTCAATGTGGGATCCTCAACATGCCCCTTCAAGATGGTGCCTCTTTGGGTTCACCATTCTTGGATCGGATCCCAATATTTTTTTCTTGGACCGAATACCCGTTTGGGTTTTATGGGCTCTGGCACCATCTTAATTTTAGGAGAATAATAGTCTCTTTTAGGTAGTATGGAACAAAAGAGCCCCCAAACAACGCGATTGCAGCCGATTAAAGAGGGAGCGAGCCTGAGCAACTGACTGGCGAAGATCATTAACATCAAGACCCCAATTTGCAGTCTCTTCTAGTGGTTATTTTTTTTATTTTTTATTTTTTACAATATGGGGGTGGGGGGATTTGAACCACAGACCTTGTGGTTATCATTACATCTTTATGCCAGTTGAGCTATGAGTGGGGTGACCCTTGTAGTTTATGAATTGTGAGGTCTCCACTAATCTTTTCAATGTGGGATCCTCAACATGGTCGATATGAAGTTAGGAATCAGATGTTCAGGTGTCGTGTCACGGGCAGAGACTCCATTCTACCACCAATCTTTGAAGCAAAATCCGGCAGCCACTTCTCCAACACGTTTAAGCTTGTGATGGATGTTTCAGAGATATTTATCACTAGGTCAGAAATTTGCAGAAAAAGGGAGATGATAATCCACCAATTCTTTGAAAAAAATCCACTCAGCAGGACAGAAAATAATCGTATCATCTACATACTAAAAAGAGTAACCATCACCCCGTCCTTACCAAAATCAGTCCCCTTGGATCCTGCTTTCACAGCAAAAGTGCACCAATCTTTCCATCAAAATTTCTTTTCCAAGATTATACCACATTGCCAAAAGCCATAATAATAGTGGCAGAACAAAGATGAGTAAAATTGAATGGTGTCTTTTTATCTTGGCAGTTATCAGCTGTATCAGGCTCTTACTAGACAGGGGACGTCTAATGTAAATCCATGGTCAAAATTCTTCTAGATCAGCCTGAAGCTTTGTCAAATCAATATGCTTCTTTTGGACACTTAGTGTTTTTTTTTTATAAAAAACAATTTCATTGATGTATGAAATTTACAAAAGAGGTGGGAAGTCAAAGGTAGATGAAGCTATCCCAATGGATAAGAAGGGATGCATATGAATATGAAGCAAATAATTTAGACATTTTACACCAAGATATAGCATAGTAAATGACAAGATCGAAGAACTCTTCGAAGGTGAGCTCTATATCCTTGAAGATGCGTTTGTTTCTCTCTCCAAAGGATCCAAAAGAAGGCCCTAATAGTATGCTTCCAAAGTAAGGCCTTTGTCTCCTTAAAAGGAGGCTCCACAACGACAATGCTGAGAAGATCTTTAACATTGCTAGGAAAGGTCAAATACCATCCAAAACTTTGACGAATACGATTCCAGAACTGCCAAGCAAATGAGCAATGTATGAATAAGTGACTCTGAGATTCATCATACTTCTTGCATAAAGAGCACCAACTGGGGGAGATCGTCAAATAGGGCATACGCTTCTGAAGGACATCCTTGGTACTAATAGCTCCATGAGATAATTCCCATAGGAAGAATTTAATCTTCTTGGGGTAGTTGTCTTTCCAAATACCTTTAGCCAAGGATGACTCTAAGAGGCATCTAAAGTCGCTCATATCTGAAAGAAGGGATTTAGTAGAGAACTGTCCGCTAGGGTGGATGTTCCACCTCCAAGAATCTTCCTCGTGAGAAAGGACGATAGGGGAAAGATCGAGGCTAAGGTCAACCCATTCAGCAGCCTCTTCATCCTTCAAATTCCTGCCAAATTTGAGGTCCCAAAAGTTGTCTTCAATGTTCCAAACCTCTTTAATCATCTCCTTTTATCTTTGTGATAGTCTAAATAAGAGGGGATACCGAGAGGCCAAAGGAGGGTTGGTGACCCAAGGGTCAGTCCAAAATAGAGTTGATGCTCCATTGCCAACAAGGTGACTAATCCGACTAGTTACAAGATGCTGGTGTTTAACAATGGACTTCCATGGTCCCTTGGAAGTAGCTAAGGATGCCCAATTTAAAAAAGTAGATGAGTCGTATTTCTCTTTAATAAGAGTCTTCCATAAAGCTTTATCCTCCTGCTTGTATCTCCATATCCACTTAGCCAGGAGAGCTTTATTTTTATCTCTCATAGAACGAATACCAAGGCCTCCTCGGTCCAAGGGATGAAGGATGTTACTCCATATGACAAGATGTTGCCCTCCCTCTTTTGATCCCCCTTCCCACAAGAAATTTCTGAATAGTCTTTCCATCTATTGAGCCACCTTAACTGGAATGAGAAATAGGGAGAGATAATAAGTCGAGAGGTTAGATAAGGTCGCTTGGAGGAGTGAGTCTACCTCCTTTGGATATGAAAGAGGACCCCCAAGAGGAGAGCCTTCTCTCAATCTTCTCAATGATAGGAGCCCAGAAAGATAGGGTTCTAGGAGAACCATAGAGAGGGAGCCCCAAATAATTGTTAGGCCATATGCCCATTTTCAAGCCATATTTGTTTGCAACCTCTTCAAGATCTGTTGTGGAGACATTAATGCCAATAATCTCAGATTTATGCATATTAATGTTGTGACCGGAAACCTTTTCGAATGCCCTCACCACATTGAGAAGGTTCGGAAGGAATGAATCATCAGATAAATCAGAGAAAAGAATTGTGTCATCGGCGAATTGGATATGGTTAATGCATAATCGCCCATGACCAACCCGAAAGCCATTGATAAGACCTTCATTTTCGGCTTTAGTCAACATACGACTAAAACTATCCATAATCATGATGAATAGAAATGGAGACAAGGGATCACCCTGACGAAGGCCCCTCGAGGCTAAGATTTTACCTCTAGGACGACCGTTGATGAGAATGGAGAAGTTGGATGATGAGACACAACCTCGGATCCATGATCTCCATTTGTTGCCAAAACCTTTGACTACAAGAATATTGTCCAAATAGATCCAATCCACCTTATCAAAGGCCTTCTCGATGTCTAATTTGATAACCGCCCCCCTTCTCTTCTTTCTTTTCCATTCATCAATAAGCTCGTTAGCCATGAGAGATGCATCGAGAATTTTCCTGCCTTCGACAAAAGCAGTTTGATAATCGGTTATGGTGAGGGGAAGGACCTTTTTTAGCCTTTTTGACAGAACTCGAGCGATAATTTTGTAGAGGCATGTGGTAAGAATGATGGGGCGAAAATCAGCCACAGAATGAGCATCGGTTTTCTTGGGTATCAAACAAACGTATGTCTCATTAAGACCCATGTTAATGATTCCATTCTGAAAAAAATCCTGGAACACTCTCATGATGTCACTTTTGAGGATGTTCCAACACTTTTTAAAGAATTCCGCTGTGTAACCATCCGGACCGGAGGATTTATCTGTGCCGAGAAGATTAGCTGCCTTCCAAACCTCTAATTCAGAAAATTCACATTCTAAATCAGTCGCTAGGTTGCTGTCAATAGGACTCCAATCAATATCATATGGGAAGGGTGTCGATACACCCTTTTTCGAGTAAAGCCCTCTATAGAACTCAATGAATTCTAATACTATCTCCTCTTCCTTCAACAAGCTATTACCATGATCCGATAGAATTTCCATGATGGTGTTCTTGTGCCTTTTGGTGGCCAAGGTACGGTGAAAGAAGCTTGTATTAATATCACCATCTGAGATCCATTTCTCTTTGCACTTCTGTTTCCATCTTCGTTCTTCTTGGGCTGCCAAGGATAAGAGCTCAGCTTTCATAGATTTCCTGTGAGTATACTGAACAATAGATATTTGGCCAGATTCTTCCATATTGTCAATAATGGAAATTTCAGATATTAATTGATTCCTTTTGGTCGTAATGCATCCAAAAACCTCTTTATTCCAAGTTCTAAGCATCTTTTTTAAGGCTTTCAATTTCATGATAAAGCCATGCCCAGGCCAACCTCGAAAAGGGGTATTCTTCCACCAGTAGTCAATCATAGGTATAAATGAATGGTGATCCAGCCACATGTTTTCAAAGCGAAAAGGAGAGGGTCCCATTTATAGCTGCCCATAGATAGAATGAGAGGGTAATGATCTGAAGTCGGCCGGTCTGCTCTAATAACATTCGCATTGGGAAATTTTTCCAACAGACCATTTGTAGAAAGAAACCTGTCAATGAGAGTCATCGTGGGAGGAGATCGGTTATCTGACCATGTATACAAGCCATTCTGAAGAGGGAGATCAATTAAATTGGAGTCGGCTATAAACTGATTGAAGAGTTTCATACTGCGAGTAACTCCGCCCTTAGATTTCTCATGGGACCAACGAGTCACATTAAAATCACCAGCCAACATCCAATTATCAGAACACGGGCACGATAAATCATATAATTTTTGCCAGAAGGGGGGCCTATCTCTATATCTGTTTGGGCCATAGATACCTGTGATCCATAATTGAAATCCATCAGCTAAAGTAAGGAGGAGGGAGAGGGAATACACACCTTTGGTGATGTCAGAGATAACAAAGGCGGGATCGTTCCACATAATGAGAATACCACCAGAGGATCCAGAGGCATCAAGAGAAGACCAACTAATATTCCTTCCACTCCATAAGGATTTGATGATAAGTCGGTCAAGATGAGCCAATTTAGTCTCTTGAAGAATGACTATGGTCGGGTTGAATTTAAGGAGAAAGGATTTAATGAGAGCACGCTTCTGCCAATCTTCTATACCTCTCACATTCCATGAGATAATAATCATAAAAGAGCTTCTCCACCCCGGGAGCTGGATGATTTATCATATTTCACCGATGAATTCAACCCTGCTAGCTCTCTAGCCATCTTTTTTTGTTTCTGCGCCGTCTTGGTTTTCTTGTTGGTGGTGGGAATGGGCATAATACACATCCGGTATTTCTTAAGCCAAGGGGCTATAACCTTCAGTGCCGACACTGGAGAGGGGGGATCAGCTTCACGGGCGCATTCTGAGTCTCCATCGAGAAGAAGGGTGCCAATCATAGTCTCGGCTAAGGCTATTTGCGGAGGTGAGGAAGCAATCGGGGATGGAGGGGCTGTGGAGAGAGGGAGAGGGCTAGAAACATATTCATCCTCGGAGTCAAGGAGAGGTGGAGATGTGGAATTTTTGGTGCCGGTGACGAGATAAGATGAGCGGTTGTTTACTGAAATGGGTAACTTCCCGATGGATGAAGCTACAGTAGTCGGGTCGGGAAGAGATAGCGGTGAAAGGCTTTCTGAAGTCGGTTCGGGTAATGGGTTGGGTGATGGGTTGGGTTGATAGATAATTGGGTCGGTTTGTTAGGTGGGTTGATCGGTTTGGTGGGGTTTATTAGGGTTGACTTGTATTGGGCTTTTACTAGGGGATTTATTGGGCTTATGGGTTGAACAGATTGGGTGAGGAAGCGACGCGGTGAAATTAATGACAATGGGAGGGTCAACAAGGAAGGACATTGATTTTGGCAGGGTGGCAGGTGTAAAAGGACGATTATGATCAGGAATAGCCGAGAAAGGACGAGGGGAATGAGTAGCTAGGTACCTGTTACTAGGGTACGGTCCTAAGACCCCATCACCCGTGCCGACGATTGTGTGTTGCTCACCGTCCGACGATGAAGAACTATTTCCACCATGGATATCAGCCATAAAACCCAGATGATGTTCGGCAATGAAGAAAGGATCCACTTGGACTGTAATCGGCGCTATTGAAGATGATGATGGGAGAGCGACTTCGGCTGGGATAAAACCCTCTTTATTTTCTTTAATCATTATGCTGGCTTCCATGAGGTCTATGCGGTTTGAAGTCTTTTTAGCCGTTTCAATGTAGCCTCCGCATGCATCACCGATGATTCTGAACGTTTCTTGGTCCCATCTATCTAGAGGAAGATTTTTAATCTTGATCCATCCACCATATGAAGGGACAACAACAGGCTTCGATTGACTTTCTGAGTTCAAATATTCGAATTTGAGGTGGTAGGCTCCCACAACCTGCCATTCCTTGGTGGAACAAAAGGAGGTTGCTTGCTCATTATTTTCGCATTGAAGGAGGGCTCGATCTGCTCGAAATGGGTTAGGGTGACAGAGGACACCAAAATGCGATTGAAGGCTCCGAGTAATTTTGTACCAATCATCGTGGAAGCGTCTTCTAATAACCACTATTGCCGATTTCATATTCGAGCTAGGGGGTCCACTTGGTTCACGCCATTTTCAGTCAGAGCCGCTTTATATGATGATGGAATCGTAGCCGAATGAGTGAGGTCGGTGAGGTTATAAAATGGTGGAGGGGGAGGGACGATTTTTCTATAAGTGGCCTTGGCATTCAATATGGCAGTATTCTTCTTGGTCAAGGGTGGGACAGGTTTGGGCTTCGGCTTTAAAGGAGGTGCAGGTGGGTAGTTGGTGATGAGCTTATAAAAGGCCTCCCATCCTCTTCTCTCTTCTCCCACAGGAACGAAAACTTTGTTTAATCCTCCGTTATTGTGGAGAAGAGCTATCTCGGCCATAGTACCTTTTTTGTTAGTGATCTTCTCAACCCAGATGGTTTGCTCGGCAAAGCGTTCCTCCCTGAAGAACTTCTGATTCAGTGGTGCAGAAAGAAGAGTTTGGACTGTGGCTCCAAGCCATCTCAAGGATTCCCAGTGCAAGGTTATGAAGAATGCCTTGTCCCGTGTGGTTTCAGATATTTTCACTCTGCTTCCCCTATATCTAATATCCACTTCTATCTAGTATTTCTTTCTTTCAATGGAGACTATTATCTTCGCTAAGGCTGAGGGTTTCGTCATGGATATGGTTGTCGGTTGGGGAAGGGGTGGGTTGAGTCATGGTTCCAGGTAGGGGCGGAGGGAGGTGGTGGTGGGTTGGGGGAAAGAGAGTCGGTAGAGAGAGAGAGCCATAAGATCTGTCCTTTTGGACACTTAGTGTAAAACTAGCATGTTGAATAGCCTTGGTGATAGGAGCTTTGGATGTGTAGGGAGAGTTCTCCAGGGTCTTGGATTAAAACCTCCGGATAGGAAGTTTAATAAATGAAAATCAAATTGGTAATGGGGCATGTGCCATCTTCTTGTTGATTATTGTGGGGTCGGGCTACCAATACCATCGTTATAAAAATAAAAAGGAACCATGGTGGATTGAATCCAAGAGAAGATTCCAAAACTACATCTTTTGTCCTAATAGGGAGAATCCCTTGTTTGCCTCCTTTTTTTAATATTTTTTGTGCTTTGCCATTTTATTTTTTTTCCCCTCATCTAATAAGGAGGAAAAGGACTTCTTTTTCTTTCTGGTGAGAAGAGAAACAAATTTCATTGATGAATGAAATGTGGAGAAGAAACTCCAAACACCTAAGGGTGCTCTTTTTCTTTTTTAAACGACTCTGCTTTACGATGATGTCACTTCTCTGACCAATACTTCTGCTGTGCTATAGAAATAGCAGTGAACTTTCCACACGGGATCTGCAAAAGGTGGTTGAAGCATTGCCACAATATAGTGAACAAATTGACAAGCTCTCCCTACATGTGGAGGTTAGTTTCTTGTAGAAGAACAGAATGTTGTGCATTACTGTATTCTTTCATTTTTTCTCAATGAAAGTTGGCTTTTTATTAAAAAAAAAAAAAGAAAGAAAGAAAGAAATGTTGTACATTACTTTTCCCCTCCCTAGAGCAAACATTTTCAGCTTATAGATGGAGGAGAGAAGAGGTTTTTCTTTTTTAAAATCAGGTTTGATTTTGTATTGTGGTTAATAACTTTGCTGCGTCAAGCAAGCTTAGAAACTGGAAAAATGTTCCAGAAAGGAGTTAAAGGAATCTTCATTCCCTCTTGCTCAGTAATATGTTCAATATTCAGAAGAGTTTTGCAGAAACTTCTGGAGATTTTTTAGGAACTGACTTTGAGTTTATCAATTCAGATTGCGTTAAAACTAGACAAGATTATCAAGGCTCGGGGGCTTAGAGAGTTAGGACAACTTGAGCAGGATCTTGTTTTTGGAGATGCAGGAACGATAGATGTAATAAATTTTTTGACGACAAACGAGGTGGTTACTGCAATTATGTTAATGTTCTTAAGTACATGCCGACGGGGATATGAAACCAAATAGAACATCTTTGCAGGATGCAAGTCTTGAAAATAAGTTGCGACTATTGATGATTCTTGCAGCTATTTATCCTGAGAAGTTTGAGGGTGAGGAAGGTCAAAGTTTAATGAAGGTTAGTAGTTCGCCCCGCAAACTCAAAAAGGAAAAGACAACCAACCAGCTGTTGAATTTATTTATGTATCTTTTTTAAGATTGATTAGTGAAGATAATGCTGTTGCTTATTCTCCATACTTCACACCTTGACAAAGTTCTATGCTTGGCAGTTAGCAAAACTACCACTTGACGATATGGAAGCCGTTACCAACATGAGGTTACTTGGTGGTGCACCTGATAGTGATAGCCAAAAAATCTCATTAGGGACATTTTCTTTGAAATTTGACACTCATAAGGTAAAAGTGCTTATCTTTTAGCTTCTTTAATTTACTTTTTTAATGTCTGACAAATCTTTTTTTATCAGAAGAAGCGCGCAGTTAGGAAACAACAAAATGGAGAAGAAGAAACATGGCAATTATCACGGTTTTATCCCATGATAGAGGTACAACCATGGTCAAACTTACCTGTTCAATCTATGTATGCAATTATGAATAGGTTTTACTGGGTAAGATATGATTGGACAGCCATTGTATAGAAGCGGGCTTAATGTTGATACTGTAAAGTGTATATTAAAAATTTTAAGTCTGTTATAACCTATTGGCTTAAACCTTTTGATGACATGTTATTAGAGTACATCTTGATTTCAAGTTTAAATTTCGAGAATGTTATCGTGTTCAATTGATATTAATCGTTGATGGATGGTTTTCGTGTTAAGATCCAAGCCCACACATGGAGGAAGGAGGTTAAGAATGTATTGAAAAGAGGATTTCCCTTAACTATCTGGTTAAGCTTCTAGGTATAGTAGTGATTTAAGACATCATTAAGAAACCATAAGCCATATTATTGTTTCATGGCTTTTCCATTCCATCAGCCATGCGTTATTGATGTTGCTTCACAAAAGAACATTGCATTTCTTGTTGGACCGACTATATGAAATTCGATATACTCATGGAGATGCAATACATACCCTTTTGGTCATAGTTAGTGTGATCATTTGGGCGTGCCTTTATACAAAATCACAATGTCATTTTTGGCCAAACTTATTTTCAGGAACTAGTTGAAAAACTTAGCAAAGGTGAATTGTCCAAGGATGATTATCCATGTCTAAATGACCCCAGTCCAACTTACCATGGTCCATCTCATACAGCAGCAGTTCAGCCTCCTCCAGCTGCTTGTTCAGTGAGAACAAGACGAACTCCGACATGGACCCGACCCCATAATTCCAATGATGGATACTCAAGGTGTTATATTTATTTATATTCAAGTTCATGTGGTTGATTTGATACACATTTGATGTGTTTATCGTTTACCTGGAGATTATTAAGGCCCCGTTTGATAACCATTTCGTTTTTAGTTTTTGGTTTTTGAAAATTAAGCCTATAAACACTACTTTTATCTACAAGTTTTTTCATTACGCTATCTATGTCCCTCCCTTGTTTTCAAAAACCAAGTCTAATTTTCAAAACTAAAAAAAAATAGTTTTCAAAAACTTGTTTTTGTTTTTAGAATTTGGCTAGGAATTCAAATGTGTCCTTAATAAAGATGAAAATCTTTGTAAGCAAATTGGGAGGAAACAAGCATAATTTTCAAAAACTATAAACCAAAAACCAAATGGTTATCAAACGGGACCTAAGATACTCAAGATCTGAACCTGCAACAATCCAGGAAATTAGAACGTTTTCTTTTGGCATTCTATTTCCTTTATCCGTAATGGTAGGTCTAATAATCTCTTGTCATACAACGATTCAATACTGAGGCATGCATCTAGTGATTTCAAGAAGATGGGCCGGCGTATCTTTGTATTTATTGTAGGTGGAGCAACTAGGTCCGAGGTAAATTATGTAAATTATGTTTCACTTATATAACTGTTATTTTAGTTCAACGATACGTGGAGTTCTTAACCAATTGAACTATATCCAAGTTATTCGCATATTACTTATATAACTTGAACAGGTTCTTGTGTATGCCTTTTCTTTTAGTTTGTTGTCTGGATATATAAGTATGATCTTTTTAACCTGCAGCTTAGAGTTTGTCACAAGCTTACAGCGAAGTTGAAGAGAGAAGTGGTTTTAGGATCAACAAGTATTGATGATCCTTCACAATTTATTACGGTAATTAGCTTCTTCAACCTGCTGCTATGTTCATATTTACTTTCATGGAACACCCATCATTTCTCATAAATATTTTGTATTTAACTGATTCAGAAGCTGAAGCTGTTGACTGCACAAGAGCTCTCATTGGATGATCTCCAGTTATAAGTGGCAGCCTTTCTTCAGTGCCTTGTAAATATCATAGCCTGTTTGATTTTTATGTATTTATTTATTTTGGATCTTTTAGCTTTTTGCCTTATTGCTTAGTTTGTGTTTGATGATTTTGTGATGAATTGTTAATGGTAAAAGAAAGCCATGTAGGTTGCATATTGTAACATGTTTTACATCTCAATAATTGATGGTGTGTTTGGTTTAACTTTCGAGTGTTTAATTTTGAAAAAATTTCTAGTGTTTGACAACTACTAAAAATGACTTAGTAGAAAATTAGATTGAGCTAAGCTCTTGTTGGCCTATGTTGATTGTTTTTTTTAAAAAAAATGGGCTTGGTTTTTGCATATAATATGAAAAAAAAACGGATGGTTTTTTATGCTACAAGACTTTTTAAAGATATATTAAAACCCAATGCTGTAATTCTCAAAAAATAAAAAAAATAAAACCCAATGTTGTAGATAAGATCTGGGCTTTTTTTTTTCTCTGGTTCTTTTTTTTTTTTTCTTTCCTTCTTTCTTTCTTACTTTTTGTTGAATACCAAGAGATTAGTAGAAGGGTGCAAGTTGGAGGGGACTGGAATAGGTTAAATTAAAATAAAAAATAAATAAATAAGAAGTTTTAATTAGAAAATTTGCCGTGGGTGGCAAATAAGAATTATATAATTGCAAAGACAGCACAATGTAAAAAAAGAATTATATAATTGCAAAGACAGCACAATATAAAAAGAATTGCAAATATAGTAAAATCTATCATAGTATATTACTGATAGACACTGGTTAATTATAATCTATCTAATAAACTTCGATTATAAGAGTTTATCAGCGATAGACTTCGATTAATCAGGCTCCGATTATTCAGAGTCTATCAATGTCTATCGTTGATAAACTTCAGTTAATCGAAATCTATCAGTGATAATCACTTATAGATTTTGATTATTCGGAGTCTATCAGCGATAGACACTGATAGACTTTAAATAATCTAAAAAAGTTCAATCGACATAAATGGATAAAAAACTTTTTTTTTTCTTCTGAAGCCTTCCTCTTCTTTATTGTTATATTTATTCCCTTCAATTGTATATTATTATTTCAAAACTCTTTGTTCATGTTTAACTCTAAGTTACGAAAGTGAGTATAACTTAATAGTAATTGACATGTAATTTTTCACTCGAGATCCAAGGGTTCAAAACTCATATCCCTTGTTAATTGTCTATTACAAGTTTAGCTCATGAACTTTCAAGATTGTATCAATTTGATTCCTGGACTTTAAGAAGTGTCTAATAGGTTCTTGAATTTTCGATTTTGTATCCAATAAGTCTCTAAACTTAAAAAATGTTTGATAGGTCATAAACTTTCAATTTTGTGTCTAATAGATTATTGACATATTCAAGATTTTTAAAAATTAACCAATCTATTAAATATAAAATTGAATTTTATACCCCTAAACTTCCAATCTTGTATCTCGTGAATTTTCAAAAATGTCGAATAGGTCAAAGACTTATCAGACACGAAATTAAAGGTTTGAGACCTACAAGTGAAAGTTTAAAGACCTATTGGATACTTTTAAAAGTTCAAACGTTCGAAGACTTATTTAATACATTTTAAACTTCATAGACAAGTTTAGTGATTAAACTCGTAATTGAACCATGTGGATGTTCAGGTAATAGAATTATGGAGAAAAAAACGAGAGTCAAGAGCAAAAAAACAAGCACGAGCATAATCGAAAAGGTGAGAAAAAAACAAAAATGAGCATAATAGAAAACAAGAAGAGGAGAATAGAAGCATGAGAATAATCGAATTAGAGTCAATGGTTGTAGAGAAGAAGGCATAAGAGGAAGAGAAAGGGGATTTTAAAATGAGCCCAGAAAAGAAAACCATTAACCTCCATACCTCCTGCCATGGCGTCTAGAGAAGAGTTGCAGAGGAATTTTGATCACTTGAATGTGGCTATTGGGAATCAAGAAGCCAGACTGCGTTACCACGAAACTCGAGCCCAAAAAACAGCCGTGTTCTTCCTCGTCTGGCAGCGCGCTTTCTTCTTCGCTATCGCTTCCACATATTCGTCCCTCAAGTGTACTGATTGGGGTATGGTTTTGGCTTTGAACATCTTGTCTTCCTCTCTGTTCTTTCTGCTCTTCCTCAAGGATGCCATTATGTGTTTCTGGGCTCTGTATGTGCTCGACGTGATCCACAAGGAACAGGTCCAAATTGCCCAACACATTGTGGACGCCACGAACCGAGATCATCGTGAGGCTTTAAGTGATGGGTTCGGCTCCAATTTCAGTTTCAGGCTGAGGACACTCAACTATGATTTGTTTCGAATTGTGCTCACCAAAGTTTTCATTGGCCTCACTGTCTCTGCTCTGCTTCCTGTTGTAGCTACTGAGTTATACGTCTGTAAGTACTCGTTGTGCGGACATTGATTCCCATGCGATTGGTCCGTGAGATTAGTGAAGAGGTGCTTTATGTGTAGCACTTAGGTTTTTTTTTTTTTTTTTTTTTTACAATATGTGGGGTGAGGGATTCGAAACTTTGTGTAAGTTGAGCTATACTCTTCTTGGCATGTGTAACACTTAGTTGCTCGGACACTCACGAATTATATAATTAGAAAATAAGGGACTTCTAATTGGTTTGTGTTGTAAGACTTGTGGTTGGCTTGTGCTTGTGAGTTTGAAAGAAATATGTATATGGTATGGTTTGCATTGAGATTTTCCTTTTTTTTTTTTTTTTTTTTTCGAGAATTGGTCTTCACTCCTTATGAATGGATTTATTTGAATTAATAGTTTCCTTTTTCACTTGCATCCTAACTTATTAGTCAAATATATTGTTTGAAAATTTATTATTGGAATATTATTGTTTGAAATCCACATTAAGGGACGACCTACAACACATGGTAAAAAGACAACATGTTTGTTGGGAGTGCAACCAAAGTCCCACATTGGCTAGATAAGAGGATGATCCTGAGTATATAAGGGATGACAAGTATCTTCATTGGTATGAAGCCTTTTGGGTGGATCAAAAAACACAGCCATTGTGGAGATATGTGTGTGTCCGGTTGTCCCTCTCAGGTATAGGTCGTCTCTGAAGGATTGGAATTCCCAATTCCGTTACAGCGGAAGCAATTGGACCGTTCGTAAATTAATTTTGTTCTACAAAAATACCAATACATTGCTCAAGATTTGCAATTTAATTTCGTTCTACAAGAGAAGAATTTCTCTCTGTTTTCTTGTTAAGAGAGAATGAGAGAGTGAGAAATCTTGAGAGAGTGCGAAATCTTGCAGAATCCTCCATTAACCAAAAAGACCCCTTCTGCATTAACTTAATCTTTGATGTGAGGGATGGTGACATGTGTCATACATCAAATAACACCTTAAAATTAACAATTAATTAAAATTAATTTAATACAATTAATTAAAATATAATTTAATTAATCATATTAACTAATCAATTAAATATATCCATATTTAATTGCATGTGCATTTTAATCATATTAAATGCATTGCCCTCACATATTATATAACTTTAATTAAGATGAATTAAATCATATTTAATTAAATTAATTAAACCACATAATTAATTAATTCAATGATTAATTGAATATCACATACTTAATTAACCCATCGTTTGAATCATATTCAAATGTGCATCTCTCTTATAACCTATAGTTTTAATATGAATCATATTCACATTAAAATTAATCTATAGATATTAATTTAATTAAATCACATTTAACTAAATTAAATTCAACAATTTAATTAATTCAAAATTAATTAATTATTGTGATTAATTAAATATCACATATTTAATTAATTACATATTAGAATCATATTCTAATTAAATCTCTCATATAATATATTGTTTAATTAAATCATATTTAATTTAAACTAAATTGAATAATTAATTAATTCATAATTAATTAATTATATATTTGAACTCCTTCAAATATATTATTCTCTCAATTTAATAAAGTTTAATCTCAAATTAAACTTTACATTATAATGTATCACAATACATTATATTAATTGTATCTCATACAATTAACTTGATTCCCAAAATTGAATTTGAACTATTCAAATTCTTTCAAGATAAATTGTTCCCAATTACTCTTTACGAGCTAGCAGGGGGACCTAATGGACCTACAGATCAGAAGCTCCAATGATATGAGGTTAACTGACTAAACTCATTAATCGAGTTAACCAATATTCATTAACTGTGGGTCACTCCACTAAAGACCCACAGTTGCACTCTTCTCACTGTAGAATGTTTCTGTGTCCACGGATATTGACCAATAACGGTAAGTCAATCCTTCACGAGTGTTCGTAACTACAGCTGGGTCAAACTACCGTTTTACCCCTGTGTTACCTCTGGCTCCTTAAGTACCAGTGCTCCTCTAATGAACAACCTGTTTATGGTCCAACCAATAAACAGAAAGTCCCTCTCGGGCCAATGAGAGGGCGGGATCCCTTTGTTCAAGACCCGGAGTCACCACTTAAGGGAACACTCATCTACTTCTCCTAGAAGCGGGAAGGAGTGAATTCCATCTTGTGTTGTCATGTTCCCAGCCCCCCACTCGGTCTTGTCCCCAAGAAGGTAGGCTTATTGAGTCGGCGTGCAGGCCACTCTCACCCGTACTAATCAAAGGACAATCCCTCATGAGAAGGAGTTCATAACACACTCAGGATTAAGACTGAGTTACCTAGGTCATCCTATTGAAACAGTAACCTAACTAGTTAACGGTGTTACATCTAGTGGTTTACTATTTTGTGGTCCGGTCTTATGCAAACTCATTGCATAGGATACCCCCGCTCGCATGTCTCCTACATGGACGCCTTGGATCAATACGTCTGTATCGAATACAAAGCGGGCCGTATCACATAGTGTTACCAGGATAAGGTACCCAGCCTTATCCCTGTACTATAGACCTTTTAGGTTGTTACTTGAACACTGATCCCCATATGTCCCCACATACTAGTTCAAGTTACATATCAACAACCTTGGATCTTAGTTTATTGGATTTGGGTTATATTGTGCAATTCTAGACTTAATATGACAATAACACTTTATTGCATAAACCTCAATAACACTTTACTGATACAAGTGTATAATCCGTTAATCATTCACTATCTACGAGTTTTAGGACATAAAACCCAACAAACTCCCACTTGGACTAAAAATCTAGTTTAGTGGGATGTACAATAATTTATACCAGCAGTGGGTGTATAAATACATGTATAATACATAAAACGTATTTACAATGTACAAATACAATAAACTAGGGCATCACTATACCCATTACATAATGGTATCACTATACCCATTACACTTCTCCCACTTGCCCTAGATTACATCTTTGTACATAACTCGTAGACCTAGACATTCTAGATGACCCTCATACACTTTAGCCGAGAGAGCTTTCGTGAATGAATCAGCAATACTTTTATTCAATTCAATGTGCTAGCTTGTCTTGCAATAGGCAAGTTCAAATTTGGAACACTTTCCAAATCAGTCAAGAACTTCCCAAGTTATACAGCCTCTAACGCTGCTACACTAGCAGCTACCTGTTCGGCCTAAATGGTCGAGGCTGCAATGCATCCTCGTTCTCCTAAGATACTAGAGGATGTACTTAACGGCTCTCCAGAGATCAAATCCTGGATTTGATTGATATTTACTGACAATCCCTACTGCATGGGGCATATGTCTCATGTCCTCAACTTCTTGAGGTGGCTAAGGACACAGTTCCTTAGACAAAAGAATTTCATCCCTGAAAAGGCAGTGAACCTTTCTTGGAATTCTGCATCTTATATCTGACTAACATCTTGTAGATATAAGACACTTGAGACAAGGCTATCTCAGCTTCTCCCAGATTTTCATTTGGAAATGAGCTGTTAACCGCTTTTAATGTCAGTAAGATAACCTACATCATTCTCAATGATTAGGATATCAATCATATACAACACTAAGTGAGCTACTGAATCATTGATGATTACTTGTAAACACAAGACTCATCAATGTTCTGATTAAAGCCAAAAAAATTGATCACTGTATCAAATCTTAAATTCCAAGATCGAAATGCTTAGGTCAATCCATGAATGGACCACTTAAGCTTGCAAACGCTTTTGCTTTTGATCTTGTTCAATGGACCCTTCTGGTTGAGACCTTAAATGCCTCGTTTCCTCTTGTAAATCCACTTGTAATCTATAGGTGTTACCCCATCAAGCAAATTTACAAGATCCCAGATGGAATTGAAATGCAAAGACTTCTTTTCCAGGTCCATGACTTTAATCCTCTGATTGTTGTCAACATGATTCATTTTCTTTCTAAAAGATAATGAACCCTCTATGTCATCATCAAGTATGACGACTGAGGCTTGAACCAAGCCCATGTAACGTTCAGGTTATAAAACAACCCTCCCACTACATCAAGGCACTCTCAACTCTTGAGATGAATGTGACTGATCAAATGCACTGGTTCATCAACAGCTCTTGATGAACAGCTAGTCTCATCAACAACTCTTGTTGATGTTCTTGTAGCTTCATTAGTTTTCAACTTAAATCGACCTTACTTTGTGGCTCATGATTTCTCATGTGGCCTTCTTCTGAGAATTATTTAGCATTTGTAGATACAAATTATTTATTCTCTTGTGAATTGAAGAAGTATCCACTTCTCGTTTCCTTTGGGGTTGCCTACTGCAGTCAATACTGCATGATCCCAAAACGAGCTAGGCAATTGAGTATAGCTCAAGATGGATCGAACCATATCCAATAGGGTTCTATTTCTCCTAAATGAGATTTAGGGTGTGATCCCATGTACTATCAAATAGTCTTGGAATCTCAAATCCCTAAACTCAACACTTTGATCAGATCGAAGTGTTTTATCATCTCTCCCAACAAGTTTTCAACTTCAGTCCTAAGCCCCTTCGAATTTCTCAAGAGCTTCAGATTTAAGTTGCATTAGGTAGAGATATTTTAGGAGAATTCCTCTGCCTCTTTATCACTTTGAGTATTAGCAGTCCTAAACAATTCAATGCTCATGACTGTTTTACTGTCGATTAGTCTTAAACATATAGGTTATTTTTCAGTCCAGCTGAATAAATGTCAACTCCCTTTCTTGAAATAAAACTGCATTAGCAGAGAAAGGTAAAGAGAAACATTGTTCTAGCATTAATGATACAAAAATCTAATTTCTGTTCATCTTAGGAAATACACATTATCCAATAATATGTATTTGCTCAAACTGAGAAAAATAACTTAATGTTCCCACTACTACAACCGAGATAATCTCTCTAGTTCTAACTTAGAGAGTTATTACACAAGCAGCAAGCTGTAGTCAGGAACTCATGCCTTTAAAAGAATAACACACATGATTTGTAACCCCTGAATCAAGTATTTAGGGAGAATCATTATTCTTTACTAATCACGTTTTCAAGACAAGTAAATAAAAATTACGGTCTTGAACAAGTTCTCTTTTGCCAAGCAGGGTCCTATGTCATATTCACTAAGAACAATTCTTAATGAATTAAACATATAGGGCATGAGGACGTTCCTCTGTTAAGACTAATCCTTTACTTATTTACCACAATTTGTCGTTTAAGCTTGTTGTATTGCCGTTATTTATAAATTGACGTAAGACAATGCACATAAAATTATTATATAATTGCTGAAGTAACAAATTACTTGTAATATATCGCACTAACCCATTACAAATAATCCAATCAAATTCTGCAAAAACAAACAAGCAATCAAAGAAACCCTATAAAACTATTGATTTAGTTTTTGCAACGATACTTCAAAGGTTTAGAACAACAACCACCGAAGGGTGGTCAGCCACTCCTCCTCTGAATTGAGACAATCTCAACCAAATTCTAACACCAGAATAACTCATATTCCGTTAGCATTTAGTTACCGTTGTTCGGTCAAGGATTAATTAACAAATTAACTCCTCCCCGTAAGTGTAACCCTCCCACTTTCAGATCTCAGAGGCACGGACCAACAGGCTACCGTTAGGAAAGACAACTGTTGGTAATTAGCCTAAGCGATCTTATCCTATTCAGGAGTTCACGGTGTTCCGAATCCTATGATCAGGCCCTCCGAAGGGATGGTTGCTCCAGGGCAACACGCAGGCGGATCATAGGAATCTCACGTTGTGACCTAGGGGTGGAGACCGAAGGATACGTTGACACGCGTCCCGCTCCCACTTACTATAGACATTCTCCCCATTCACTTTGGTATTGACCCATGCAAACACTTTCCGAAGGGAGGCCGCTCTAAGACAACACGAAGCCGAGCATGGACCTCACAGTGTGAACACAGGGGGACGTGAGAGTAAAAACTCGATATGAAAATCTCGTTTTTTATATTTTCCCTCCCACTGAAATGTCCTACCGTATTTTAGGGTTATTTAACTTAGATAAATCCGGCTAAGTCAATCTATCTAAGTCTATGCCTATTATAACTCTTATAATAAGGTCTTTACACTAATGTCTAGGTCAATTAAACCATTTTAATTACCTAGTGACATTGCATGCTAATAGAACAATGGTTAATTCAACTCAGGTACCAGGTCAGTTCCCAGGTAGGAAATAACTCCAGCCTAGACAGAACCTCACCAGAAGAGTTCCCTTATAACCAAGATCCTATTTGTCCTACTTACCATATTTTAAATCTATTAAAATACTAAGCAAGACATAATTTCTAATCCTATTAGAAATAGTGATCTTAGGTCTAATTAATTTTAAACAATTTTAAAATTAATTCATTTTTCCTAAGATCCTATGTTTTCATGCAACTCTTTGTTATAGGTTAATAAATTTCTAATCATTAATATTATAACTATTATAAATTTTAATGAATTAGACCTATAACATGCTACTATGGTGAATAAATCAACAATCAAATTCTAATTAATTTATTTAATAACCATACAATAACATTCATGACATTAAATAATATAACATTTATATCAACTAAGGTAATGTCATGCTCAATGCAATTTAATTTTCTTTAATTAATCTAACTCTTAAATTAATTAAACACGAAAATTTAATAACATGCATTGACATTTTCAAACATTAATATAACCCTTTATATTAATAGTCCATGAAAATAAATTAAGCAAATAAATTACTTAAAAAAATATAACTTTTATATTTTTAAACTAAAGTAATTTCATGCTCAATGCTTCTCAATTTTCATCCATTTAATATAACATCTTATATTAAACATCCATGAAAATTAAATTCATACATATTACATAATTATAACACTTATAATAATAAATATGCATGAACATGCTTAACCTATGGTGGGAATTAAATACTATATGACATTCACAAAGCAATTAAATAGCTAAGTAGACGGGTTTTGGCATCCTAGGACTCAAAACAATAGAAAAATTACATTAGTTAATCTATTGCAGCCCTATCAAGCCGTGAATCAGCCCAAAACAGCCTCAAACCACGTCCAAACTCTTCGAACCGACGATAAATTGAGCTGAACTGTGCTAAACCAGCTCCAAATCAGCTAAAACCGAGCTAAACCACGCTGAACTGGGCTGAAATGAGCTTAAACCAGCCAGAACCTAGCCAAACCAGGTCCAAATCACGCTGAACCGAGCTAAAAATGCACGAACCAGTCAACAAATACATGAACCATGCTGAACCATCAAGAACCGGTCAATGAACCAATCAAAGTCCTTTAAACCGTGCCTGAACCGAAGAGAAAGCAACCAAAACCGGACTTGGACCATAACTGCACGGAAAAAAAAAATGTTCACGTTGTCCCATCGCACGACGACACGTGTCCACGAACTAACGCCCCACCTTCATAACCGCAGTACTCACGTTCACGGAAGTGTGAAACTGCTCCAGCCGACCTCGAGGACGCACGATCGAACCCAGCGAAACGCAACATTTTTCCTTCATTTTACATATAATTCAGCGTGCATTTCACGAACTCCCAGCTGACCACACGCGTACTGGGTTCGAGCCGTGACAAACGCTTGAACACGATTTTCTTTTAATTTTTCAGCGTGTTTTCGTTTATGTGTTCTCCCCACACACCTGCGTTCGAGCCACAGCGAACGCGAAAGCGCATTTTTCCCTCTCTTTTTTTTTTATTCATCCGTGAAGCATTTCAGCTCTCTGTTTTCCAGAAATTGAAAAAAAAAAATCCCAGCACTTTTCTTGATCGATTTGGCTCCAAAATTCAACAAAATGCTCCAAATTTCTTCCTCAATTGATACAATATCAACGACACGGACTTACAACACTAATTTGCAAAAAAATGCCCAAAAACAACGGGCCTTTACATGATCAAATCAAGAAAAAATTGCAAATTCTAAATGCCGAAAACCCAAACCATCTACTAGCAAAAACCATACATCAAATGCACGAATTTAATCCCACCAATCAACCAATGCAAATTTTGTAAAACAAAATTTAAACATACGATCGGGCTCTGATACCAATTGAAGGATTGGAATTCCCAATTCCGTTATAGCGGAAGCAATTGGACCGATTTGCAATTTAATTTCGTTCTACAAAATACTGATACATTGGCAATTACGAATTCATAATTCTACAAAACTAAGGTTAAGCAAACTCACTGTCGTCTGACAACTCCGAATTCTTCAAGAACGTCTTCTTGAATGACAAGGACCAAAAATGAAATCACCAACAATGGTTTAGACACCACCATGAGATTTCCCTACTATATCTGAGATCAGGAACGAGGTTGTGGGATCTCTGAATCTCGAATTTGGGATGAAAAAAAAACAGAGAAGAATTTCTCTCTGTTTTCTTGTTGAGAGAGAATGAGAGAGTGAGAAATCTTGAGAGAGTGCGAAATCTTGCAGAATCCTCCATTAACCAAAAAGACCCCTTCTGCGTTAACTTAATCTTTGATGTGAGGGATGGTGACATGTGTCATACATCAAATAACACCTTAAAATTAACAATTAATTAAAATTAATTTAATACAATTAATTAAAATATAATTTAATTAATCATATTAACTAATCAATTAAATATATCCATATTTAATTGCATGTGCATTTTAATCATATTAAATGCATTGCCCTCACATATTATATAACTTTAATTAAGATGAATTAAATCATATTTAATTAAATTAATTAAACCACATAATTAATTAATTCAATGATTAATTGAATATCACATACTTAATTAACCCATCGTTTGAATCATATTCAAATGTGCATCTCTCTTATAACCTATAGTTTTAATATGAATCATATTCACATTAAAATTAATCTATAGATATTAATTTAATTAAATCACATTTAACTAAATTAAATTCAACAATTTAATTAATTCAAAATTAATTAATTATTGTGATTAATTAAATATCACATATTTAATTAATTACATATTAGAATCATATTCTAATTAAATCTCTCATATAATATATTGTTTAATTAAATCATATTTAATTTAAACTAAATTGAACAATTAATTAATTCATAATTAATTAATTATATATTTGAACTCCTTCAAATATATTATTCTCTCAATTTAATAAAGTTTAATCTCAAATTAAACTTTACATTATAATGTATCACAATACATTATATTAATTGTATCTCATACAATTAACTTGATTCCCAAAATTGAATTTGAACTATTCAAATTCTTTCAAGATAAATTGTTCCCAATTACTCTTTACGAGCTAGCAGGGGGACCTAATGGACCTACAGATCAGAAGCTCCAATGATATGAGGTTAACTGACTAAACTCATTAATCGAGTTAACCAATATTCATTAACTGTGGGTCACTCCACTAAAGACCCACAGTTGCACTCTTCTCACTGTAGAATGTTTCTGTGTCCACGGATATTGACCAATAACGGTAAGTCAATCCTTCACGAGTGTTCGTAACTACAGCTGGGTCAAACTACCGTTTTACCCCTGTGTTACCTCTGGCTCCTTAAGTACCAGTGCTCCTCTAATGAACAACCTGTTTATGGTCCAACCAATAAACAGAAAGTCCCTCTCGGGCCAATGAGAGGGCGGGATCCCTTTGTTCAAGACCCGGAGTCACCACTTAAGGGAACACTCATCTACTTCTCCTAGAAGCGGGAAGGAGTGAATTCCATCTTGTGTTGTCATGTTCCCAGCCCCCCACTCGGTCTTGTCCCCAAGAAGGTAGGCTTATTGAGTCGGCGTGCAGGCCACTCTCACCCGTACTAATCAAAGGACAATCCCTCATGAGAAGGAGTTCATAACACACTCAGGATTAAGACTGAGTTACCTAGGTCATCCTATTGAAACAGTAACCTAACTAGTTAACGGTGTTACATCTAGTGGTTTACTATTTTGTGGTCCGGTCTTATGCAAACTCATTGCATAGGATACCCCCGCTCGCATGTCTCCTACATGGACGCCTTGGATCAATACGTCTGTATCGAATACAAAGCGGGCCGTATCACATAGTGTTACCAGGATAAGGTACCCAGCCTTATCCCTGTACTATAGACCTTTTAGGTTGTTACTTGAACACTGATCCCCATATGTCCCCACATACTAGTTCAAGTTACATATCAACAACCTTGGATCTTAGTTTATTGGATTTGGGTTATATTGTGCAATTCTAGACTTAATATGACAATAACACTTTATTGCATAAACCTCAATAACACTTTACTGATACAAGTGTATAATCCGTTAATCATTCACTATCTACGAGTTTTAGGACATAAAACCCAACACAAAGGACAATCCCTCATGAGAAGGAGTTCATGACACACTCAGGATTAAGACTGAGTTACCTAGGTCATCGTATTGAAACAGTAACCTAACTAGTTAACGGTGTTACATCTAGTGGTTTACTATTTCGTGGTCCGGTCTTATGCAAACTCATTGCATAGGATACCCCCGCTTGCATGTCTCCTACATGGACGCCTTGGATTAATACGTCTGTATCGAATACAAAGCGGGCCGTATCACATAGTGTTACCAGGATAAGGTATCCAGCCTTATCCTTGTACTATAGACCTTTTAGGTTGTTACTTGAACACCAATCCCCATATGTCCCCACATACTAGTTCAAGTCACATGTAAACAACCTTGGATCTTAGTTTATTGGATTTGGGTCAAATTGTGCAATATTTAACAACAACACTTTATTGAAACAAGTATACAATTTGTTTACATTCACTATCTACGAGTTTTAGGGCATAAAACCCAACAAACTCCCACTTGAACTAAAACTCCAGTTTAGTGGGATGTACAATAATCTATACAGCACTGGGTGTATAAATACATGTATAAAACATATACAATGTACAAATACAATAAACTAGGGCATCACTATACCCATTACATAATGGTATCACTATACCCATTACATTTCTCCCACTTGCCCTAGATTACACCTTTGTACATATCTCGTAGATCTAGACCTTCTAGATGACCCTCAAACACTTTAGCCGAGAGAGTCTTTGTAAATGAATCAACAATATTTCATTCAATGTAATGTGTCTACTTGTCTTAGGTTGCAATGTTCTTTTGAATTTGCCACAACACCACTATATCACTATAAAGTGTGATGGGCAAGTTCACATTTGGAACACATTCCAAATCAATCAAGAACTTTCTAAGACATACAGTCTCTATCGCTGCTTCACAAACAACTAATTTTTCGGCCTATACGGTCAAGACTGTAACTATGTCATACTATAGCTCCATCGTAAAGAGTGACCACAAATACTGATGTAGATTTCCTCAAATCCTTATCAGTCTTAAAATCTGTGTTAGTGTATTCTGTAAGGATCAAATCCTTAGTCTCATACACGAGCATATAGTTCCTCGGTTCTCTTCGAATACTTGAGGATATTCTTAACGGTTTTCCAATGATTAAATCTTGGATTAGACTGATACTTACTGACAATCCCTACTGCATAGGGCATTCGTCTCATGCCCTCAACCTCTTGAGGTGTCTTAGGAAACATTTTCTTAGACAAAAGAATTCCATGTTTGAAAGGTAGTGAACCCTTATTGGAATTCTGCATCTTATATCTAACTAACATCTTGTAGATATAAGACACCTGAGACAAGGCTAGCCTTTTGTTCTTACGGTTCCTAAACAATTTGGATCCCAAGAACAAACTCAGCTTCTCCCAAATTTCCACTTGGAAATGAGTTGCTAGCTCCTTTAATGTCAGTAAGATAACCTACATCATTCCCAATGATTAGGATATCAATCATATACAATACTAAGTAAGCTACTGAACTATTGATGATTACTTGTAAACACAAGACTCATTAATGTTCTGATTAAAGTCAAAAGATTTGGTCTCTTTATCAAATCTTATATTTCAAGATCGAAATGCTTAGGTTAATCCATGAATGGATCACTTAAGCTTGCAAAACCTTTTGCTTTCGATTTTGCTGTATGAACCCTTTTGGTTAAGACCTTTAATGTCTCGTTTTCTCTTGTAAATCCACTTGTAACTAATAGGTGTTACCCATCAAGCAGATCTACAAGATCCCAAATGGAAGTGAAATACAAAAGACTTCATTTCCAGGTCCATGACTTTAATCCATTGGTCCTTGTCAACATCATTCATTTTCTTTCTAAAAGATAATGAACCCACTATGCCATCATCAGGTATGATGACCTAGGCTTCAAACAAGCCCATGTAACGTTCAGGTTATCAAACAACCCTCCCACTACATTGAAGCAATCTCAACTATTGAGATGGATGTGACTGACTAGATGCACTGATCCATCAACAACTTTTGTTGAACAACCAACCTCATCAACAACTCTTGTGGATGTTACTGTAGCTTCATTAGTTAACTTACTTAAACCGACTTTACTCTTGTGGTTTATGATTTTTGATGTGAACTTCTTCTGAGAATTTAGCATTTGTCGATACAAATTCTTTATTCTCTTGTGAATTGAAGAAGTATCCACTTCTTGTTTCCTTTGGGGTTGTCTACTACAGTATGCAATGCAGTCAACACTACATGACCCCAAAACGAGCCAGACAATTGAGCATAGCTCAACATGGAATGAACCATATCCAATAGGGTTCTATTTCTCCTAAATTAGATTTAGGGTGTGATCCCATGCACTATCAAATAGTTCTGGAATCTCAAATCCCTATACTCAACACTTTGATCAGATCGAAGTGTTTTTATCATCTCACCTAACAAGTTTCCAACTTCAGTCCTAAGCCCCTTCGAATTGTTGGGTTTTATGCCCTAAAACTCGTAGATAGTAAATGTACATTTGACCGAACATTAATAAAGTGATGTATTATTCAATGTTTGTATTATATCTTGTCTTGCTAGCCCTAATCCAATAAACTAAACATCCATGGCTAATAGAATGAGACTTGAACTAGTATGTAGGGACATGCGGGGATCAATGTTCAAGTTTTAGCCTAAAGGGTCTGTAGTATAGGGGTAAGGCTGGGTACCTTATCCTGGTGACACTATGGATACGGCCCGCTTTGTATATTGATACAAACGTAGTGATCCAACACGTTCATGTGGTTGACATGCGAGTGGGGGTATCCTGTGCAATGAGTTTGCACAAAGACCGGACCGCGAAATAGTTAACCACTAACTATAACACCGTTGGTTAGCTCGGTTTCTATTTCACTAGGATGACCTAGGCAACTTGGCCTTAATCCTGAGTGGATTATGGACTCCTGTCCATGAGGGATTGTCCTTTGATTTGTACGGGTGAGAGTGGCCAGTTCGCCGACTCAATAAGCCTACCACTTTGGGGACAAGACCGAATGGGGAGCTGGGAACGTAGTCTTACAAGATGGAATTCACTCCTTCCTGATATGAGGGTAAGTAGAGGTGTGTTCCCTTAAGTGGTGTCTCCGGGTCTTGAACAAAGGGCCCTACCCTCTTTATGGCACGAGAGGGTTTTCTGTTTGATGGTTGGACCACAAACAGGTTGTTCATTAGAGGAGCACTGGTACTTAAGGACCAAGAGGTAGCCCAGGGGTAAAACGGTAATTTGACCTAGCTGGGGTACGAACACACGTGAAGGGCTAACTTGCTGCTGACGGTCAATATCCGTGGACACAGAAATATATCTGCAGTGAGAAGAGTGCAGCTGTGGTTCTTTAGTGGAGTGAACCACTGTTAACGAATATTGATTAACTTGGTTAATGAGTTTAACCAACTAATCTCACATCGTTGGAGCTTCTGATCTGTAGGTCCATTAGGTCCCACCGGTAGCTCATTTGGGGCGTTGAGGTAAAATTCTAAGGATGGATTGGATATTCGAAGGTGTTCGAATATTATACTAAAATATGAATTTGGTTCATATTAAAAACTATAGGTTAAAATTAATATGCATTGGATGTATATTAATACTATAGTTATGAGAGAGAAAATAGTAATTGAATATGTGATGTTCAATTTTATTTTATTAATTAATTAATTTCTTATTAATTAATTGATTTAGTTTAATTAAATTTGATTTAATTAAACTATAAGATAAGAGGGATGTTAATTTAAATAGGATTTAAATTAAAGTTATTTTAATTAATTTTGATTAATTAAAAGATAATTAATTATAATTTGAATTTATGTTTTTTCAAATTATAATTATTTAAAATATCAGATAACTGAAATATCAGTTATCTGATATTTTAAATGATCAGACGTGGTCAAGGGAGTGGTTATCTTAACTCCCTAGTCTCACGCCTGACCATCCCAATTGATCATTCTCTCATTCTCTCTCAATCTGCAGAGAATTCTCAGAGAGAAAAATCCAGAGAAAATCCTTAGAGTCTGTTGAGTTCCCACAAGCTCCCAACGCATATCCTGCTGAGAATACTGGTGAAACCACGTGGTGGTGTTCGTGGGAAAATTTTCCAGCGAAAAAGGAATTGCAAGTTGCTGTATTTTGGAGGAGAATTTTCACAGAATTCGGCGAAAAGTTCAAGAATTTCTAAAAGGTAAGGTTGTTCTTGAACTAGGGTCAATAGGACCCAATTCTAGATTAGATCTAGAATTATTTTCATATTGTTTTATGCATGCCTATATCCGTTTTACAGCAGTTTTAATCCATTATTGCCGCTGTGAATTTCATGTTTTTTTCCCAACGTATTGGTATTTTTATTTCTTAAATTAATCCGGGTTTTTAATGGTTCTGTATGATTTTCCGCTGCGCAAGGGCTTTCATCCCTTCACGAATATCTCAAGAGCTATAGACTTAAGTTTCATTAGGTAAAAATACTCATACCTTTGAATAATCATCCAAAAGAGATGAATTATTCATGCCCTCCCACTGCTTTAACATATTGAACCACAAGGATCCAAATGTACAAGCTCCAAGGGCTCTTTGGCTCTTAGATCTTTTCCAGTAAAAGATCTATCAGTCATTTTGCCCACAAGGCATGACTTACAAGGTAGTAGAGAGTCATTTTCTAACTCGCTTAGAAGTTCACTCTTGACCAATCTCCCAATCAAATTGAGATTCATATGGTCTACCTTAGAACCAAAGAAAGGTATTTTCCTTTAGGAGAAATCCTTTGCCTCTTTTCACATTGAGTAGTAGCAGTCTTAAACAACCCAGTGTTCATGACTGCTTTACTCTTGATTAGTCTTAAAACATTTAGGTTACTTCCCAGTAAAGCTAAACAAATGTCAACTCCCTTTCTTGAAACAAATCTGCGTTAGCAGAGAAAGGTAAATAGTAACATTGTTCCAGCAAATAAGACACAGAAATCAAATTTCTTTTGATCTTAGGAATTACATACACATTATCTAATAATATGTATTTTCTCCCACTGAGAAAAATAACTTAATATCCCCCACTGATATAGCCAAAATAACCTCTCTAATTCTAACTTTGAGAGTTATTACACAAGCAGCAAGCTCTTGCCAGGAACTTATTCCTTTAAAAGAAGAACACACGTGATTTGTGGCCCTTGAATCAAGTATTCAGGGAGAATCACTATTCTTCACTAATCACGTTTTCAAGACATGTAAATGAAAGTTACGGTCTTGAACAAGTTCTCTTTTTGCTAAGCAGAGTTCTATGTCATATTCACCAAGAACAATTCTTAATAAATTAAACGTATGGGGCATGAGGACATTCCTCAGTTAAGAATAATCCTGGACTTATTTACCACAATTTGTCGTTTAAGCTTGTTGTATTACCGTTATTTATAAAATGACGTAAGACAACACACATAAAATTATTATATAATTGCTGAAGTAACAAATTACTTGTATTATTAATTGCACCAACCCATCACAAATAATCCAATCAAATTCTGCAAAAACAAATAAGCAATCAAAGAAACCCTATAAAACTATTGATTTAGTTTTTGCAACGATACTTCAAAGGTTTAGAACAACAACCACCGAAGGGTGGTCAGCTATTCCTCCTCTGAATTGAGACAATCTCAACCAAACTCTAACACCAGAATAACTCATATTCCGTTAGCGTTTAGTTATCGTTGTTCGGTCAAGGATTAGTTAACACATTTAACTTATTCCCGTAAGTGTAACCCTCCCACTTTCAGATCTCAGAGGCACGCACCAACAGGCTACCGAAGGGAAAGACAACTGTTGGTGATTAGCCTAAGTGACCCTATCCTATTCAGGAGTTCACGGTGTTCCGAATCCTATGATCAGGCCCTCCGAAGGGATGGTTGCGCCAGGACAACCTGCAGGCGGATCATAGGACTCTCACGGTGTGAACTAGGGGTGGAGACCGAGGGATACGTTGACACGTGTCCCGCTCCCACTTACTCTAGACATTTTTCCCATTCACCTTGTTATTGATCCATGCAAACACTTTCCGAAGGGAGGCCGCTCCTAGGGCGACTCGAAGCCGAGCATGAACCTCACGTTGTGAATATAGGGACGTAGGAGAAAAACTTGATTTAAATCTCGTTTTGTAATTTTCCTCCCACTGAAAATGTCCTAAGGTTAATTTAGGGTTGTTTAACTTAGATAAAATTCGGCTAAGTCAATCTATCTAAGTCTGATCCTATTATAACAATTATGGAAAGGATTCAACCACAATGTTTTAGGTGAATTAAACTTCTTTTAATAAACCCAACATTACAAGTCAACATTACTGTGGTTAATTCAACTCAAGTTTCGGGTCAGTTCCCAGGTAGGAGGTGTTCCGTAAACCGTCAACTTAAATACCCCCAACCTTAGACAGAACTTCACCAAGAGAGTTCCCTTATAACCAAAGTAATGTAAGGTCTTTACTCTAAAGATCTAGGTGCATTAAACATTTTTAACAAACCTAGTGACATTGCATGCTAACATTTAACTATGATTAATTCAACTCCGGTATTCCGGGTCAGTTCCCAGGTAGGAGGTGTTCCGTAAACCGTCAGCTTAAATACCCCCAACCTTAGACAGAACTTTACCGGTGGAGTTCCCTTATAATCATAGCAATGTTTTTCCTACTTAGTCAATTAAAACTAATTTTAATTCTAAGTAAGAATAATTCTAATCCTATTAGAAATATGATCTTAGGTCTAATTAATTTTAAACATTTTAAAATTAATTCATTTATCCTAAGATCCTATGTTTGCATGCAATTCTTTGTTATAGGTTAACAGTTTCTATTCATTAATATTATAACTATTATAAATTTTAATGAATTAACCCTATAACATGCTACTATGGTGAATAAATTAACAATCAAATTCTAATTAATTTATAAAACCATACATTAGCATACATGACATACCAAAAATATAACAATTATATTAATCTAAGGTAATGTCATGCTCAATGCAATTTAATTTCCTTTTAATTAACCTAACTCTTAAATTAATTATATAAGAAAATTAAAATTAAGCATTACCATTTTCATACATTAACATAACACTTATATTAATAGCTTATGGAAAAATAAGCATGTTAATTACTAATATAACTCTTATATTTTTAAACTAAAGTAATTTCATGCTTAATGCAAATTAATTTTCTTCAATTAATCTAACTCTTAAATTAATTACCCAAGAAAATTAAAATAAGCATTCACATTTTCATACATTAACATAACACTTTATATTAATGGCTCATGAAAATAAATAAGCATATAAATTACTTTCATAAATATAACTTTTTATATACTAAAGTAATTTCATGCTTAATGCTTCTCAATTTTCATCCATTTAATTATAACAATTTATATTAAATACCCATGAAAATTAAATTCATGCATAATACTTATATTATAACAATTATAATTTAAAAATGCATGAATATGCTTAACCTATGGTGGAATTTTAAATACTATATGACATTCATAAAGCAATTAAATAGCTAAGTAGACGGGTTTTGGCATCCTATGACAAAATAAATTAGAAAAATTACAATAATTAATCTAAAAATGTCCTGTATAGCCGTAAATTAGCCTCGAACCGCGTCCAAACTCTTCGAACCGGCAAGAAAATGGGCTGAACCGTATTGAACAAGCTTAAAAAATGTTGAACCGGACTGAAAATTGGCTAAACCAGCTCAAAAACCCTTTGAACCAGCTTGAACCGAGCTAAACCATGTCCAAAACCGCCCAGACCCAGCTCAACCAGTCAAAAACCAGCTGAACCAAGTAAACAGCCGCAAGAACCGGTCAAGAACCGCGAACTATGGTCAACTATCGCCTGAACCAGTCTGAACCAACGAGAACCGGTCAACATCCCTTGAACCGGTCTGAACCGCACGCCAGTTGCTCCAGCCGAACCGCACGTAAACGAAAGTTTCCACACGCTCGCAAATGCTAAAAAATAATTAATCCGCTCAAAAATTGCAGATAGCAGGAATCGAACTCCTGACCTCGCCTATCACAGAACGCTACTTTAACCATCCTAACAGCCACATTCTTCATGAAATATTACGTTTCTTTAAATATATATATAAATATATTGATATATATATATATATTTTTTTGAATAAGCGTGTTCTTCACGGCAGTTGCGGCCTATTTCCCAGAAATTTTGCGATTTCCAGCACTGTTCTTCGTTTTTGCTTCAAATTTCAGCAAATCTTCATGGAATTTCACCAAAAACCATTGACACGGACTTACAGACTCGATTGCAATTAAATGCCCCAAAACAATGGGCCTTTACATGATCAAATCAATGAAAAATTGCAAAACTAAATGCCAAAAACCCAAACATCTACTAGCAAACTCATACATCAAATGCATAAATTAATCCCACCAATAAACCAATGCAAATTTTGTAAAACAAAATCAAGCATACGGTCGGCTCTGATACCAATTGAAGGATTGGAATTCCCAATTCCGTTACAGCGGAAGCAATTGGACCGTTCGTAAATTAATTTTGTTCTACAAAAATACCAATACATTGGCAAAAGGTTAAGCGATGAGAAACATACCTCCGTTGACGACTCTGAATACTTCAACGAATGATTCTTGATTGCTCTGCAACAACGAAGAACACCACCATTTGATCTTCCCCGCTATAACTCTGAGATTAGGAACGTAGTTGTGGGACTACCTAATCTTGAATGGGAAAAACTCTAGAGAGAAAATTCTCCCTAGAGTTCTTGAGTTGAGAGAATATGAGAAGGCCAGTTCTTGAGTTGAGAGAATATGAGAAGGCTTATGGTGGCCATATGTTGTTGTACCTAAACCCTAGGGTTAGTGTTCTATTTATAGGAGAAAGGCCATGAATAAAATATTCATTTAAAATCAATTATTTCCATAACTGATTTAATCTTTTCCATTAATCAATTCCATGACCAATCAATTCCATAATTGATTAATCTTTTCCATAAATGATTGATCACTTCCATAAGTGATTAATCATTTCCATAATTGATTAATTTCCAATTAATTAATTCTTTAATTAATTAATCACCAATTAAATATCATATATTTAATTTCAGACCTTCTATTAGTTAATTAATTAATTACCCAATTAAATATCATATATTTAATTTCAGGTCTTCAATTAATTAATTCTATAATATGAATCAAATTCATATTAAAATTTGAACTCTTTCAAATTCTCTTATATCCTATAAATTTAATATGAATCAAATTCACATTAATATTTGAACTTCTTCAAATATTTATTTCTCTCATAGACTATAGTTTAATTAAATCTCATTTAATTTAAACTAAATTGAATAATTAATTAATTCATAATTAATTACTTCATCTTCTAATTAAATACCCTATATTTAATTAGACATATATTTGAACTATTTCAAATATATCAATCTCTCAATTTAATAAAGTTTAATCTCAAATTAGACTTTATATTTTAATGCATCATTATACATTATATTAATATGTATCTCATACAATTAACTTAATTCCCAATATGAATTTGAACTATTCAAATTCTCTCAAGATATATTTGTTCCTAATTACTCTTTACGAGCTAGCAGGGGGACCTAATGGACCTACAGATCAGAAGCTCCAATGATATGAGGTTAATAGATTAAACTCATTAATCAGGCTAACCAATATTCATTAACTGTGGGTCATTCCACTAAAGACTCACAGCTGAACTCTTCTCACTGTAGAACATTTCTGTGTCCATGGATGTAGACCTATACCGGTAAGTCAATCCTTCACGAGTGTTCGTAATCACGGATGGGTCAAATTACCGTTTTACCCCTGTGTTACATCTGTCTCCTTAAGTACCAGCGCTCCTCTAATGAACAACCTGTTTATGGTCCAACCATTAAACAGAAAGTTCCTCTCGGGCCAGTGAGAGGACGGGATCCCTTTGTTCAAGTCCCGGAGTCACCTCTTAAGGGAACACTCATCTACTTCTCCTAGAAGTGGGAAAGAGTGAATTCCTTCTTGTGTTGTCATGTCCCCAGCCTCCCACTCGGTCTTGTCCCCAAAAAGGAAGGCATATTGAGTCGGCGTATTGGCCACTCTCACCCATGCTAATCAAAGGACAATCCCTCATGAGAAGGAGTTCATGACACACTCAGGATTAAGACTGAGTTACCTAGGTCATCGTATTGAAACAGTAACCTAACTAGTTAACGGTGTTACATCTAGTGGTTTACTATTTCGTGGTCCGGTCTTATGCAAACTCATTGCATAGGATACCCCCGCTTGCATGTCTCCTACATGGACGCCTTGGATTAATACGTCTGTATCGAATACAAAGCGGGCCGTATCACATAGTGTTACCAGGATAAGGTATCCAGCCTTATCCTTGTACTATAGACCTTTTAGGTTGTTACTTGAACACCAATCCCCATATGTCCCCACATACTAGTTCAAGTCACATGTAAACAACCTTGGATCTTAGTTTATTGGATTTGGGTCAAATTGTGCAATATTTAACAACAACACTTTATTGAAACAAGTATACAATTTGTTTACATTCACTATCTACGAGTTTTAGGGCATAAAACCCAACAGTCTCTTGAGACAACCTACAAACTAAAAAAAAAATGTCACTCATAGACACAATTAATTTTAAAAGAAAAACAATCTGGAATTATAGATGTCCGAAGGAATAATTTATAAGAATATTTAGATAACTATGTTTGTTTTGCAAGATTTTTGTACGGGAAAGTTCTTAGATTATGTATAATACCAATAATGTCCTTACTAATATTTAGCTAATTTAGCTATTAGTTTAATATAGTTTAGTATTATTATTAACAGAATAAATAAAAAATAAATTAAAATATTATTCAATATAACTATCATTTATTTTACATCTTAATGTAAAATTTTAAAAATAAATGGTTATTTCTTAGTGTACGAATAAATTAATTTATTTTTAAATAAAAATACAAATTGTAAAATGGTGGGGTAAAAGTGTCATCCGAAGATGCCCTCAACATGGGAATCTTTGAAACCCATCTCTCACGAGGGCATCAAAAGCTCCTCGGATGCCTCCCGTATGGGCATCCTAAGATGCCCAGGCATCCCGAATTTCCTAGGTATCCAACATTACCACAAAACAACACAAGGTAATCCAGATGCCCATTCCATGGACATCTTGGATTACCGTCAAACAAACGGCCCCTAAGAGAACCTTGTGTACATGGGGTATTGGATGTTTGCCTTATAGGGCATTAGTTTGAGCTTTGTGGTGCACATATATTGATTTTCTCATTATTTTTTTCCACTTTTTTTTTCTTATTTCAATTTTTTTAAGAAAACGAAATAAATTGCAATATAATATTTAATTTGTTTTAAAAATGTTAAAAAGTACAATTATCTAATTGAAAATCACTTTTATGTAATTCCAAACTTCAATCTTTTTTATATAATAATTATATGTTTTCGAAATTCTAACAATACATATGTTAACTAATTGAGTAATGTTTAGATTGACGAGAAAATTAAAAGAGAGAATTTGAACGAATGAAATAATTTTTACCATTAAAATATGAATAATTGTAATGGGTGGCAACATGAAGGTAAATAATTGCAAATATAGCAATTTTTAAAAATATTTGCAAATATGGCAAAATTTTTTAATTATTTTTTTATATTCTTAAATTGCCCCTGTGTGCCCATTTTTTTTTTTTTTTTTACTGATAGAAAGTCTTTTTATTACTGATAGATTCTATCGGTGGTAGAAAAAGTTTCTATCACTGATAGAATAAAGTTTCTATTAGTGATAGAAAGTTTCTATCACTGATAGAATAAAGTTTCTATTAGTGATATTTCTATCACTGATAGATTCTATCAGTGGTAGAAAAATTTTCTATCGGCGATAGAAAGTTTCTATCACTAATATTTCTATGACTGATAGATTCTATCAGTGGTACAAAAATTTTCTATCAGTGATAGAAAGTTTCTATCACTGATAGAATAGAAGATTTCTATCACTAATAGAAACTTTTTCTAAACTTTTTCTATCAGTGATAAAAGATTTCTATCACTGATAGGTTCTATCAGTGATAAAAAAAACTTTTTATAGAAAATCATAGAAAAACTTTTGATAAAAAATCTTTCAATCCCTGATCACCCATAAAAATCTTTCTATCTCCAATAGAAATGTTTCTATCACCGATATAATCTATAAGTGATAGAAATCTTCTATCACTTATAGAAATTTTTTCTATGCGTGATAGAAAAAATTTCTATCATTTATAAAAAATATTTCTATGAGTGATAGAAAAACTTTCTATCTCTATCACTGAGACTGATAGAAAAACTTTTCGTGAGTTATAGAAAATATTTTTATCACTGATACTTTTCTACCAGTGATAGAAGATCTTTTGTTTCTATCAGCGATGGTGATACATGGTGAAATCGAGCATTGAAAAATAAAGCAAAAACGAACGATTATAGAAATCAAACACTGAAAAACAAAAACCAAACACTGATAGAAAACCAAATAACAACAACCAAACACTAATAGAACACCGAACAAGTGATAGAAAAATATCTATCGCCGATAGAATCTATCAGTAGTAGAAAAATTTTCTATCATATGATAGAATCTATCAGTGAAAGAAAATTTCTATCACTGATAGAAAATCTTTCTATCACTGATAGAATCTATCAATGATAGAAAAACTTTCTATCAGTGAAAAAGAAAATCTGGAGGGGTATTTTAGTAAATGCAACACACAAACTATTAGATTTTGCCATTTTTGCAATTTTTTTGTAGGTTGCTAGATTTGCAATTATTTTTGCCCATATTGCTATCCTTGCAACCGGCCCTTAAAATATTAGAATAAGATTTAAATCTTAAATTACCTACTTTACTATACTTTTCTGCTAAAGAAAGAAAACAAAAAGGAAAAGGAAAATGCTGGAAATCCATGTCTATATGCGCCCCCAAAAGTCTATATGCGCATGTTATGGTGTGGAAACCTTTCACACCATAACATGCATGTTTGCAAATTTCGTTGAATTATATTATGAACTTGGCCATTAATTATTAAGATTTTCTCACTTTAGAGAGAAAGAAAGAAAAAAGAAAGTGAGAGAAAAACTTTTGTTGAATTATATTATAAGTAGGTGATATATGGACTACGTAATGAGATTTTATCAAACCATAGCAAGGTATTAAATTTTCATTGACATATCGACATTTCCATTGACATTTTCACATAGTTTGACATTGATACGAGGGGTAAATGAATATTTCAATTATATTGTAAAAAAAAATCGATAAAATATTAATAAAAAAATAACAACAAAATGAAACTCCTTTGAATATAATATTGATAATAAATATTTTAACTCATTTATATTGATTATAAATATTTTAACTCATTTATATAGTGTAAAATGTTTATAGGTTAATTAAAGTTTTTTTTAAGACTTTTTCAGAAATATCTTGCAATATCGACATATTTCTATAAAATTGAGACCTCGACATTTTCGTCAATATAGACATCTTAAACCTTGAACCATAGGAATACATGACATATAAGCAAAACTTCTCATTAATTTTCATGGAGAGAATTTGCAAAGAGATGAAGAAGAAGAAACGTTTCTCTCTAGTAAAGGTACTTTAAAAATATGTTCAAAAAAAAAAAAAGGTACTTTTGAAATTTCTTGAAAGGGTCAAGGGTATTAATGAAATTGAAACTTTGATGTCTTTCATCCAAAATTTAACGGTAAAGGTATTTTAGTATTATTGAAACAAAGTACAAAGTTCAGGGGTATTTTTTATAATTTAGTCTAAGTTGATTGTTAAGAACAATAATTTAGTCGTGTAGAGATCTTCTTACACACACTCCAACCAAGGTAAATTTTGCCAATATGAGCATAGCTTGCTTGTATAAATGATTAAGAGATTTGTGGTTCAAATCTCCCCACCTCCACATGTTGAAAAAAAAAAAAGTCAGTTCGGAAGGAAAAAAGAAATAAAGAGAATATTTGCTGCATAACAGTACACCACCATTGAAACGTTAACAACTAGGAGATATATTTTCTTTTTTGCTCCTACACATATGCGCCAAGTATTGTTCCGAAACTAGAAAACATCGGAAAGATAAACGCCAAACCGCCAAAGAGCTCTTGCATGAGTGGTGGAAATGGAATCAGCATTCAGAATCATATCCATTTCCTTTTCATCCCTAATGTCGGCTCAGTTTTTCTTTTTCTCATCCGAGCAAAATTCCAAATCGCATATTTGAATAAAACTGAAAGCGAAAGCCACAGCATGATGATTAAGCTTTGTAATCCACTTTACGAATGCGAACATGGGAGATCGAGCTTCATCCAGACCATTTCCTCGATCCTGTCCAATTGTTGATTGCCAGGTACTCCATACCCTACCAGTATTAAAAAAAAATGTTGATATGATAATTTGTTCATGTTTTCTTTTGTTCCGTAATTCACAGTATATGGATTTCCGTCTCTCTTTCCAATCAAGTAAATGGGGATGAGAGAGGGGGATTGACGGCCAATTTCGGGAAATGTCACGAGGGCAGAAGAAATTGAAAAGGATAGAAATAGATATTATAATCGATTCGAAAGTTAAGGAAATTGAATGGATTGAAGAATCAGGTGGGGCTCAATAGAGCCCAATTCTCCAATTATCGCCTTCACCTGTGGCGCTGTGGGTACGGTTGGCCGACATTTAGAAATAGAAACTAGAAATCACACTCCTCGTCGGTTTTTTCCGCAGTCAAAAGATCCACGAAAATGAATTTAGGGGAAGCTTCGTCAATTAAAAAACCACGGAACATTTTGTCATTGGCAGGAAATTTCAATCAATTTCACTTTGTAGATACTTGCCTATATAAGGATGGTCTTTCCAAGGAGAGCTGCATATCCAATTTTAGGCCATTCCTTCCAATTAGAACAGTTCCCTCTCTGTCTCAATCTTACTCTTTAAGCCCTTTTTATTGATTGGGACTCCAGTTGAATACCCAATTCAGTTCCTTTGTCATGGCGCTTGGAGAGGTGAAGGGGAGGTTTAAGGAGTTGAAAGATATGAATGAGAAGCAAGAAACAGAAGTGCGCTACCATAAAACCAAAGTCCAGAACATCGTTTTTGCCTATCTAATTTGGGGACGTTTGTTCTTCTTTGGTGTTTCTCAGACTTCTTTGTCCTTCAAGTGCAATGACTGGTGGGTCATTCTGGCTTTAAGTCTTTTATGTACCTTCATCTACTTTTTGCTTTTCCTGGACGCCATGACTATGTTACATCGGACCCAGTACCAGCTAGACATAATCTGCAAGGAACTAGTAGAAATTTGCCAACAAATTGTGGTTGCCAAAAACCAAGATGGTGAGGATCTAATGGAGGCTGGAGAATCCAATGATGGATTTGAATCTGGTTTCTATGAGAAGATGCTCATGCTTGATTACTCTAGAATTGTTGGGAGGAAAGTTTATATCTACTTCACTGTTGGTGCTTTGCTTGCTGTTACTGCGGTTGAATTATATGCTTGTAAGTACTTGTTATGCAACTGAAATGGCATCGTTTAGGTCCCTTGGTGGTGGAGTCATAGATAAAATTTAGCTTTCAAGTGTAGTGGGTGTAAAATCTCCTTGCAAGAGAATAGTGTAGTAAGAAATACAAGTATTCAAGGAATCCGGGCTGAAATTGTAGGAGGTTTTACGTTCACATTGTAAATAACTGAAGCCTTTTTGTAGACTTTGTTTGGTTCTTTGTTCTGATCATCTTCTCCTTTTTGTCCACTTGTATTCCTTCATTTGTCTTGATGAAAGTTTGGTTTTTCAATAAACAATGAGTTCTTAGATCTGTTTCTGCTGCATAAATTCGTAATATATATATATATATATATATATAGTTTAGTGGCTGAAAAAAGCCATTATCCAAACAGAAAAAGGAAAAAGCAGGGGAATCCAATCGTTCTCAACAATTATTCTCAAATTTAATGTCAATGGTTAAAGAGCTTGGTGGAAAAGAGTCCTAATTAAAAGCACTAGAATTGCATTCTCATCCTTGGGAAAGATTTGTCTGTGCCTACATAGTAGTTGATGTTGCTGAAGGTTCTTTCCTGCTCTCCCTCTTGGTAGCTCTTGCTGGTTGCTTACGTTCCTTCATCCCCAAAACACAGGAAGCATTTTTAGAGGAAATTAGAAGATTTCTACCTGTTTAGATAATTGGATTTTGGTGGTGACTTAACTGTCATTCATTTGGCTCGGGACAGATCAAAACAATCTAGACCAACAATAAGTATGGAGCTCCTTGCTAGATTGATTATCAATTTAGCTCCTGTTAGTTTTCCCTCTCAGTAAAGTGAGATTTACTTGGCCTAATCTAAGCCGGGATTTTACCCTTTTCTCATCTTACAGGATCAAAACAATCTAATTCTGACACTTTTCCATCTAATTGGGGCTAGAGATAAACTCAATCTAGTCCCTTACATTTTAACAATTTTCAATTATAGTCCCATAGTTACTCAATCTAGTCCCTTACATTTTAACAATTTTCAATTATAGTCCCATAGTTAGTGCATATTAAAGTCAACCGATGATAAACTCATATGATTTAACTCGATGAGTTAGCAAAAATTTAGAGGAGAAATTATTAATACCTTAAATAATAAAAATTGAGATTTCAGCCAAGTCGAAGGAGTTAATCTTTTAGATAATTTAATGGCAAAATACACTTTTGGTCCCTGAAGTTTGAGATTGATGTTTATTTGGTCCATAAAATTTCAAATCAGACACTTTGATCCCCGAGGTTTGTAAAATTGTTTTAAATGGTGCTTGACTTAACTTTAACCTAACGAAAAAGTGACTGGACAATTATTTGTTGACATGGATTGAACATGTGAATTATTATATTACATGGCAATTGATAGAAACTTCAGGACCAAAAGTGTATTTGAAACTAAATTTTCGGTGCCAACAAGAGCATAACTCAACTGACACAAAGTTGTACTGATAATCAGACGGTCTGTGGTTCGATTCCCCCACTCCACATATTGTCAAAAAAGAAAAAAAAAAAAAAACTAAATTTTTGGCACATGCTACATAATAATTGTATTAGGGATCAATTTTAACCTAAAAAAAAAAAAAAAAGGTTAAAACGACTATATTGAAAATATTTAAATAATATAGACTAAATTGGAGGACACCTTTAAACCAAAACTGAAAATGGATAGAACTTTTTTAAAATTAGAATTAGAAAGAGAACCATAAGTAATAAAAAAAATTAAAAAAAAAAGTTTAAAAGGTTGAAAAAGAGAAAGATAATGCCAAAACAGCGAACGTATGACTGAGTGACGAAATATAAGCAGTGGGAACATTAGGGAGTTTGAAACGGAAAGGAAGAGAAAGCGAAGGCCTTCGTTGCCCAATTTACGTGATCGGTAGGAACCCCAAGGCCGAGCAATTTCCAACTGGTAATCGTTGAAAATGTTGATAAAATAATATTTTTTTGTTGTCTTTTCTTTCATTAAGTTATGGCATGTCTCTTGATTTCTGATTATCTGCTCGTGGGCTCTTTCTTAAAGAATTTAGGAGGATAGAAACTGATAGTATTATGGGTTTGAAAAATTAAAGAAATTGAACCAATTTTTGGAATCAGGTGGATGTGGAATTTCTGGGTTTTGACAATAGGGCACAATGTTCCAATCTTGCCCTCCACAAGTGCCGACTAGGGTCAAAATCGCTTTCATTGACACGTTCTTCTGCAGTCGAAGCTGCAAAATTGGGCGAAAAGGAAACCAAGGGAAGTTTCCTTCCAAATAATTTCTTTGCTCCCGCCTTTTGACCTTGCACGACGGCCCCACGAAAAACAATGAAAAATCTCGGCAAGAAAGCCCCGTCAATTTCTCTCTGAAATCTATATAAGCTTAATCTTCCAGAGGAAAGCTGCATATCCAGTTTGTGGCCATTCTTTCCAAAAGGTACACTTCCTTTTTTCTTTGAATTCCTGAATGCCTTGTTATCGATCTACTTGAGTACCCAATCGTTTCCCTTCCCTTGTTATGGCGCTTGGAGAGTTGAGGAGGAATTTTGAGGAGGTCAGAGCTATTAATGAGAGCCAAGAAACAAGGGTGCGTTACCATGAAACCAAAGTCCAGAACATTGTTATTGCCTACCTCATTTGGGGACGCCTGTTCTTCTTTGGTATCTTTCAGGCTTCTTCCTTCTTTAAGTGCAAGGATTGGTGGGTCATTTTGGCTTTAAGTCTTTTGTGCACCTCTGTCTACTTTTTGCTTTTCCTGGATGCTGTCACTATGTTATCTCGAACCCAGTACCAACTAGACATAATCCGCAAGGAACTAATTGAAGTTTGCCATCAAATTTTGGTAGTCCAAAACCAAGATGATGGGGTTACATCAATGGAGGCTGGAGAATGTACTGATGGATTTGAATTGAGTTTCCATGTGAAGATGCTTATGCTTGATCATTTTAGAATTGTTGGGAGGAAAGTTTATGTCTGCTTCACTGTCTGTGCTTTGCTTGCTCTTACTGCTATTGAATTATATGCTTGCAACTACTTGTTGTGCAACTGAAATGGACATCTTTTTGGCCGTGTTGGTGGAGTTGTGGATAGAATTTCGCTTTCAGGTGTAGTGGTTGTAAAATCTTTGTGCAAGAGATTATTGAAGAAATAAAAGTGTTCAAGGTAACCAGGCCAAAATTGGAGGAGGTTTTATGTTTAAATTATAAAGAAAACAATTGGAGCCTTTTCATAAAGTTAGTTTGTTTTCCTTATTCAGCTCCTTTTCTCCTTTCCTTTCTTGCTCACTTGTATTCTTTTATTGTCTTTAATGAAAAGAGTTCTTAGATATGTTTCTGCTACATTGGGTTGGAAAATATATGTACACACATCTACAGGCTGTAGAAAAACAAAAAAAACAGGGGAATCTAATAGTTCTCAATGGTTATTCTCAAATGTAATGTCAATGGCTAATGAAAAGCATTATTCTGTAATGCCATCCAGACCATGCCTTTTTGCAAGAGAAAAAACTCAGCTTGGTGTACTGCTCTCTGACTAAATCAATATGGCTGTCTAGAGACATTGGTTGAGCCTCTCTCGAATTGGTTCTTTATGGAGTCATTCCCAACCTTTGGAAAAATTCGGCGACATAGTCATTAATCTTGTTGAAGGTTCTTTCTTGCTCACCCTTCAGTGGCTCATGCCGATGGCTTTTCTTTTTAGCTAATGACTAATGAGTACCTATGGTCCTTCATCTCAAAGACACAAGAAGCATTTTTAGAGGGAAGTAAAAGATTTATGTCTGTTTAGACAATTGGATTTTGGAGGTAACTTTAATGTCACTAGCTGGGCTTGGAAGACATCTATACAATCTAGACCAAATAGAAACATAGAGCTCTTTACTAGGTTGACCATCAATTTTTCTCTTAATGCGAAATTTACTTGGGCTAATCTAAGAGAGAATTTTGGCCTTCTCTTCCAGGATCTTTTTTTTGCTATCTGAAGGTTGGATTGCCAAGTTTAATAACTCCAAGGGCCTAAGACTTGAAAGATCCACCTTCAATCATTTTCCCATGAGGCTAGAGAATTTAAATGGGTTCCTTCTCTTATTAATTTGAAAATGCTTTTTTTCTTTATTTATTTATTATTATTATTTTGGTGTTGTACCCCTGATTGGTCAATTTTGGAATGGTTGTTGCTGCTATATAAGGGAGGATGGACAGGGGTCATGGATTTGTGATCAAGCTGACGTACTTTGATTCTCTAAAGACTTGGAGCAAGAAGAATTTGGCAGCACCCTTTACTAAAAAAGTGGATATTGATGAAATAAGAAAGGGGCTGTTTGGAATGGCTTTCTAGGTGCTTAAAACATTTTTCTTTCGTCTGTTTGTAGACTGACAAGGGGGAGCAGTGCAAAAAAGATTGATAATTTAGCTTCCTTCATCTTTTTCAGCCGTGTGCAAAACAGAAGAATCTTATTTCATAAATACATAATACTGAAGCGGTCGGTATAGCCAGTGACTGACAAAGATGTTGGGAAGATTTTCCTTTCTCATTTCAACACGATTCTAAAGCTCCAGGAATTAGATCTAGGCTCTTAGTCCTTGATATGAGCCCTATTTACAAGGTGCAGAATGCTTTTTTGCAGGCTAACTTAACTAAACTCAAGATTTACCAAGCCATCAAAAGCCAGACTAGTACATGGCTCAATTCTTTGAGAACTATTGGAACATCCTCAAAAGCAACATCTTGATATTGTTCCTGGACTTTTTCTAAAAGTTGTTGCGAATGCCTTGGTCAATGAAACCTACAGTGCACATGTATTATCCCTTAGGAATCAGGTGCTAAACGGGTTAGCAAGTTTAGACCAACTAGTCTTACTACAGGCGTTTATAAGCTGATCATTGAAGTTATTGCTGAACGTGTTATTACAAGGTGTTGCCAATCACCATTACTAATTTTTAATCAACTTTCCTAGGTGGAAAAAAATTATTAGTTCGTGTTGTTTTGTTAATGAGCTGATCGATGATTGGAAAAGCAAAGGGAAAGAAGGATTGATTCTTGAACTAGATTTTGAAAATGCTTTGATTGAGTTGATTAGTGTCTCTATTAGGTATCCAAACTGTAACATCCCCAATTTAAATTAAACTCTTGTTTCTCAAATTACAAGTGTAATTGAGAAAATTTTCAATTAATTGGTTGAACCCTAATACTCTTTTAAGCTCAATGCACGCAGCCCAAGGAGGTTAAAAAAAAGAGTTTCATCTTCTTTCTCCATCTCCTTCTCCTTCAACCAAAAGACCCATCCTCCATAGCCTTCTTCTTCTTTTGCCATAGCCATCGGCCAAACCGTTCTCCTCCATCTCCGACTGTCTTCTCCGGCAACAACAAAACAGAGGCGGTGGTAGTTTCCGAGGAGTCCTTCGCGCGGCCAACAACGTCTTGTGTGTGGGTAAGTGTTTTCTTTCCTCGATTTTTCTTGTTTCTCAAGCCGATCTCCCTCCCTTTTCGTTCTCTCTCACTTTCGATCTCTCCCTCTCTGTTTTCCGGCGGATTTTAGGCATGGTAGTGGCTGGTTTCGCGTTTCTTTCGGCGGGTACAGTGTAGGCGCAGTTTTTTTTTTTTTTTTTTTTAAGAGAAACAATTCATTGATAGATGAAATAAAGGATGCTAAAAAGCACCCCACGTTTAAAGACAATTACAATAAAGATCTCCAGCTAGTAATCAAAGTAGAGTGACTATATGCATTAAATGGGTGTTTATTTAGCAGCAGTTTGGGGCGTTTTTTAGTGTTTTTGGCGCGTTTTCAACATGGGTAAGTGAGATTTAAGGTGTTTTTGATCAATTTTATGTTTAATCAAGGATACCCATTGATGTTAGCTCTCAATTTCAAGGTACCCTGCCCATTGCGTTTAGTGATATATTCGTCAATTTGGAGTGAAATTTAAAGTTTGGACAGCAAGTATTTGTTTTGTTTTTGGGTAAGTTTTGGGTGTTAAATTCCCCAAATTTAATGAGCTCCTAGTAGAACAATTGATTTGAAATTCTATTTGGTTTTGAGGAAGTTTTCCCTTTTTGTGTAGCTTGCCTAAGGCCTTGGAGTTAAGGAATTTTGAAAGGATTTAGCAAATATTGTTTCGTAAAGGTAAGTAGCAATTTGGAATAAGTTCTATGCTTTAAACCCATTTTATTTGTGAATGGTTTATGCTAGCATGAATTGGATTTAATCTTTAAGTTGGCCTTTGAATTTAAGTAGCATATTGGGTTAATTAAAATTTCATACTAACATCATGCTCCAAAATAAACCTTAAAAGCATGTTGAGATTTGCCTTTAGTTGGGCGTGGTGCGAGTAGCACGGATTATGGGTTAATTGAGTTTGGGTTGAATTATTATTAATTCTAAAGCTTGCTTGTGATGTGAGAATGAATTTCATGTTCTATTTGGGTTAGTCACGAAGTGATTTGTTTTGAATGAATTTATGTTCGACTGATAATCTCTAAAGTGGTAGTAGATATGATTGAGCATGCAAAATATGGACTTTGTATTGGAATGTTAATGGCTAGAATTACTCTAGCTTAGAAGTGCGATTTTCTACTTTTCAGGTGACTACAATTTTTGGTATAGTTGGTTACGTCGTTATGCTATCGAATTTTCGGTAACTTTATAGTAGTTATTGGGGCTAAGTTTAGCAATGTCCTTTGGATTATGATGTGCTAATATTGACTGACCGATTAGTATAAACCACATAATATCCAAGCATGTTTTAGTATGACTTATTGAGAACCATATGAATGAATGGGAATAGGCGTAGAATAGGGACCATATCATGTTTTAGGGCCTTAGGCAGACTTAAAGGATCCTTACGTCTTATGTTAACTAAAGTGGTTTCCTTCCCCATCTCAAGACTGATAGAACCCAATTTTCAGGCATGTTATCGTGTGTTCTATCAGCTGACTGTTAGAGTCCAATTACAGGCACGTTATCGTGCGCTCTCTCAGTTCAGCATGGGATTGTTTTATTTAAATTTGTTCATTTTTTTCCCTCTTACTCTTTTACCTTTGATGTCAGCAAGAAGTTAACTAAATTTACTTCATAGTATACTCTCGTGACTCAGCACATGAAATCTAGATCAAGCATTAGAGTCATTGAGTTGAAATGATCAAATTTCTAAAATAAAGATCAATTTTACAATTTTCAATAAAAACATGTTAAGTTTGTAAAAACCACAAATTTTCTTTTATAGCCCACCACCCAGGCACCCACCAAGTATTTCAAACGACATTGTTTGCCAAGACAATTCTTCCCCTTAGGTTCAGAAGGCTATCTTCGATCATAACTCATGAGATCGTTATCCATCACTCCTCAAATTACAGTAAAGAGGTCTGAAAATCTTCTTAACTTCCAGTTTTTCAATTTGCTCAATCTGCCTCTAATGGCCGTTCCTTTCGCCATTGAAGTCCCTCAGCAGGCGAAACTAGGACATTCACAATCAGCGCATCTCAGAAATCTCCGATCCTGATCGGACGACCGTCGAGATTCAGGAATTTCACTTTGCGGTTCTGCATGAGTGTCGATAATGGAAGCCCTAATCGGAGCCGAGATCAGATTGGTGCCGGAGATGCCGTCATCATCGTCGACCATGGCTCTCGCCGTCGGGAATCTAATCTGATGTTGAGTAAGCTTGGGTTTTGGAATTTGGAATTTGGAATTAGGGTGAAATTTGAAGTTCTTCGTTGGCTAATCCTCTTGTGGTTCTGAATTTGTTCGAAAATTTCAGACGAGTTCGTTGCTATGTTTAGGGATAAAACTGGTTACCCTATTGTGGAGCCTGCTCACATGGTATGTTCTTCTTAACTGTATTTTTTTTTTTTTTTTTTTTGAGAAAATCTTCTTAACTTTATTTTTCACTTGGTTGAGCTACTAATTTCATCCTTATAGCTTGATATTTCTTTAATTTTGAGTTTTAAAACGTTTTAATTATTGCTTGAAATTTGAATTATTTTTATCTTTTGTCTCTATCTTTCAACAGCAGACTAACGCTGCATTTTATTTGATAAAATTTAAACGAGATCCAATATTTATTTATTTAATAAAATGTCATATTAACCTAGTTGATGTTAACATTAGGACTTGAAATAAACCACAATTCGCTAATTACGTAATCAAAAACTTTTTGATGTCAAACTAATTTTTCAGTTTGGTGGATGACCTTTCCTTCCAATTAAACGAGATTATTTGGAGGCTTTATTGGCCAAAATGAAGTGTTTGCCTTATTGTACTTTAGTTTATCTTCTTTCCCCACCCTATAAAAAGTGTGAGATTGATTTTTTTTTTTTAACCTTTTTGGAAATATTTCATGTGCCACTCTAAGGACGGACTAAAATGTCGATATTAAAGAATGTCTTTGATATTTTTCATACTTCATTGATATATTTACCATATTATCAAAAATACCAATCATCCTCAATATCAAGGTTGAATCTTTTGGTTTATGAAAATATTGATAGGTTGAGGCCTGAGGGGTATATTTTTTTTCCTACTCTTTGAAGTACAACATCTCTAGCCTTCAAAATACCATAGGATTCAGTGAATACAAAAACAAAATAAATGATGATATTCGGAAATATGAACAGTGGTATGGATTGGAATCGTACCACTAGAAGTTTCTTTGTCTTTTTCATTCCTTCCAGACTCTTCCCTTTACACATATGTTTCAACACACGATGTTACTTAGCTATGTAGCTATGTAAGTAGGGCAGGAGGGGCTCTAAAGATTTATCTTTTACTTTGTTCCAAAACAACACAGGAGCTGGCCGAACCGTCGATAAGAGACTCGTTTGCATCATGTGTCGAACAAGGGGCCAAACGAATCATTGTAAGCCCATTCTTCCTCTTCCCTGGTCGACATTGGCAACAGGTAACTCACTGTAAGATTAATGAACTTAATTGGTGGCCTTTGGATCTTCTATGATGACTCTTTAAGTAGGAGGATTGATAACAATGGCTGAAATTTTGCAGGACATTCCTTCCTTAACAGCTGAAGCAGCAAAGGAGCACCCTGGAATATCATATATAATAACTGCTCCTCTTGGTCTTCATGAACAACTAGTGGTAGGAATTTCTCAACTACATGTAGAGGACAGTAAAGAAAGCAATGTCATAAATGATAAAAAGAAAAGACTGTATTTGTTAGTATTGAAATGTGAGGTTTTCTGTTGGCAGGATGTTGTGAATGATAGAATAAATCACTGCTTAAGCCATGCTGCTGGAGTTGCAGATGAATGTGAAGTTTGCGCTGGAACAGGCAAATGCAGATTTAATTAGAAGAACCTATGGCAATGTGGAAAGGAAGAGAAGCTACATAAGGGATATCAATGACTATTGAAGGCTTGAGAATCTATCTATCTTTGTTTGGTATCTATGCTTTGTAAAACTTGTTCTTTTTGGTTGTTTTTCTTCATTGTATTTTCACAAATGACTACAATATGCACAATAATATTAGTTCTCAAGAATGGTTTTGAGAACAGTTTTCCGAACAAACTTTTAGATGTAGTGATTGAAATTCAAAGCTTGTCATGAACCTACCCATTTGTCCTAAAAAATTGCTTTACCCAATTCCAAACTCCATCGAACTTTTCCATCTGTATTGTCATGCTCGCATTAGCTCGAGCCTCTGCTTGAGCTGGAGTTTCTTCAATCGTTTCCCTTCCTGTTTCCACAGTCCATACAAGGAAATCTTCACACTTTGTGATCGAATTGAACTAAAAGTCAGTTGAATAGCTTCAAAACTCACCAAACTTTTTGTCTTGTTTCTGCCGTTTCAGCTGCTGAGTGAAGGCTTTGAAAACTACTTTTTTTTTTTTTTTTTTAGTATATCAACAAGTTTTTTTGCAATGAGAGCTGTTGACAAATGAATCTAAAATTTCTTATTATACGTAAGAGTGCGAAAAGAATGAATGCCCAATTCTAAGGGGTTCAAAATAGTAGCATTAAATTTCTTGACTCTTTACGTGCGGATAGTTCTATTTCTCGATGGGACGAGAATGGATATAACTTATAACTCAATGGTAGAGTCTTCCGGGAACATTCTCCCAAAAGAGTTGAGATTGACAAAAAGATTTTTAATCTTAATATCAGTAGGCGCTGACCAATGGCCAAGTCGTCTGAGCGTCTTAAAGAAAACCAAGACAATGGAACAATTTGATGAGTATTATATCTCAACTTTTTTTTAGAAAGAAACTTATCTTGCTTCGTTAATCTATCATTCCCTTTGTTGTTCTTTTAGTTTCCACAAACTCATGCTTTCCACCGACATCACTTTTCCATAACTTTTCTCTCATAATCATATTCCTCTTGCAAATCTTTTGCTTTAGACCTCAATTTCCTTTTAATTTTCAAATGTTTGGTTTTTCATAGTCAAGGAGATTGTCGATTTCTACTCGTGCATGACTTTTTTTTAAAACTTGTGGTTTTCTCTCCATTTTGATTAAAACTCTATCTCCTATCTCTATTTTCCTCTCCAGTTAAGACCTTTTTAAATGTGATTAAAACCTTTTAACTATTTTTACAGCTTATCATCAAATATATCATATTTAACTAATTGTGACGTCATATTTTGTCTCATTTTAACATGAAGTTAAGAGAGAGAACAACTTTTTTTTTTTGGTCATACTAGGAAAGATTGGGCAGGTGCATTTTCAAATAAGTAGTAAATACCAAAACAAAAAACACAACAAATAAAAATAAATATGTGCCAATTGGGAAGTTAGAATAGAATAGCAGTGGGAAACGAACATCAGAGACTCGAAGTGATTGAAAGCGAAAGCCTTCGCTTTCCGATCAACACGACGTCACTTCTGATAACATTCAATCCAGTAATCCACCCCGTCTGCAATTAATCTTGATTGGTAGGAAGTAGGAACTCCAACGACATTCAAATTTCCAACTGGTATCGTTGAAAATGTTGATATTAAATTGTCTTTTGTCCAACAATTCACAGCATGTTTCTTCATTTCTGATTGTGGGCTTTTTTTTTTCATCTGTCTTTATCTTTGTCTGTCGAAGAAAGTCATGTGAGTGAGGGAGATTGCTGACGATTTATGCGAATTGAAAAGGACAGAAAGTTGTAGTACAATGGATTCAAGATTAGGGTTCAAGAAATCGAACCGAGAATCAGGTGGGCGGACGTGTGGATGTGGAAATTCTACGTTGACAAATAGGGCGCAATGCCTCAATCTTTGCCCTCCACCTGTTTCATTCGGCTACAGTCCGCCAGCGTCAAACCCACAATCCTTTATAGTTTATTCTGCAGTCAATGCTCCAAAGTTGGGCGAGAAGGAAACCGAGGGAAGTTTCCTTTGGCACTGTCCACTTTTTGGCTTGACAATGACTTCCACAAGAAAGACACGGAAAGATCTCGGCAGAAAGTCCCATCAATTTCTTTTGGAAATCTATATAAGGCTAATCTTTCGTAGGAAAGCTGCATATCCAGTTTTTGGTCATTCCTTCTGAAAGATACTTCCTTTTCTCTCTCAATCGTACTCCTAAATATCATTTTTATTGATCAGTACCCAAATCGTTCCCCTTTTGATGGCGCCTGGAGACTTGAGGAGCAACTTTGAGGCACTGAAAGATTTTAACAAGGAGCAAGAAACAAAGGTGCGTTACCATGAAAGCAAAGTCCAGAACATGATCATTGGGTACCTCGTTTGGCTACGCTTGTTCTTCTTTGGTATTTCTCAGATTTCCCTGTCCTTTAAGTGCAAGGATTGGTGGGTCATTTTGGCTTTAAGCCTTCTGTGTACTTTTGTCTACTTTGTGATTTTCCTTGATGCTGTCACTATGTTATCTCGGACCCAGTACCAACTGGACATAGTCCGGAGGGAACTAATGGAAGTTTGCCAACAAATTTTGGTAACCCAAAACCAAGAGGATGTGAATCTATCGATGGGGGCTGGAGAATCTGGTGATGGATTTGATATTGCTTTCCATGAGAAGATGGTCATGCTTGATCATTTTAGAACTGTTGAGAGGAAAGTTTACATCTGCTTCACTGTTTGTGCTTTGCTTGCTATCACTGCTGTTGAAGTATATGTTTCCAAGTATTTGTTGTGCAACTGAAATGGACATCGTTTTGGCCCCTTATTGTTGGAGTCGTAGATAGAATTTTGCTTTCAAGTATGGTGGGTCCAAAATCTCTGTCCGATAGATTAGTGCAGAAAGAAATCAGAGTATTGAAGGTAACTGGGCCAAAATTGGAGGAGGTTTCTTTTATGTTTATGTTATTGACAACTGGGGCCTTTTTAGAAATTTTGTTTGGTTCCCTTGATCAGCTCATCTACTTATTTTCTGTGTTGTCCACTTTCATTCTTTCATTTCTCTTAATGAAAAAGTTCTTAGATTTGTCTATACTACATAGAGTTAGAGAATGTATAAATATATAGTGGCTGCAAAAGTTTGCTGTAGAAAAATCAAAAACAGGGGAATCTAATCGTTCTCAATGAATATTCTCAAAGGTAATGTCAATAGCCAAGGGCTTGGTGAAAAAGAGTCCCAATCAGAAGCACTATCCTGAATTGCCATCCAGATTATGCCATGCTGCAAGAAACAAAACTTAAGTTGGTCAACTGCTCTCTAATTTAATCAATACGGTCATCTAGAGACATTGATTGAGCCTCTCTAATAGGCCTAAGCCAACAATTTTATTTATCAACAAGGAACAAGGGAGATTTGGGAGCTCCCCCCTCTCCCAAGTTCTCTACAGAGAATGTTCAAGCAGAAAATGCACAGAAAGATACCTCCTACTCACCAACGTTTCTCCCTATAACATAACAATTCCCCTTACCCTTACGTGGTCCTCTTTCTAACTAACAAAAATAATGGGCCTCACACTAGCAAACGCAAACTACCTTCACACACCCGTACCCTTTCTCACACATTTACGCTCATAAACTTTTGTGACCGAGGGTCTATCACTCTCACAAATTGGCTCTTTATGGAATCACTCCCATCCTTTGGAAAATTTGGCTACGTAGTCATTGATGCTATTGAAAGGTTCTTTCTTGCTAACCCTCTCGGTATAGCTCTTGGAACTGAGTACCTATGGCCTCTCATCCCAAAGACACAAGAAGCATTTTTAGAGAGTGATAAAAGAAGATTTGTATCTGTTCTGACAATTAATTTTCGTAGGTGACTTTAATGTCATTAATTGGTCTTGGGAGAGATCTATACAATCTAAACCAAGTAGAAGCATGGAGCACTTTACTAGATTGATTATCAATTTAACTATTTTAATTTCCTTCCCAGTAATGCAAAATTTACTCGACGTAATCTAAGAGAGAGTTTTGCCCTTTTCTTTCAGGAGCACTTTCTTGCTACCGAGGGTTGAATTGCCAAGTTCCACAACTCTAAGGTTCAATCAATTTTGAAATGGTTGCCCTAAGGGAGGATGAACAGTTCAAGGATTCATGATCAAGCTGAAGTCCCTGAAAGATGATCGAAAGAAATGCTAGAATCTTCTCAGATAAGTACAATTCTTTTGATGTCTTAGTGTAACCTTGTACAGTTCACGGCTTTCAATTGGTGTAGCCGACGCAAGTTTTTTTTTTTGTTTTTTTGTAATTACTCCAACTTCCTCGTAATTTAGTCTGGAAGGTTTTCTTGCAATTTTGTTGGGGGAAGGGACACCTTGTCCCTTTGCCTGCTAGGCTGTATTTGGTTTTTTTTTTTTTTTTTTTTTTTCCAATGAGAGGGGAGGGGGGAGGGGGGTTGAGAATTTTCTAGAGGCAATGTGTAAGAAAGAAGAATTTTCTTTAATCAGTAACGCTGAAGGGGTTTGTATAGCCAGTGTCTGACAAAGATGTTGAGAAACTTTCCTATCTTATACACCCTCTATTCTAAAGCTCCAAGAATTAGATTTATACCCTTAATCCTTGATTGTAGGTCTATTTTATTGTGCAGAATGATTTTTTGAAGGCTAATTTTTATTTGAACTCGGGAGATTTACCAATCCAACAAAAGCTTGGGGTCCTGGTGCCAGACACGTGCATGGCTAAATTCTTTGAAAACTGTTTGAACATCCTCAAAAGCAACATCTTGATAGTGTTCCAGGACTTTTACTTTTTAGGAAGGTGCTGCAAACGCCTTGGTCAATGAAACCTACACATGTATTATCCTTCATGAATTAGGTGCTAAAAAGGTCAGCCAGTTTAGACCAATTAGTTTATTACAGGACTTTATAAGATGATCGTTGAACGTATTGCTGAATGTCTTTAGAGGTATGTATTGGTAATCACCATTGCTAATCCAACTATGGTTGCTTATGGAGAAATCTGGTTAAAGGATGTCTTTCTAGTTCTGACTTTTCCAGCATCAACAATCAAAAATCAATAGGGGGAGGCAAATCCGTATGCTTCTAAAAGGCACTAACAGAGGCTTTATTAAGGCAAGGCTCTTTTCAGATGACACAATCTCTTTTTCCACCTCTGATGAGCTAAATATTAACCTCTTCAAACTTATTTGATTATCTGACATCTTCTTAGTGTCCGATTCGAACAAATCCGAATCCATTATAGCAGGCATGGAGGACTTGATATTTGGGATTCGAGAAACAAAAAAAATTCAACAATTCTTTATAGCTTTCTTGCCCTTTGTACTAATAGTATCCTCTTTTATAGCTTCTGTTTTGGGAAAATACTTCAGTTCAAGATCATGCATATGGAATATATTGAAGTCTGGAGAAAAGAAATATACTAGGGGCCCTTTCTTATGATTATCATTGTGGTTCTCAATTTATTGGTTTTGGCCTTTTTGTATGGCTTCCTTTTACTTGTACGTTGATTCTTCTTCTTAATGAAATTGGTTTGTTTTTTTTTTTAATTATTTATTTATTTAACTTTTTCACTTGCACAAGGGAATTGAGACGAACAAATGCAGACAGCAGATTGCAGAAGCTGTGGGGTTAGTTAACCAAGCCATTTGAAGCAAGCTTTATCGATACTTCTCGGTATGTATCAAACTTGAAGGATTTTGTGATGTTTACTTTTTATATGAACATGGATTCTTTTTAGTAGCAAAAAGATTTATTTTATTGTTTTTTTAGTGTAGAATAAGAATATATAATATAATGACATTGTTGAAGTTGTAATTTAACCTCAGATAAGGGAGAAAAATATAAATAATGAAGGTTGAAAAAGCAAGATAATGCCAGAATAGTCAAAACGAGCATAGCTTAGCAGTAATTGGCATATATTCTCGACCAAGAGGTTAGAGGTTCGAACCTCTCGACTCTCAAATGTTGATGTACCAAAAAAAAGATAACGCCAGAATAACTCTCGTGTTGGTGTGATATATAAGCAGAGATGACACAGGCAATCATCGAAGCTGACACAATCAGTCAGATCGGCTGATGTCGGCCCTCTTGTCTTAACGCCCAAGCAAACTTCCACGGACGACCTTTCAAAATAGTCCGTGCAAAAGTACTTTTGATTTTTTATTTTTTAGGATTAGGATGGGCTTCTTCATCATCTCTTTATAGAAAGTAATTTGAGTGATGAGAAAATTAATACCAGAATATTTGTCTTTTACACTATGATTTTGTCTTTCTAAATTTAATGTTAATAGACTCCACAGTATCTTTAAAGTGACACTGATATGGTAAGTGAATAGTGGAAGAAGTATTAATGTTCTAACATTAGTATTGAATATATATATTTTTTGGTTTGGTGTGAGAAATTTTTTAAAATTATGATACTTCTTCAGTTCAATTATGAATTTAGTTCCTGAATTTTTTAGTTTTTTTTTCACTGACAACACGTGGAGTGGAAGGATTCGAATCACAGACCTCTTGGTCATTAATACATTTTTACGTCAGTTGAATTATGTTCATGTTGGTCTGAAATTTTTAATTTGTATCTAATACGTTTCTGAATTTTAAAAATGTTTAATTGGTCTTAATGTATTTGATATTTTCTGGTTTGAAATTTTTAATTTGTGTCTAATAGGTTTTTTAACTTTATAAATGTCTAATTGGTCTGAATGTATTTGACATTTTTTAAACTTTAAAAAAATCTACAGCTTTGAAAATGTTGAATCTTCATTTATTTATTTTGGTTTTTGAAAATTATGTTTGTTTTCTCCTAATTTTCTTTCAATGATTTTCGTCTTTGTTGATGACACGTTTGAATTTTTATTCAAATTCCAAAAACAAAACAAGTTTTTGAAAAATGTTTTTTTTTTTTTCAAAGTTAACCTTGGTTTTTCAAAACCAATATGTAGAAGCATTCCATATATGGAATATGGACCCAAAAGGGTTGTTCTCCGTGAGGAGTGCTTATTCCTTAGTTGTTAACATTAGAACCAAAGTTGAAGCTTCGACCTCTAACAATGGTTTCTCTGAGTCGATGTGGAAAGCTCTATGGAATTTGCACATTTATCCAAGAGCTAAGATCATGCTATGGAAGATTTTAAACAACGACAAATTTAACATGTCGAAAAAAGGAATTGACACTAATTTGTGTTGTTGTCTGTGCAGGGAAAAAAAGAAACTACAGAACACATTTTTTTGGGAATGTAAGGTGGCCAAAAAGTTATGGACTGCCTTTCTTCCTAACTTATGGAATTTTTTTTCGTGCAATGGGGAGCAAAGAAGTTGAGCAATGAAGATCTTAGCAAAGCATGATTACTGCTTTGGGCGCTGTGTAATGCGCGAAATAGTTGCAGAATCACTAACAAAAAACCAAATATCGACTGCATCAGCAGATTCGTTGCAAATTCGTTCAAGGATTTTGATAGAGGAAATAATAGCTACCTGGACGCCATCGCTTTGAAGAGTCCGATGAGTCACCCTCTTTGGAGGCCGCGCGAAGCAGGGATGGTGGAATCTTAACTCTGACGTGTCTTGGTTTGAATCAAGCAAGAAAGGCGGGTTGGAGTGGGTGATTCGTGACTCATCTGGATCTTTAATTGGGGCGGGCTGCAAGCAAGTGAATCGAATGTGGTCGATTAAAGCTCTCGAAGGTGAAGCTTTGTGTGAAGGTCTGGAGGCATACCTGAATTGGGCAAGCGATGGCTGAATTATACCCCCTCTGGCCATCGAGTCGGATTACCTCGGAGTCGTCAAGGTGATCTTAGGCGAGGAAGTCGGATTCTCCTATTGAATTGTATGCTTCCAACTACTTGTTATGCAGCTGAAATGGTCATCCTTTTGGCCATTTTTGTTGGTGTTGTGTTTCTTTCAAGCACATTGGGTATAAAATCTTTGCTTGGATTTACTTCTTTTAGTTTGGTTTATTTTAATGAAAACTTTTTTTTTTTCTGCCGCCGTCAAAGTATTGACATAATGTTTTTAGGTTAAGACATTTTGATCCAATAATGAATTTAGTATCCCACGAGTATATTTGAGAATTATCCCCATATCCTCATAGGAGTAGTCTCACTCTTACACCGAGATAAGTAAAACTATTAACCGTGCTTTTATCTAACAATGGCACTCCATTTATACGAGTTACATGTTTATTAGTAGCTTACCGAAAAAAATCAACATTTTACGGTATTATAGATTCAGATTGCTTTATAAACTTTATAAAACACATGCAACACAAATACTAACTAGTGTTTTGAAAAGCTACAAATTTAAGTTTAGATATATAAAATTATTTTTAGGATCAAAACATCATATTCAAAAATCAAATATAATGAACAATATTATATTTTAAGTTTTCTTTTTAAACAGGAGATATTTCGATTTTTTTTCTTAAGAATATTTCGAAGATTTGAGAGTTTAACCAATCACATCACGCCACCTCATTAGGTTGCAGCAATAGCTTCGTGCACCCAAACAACGACAATCTAATTGCGCGGGAAAATTAGGAAATCAGATTGGCGCCAAAGAAACCCTAAAACTCAGAGTCATCACTTTCCCCATCAAGCTCACTCTCAACTTCCCATTGGATCCAATTCTCTCTTTCATTGCAAAGCTTCTATGCTTGAAATCTCATTCCAGTGAACTGTTCGTTAAGCGATGGAGATAGATGGGCTGTGTGTTATCTGCGCTGGCCTCGGAATCGTCGAAGAGGACGACAACGGTAATCGGATCGGTTACTCCAAGAGCGAGTACTGTTTAGGTACGCCAATTCTTATTTCTAGTTTGTTCTTTCTGGCCCTGAAGAAATTTTGAGGGGAAGAAGCTCGAGTTTAACCAAATTGAAAAATTTCACGGCCAATCGTTGATTAATGCGATTTTTTTTTTTTCAGATAATTTGAAGGATTTGCTAAGGTTCTTGAGGCGCGATGACCCGCAGACTCGCGATGTTTTTAAGCAAGTTTGTAAATGGAACATTGTGGCTAAAGATTTGATACCCATCATTGAATACTGTCAAGATGACCGTAATGTAGTCTTAAATGCAGGTAGTGATTTTGTTTTGAAGTGATTGTTTTACCAACTATTTGGCGGAAAAGTCTCATTTTTTTGGTTTTCTTCAATCCTTCAGTGAAGATTTTGGTGTTCCTCACAATGCCTGTTGAACCCACGTCAAGTGACATTGCACAACAGGTCGAGTATTTGTGGGGCTTGAAATCTTTAATCACATGCAGTAATATCGTTGCCATAATTGTTTCACTGTTGGAGAGTCCGCTGGAAAATTTGGATTGGTGAGTGGGACTTTAAACTCTCGGCGTTTAATTCCATTCTGTTCGTTATTATGGCTTATATATCCACTGATGGCTATCGGGGGCTTGATGGCTTTCGACTATAACTTTTGTTGTTTCTTTGGACCATCGGATCCATTTGATTGGGTTATGAATTGTCTCTACAGTGGAGCATTCTCAGAAGACGACTGGAAATTGGTGCAGCTGGTTTTAACACTCTTCCGCAATGTTTTGGCCATCCAAGAAATATCATTGCAGCAAAAGGCTGATGGATCAGCCTGTCAGTTAATATTGCTGAGAGACAAATTTCTGGAAGTTTTATTCCGGGAGAATGTAATGGACATAATATTGGTGATAACGCAACACATTGATGGTTCTTGCAGCCATCTCCGTCAAGACAAATTACTCTTTCTGGAAATATTTTATTTCATATTTACGGGCCAAGAGCCAGAGTTAATTGCCAAAGTAACTCAAAACAACAGCGAGGTTAACTTACTTCTCTTCATCTCTTCTTATCCCAAAAAAAAAAATCATGTTTATGAGAAGAAATTGCAGCAAGCTGGTCAAGAAAGTAAAAATAGATTTTCAGTAAGATAAAGCTATCTATTACCTATGTGCTAATATATCAATTAAGTTACATTGACCTAATTATTATTACGATTTTCAGTTTGACGTAAAAAATGAAAATATAGGTCATAGCCAACATCTTAACATTTATGGTTTATACATCATCTTTCACCCTCTTGGTTAATGCCCGTATCCATTGTTCTAACTAAAATTTTGGTTAAACATCAGGAAAACGTAGAAACTGTATCTTCTGTCAATAGTCTGAAGTCTATGATGGAGGAGGATAGAAGAAAGCTTTCTAGGTCACACAATATGAACCGCCATTCTCAGTTCAGTGGAACTTTTACCCGGCATACCTTGGTACAAAGTGTTCTTGCTGCTAATGTTTGTCAAGGCTTTATCTTAAGTCTTGACTAATTATGGAGTTTTTTTCCTGGCAGGATGGTTCAAAGTTAGTACTCAAAGGAAAGCCATCTTTGACTTCTTGTAACACCCTTAAACCACCAAAAGTTTGTCGAGGTCCAGTTAAAAAAATTGCATGGGACCATGGACGATTAACTTCAAAAAACAGCAAACTTCTGCAGTTGCTTCATGATTTTATCAACCAGTTTCTTTCAGGCGGCTACAATGGTTTGTCTCAAGAATTGTTGTTGTTACTAAGTTCCTTTCTTAACTGGATTCATTGACATACATTTCACCAAGATGCAGAATCCTAATTACTCCCATGGTTTTCAGCTCTGATGCAGTTGGTTCATGAAGATATTGAAAAGGAACATCATTCCATCCAAAACAACGATGTCGTTGTCTTTTTTCAGGTTGCACAATTTGCTATTTCTTTCCAGTATCACAAGTTCTCAACTTCAAAGGTGAGAATTGAATTTTATAATGCTCATATCTTTAATTGTCTTAGATGCCTATGGACTACATACAAATCAATTGATTTCATATTCCCCTTTGTAGTTCTTACATTCTCTTTCACTTGTTTTACATTCTCGGTATTATGTTTTTAAAATTTTGTAAATGATTAATTGTGCCATTGGTGCATAACAGCTCAAAGTTTTATCCTTTGTTTGTATTTTCCCCTGTTCATATAAAAAAGATCACTTGTGAAGGTTTGCATGTATCAGCCTTAATGCATTATTCTCTATTTGGATTTATTTAGTAACACTGGACTCAACTGTTTTGTGAAATTTTTGCCGCCATGGTCTTCTACTGTGAACTATATTTAATGATTTTATGCAATTATTTCTTGCTAGTCCTGCTTGAGTTATTCTTCTTAGAGGTTGGTTGGTTGGGGTTGGAGATTGTATCTACATTTCATCTTAACTCATCTTGGAGGAGCTTCTCAGTCCCCCTTTTTTTTTCCTCTTGGGTTCAGTTATTTGAAGCTGATACTAGTGAGGCTCAAACAGAACATGCTGATTCCACATTTTTCCAAGGTAACATTTGTGGCCCAATAGCAGCAACAATGAATGAGGCAATGTTTCAACTAGTTGTTACCAAATGGCGTTATGCATTTGAAGGCTTAAAGGAAACTAGTGATTTTAAGTTTCTGTCTGCAGCTGGCTCTCTAATGAAAAATATGGTGATTACTTCCCTGTCACTAATTCATAAATTTTATTTGTCTGTTTCACTTATCTATGTTTTTGATATTTTTGTATTTTCCTACTCATGCGTAATGGGAAATGCTATGTTAAAAGTAACTTTTCTATGTCCACTTAATTTGAAAATCGGGAATGTTGCTTGACCCTACATTTGGCCTTAATCTTTGTTTTGACTAATGCTAGTTATTGGATGTATTGGGATTATGGATATGCTTGGACATTGTAGAAGTTTTAGTTGTTAAAGATTTCTTATAAAAGAAAATGTTACTTGCATGCATTTAGAAGATCTGGCTACGTTAAAAAATATGTTTACAATGATATAATAGACTAAAATTTTATTTGATTTTCAAATTGAAGAAAAAAAAATATTTTGCAATCAGGTTGTCATGCCACATCAGCATGATGAAGACTGAAGAGTTTTCTTTGTACAGATTTGCATGCTAGATTTGGTGCTAAAACTATTACCAGAAGATTCAAAGGAACCTCAAACAGCTCGTATTCTACTTTACAAATTATTTTATGATCAGACAGATCAAGGGATGACTCAGTTCCTCCTAAATTTGCTCAAGTCATTCAACACTCACAAACAACCCAAAAGGTATTTTCCTTGACATGAATAATTGCTTTCCGTTCTTGCATATGTGATTGTATTCTTACATTCTTTCCAGTTTTGAGTCATGTTGTGAGGAATTATCTAGTAAATACAATTTGTCACTGGGAAGTCCAATGTATAATCTCAACTATAGACAGGGCAAAGAGCTTTATGTTTACTTTATCATTATTCTGAGTCCTATAGTATTTAGAGCAAGCGGCCACTTCATGTTAATCATCTTGACATCAAGTAATGAAGATTTTCAGATAATGTACTTAGTGAGAATAAGATGTGAGTTTTTTGTGGGTGTACAATGTATGAAGCAAAGAGCAATGAAAAATCACCATACAAAACTAGTGTCAAAATTCCTTCCAACCTTTTATTTTTTATTTTCTTTTTAGCACTGCCTTTCAACCTTTTATAATTGTGAAAGACAGAATATGGGAGAATATATCATTCTGTACACTAGGATTACACATAAGTAGACGTAAATGTAAGCCCTAAGCTAATGATAGTAAGATTACTACAAAGGATAAAAGACTTATAAACTCCTGTTTACATACGTACTATAAAAATAATACAATTGAGAACCTGACCAATTCTTCTTTTTCAGCCATTAGAGACCTGTGAAGCCTGCAACCTGTCCCCGACACTGGAAATCTTTCCAGTAGTAGGAACTGTTTTTGGACTACTAGCCCCATTGGTTTGTTCTAGAATGCCTGAATTTGCAATCACTTTTGTGTCCATTTCCAAACTTATTCATTCACAAATTTCTGAAATTATAGGAGAATTCAGCTAGAAACCTAAGAAGCACAGACACTTCAGTTTGGCTAGAGTGTCCGTGTCCGACACGTGTTAGACACTTGGACACTCCGACACTTGTTGGACACGTATCCGACACTTTTTAGCACAATTGATATGTGGCAAACACTAGTTGTACAAAGTTAATGTAGGTCCATATTGAACACTTGTTAAGTATACTAAATAGACACGATACTAAATGACAAAAACAATAAATTTTAAGAGTGAAATACATTAAATTAAATTTTTTAAGCATACAAATGCATGAATATTTTGAATTTCCTTATATAAAAATGATGTATATTTTTCAAAATGTATATTTTACTAAACGTGTCCATGCCGAGTCCGTGTCCTAGATTTTTAAAAAATGACGTGTTACCGTGACCGTGTCGTGTCGTGTTCGTGTCTTGTGTCCGTATCCATGCTTCTTAGCTAGAAACCACTCAATCAATGGCCACTGGAATTCCTAATAAAAATCACTCTTCAGATCAACTCATTGAATGGCTCACGTAGCCTTGGTCTAGTCTTTGAAGTTTGTGTACGAGGCCATACTGCTTTTTGTTGGGAGCAGTTTTCATGTACGAATGAGTTATGCCTAATTTGAAATCTAATCAGGAGAACAAAAAGCACGATAAATTTTGTAATCTGACTCATGATTTGGGGCTGATTGAAATTTTGAAATGTGCATGTCGATCATCAAAAATTGGAAGGCCATTAATTTTAGTACCAAATCTAGGATTATATCATCTTTGATCATCTGCCATTTGTTTTAGAAAGAAGTGGCCTCATTTTTGAGGCCCTTCACCATGTTGCGAGAATATCTGGCTTCTACACATTGAATTGCTTAAATGTGTGGTGTCGATCAGCAGTGGAAGGACAATGCTTTTGTGGGGTGGCTGACATTTAAGCGCATTAAGAAATTTAAGAATCTGTGCTTGGCTTTTGATGATTTTGCTAAAGATCTGATTCAGCTGTTCCTGAACATAAACTGGGAAGAAAAGCTATGGTTCTATGGCTAAACACAATGAAAGGGATTATATGGAGTTTATGGTTAGAAAGAAGCCATAAATTATTTTAGTGAAAAGGAAAAAAAAAAAAAAAAAAGAAGAGAAGCCATAGATTATTTTTGATAAAAGCAGATGCTGTGAAAAAGTTTTATTTGACCAAAATTTGAGTTTTTCTCTTGGTATTTACTTTCTCATCTTTTTGTTATTACACTTGCTCTATCATTAACTTAAATTTAGGTGTAAACTCCTGAAGGGAGGGTTGAAGGTTTTAGTTGGATGTTTTCCATGTTTCTTATTTAAGAAAAATATATATTCTCTTTCCACACATATTTATAAGTTCCGCTGGCCAGTGATCTTGCAGATTTAGTTGAGATGATCTACAAAGTTGTACAGCTCATGGAGAACCTCCAAGCACGTGGAACACTTCGGGTAATACTCTTATGTTGACTATATTTCTTAAATTGTTGGTTTGGTTTTATACAGCATGTTGAAAACCGTTTTCATCTTTCTGGCTTTCCTCATGCCATCAGCCAGGATAAATCTTCTTTGACGTCTGTTAGGCGATAAAAGTATAATCAATCTAAATTCAATCAACCCAAATTCAAACAGTATATAATTTATCGCAATTCCCACATCAAGTTTTGGTTCCAGATATAATATGGAATAAATAATTTGAAATCAAGAGCTTAGAAGAATAGATAAACCAATCTAAAATTCTAAGCAACAAGAACGATAATAAATAAAAGAGGGAAAAGAAATTGATACCGAGTTTATACTGGTTCACCCAATGTGGACTACGTCCAGTTCTCTGCTATCGATGTAGGTTCCACTAAAATTCCAGGGAGAAAGTTACAAGAGTTTACAATGCTCAAGAATGATTTCTCACTTTTCTCCCAAGGAAAAGGCTCACGAATCACTCAACAACAAGCTCTCAAACTCTTAAATGGAAAGAAAAAACTCACTGTAATTAACTTAGAAGAAAATTTCTCTTGAAACTCAAAATAACAGCACCCTCCAATTCTTAATTTCCTTCTGCCGTAGGATGATGAAAAATGAAGACAACCTCCTCCCTTTTATAGACACATCCAACACCTTCTCAGCCAATCAAGTTCAGCTGGAATTTTTTTTTTCCTTTCACACTGCTGCCATACTCATTAAGCAAGTGTAATTGGGCTTTGTTTTGGGCTTCATAATACTTAACAATGTCTTGTTATTTAAATTAGTCTCGTCTCAATGAAAAAGCATCCTGTTCTTTTTTCATAAGGCATACTGCTAATGTGTGGTACCGGTTTGGGTAGTCATTTATATGCATATTTTTGGTAATTATTGTTGTTTGAAAATGATTTGTATTATGCTATCAAGTAGGGGTTCTTTCATTCAAGCATCAAGTCATCGGAATTTAGTATTCACTAGTGTGATTTTTTGTTATACAAACTTGCCAATAAAGTAGAGGTTAATAGTACAAAAAAAAGTTTATTGCAGTATTGAAGACTACCTTCTTGTGTTTTTAACAGTCTTATGGATTATTTTTTTTAAGTTCAACAATATATAGGGATGAAGGATTTGAACCTTCGACCTCTTGGTGAAGGACATATGCCTTAACCGGTTTAGCTATGCTCAGGGTGGCAATAACCGCAATATTAAATATTGTGATTGTTATGACATAGGCACTTCTGTTCTTTTTTATCAAATATTAATAGCTGAAACTTCCAAAGTCTGAGCTTTATTCACAAAATTAATTGGTCTCTCTTGCCTGGCATTGTCGTGTCTCTGTATCTACTTAGTCAGATCTCCTAGCAGTAAAAATGATTTCCTTGTGCTCTTGCTAAAATAAATTCTTGTACAAAGGTTTCTAAAAAATCAAGGAGGGGAAGAAAAGCTAAGTCAACAAATAATAGGGACGACAAACAGTCAGAAGATCAGGGGGCTGAGAATAAGACAGCCATAACCCATAATGAGCAATCAGTAGATGCTGACGTTGGTGAGAATGGTGACTTAAAAGCAGGTTCTGATGGTAAAGAAGAGATTTCTAATACTGCTAAGGCTGACGAACCTGAACTGCTGGATTTAAACACAGGAAGTTTTGAAGGCTTGTCACAGAGGGAAAACAAAAAATTGAATGATGGTTATAGCACAGCCGACTCTTCTGGTGATGAGCAGCAAAATAGAACTGTGGAGGTTGATCTTAAAGTATCAAGTCTAGTATCTACTTTTGCCAACAACAACATTATTCAGAAAATATGCTGGTTGCTTAAGTTTTACAAGAGCAATTCTACTAATACAAACCATTACATAATATGCATTTTACGGAGGATCACTGAGGATTTAGAGCTTTCTCCAATGCTTTACCAGGTCAATATTTGATTGATTGCTTTTGTCGAATCACTATTTAAGAGATTTTATGCATACAACCTAATCTCTCTTCTATTTTGCAGTTATCCGTCCTTCCCACATTTTATGATATTCTATCTGAACAGAAGTCAAGTCCATGCAAGGAACACACTAATATAGTTGATTTCCTGACAAGTCTGGTGAGAAAGATGCTGAGGAAGATAAAGAATCAGCCACTCCTTTTTGTGGAAGTTCTGTTTTGGAAGACCCGAAAAGAATGCCATTACATTGATGCTGAGTACTTAGTGCATGAGCTTGGCTGTTGGAAGAAAGAGAGTAGAGTGGAAAATATTACTGGTGGTGATGAAAATGGCTCGTTGATAGGCAAGCATTGGACTCCTAGAAGCATAGCAGATGCACTTGGTGAAGATGAAGCTGATGTTCTGATCACCACTAATGAGTTTGAATTTCATACGTAAGGCTTGGATCTGAACGAAAATATTCTATCTATTTACTTAACAATTCTTCTTTGGAATAAATGTGATAAAGGCAAATTAATGTAGAATCTAATACCATCAGTATAAAGATCGTAAATTGTGATATTTTCAGCTTACTAGAGTTTTCATGAGTTATTCAATATGATAGATTTTTATTGAATGGTAATACTGCAAAAGAATTCTGTGATAGCAAATGTCTTAATTGAAAGCTGGTTTCATTATGAAGAAAATTCTGTGATAGATAAGATCGATCTTTTCCATACTTGACAGTGAAGCGAAGTCTGATGAAGTCAAGAGAGGCCTTGAGTCTACCACCTTGGATGATGAGATAGACGGGAAAGAACACAATGAAAAGTATGTTAAAATTTACAACTATTAAGTATTAACCTTTCAAGCTTTTTTTTTCCTAACTTTTTGGTGATTTATTGCAGTGAGCTGTCTATGGATGATAAATCCAAAAGGCTTCCTAAAAGAAAGAGACTTGTTCTTGATGCTGCACTGGAGACTAAAATTAAATATCTTTATGAGAAGTATGCATTGATTTTACTTGTTCTCTTATTATGCAGTGTTATTGTAGTGCCTCCTCCCTTTAATATTTATTGAACAGTGACCCTGGTAATTCATTGTACACAGCACAATTGTTTTGGATTCTCCCGTTACAATAATTACTGAACCGTTTCATTTGCTCATGGAAGTGAATACTGTTATTCTAACCAATATATTTATTTTTTCATTCGTGCGTCAGATTCAAGGAGGACAGGCACTGTAGCAGACTTATTGCTGAGAATCTTGATGCTGATGTCAAAGTTTCGCCTGCTCAAGTTTCCAATAAGCTTAGACAGCTGGGGCTAAAAGTTTCTCAAAGAAAGAGGAGGCATGGAGATGAAGAAGCCTTTTCTGCCATCTCCAAAAACCTCGAGGGAGAAAGCAATGGGGTAGAAATAAATGGTCCACTTGACTCAAATGTTTTGGGAGAAAGTTCGTTGAATCAACCTTCGTACGTATTTGACCTTTCTTTGCTAGCATGATAGAATGTGTCCATGAAGGTTTCTAACCATTTCATCTAAAATTTGTGTGGTTTATTTTCTTTTATGCCTCTGATGGACACTTAAAATGTTTGTATAACATACTGTAAAAGAAAATGTTTGTACAATGTACTGTCAAAAAAGAAATGTTTGTGCAATGTTAGTATTGTATGTCACGACTGGCCTTTTTGACTTAATATTATTTTTCCATGTCATAGGCACACTAGAAAAAGAGTTCTTGCTTTTGATAAAGAACATGAAGAGAAGATCAGAGCTTTATATGAGCAGTAAGTTCTTGATTGGATTGTTTGCTCGGTAAAATTTTAGTCCAATGGTTTTTTAATTTTAAAAAATTCTTAATAAATGTGATTGTTCTAACAGGTTTAAAGATCATAAGAGATGTAGTTCTATGATTGCAAATGCGCTGGATGCTGGTAACAAATTCACTTCTGCACAAGTTTCTCGAAAGCTGAAGCAGTTGGGTTTGTATCAGAGGAGGTCAAGTGATGGGGATCACAATGATTCAGTTATTGATAAGGGATTTGAGAGTGATGATGAAACATTGCTCTCATTAATAAATAGGTGAGCATGCTTGCACGCACATGCTTGACTATTAACTGTCCAGATGTTCTCCTATCTTGCATGATAATGCAATGTTGGTCATAATCTGTCTTTTTTTTTCTTTTTTTTTTGATATCCGTGAGTGTCCGGGCCAGCTTACGCGCACCTCGACTAATCTCACTGGACAAACGCCTGACCCTACTACATTTAGTTGCCAAGGAAACTCGTAGGATATTAAATATCCTAGGTAGGTGGCCACCATGGATTGAACCCATTCCCTTTAAGCCCTTTATTTTTTCCATGGCCCTTATTGACCATTAGGGCCAACCCATGATGGTTATAATTTGTCCTTAGTTGGGAGTCTAAAGTTTTAACTACCTTAAATAAACTTATAATAGAGAGAAATCCATACATCATTTCACACTACAGTGTCATCCCATCTTCTAAGTGTATTCTCTCTCTCATCATTTATTTATTTATTTTTTATTTTCTCCCTCTTTTTTGGCTTTCATTTATGGTATCCTAACCATAGCATTATCTAGGATGTGAACTCATTTTTTATAGCTAACAGATGAGATTTCTAGCAAACTTGAAATTATCAACTCACACCCTCTTCTCCAATGTGTTCCTTTCAATTTATATCCGTAATCTTCTGAGTACAGGAAAAGAAGGAAGCATCCTGCAACAGAAAAGCTCAGTTCCATCTCAACACAGAGCATATTAATTGATGAGGAATCTGAAGGTGTAACTGTAGAAAGGTCTACGCAATGGTAAGATTTCTCCACAATAATTGTGTTTCAATCCAGCAATTGTCTTTTTCTATATCTTGCAAAAAGTCATTTAGCCATTTTTTACCATTATCAGATCATTAAGAATCTACAACATGCTGAGTTTGTATCTTTTTATTTTTTTATTTGAAATACTAAGTGTCTCGTATCTTTGCGCTCGGGCCAATGATGCAGCTAGTGAGGTTCTAATTGAGGTGCATTTATTGCTGGTTGAAGAAATGTTAAGCATCTCTTATTCCCCCCCCCCCCCCCCCCCCCCCCCCCCCCCAAAAAAAAAAAAAAAAAAAAAACGTTACTAGGTCTCCAGGTTCTCAGTGTCAACTGTATAGCATGGTGTCCAGGAGCATCATTCTTTCTGGTGGTTTTTTGAATAAAGATATGATCATTCCAGAGAGTTTGTGACCAAGAAATAACAGAAGCAATAACTTCTTCGAGAAATTGCTTGCTTTCCTAAAACAGAAACAATAAGTTTTTGGTAGTAATCTAGGAGTGGCTGCGTAGCTATATGGAACGATTAATAAATAGATATTAGTTTCAAAATTGGTTGTTGGCAGTGCTAACCAACCAATTTGGCAGTTTCTTAGCCAAGCTTCGCTGAGAGTATTATGAATATAAATAGATAAGCTCGGGGGATTTGGGATGGAGACAAAAAGTCTTCAACTGTCCATTTTTCCCTTTTTTGATAATAATGTATGTCAAATTCCTATCTTTTGGTGCCAAATCCAAGGACCGTCTGGGGATTAGCTCTCCAAAGGATGCCTGAACGTCAATTTTATTGGATGTCCCCTAAGGGGTAATACATACCTGAACTATTATTGTAGCTATAGTCACAGAAGAAAAGAGGTAGCTGGAGAGCTAGAGATAGGAGGCATTAGCCCATGACCAATGGTTGTGACTGTTGATTTTTAATAAAACAGAATCGAGTCTGTAGTTCTGTAGTGTTGAGAGAACCTTATCCACGCAAAGGATGAGTTAGAGAAAGTAGAAGTATTATCTGAGTGTTGAGGCCCTTCACTGTTCTTAGACGTAGTGAATGGGTTGAAAGAAACTAGTGCAATCATAGGATAAAGTTAATTGGTACAAAGCGATTGTGATTCCTTCCTTTTGGGTTGCACAACCACTGAAAAAGGATTATGGGGCCACTACCATCGAGGACAATCATAGCGCTACCATGATAAAGGAAGAAGTGGGGCAGCAAAATCAAAATAGGATTTTGGAATTAAGTTACCGCAACAATTTGAAACCTGAACGAGTCAAATATATGATATTAGAAGAGAAATGATCAAATGACTTTAACTTTGAGGCATTGGCATTAGAGTTAGAAAAGTTGTATTATTATAGAGTTATTTGGTAACGGTCTATTGGGACAAGGACTGTATTGTATTATACCAGCAATGGTGTGCGTTCCTATACGGCCATAAAATCAGAGAGATTGTTGAAGAAGAAAATTGTGTTGTAATTTGAGCACAACAATATGAAGCTCACGGGAATCATCTTCCTCAAGATAGGCAATCTTGTCAATTCTTGAAGGAAATATTACCATTTCTTGCTAAGCCAAAATTTTACTATTTAATAACTCATGGCCTTTATACACCGAACTATACAGAAGTAAAATAGTACACAGAAATAATGGTTAAAGCTTAATTAAAAAGACTTGTAAGTATGTTACCATGGGTGAACAAATGGTAAACAGTAAAACTTGCTTGAGTCCTTACTACTACAGTAATTCAGCTAAAACAACAGTAAGCTAATTACTGTCAGTGGATGGCTTATCTTCCTCTTGCAATTCTTGTTTCTATTAACAAAAGAAGAAAAATAGAGAGAAATAAGACCCTGCGTTTTGGAAAAGTCAAGTTTTAGGTATCCAGACATTAGACGAAAAGTCAATGAATGGAAATGTGACTTCCTCTGCCACCTGTCCCTTTATTCAAGTAAATATCCATGATGGGCAATAGCTTGAAATTCTTTGACATGATTTTACATGTATGAGGTTCATTGAGTCCCTTTCACTCTTTATGCTTTTCAAGGATTGTGCAAAACTTAGTCGTGCGTCTACAAGTATCGGAAATCCTTTCAGTTCGTTTATATCATTAAGTAATATATATGAACTGCTAACACTAAAGTTATCTCTTTCCAGGGAGGATAGCAACCAAGCCAGTAGGTTGGAACCTATGGGGGTTGGTAAAGTGCCTTCAGATGATGTTGGATTGAATGACTTTACAGAAATTCAAGGTAAGGATGCTGAAGCTGGCGTCAGTATGGATGATGAGTTTGTAGATTCAGAAGATGAAATGGCTCCCAATGTGTATCGTGCAAGTGCTAAAACTGGAAGAAAGTTTAGGATTGTTGATCTTGAAGATGAAGATTGAGATGGGAATGGCCAGGTTTGTTCTCTTTGTATTTGTTCTACTTTGAAGAGCAATTATATATCCCATCTTTTAGTTACATTTTGATCCTTCCAACTTTGCCCTTTATAAATTTATCATGCTTGTTCATGTTCATCAAATTTATGCAATGAAATTCCATTAGTTTAATTAGTTTCCTCGTTACTTGTGGATTTAGCTTATTCTTCAAAACAACTCATTCTTACTGACCTGGAATTCTTTTGCCTAGAAAGCTTTGAACTTCAAAGTTCCAATCAAGCAACTTGGCTTATAATTCATCATAAGACTTGTTGCCCATGGCGCTGGAGTGGAGGAAGCTCAGAGATTAAATGCTAAGTTCAAAATGTTCTCCGCTGAAGCGTTCTTAACGTAATTATCCTATGTGCAACACCAACCGACAGTTGGAGATCGTACTGTACAGCTTGATTTGTGTTCATTATTATACCTCTAATTTTCATTTCTTGTATAGAGAAGGCAATGGCTTGGATTCTAGAGATTGTTAGGATGTGTATTTTTGTGTAATATATTAAAAAAAAAAAACATTGATTCATTTGTTTTTATACGAAATTATATGTTTAAGGGAGGTAGGTTAACATTGATTCAGCCCTATTAGACAAAAAGTTGAAAATTCAAGAACTATTAGAACCTTTTAAAGTTTGGGACAAAATAGACAACTTTCAAATTTTATAAAGTTAACAATAGCTCATTGGACCCAATGAAGGCTTCGAACACATCTAGACCAATGAAGTTTTGAATCGATGTAGAAGTTGATGGTCATGTTGTTGAGATGCGATGTTGTATCAAAAAGACATTGGTCATTATTGAGTTGCGAAAGAACCTTGTCTAAGGTTCGACAAAGTCACAAAGAGTCGTGAAAAATTTATACGGATTATGGATGACCTTTAAGATTGGTCATGATCAATTGTAGATCTTGGCTTTAAAAAAGTACGACTGTGACACATTTGGTATCGAAACATCATTTAGAGTAAGGACAACAAGAGACTCTGGTATTTTCTCACTGTAATAGGTGTGATCAAATTGATTTCAACATTCCAAGGTGATATGGTGGTTCTTACCGCATGTTATTTGGGGGTTCTTACCACATGTTATCTGGCAATTACCCCAAATAAGTAAACAAGAAAACATCAACAAAATTAAACCTTCGATTTAGTACATGCATGGATGAACAATATTGACCTCTTATTTGCAAGAGAAAACCCTTTGCATTTATATATGGAAATGATTACTGTTCAAGCCATATATGAAGGCATGGAGAGAAAAACTCTTACAAAAATTATCAAAGAATGAATGAATTCTAGAACTTTCACTTTGCCCTAATTCAATCCGACAGGATAAAGAGAAGGGGACCGAGAGAAATGGGCCTAAAACATTGGGTATCAGATATTAGAGACATGTTGGAAAGAAAAAGATATTAGAGACAAAAACAATACAAAACATAGAACTCTTAATGAGCTATCTTAACATGACCTACTTACACTTATATACAATATTTCGCATATTCGAACACATTTTTATTGAAATTCAAATTCATTAAACAAAAAACTAAGGCCCCGTTTGATAACCATTTGATTTTTGGTTTTTGAAAATTAAGCTTAAGAACACTACTTGCACCTTTAAATTTCTTGGTTTTGTTATCTACCTTCTTCTCATGTTTTCAAAAATCAAGTCAAAATTACAAAACTAAAAAAGTAGTTTTCAAAAAGTAGTTTTTGTTTTTGTTTTTGGAATTTGACTAGGAATTCAAATGTGTCCATAACAAAGATGCAAACCATGGTAATGAAAATGGGAGAAAACAAGCTTAATTTTCAAAAACCGAAAACCAAAAACCAAATGGTTATCAAACGGGACCTAAGCAACACATTGTGGACTTGATGAAACATTGTCAAATACACCGAATCCTCCCCTTATTTGAATGACAATACTTATATACATATATATATATTTAAAAAAAACAATCAAATTAAAAAGACTTCGTCCTTAATATCATTACTTTATGTTATAGGTAATTTTGGACCACCCCGATGCACAAGGAGCTGACGAGGACAATCGGACAGAAATCGGACTGGAAGATGGACTCGGGCGGGGAAACGGGCCAATGGATCCCCCTTCATCTACAAATTTATCGTTGGTGGCACGTGAATGTCAGGTGAGTTCCCTCTGACCAAAATCGACCATCAACACTTTATATATCCATGGTCAAATTCCCTACTCCAAAGCATATAACTCCTCCATACAAGGGATCCTTCCTAATTCGGGGAAGAATAAATGAAATAAGCAACCCTACTTCCATATATTCATCATTTGGCGCTGCTGCTTCAGGAGCTGTCGGTATTCCTTATCAAATAACATGAACTTCCCTCTCAAAACCAATTGGGGATGAGTGATGTGACCCTTGTAGCTTATAAATTATGAGGTCTCTGCTAATCTTTTTAATGTGGGATCCTCAACCTTCCTAAAAACACTTTCTTAGCTGGAATACGTTGCCAACGATGCCATTCAAAAAAGAAGTTGCTACGGTGTTCTTCGGTCCTACTGTCCTACAAGTGGCATGAATTGTTGTAGAATCGAACCCAAACATAATCAAACAAACCAGTCCTTATGGCAGCCATCAAGTAACCATCAGGAAATTAACTCAATTTATATATATAGCTCTGGATTAATGTTCAACTGGTTAATTTTCTATTATATTCTTCAAAGCCAAGTAAAGTTGAGGATTGCCATCAAGTAACCATGAGGAAATTAACTCACTTTGTCGAAACTCGATCAAACATTGTCAAATTATACTGAATCCTCCTCCTATTTGAACGACAATACTTATTATTAATATTATTTTTAGAAAATTAAAACAACAATCAAACATATGAACAACCGTTGATCATTAGACGAAGTTCTTAATAAAACCGTTGATCATTATTTCATCATCAAAACAACCCGATTCAACCAGAATTCTCTTGTATCCCAAAGAAATCGCCATTCGAATGTCCTCAGCAATCGCTCGAAGTTCAACAATTGGAGAGCCTAGAAATCAACATCAAAAGAAAGAGCCAAAGCTCCTTTGATCATACCGCACCAGACTGCATCAACATTTAACTTAATACAAAAGATTAAATTAAAAACAATAAGCATACCTACAAGATGTTGATGGAATAGAGTAAGATTAAACTAAAGATTAAATGATATATGCACTACAGATGGACATTTTAATCCTCAACCTTCCTTAGCTTTGAAGAATAATATAATAGAAAATTAACCTATTGAAAAATCGAGAGGTATAAATTGAGTCTGACCTAACCTGCATGACCAATCAAAACCGCTGCACAAGCCACCTGCACTCCGTCCGATGCCTAAGTCAGATCAAACTAAGAGTGTTTTTTGGTAGCTAAATTTCCGAACCCTGGGTGTAAGAGACCCTATTTATACCTGTATCTTTAATTAGGGCTTTCTAGGCGCTCGGAGGCGATCCTGGACTGAACTGAGTGAAACTGGACCGAGGCCGAGCAGGCCCAATCCCTTTGGCTCGCTCTCCTCCAGAGTCCGCTTCCCGATCAAGCCTTCGTGTTGGTGTTGCCTTAGTCTTTGGATTCTGAGGTGGTCTAGAATCACCCACAACAATCTCCGCGATTGTTGATCAGGAAAAGAAAGCTGAATCAATTCCTAAAAATGGCTGCCCTCAAACAAATGCCAATTATTCTTCTTTCATTTAACTTTTTCATGATTGCCAGCTTCTTTGTGTTGTCCCAAGCAGGTGAAATGGGCATCTATTGGGGCCAAAATGAAGCTGAAGCCAGTCTCGTTGAAACTTGTGACACTGGAAAATTCCAGCTAAGAACAGCTTCTATGGTGTATGGAATGGTTGGCAGAAGATTCCAGCTCAGAAAGTGTTCTTGGAAATACGAACAGATCCTAAAATTGGTGGATTTATTCCTCTAGGGGTCCTTATTGTCGATATTCTTCCCAAAATTAAGGAGTCTCCCTTGTATGGAGGAGTTATGCTTTGGGGTAACGACAATCGATATAGTGATGAAATTAAGAAGTACGACTAAATCAGTTTGACTACATATCCATATGTAGGGATCTCCTTGTATACCACTGTTAAAATGCTGACAATAACTAAGAAAGATAATTTTTTTTTTTTGGGGCTATCCCAAGATGGACACCTTCTAAATCGGTGTGTTTCAATGCTTGAGCGAGCTCGTCCCAAAATACAGTAGAGCCATTTTGGCCCCAATAGATGGCGATTTCACCTGCATGGGAGGACACAAAGAAGGAGGCAATGATGAAAAAAGATGAAAGAAGAATTGAGATTTGCTTGAGGGCAACCATTTTTGGGAATTGATTTATTCACAGCTTTGTTTTGCTCAACAATGGTGGAGATTAACTCAATTTATAGCTATGGATTCTCCAACTGGGTTTCTATTATATTCTTCAAAGCCAAGGAAAGTTGAGGATCCCCATGATCTCGTTTTGATTTTTTAAAATGCTCATGTTGGAGAATCAATGGAGAAATAATGTATATTTCATTTCTTCGAATTCTTAATGAACAATTAAAATTTAAAATATTGAACAAAATGAACAGGTTGTCAATAGGTGGAAGGTTGGCCAACAAGAGCATAGTTCAACTGGCATAAAGTTGTACTAATAAGCACGAGGTCTGTGGTTCAAATCCCCCACCTCCATATTGTCCAAAAAAAAAAAAAAAAAAAATAGGTGGAAGGTTGACCGAAAAGATTTCGAAGTATATAATTTCATAACCAAAGAAAATCCTTGAACAAAATACTAAATAAATGAGAACGTTGTTGGGATGCTTAATTTAAATAAACAATAATTAGCTGCAAACCGGTATGTAGGGATCTTCCTACACACCTTATTTAAAATAAAAATTTTCTCTCTCCTAATGGCTAACATTTTAATGATGGTGTGCAGGGAAATTCTTATGTACAAAGTATTGTCCTAATTTAATTAGTAGAAAAATTGCTCGCTCCTTATCCGTAAATTATACTACTTTTCTTCCTTTAATTTTTTTCTTATATTTTTAAAAGATTTTCAATTTTATCCCCCACATTTTATCTACTTTTCATTAGAAATGAAAAAAAAGTGAGAATAGCATAGAAGAAATGCAAAAAAAAAAAAAAAAAAAAAAACCTTTGCTTGTATATATATATGAAAATAACCAATTGGGCTGACGCCTCAGCACAGTTAGCAATACAAGAATTAATGGACTGTCTTAATATCCCGCAAGTCAATGGCAGTGACATCACAAACATTGAGATTGAATTCTAGTTGATGGGATGTGATAAAGACTCAGGAAGGTGTTAAATAAGAATTTTCTTGAAGCACGAGATCACGAACATAGTAGACATCTAACTCCACTTTGGAATGCAAAATGAGATTGACACTTAAATGAATAGCACCTAAGTTATCACACCAAATAACTAGAGGCTTAGATAAAGAAATATGTAAATCATTAAACAGAGAATTAAGCCAAACCAATTTTGCCGCAGCAATTGTCAAGCCTCAATATTCTGCTTTTGTATTGACCAAGAAATGGTACTTTGTTTCTTTGAGTCCCATGTAATTAAATTTTCACAAAAGAAAGACGCAAAAACGACCCAGTCGTAGATTTCAATCATCAAGATTAGATACCCAATCAACATCAACAAAACCAACAAGACAAAGATTGTGAGGGCGATAAAGAAGAAGACCACGATGAATAGAGCCTTCCAAATATCTTAGAATTCGTTTAACAAGTTGCCAATGAATTAACTTTGGAGAATCAAACTTGGTATGTTAATTCTAACAATCTTGGTATGTTTTTTTTTCTTTGAAATTTTGAACTTCTTCAACTTGTGGAGTGTAGAATCAAATAATCTTCCAACTTTAATGATCATTATTGTTTTTTTTAGTAGAGGTAAAGTTTGAGCCTTAGAACTTGATCTAGAGCAGAAGCAAGTCTCGACTAGAGTCGCGAATGAAGAAAAATACACATATGAACAACGTGTATGATCAAATGAAACTCAATTGCAAGTGAAGTGAAGTTTAATTGTGAGTAACAAGGAACTTCAACTAAGGTTTGATGAAGCCACAAAGAGTTGCGAAAAATTTATATGGGTTATATATGGGTTATAGATGACCCTTAAGGCAGGTCATAGTCTTGAGTGTAGGTCATGACACCACGCAGTTGAATGAGTACAACCGTGACATTTGGTACCAGACCATTCATTTAGAATAAAGGCAAGAGCCTCAGGTATTTCCTCACTTTGGTAGGTGTGGTCAAACCGATTCCAACATTCCAAGATGATATGGTTATTCTTACCACATATATGGCAATTACCACAAATCAGTAAAAGAAGGAAACAACAACAGAATTGAACCTTCAATTTAATTAGTACATGGACCAACACTAATGTCCTCTTGACTTCTTGGTCATTGATCAGAATGGTTGGTGAAGATTGACCTACTTATGAGAAATTATTAAGTGCTCCTGTTCCAATGAGACGAGTAGTTTTACATTGTTGGAGGTAAGAGAGAGAGAAATTGTAAAAACACCTCAATTTTGTATCCAATGGATTATTAGGGAACATACAAATTTGAAGATGTACATCCGACGGTTTTAAAGAGTGAACTTTAATTTATTGTACCGGAAGCACCTAATAATTTGTCCCTACTTACACTCATTTCCAATATTTCAAATATCCAAACACATTTTATTGAAATATCAAATACATAACATTCAAACTCATCAAACAAAAAACTAAGCCACACATTGTCGACTCGATTGCTACCTTATTTGTATGACAAAAACTTATGATTATTTTTTAAAAAACAACAACAATCAAACATACAAACAACAATTCATTAGACGAAGTCCTTAATTTCATCACTATATCCATGGTCGAATTCCTTACTCCAAAGCATAACTCCTCCATACAAGGCAGAATCCGTAATTTGTGGAAGAACATCGGAAACAACCAACTTTGTAGGAATAAATCCACCCTCTGCCGCTGCAGCAGGATCTGCCGCTAGTCCTAAGAACACTTCCTTAGCTGGAATCACTTGCCAAAAATTCCATGCATTAAAGAGGTTATCTAGGCTCGAACCATTGAATTGGCGCGAAGGACTGTCGTAGAATCGAACCCAAACATAATCAAACAATCCAGTGTTTATTGCAGCTCCCAAGTGCCCATCAGGAAACTGGCATTTTGGAGCTGCCCCAAGCTGGACACCTTTCGGATCCATGTCTTTCAATGCTTGAGCGAGTTGGGCCATCCTCGATAAAGAAATCGACGCCGTCTAATATGGCGTCGCCGAGCGGGCGGGAACCTGATCCGCCACCGAGGAAGTTGCTCCAAAGGTAGTTGGCTACCTCTCTTGCATCGTCGGCGGAGGAGAGCGAGTGGGATCCCCATGATCTCGTTTTGATTTTTAAAAATGCTCATGTTTAATTCATTGTTTCTTTTTGGATGTATTTTATTTCTTAAAGATAGTGTAGACTTATAATTTAGTGGATCAATGGAGAATTATTTATTTTAATAAACAGATGGATTCTATTTTATTCTAAAAACTTATTATATGTGATTTAAAACACTTAGTTCATTGGCCGTCCACCGCTATCAAACTAACTGATCTTTGGCAGCTATTAACATGTTTATCATACCACTCATCAAAACTCTATTAAGCTCAACGACACTCCACATATCTCCACAATGGCATGATATTGTCCACTTTCGACATAAATCCTCATGAATTTGTTTTTGATTCACTTCAAAAAGGTCTCATACCAATGAAGATAACCGCTCCCTTATAAACCCAAAGATCATACCCGAGTTTGGTTGCACTCTCTGATGCCCAACAAAGCCATTAACTTGATTTGGAAGAAAACTGATATATGTTTTGGGTGTGTTATGACGAAAACAGTAACAACGTAACAAGAACGAAAGGGCGAAGAGAAACAACACACGGATATACGTGGTTCACTAACGGTGTGTTAGCTACGTCCACGGGCAGAGGGAGAGAACGATCTTATTATGTGAGGAGTATTCAGAATACAGAGAGATTAGAGAAAAAAAATAGGTTAAGAGGGTTTATATATGGCACCACTCTTAACCCTAACATAATAGGCCCAAGATAAAAGCCCAAAACGAAATATCATATCTAATCCCTATACATAATTTAGCTTAGGGGGCGTTGCCCCCGAACCCTCACCGGGCGCTTCGCCCCTGGACCCCGACTCGCTGACCGGGCAGCGAGACCCCCGTACTGGGTCGTTCGGAGCGCTTCATATCAGATTCAAGGCATATCAACAGGGTGATATCATGCGCTGGATCGAAGATATATTTTGACTTCCTGAAGAGATTTTTCAATGAAATCTCCTTCTTGATGATGGCTGATTTTGTAGCTAAACGTGCCAGATCAAATAGCTTGGAAGGTGTCTGGCTACATTTCTTCATATATGATTATAGTCCCACCCTCACAATTTTAATATTGTCCAAAAATTAGATTCATTGATCCACTCGACACGAAATTGTCAAATTTTCATAACTAAAAGATCTGTTGATATTTTAAAATTTAGAATATATCACCTATTAAACACAAAATTGAAAGTTCAGAGACATGTAAGACAAAAAAAAAAAAAAAAAAAAAAACTGAAAGTTTAGGACCTATTAGACATACACTTTTCAAAATTCAGTGACCAAATAAATATAGATGGCCTAAACTTGTAATTTAACTAAATATTTGATTTATTATTTTATATTCTAAAATCTCATTTATAATTTATAAAGTAGAATAAATAAATAATATTATAAATTTATTTTATATAAAAAAAAACCGAGGCCTTCAAAAAGTGTGAGCATTCGACGATTGCCTAACTTGTCTATTTTGGTAGAACATTGAAAAAAAAAAATATTGAAAGCCTAAGAATTTATTAGACACTAAATTTATGAGATACAATTTTGGAAGCCTACAATCTGAAAAACTAAAAAGAATATAGTTTATAAAGAACTTAATTAGATAATTTTTTCTTTCAACAATTGGGAGGTTGAGAACTTTAGGTCAAAGTTAACATTTAAATTTAATGTATTAGGGGAACACTATAAATACTAAAAAGTGACCTTTGCAAGTTATAAAAATTGATCTCCTCTTATAACAATTTCATTTTTTAAAATTATGCTTGTTTTCTTCTAATTTCTCTACGATGATTTTCATCTTTGTTGTAAATTCTTAGCCAATTTCCAAAAACAAAAAACAAGTTTATGAAAACTATTTTTTTAGTTTTTAAAGATTGACTTGGTTTTTGAAAACATGGGGAGGAAGTAGATAACAAAACAAAGAAATTTATAGACGGAGGTAGTGTTTGTAAGCTTCCAATCGGCAATGAGAGAAGTAAGGTTTCATGGACTCTTGTAAATTACATAGGGTTTCATCTCAAAACCAATTGACAATGAGTGGATGACCCCTTATATTTTATAAATGGTGAGATCTCCACTAATCTGATCCTCAACAACAAAGAGCTACATATTCAACAGCTTTGCCTTTGATCACTTAATAAGAAAGAAGTTATAATGTTGTGATCAATTTATTCTCTTCTTTTATTCTTCTCAGTTTGTTTTTGAAGTATGCTCACTTTGGCGTCAAATCAACCTAGCTATATGTGCATATCTAATATTTTATTCATCCAAAAGCACATTTTTTTTGAAATATATCAAATAATACACATAACATTCAAACTCTTCAAACAAAAAACCAAGCCACACGTCGTTGAAACTCAATCAAACATTCATACGAGCAACAGTTCATTACGTGAAAACTTTTAATATGGTCGTCACAATCTTCACGGTCATCAAGTGCATGGCAAAGAGTCAAAAGTCCTCTCCATAGGGAACGAGTCTTGATCGTTGTTGAGGATATTGAAAAGATTAGTAGAGATCTCACAATATATCTTTACAAGAGTCACTCCACTCATTGTCAATTGGTTTTGAGATGGAAACCCATGTTATTTGATATGTTATCAGAGTCCATTAAACCCAAACGGGTATTCGGTTCAATAAAAAGAAATTGAGATCCGATCCAAGAATGGTGAACCCAAAGAGACACCATCTTGAGGGGACATGTTGAGGATCACACATTGAAAATATTAGTGAAGATTAAGATAAACGATGAATCTTATAGCTAATCAAGAGTGATTTAGAATTTTTCTCTTAAAAATTTATTCTTAAACTTTTTTGTGATCAATGCTTGTGTGTTTTGCCAATGAGAGGATAACTCAATCACTAGGCACATAAAGCTTGTACCCTTAACCAATATCTTTCCTCGAAGTGGATTTTCTTTATTTAATTCATTAAATTCACACGATAATATTTTCCTTAATGGTTGAACAAATAAAAAAAGTCAAACAAAAGGTTAATATATTGCAACATTTATTCATTTTTTAAAGAAATAATTGCAACCTACTATAAAAGTTTAGGGTGTGTTTGGTTTAACTTTTCAAGTGTTTAATTTTGAAAAACTTTATAGTGTTTGACAGCCACTAAAAATGACTTATTAGAAAATGAGATTGATAAATAAACTATTTTGAGAGAAACACTTGAAACAAACTTTTTTTAAAAGAGTTTTAAGTATACAATAACTTGTGTATAAAAACACCTCTGAGGAAATGCAACCAGACGTATGAGTGTTTAAATTCTAAACCATTTTTATACAAAATGTTTTTTAAAAAATGCATTCTTGAAAAACATTTAAATTAAAATATATTCCAAACGGACCCTTACTCACTCCCTGCTAAGTTCTTAGGATAAGAACCGCACAAACTTTCCTTATATTTGTGGTAACTAAAAAGATATTGATCTCATAATCATTTGGTTTTTTTTGTTTTGGTTTTTATTTTTGAAAATTAAGCTTTATAAACACTCTTCCACTTTTGAATTTCTTTATTTTATTATCTACTTTTTACAAATGTTTTCAAAATATAAGCCAATTTTTGAAAACCCAAAAAAAGTTGACTTTCAAAAACTGATTTTTGTTTCTTAAATTTGATTAAGAGTTTAAATGTTTGTCTAAGAAAGATAAAAATCATTGTAAAGAAATGGTGAGAAAAAAAACATAATTTCGAAAAACAGAAAATTAAAAACCAAATCATTATAAAACATAACTTACTTATCCATAAATAGATCATCATAAGTGTAACTTAGCAATTATTAAGGTATACATTCTTTTGAAGTCCTCACTGTGAAGATCAAACAATGACACTTTTAGACCAGGTTTGATATCAGGGCGAAGGTAACGCCAGAAATGAATGCGAAGCTGCTAGCACCATTCACAAGAAATGAGATTGAACGAGCTATCAATCAAATGCATCCTACCAAGGCACCGGGTCTAGATGGCTTTCCAGGTCCGTTCTACCAGAAATTCTGGAATGAGGTTGGTAACATTTACATCTTTAAACTGCTTGGATATGTTAAATATGAGCAGGTCAGTTAGGGATTGGAATGATACCCATATCGCCTTGATCCCTAAGGTGAAACAACCAAAATTAATCTCTGATTTCAGGCCGATTAGTTTGTATAATGTTTCTTACAAAATCATTTCTAAAGTGTTAACTAATCGCATGAAGTGGGTAATGCAAGATATTATCTCTGAAAATCAATCTGCCTTTGTACCTGGACGTTCCATTTTTTATAACGTGATTCTGGGTCACGAATGTTTGCAGTCTATTAAGAATAGAAGGAAAGGGCGGACAAGATGGATAGCCTTAAGATTAGATATGAGTAAAGCCTATGATCGAGTTGAATGAGATTTTTTGGAACGCCTAATGTTGAAACTGGGCTTTCATTCTAATTGGGTAAACCTGATAATGGAGTGTGTGCGAGCTAGTCTATCCATTTTAGTAAATGGTGATCCAACGGGTAGGATTTTTCCTACACGGGTCCTACGCCAGGGAGATCCCCTATCTCCATATTTGTTTATGCTTCTGTCAGAGGCGTTATCTTCTCTTATTTCAAGGGCATTACATAAGCAACACATCTCGGGGCTCAAACCCGGGAAACTTTGTCCAGCGATATCTCACCTCTTTTTTTGCAGATGACAGCCTTATTTTCTGTAAGGCATCTATAGAACAGGTGTGGGTGTTGCGAGGTGTTCTGTCTCAATATGAACAGGCGTCGGGACAAAAAATAAATATGGGAAAGTCAACCCTATATTTTTCTCCAAATGTACATGCAGATTTTAAAGGGGTGATATCAACTTTATTGGGAGTACCTATAGTTAATAATCTGGGCAGATATCTGAGCGTGCCTTCAGCCTTCAGCAGACAACGACGGGATGACTTCAAAGATATAAGACAAAGGGTTTGGCAAACTCTTCAAGGATGGAAGGGTCAATTTTTTTCAGTGGGAGGTAAGGAAGTCTTAATCAAAAGCATTGCGCAATCGATACCTGCATATATGATGAGCTACTTTCGCCTGCCAAAAACTTTATGCGATGACCTTCATTCTATGATGACACGTTTTTGGTGGGGATCCTCTGACACAAAAAGGAAAATTTATTGGAAGAGGTGGTCCCATGTTTGTCTACCAAAAGATCAAAGGAGATTGAATTTTAGGGATTTAGAGCTTTTTAATAAAGCTTTACTCGCCAAACAGGCGTGAAGATTGTTCACGAACCCTTCTCTTTTGGTCTCAAAGGTGCTGAGTGGGCGATACGCTAATCAAGAGTCACTGTTGTTGGCTCCCATTAAATCTCATTGTTCCGTATTTTGGAGGGGGTTCGTTTGGGCACGAGAGTTGCTGACAAGCGGGCTTAGAAGAAGGATTGGGAATGAGAAATCTACTTTCTTCTTTATGGATCCTTGGATACCTAAGGAGGTAACTTTTAAACCTTTGCCTATTTATGATGTCGCAGTTCAGGAAACCAAGCTAGTTTCGGATTTCATATTGAATTTAAGTTGGGACTACGTCAAACTGAAGGCTACGGTGTGCGAGGAAGATGTTAATATTATTGCCACAATCCCGATCAACACTTCTGATGATGAGGATAAGTGGATCTGGCATTATTGCTCTAATGGCCAATATTCAGTGCGTAGTGGTTACAAGTTAGCTAGATAGTTGGGGGTAGATCAAGAATCTTCCAGTACGAATGGTCAGCGAGCATGGTGGAACACCCTTTGGAAAACAAAAGTTCCCCCAAAAATTAAACTCTTTATGTGGAGGGCCTTTCATGGTTGTTTACCAACTTTTTATGGTCTTTGGAAGCGTGGAGTAGATGTGGTGCCTATATGCCCGATTTGTAGATCAAAGTGGGAGACTACGGATCATGCATTATGTGGGTGTAAGCGGGCAAAGCGAATCTGTGATTCAATGTTCAAGCGAGTAGATTCCCAAATTCTGGTTCTTAATAATTTTTCAGATCGGGTTGTATGGCTTGCAGCACACTTAGACGATGAATCATTTGAACGAGCTTGTATTACCTTTTGGTCAATATTGGAATGATAGAAATAGTTTGAATAATAAGGTGCCTATTATAGATTGGTCACAACGCTGTGAATGGATCCAAGATTATTGGATGGAAACAAAGGCAATGAAGCCAACTAGTCATTCCGGTATGGGGGGCGTGCGACAATTGGAATCTCGGCTGTCTGATTCAGAGGATATGTGGAAATGGGAACACTGTACAAAAGCTTTATTATTCACTGATGCGGCTGTTAGTACAACTGAAATGGGATCCGGTTATGGGGCCGTCATAATGGACACTTCCGGGCAAATTCGAGGGGCTATGGAATTTTTGGATCCAACACGACATTCTCCATTAGCGGCGGAGATTCATGCCCTCCTTCATGGTTTACGGCTATTAAGCCGTATGCAAATCACTCGCGCGTGTGTGTGTTCAGACTCCATCACAACAATTCAAATGATTCGAGGGGACACTGACATTACCACTGCGCTGCACCATTGGATTCTTCAAATCCAAGAGTTTAGAAATTCATATGAGGTTCTAAATTTCAAATATGTGTCCCGTGATTGTAATAGGAAAGCAGACTTTTTGACGAAAGAGGCTCTAGCAAAGCGTAGCTCTATACTTTGGCTAGATAACTTTCCATATGAACTAGTATCAATGAGTAATCATACTCATTGCAATTGTAATGCTTATTGTAATTGTGCGAGGTAATGAAATGATTATGGTTTCGTCTCAAAAAAAAAAAAAAAAAAAAAAACAATGACACTTAGATGGTAATTTGGTACCTTATCTATCAAGCATTTGGCGAGTCCTCGCTGTTGTTGTATTGAAAAAAATTTACATATATATCTATCAAGTAGAGGCTAAGTTTTTTTCCCCTTAACCTCTCCTTTTGGATTTCAAATAAGTTACATAGATATTCATATTCTTCAAAACCTTGGATGTATATGAGCTTTGAGAGGCTTCTTCATCACAATAGTGAATTCCATCTTCTCTGATAAATCAATCTCATCTCCTTCCACAGCCTTCCACTCAAATCGCCAAACCAAATTTGCAACAAAATATTCCAAATGAAGCATTGCCAAACCAGCCCCTGGACATATCCTCCTCCCTGCTCCAAACGGCATCATCTTAATCTCCTTGCTACATGTTACATCAAACGCCGTCGTCGTCGTCGTCGTCGCCTCTCCGTCACCGCTGACGAACCTCTCCGGCTTAAATGCCATCGGATCCTCCCATACTTCTGGATCCCACCCCATCTCCACGGCCAGGATATTCACCGTTCCATTTTTGGGAATAAAATAATTCTCCAACATTGTATCTTCTTTCACTGCATGTGGTACTATGAAATGCCCTGGCGGGTGCCTTCGTAATCCTTCTAGAATCACTGCTTTCAAATACGGAAGCTTCCCCAAAACTTCTTCCTTTACTTCCTCTTCCCTAGTAAGAATAACTAATTAAATTAGGCCATGTTTGGGATTGCGTTTACAAGCGTAAAATGATTATGGGAGAATTTTAACCAGTAGAAGGTTTGGTAAAACAAATTATTAAGGCCACAACTTTGTTTTAGGTTTTTGGTTTTTGAAAATTAAGCTTGTAAACATTATTTTTATCCATAAGCTTATAAAACAACCAAGCCAAATTTTTGAAAAAAAAATAGTTTTCAAAAACTTGTAAGTTTTTAGAATTTGGCTTAGGAACTCAAATGTCTTCCTAACAAAAATGAAAATAATGGTAAGAAGATTGAGAGAAAACAAACACAATTTTCAAAAACAAAAAAGAAATGGTTATCAAACAATGCCTAATTAATCTATCCATAATCACTTTTCTATTTTCGCAAGGTTACCGACAATTATTTTAAAAGCTACTACAATCCCAAATGAAAGGTGTGTTTGGTTTAACTTTTCAAGAGTGTTTAATTTTGAAAAAAAAAATCATTTTGAAAAAATTTCGAGTGGTTAGTGTTTGGTAACCACTAGCTAAAAATGGCTTTTTAAAAAATGAGATTGAGAAATAAACCATTTTGAGACAAACACTTAAAGCAAATTTTTTAAAAAGAGTTCTTAAGTATATAATAACTTGTGAATAAAGCATTATGAAAAAATGTAACCAAACATATGAGTGTGTTTAAATTCTAAACAATTTTTATATAAAATGTTTAAAAGAAAATGCATTTTTGAAAAACCCTAAACTAAAATGTATTCCAAACAGGTCCAAAGTCTTACAGGAATTTTTATAATGTTATTTTTTATAATGTTATTTTCTTTTTCAATTAATGTGGATAGTCACTAATTAATTTTTTTTAGGGAGTGGATAGTCACTAATTGGTTTTTTTTTTTTTTTTTTACAACATGTGAGATGGGGGATTCGGGCCACAAACGTCTTAATTATTAGTACATGCAAGCTTTAAGTCAGTTGAACTATACTCATGTTGGTGTGACTAATTGATGGTTAACTTACCTGTGTTGTGTTGTTATCATGACTCCTTTGATCTCTTCAAAAAGTTTATGTTGGATTTTTGGGTATTTCACCAAGTTTGCCATTATCCACTGCAAGGTTGTGGCAGTGGTGTCGGTCCCGGCGTTGAGGAACTCTGAGCATAAATTCACAATTTCTTCATTTTCAAGCTTGAGCTTTCTATTGTCGTGGGTTAGCTGCAAATCAAGCAATGTATCCACATATGATACAACACATTCTTCTTTTTTTTCTTGTTTGACCTTCTCTCGAGCATTTATGAATGGGACAAGGACCTATTAAAAATATAGATAAATGATTAGAGGTTAAATCACTTTGTTGGTCCCTCGTATTTGGAGATTGTGCCCCTATTGAGTTTCTAGATTTCAAAACCGGACAATCAAGTCCCGAACTTTATGAAATAGGTCTGTTGAATTCTTCCCCCGTTAGTCATTTGATAATGTTGTTGTGACCATCTTTTTAAAAGAAATCATTTTTAAAATAAAAAACAACATATTTTATTTCTTCTCGCTTGTCAATACTAATAGTGTTTTTTTAATCTATACTTAAGGGTCTATTTTTGGAATATCTTTGAGTTTAAGTGTTTTTCAAGAATGCATTTTTTAAACATTTTGTAATGGTTTGTAATTTAAACATTCATATGTTTGGTTACATTTTCTCATAAAGTGTTTTTATACACAAGTTATTATATACTTAGAAACTCTTTTTAAAATTATCTATAAAAAAAATTCTTTTTAAAAAATTTGCTTTCAAGTGTTTCTCTTAAAAATGATTTATTTCTCACCCCCATTTTCTGATAAGTTATTTTTAGTGGTTACCAAACATTAGATTTTTTTAATAATTTTTTTTTTCAAAATTTAAACATTTGAAAAGTTAATCCAAACATACCCTTGATTTTGAAGTCCTAACATGAGGGAAGTGATAAGAATAAATGAGAAGAGTGGTTTTAGAGCCTTCTGAAAGAACCTTTTTAAGCAAACATTCTCTTCAAGTACTTTTTGGGGGAAAAAAAAAAACAAAGTAAATATTTCATTTAAAACGTAAAGTGATTTTTATTTATTATTAGAATTTCTTGGACTACTCTTGGTTATCTAGAGTCTTAAAGTTTTAATTGGACATTGCTATATGTTTTTTTTTTGTTTTTGGAAAAAAACTCTTTAAGTCAGAGTACTTTAGAAAAGAGTGTTTCTTAAGATTTTGAAGACAGACGAAGTATATAAGAGTTGACCTTTTCTTGCTTGCTTTTGAGTTGTAAGTAAGCCTTCCAACGCTTTCGAAGCAAAATCTTCATCAACTTAGGCCAGAAATTGAGTATAACAAAACGCTGAAGATCCACCAAAATCTCACGCTGCACTTGTTGAATTTCCAAGATCTCTGTCTCATTCAGCTTGTCCCCAAAGCACATCAAAACCAACAAACAAAACATAGCAAACTGAAAATGCTCAACAACAACATAAGCTCCCGATCCAGATCGAGACACAAGGCGAGTAACAAGAATGTCTAGAACCCACTTGCGAGCCTGCGAATAAGCCCTGACTCGCAAAGGGTGGAGCATCTCCGCCGCGAGATTGCGACGGAGGAGACACCATGTGGGGCCATAAGGAGCGGAGGTGATGTTGTGGGGGTTGGGAGACAAGGCAGTAATCTTGTTGATAGCGAGGAACGGGGGACGGTCGGCGAAGATGGCGCCGTTTTGGACGAGGGCCTTGTAGGCGATGGAGCGGTCGGCGATGAAGATGGCCGGGGACGGGCCGACGTTGATGGTGATGATGGGGCCGTATTTAGCCATGAAGCTACGCAGCATAGGCTTGAGCTCAAGGGGCGACCATCGGAGCAATAGGAAGTTTGTGAGAATTGGGAAGGTGGGTGGCCCCGGAGGGAGCTTGTAAGGGCCACACCGAGAGGGGAAAAGAAATAGCTTCACAAGAAAGGAGAAGAAGAGAGAGACAATTATGAGAAGAGTCCACATCTTTCATTTTTTTTCCATGTATATTTAATCTCAACTTCCACACATACATATATATAACACGCATCTTGTATGAGAAAAATTATTCAACGAGGTCACCACAATGTAGTTGTCTTTTAAAACCGTTAGATGTAGATCTTAGTAACAATATAAAGTCTCTCTCTTTGCACGAAGTTCCCTTCTCTATTTAGTTAGCTAGGATTTTTATGTTTACTTTCTTTAATTTATTGTTGAGTTGTTCATTAGTCATAATCTTGTGTTTGTGTTTTCTTAATTATTTAGTTAGAAAACTTTGGACCTTTAGTGAGGGTAATTATAAATTATTAGTATCCATGTGATCCATGTGACTTGGGTTTGTGTTTGTGTTTGAAATATTTATTGATGTATACATTGTATATATAGCATTGGAATGAAATATTTTATCAAAACTATTAGCCAATTATCAAATATTTACAAATAAATACCCCCCCCCCCCATAATTGCCCCTATTCCATTAGTAGGATTTGATTTTAAAATTTCTATTATTATTCATTTTTAACTTTTCCTTATTTAAGCCTCTCAAAAAAAAAAAAAAAAAAACTTTTCCTTATTTAAGTCTAAATCCAAATCTTTGGGTAAATTGGAAAAAAAAAATACATTTAAACAAAATTTCGGCAAAAACATGGTCTTTTGAAAAAAATTGGGAAAAACAGACCTTTTTTTTTTGTCCTTATTTGAATCCGTGGCTTCAACCCACGGATTCAACTTTTTTTTTTTTTTTAATTTCAAATTTCATTTTTTTTTAATTTCATTCTATTTTTTTAAAGAAAATCCTTGGCTTCATTCTTTCTTGGTTTTTTCTTTTTACAGATTTTGAAAATTAATTTTTATTTCAATATTTTGTTTATTTAATGTTTTTATTCTATAAATCAAATTATTGGAATATTATAATCGATAACATAATTATAATTGAAAAATTATCCTTCTAAATTTACAACATTATTGATACATTTTCAATCACTCCACATTTCGATTCGTAATTTTTACCAACTATTTTTTTAAAAGAATTATACTAATAAAAATCGATACATCAAAAATTAGTGGGACAAGAAAAGTTGGGATAAATAAGAATAAAATTGGATTTTTAGGAGGGAAGCTAAACGTAAAAGCTACAATTATTGGATTTTACAAATCAACGTAGTTCAAAAATTACTTTTATAAAAATTAATTTATAATCTGTTTTACCAAACGCTAAAAACGGTTAAGATTCTTTTTTAATCACTAACTCCCTTCAAAATCAACGCCAAACGCACCCTTAATCTTCTATATAGTTGAAATTGAGTTGTAAATTATTTTAGCACGTCTCGACTAATCTCACGGAACAACGGTTTGACCCTTATTACATTTGGTTGCAAGGAAACACGTAGAATATTAAATCATAGGTAGGTGGGCATCATAGATTGAACCAAATTGAGTTGTAAACGATGTTAAGTGTTGGGGGTGCGACCAAAGTCCCACATCGGCTAGATAAGGGGATGACCTTGGGTTTATAAGGGAGGACAGCTATCTCCACTAGTATGAGGCCTTTTGGAGTGAGGGTTATGCCCAAAGTGGACAATATATCATACGATTGTGGAGATATGTGTAGTGTCCCGTAATCCCTTATCATTAAGTACATTTTAATTTTTACAATAGTATTCCTGGCAACTTATGTCCTTCATTTTAACAAAAAAAAAAAAAAAATCCAATGGTATTTTTTTATTTCAAAGTTCAAGAATTAAAATGAAACTTTTCAAAAGTCAGGTATAATTGAAATCTACCTCAAAGTTTTCGATATCTCTTAATTAAAAGCCTGTTATAGGAGAGGAAAATGCACCCTTAAAAAGCATCTCTTTTATGAGAAATAATTATTAAAAGAAACTTTACTTTTTTCATCCATTTAGTTAAAAAAATTACGAAATCCCACCTTTGTGTGAGTTCTTGCGCCCCTAAATTTCTAATTGTTGCGTTAATAACCCTAAACATACAAAATTATTTCAACTAATCAATCTGAATCCACTAGCAAATTTATTATAATATAGTAACTTACTATGATTTCTTAAATTTGGACACATATAATTTAAATTTTGAAGTGAAGATTAAAATAAATCATGACCGCCAACACGAACCCGATTCAACTGATATACAGTTTATGCCAATCAGAACTTAGCTCAACTGGCATCTAATGACCAAAAGCAATCTGAATCCACTAGCAAATTTATTATAATAGAGTAACTTACTATGATTTCTTAAATTTGAACACACATAATTTAAATTTTGAAGTGAAGATTAAAATAAACAATGACCGCCAACAAGAACCTGATTCAACTGATATAAAGCTTATGCCAACGAGAGCTTAGCTCAACTGGCATCTAATGACCAAAAGGTCTGTGGTTTGAATCCCCCACCTCCAAATGTTCATGTACTAAAAAAAAAAAAAACTGATATAAAGCATATAGTCAGAGGTTCAATCCCCACCCCTATATATCAAAAAAAAAAAAAAAAAAAAAAGATCAAGAGCGATTTAGCATTTTCCTCATAAAAATTTAGTTCATCTTTGGAAATGATTTTAAAATTAAACAGAATTATTAAAGACATGTTTTGGAATGTTTTTGAACATGACAAAAAGTGATTTTAACAATTTCCAAATCTAATAAAACAGAGGTATTTAAAGCAAACTAGTTTGTTTTCGATATTTTTATAGGGTACTAAAAAGTTATTATTTTTTATATTGTTTGTCTAGATTGGGCTATGTAAACCACATTTTAGTGCATGTTTGAGAGTTATTTTGTTGAAATAACTAAAATCACTTTTTCCACGTTCAAAATCATCCCAAAACACATTCTTTAATTATTCAAATTCAATTTGATGTTTGATTTTACACTTGTAAACGTGATTTTCATATCATCATAAAATTGATTTTGAATTATTAAAGACACGTTTTGGAGTGATTTTGATTATGATAAAAGTGATTTTAATAATTTCAAAATCACTCCCAAAGGTGTCCTTAAGTTCCACCAATCTCCATTTGAAAATTAATTATCAATTTCAAGCATAACTTAGTTGATAAGATATTAATGCCTATTTCAAAAGTCAATTGTTCAATCATCCACTGTTGTAATTTTTTAATGGAAAAAGAATCAGTATTAATTAACTTCTACAAAAATACTTAAGAAAGTGTGAATCGATGAGTTTTGTGTACTCTCCAATATACATTTATTTACTTTTTATGGACCATATAGAAAGTTGTGGTAGTGGAAGGGTGCCGTTTAGTTGATGATCAGAAAATAAACATTTGCAAACAAGGATTGAATGAAAATTGAAATTTATTTCATGCTTTCATATATATATATATATATATATATACGTGTATTTGATAACAGATTTAGAAATTAGATTCCAATGTAAACAATGTTTCAGAATATGTTTTGATAACATATTTTAAATCATAAACAAGTTGCAATAATCAACTAAATATTAAGTTGAATATAAACTGTTATAGTAATTTTGGACACCTCCAAAACGTAAGGGTTTGACGAGGGACAACACAACACCAATCCGAAAACCCGACTAAGAAGCGAACCCCAGGGGAGAAATAGGCTGGAGGGTTGGGCCAAGGCCGACCCTCAACCCACTTGCATGGGTCGAGTTCCTTTCCCTCAGTTCGGTTCCTGGTGTCCTATGTCAGCTCAGTTCAACTTGGTTCAGCCCCGAATAGTCTCCAAACGCTAAGAAATCCTAAAACAGGAAAATGTATATAAACTCTTATTCATCATTGAAGAATGGATCTCGAAACTAGTCTCTAAACTCTCTTCTCTTCCTCTAACTCCTTGGATCTCGAAACTAGTCTCTAAACTCTCTTCTCTCCCTCTAACTCTTTGGTTTGCTCATCTTTGTTCTCCTTGCTAACTTAAGCATCGGAGGCAGTGTGACAAGCACCACAGAGGTGTGCAGGTTTACCTTGTCTTGTCGGCCACGTCTTCCCCTTTCAAACAAATTTACTGTTGGTGTCACGTAAATGTCATGTGATTTTGGCATCAACATAAACTATTATTAATTAATTTTTAAACATGTTTATGTTATAAATTTTATATAATTATTATTTTAAAATATCATATAATTATAATACACTATATCATATATTTTAATTTAACAAAAATGAATGTGTTGATTGAGTTTATAACATGATATAGAATATTTATTAAAGTTTTATCTTTTTTTTTAAACTTAATTATGCATTCTAAATTTCAAATTCTTAATCTGAATATACTCAAAACACAAAAAAGTTTTTTTTTTTTTTAGAATTTCTACCGTTTAGATTATAGAATTCAAAAACAATTTTCAAAAACATATCTGCAAAACACATATTTGCTTAATTCAATAATCCAAAAACATAAAATAAAATTAAGATTACATACCAAACATGCCCTTGATTAACAATTATGTGAGGTGGGATCAAACCATCAATCTTTTGGGATGCAATTGATATTAGAGTAAAATGAGCACCAATGCCTTTAATGAGCACTTATGCACCTTTTGACTTTCTCACACAAGTTTTTCTTATTGCGATTTAAACGTGAAATAATTTATTTTTATATCATATCTATTTTTAAATAGATTAAACTTCAAGTTTATTCTCTAAACTTTCATGTTTGTGTATAATAAGTCTTTGAATTTTCAATTTGTGTCTAATAGGTCCTGAACTTGAAACATGTCATATAAAGTATCTCAATTTTCAATTGTGTATCTAAAAAATCTCTTGCATATTCAACACATTTCTTAAAATTAATAAATCTATTAGACATGAATAATTGCCCCCTATTCCATTAGTAGGATTTGATTTTAAATTTTCTATTATTATTCATTTTTAACTTTTCCTTATTTAAGTCTAAATCCAAATCTTTTGTATAATATTTTAAAAATACGATCTTCATTAAAAGATTTTTTTTTTCACGAATTGATTAGATTTTTAAAATCTAGATCTAAACGTTCAACAAAAATTTTCCAAGTTTGATGAACTTTGCCATAACCCCATAATTTATAATTTCCGTTGTTTACTACTATCTGTTGGAGCATCCTAATTTTCTTTCCAATGTTCTTGACACTTTGTGGATTATTTATATATGAAAGAAATTATACTAGAGTACTTATAAAGGATTATTTACAGAGTTTAATTATATGTGAAAGCCTAAGTTTAAGTTTTTGAAAAAAAAAAAAAAAGAACACCTCAAAATGGGGTATTATAATTAAAATGCTACTAGCTATATATAGATTATATATATAATATTTTTACAATTATAAAATATTATAGTTTATAGAGTATATATGAATATATGGATCATATTTTTTAATTTACTTTTATGGTATATGGATTATTTATCTGAAAATGAGAGTGTTAAGTTCAAGTTTTTGAGGGGGATTAATAAGGGATGTTCGTATATATTTTGTAATATATTTATAAGGCATATGGATTACCTTATATAGTTTTTTTTTTTTTTTTTGAAATGGGATATACTTTATTCAAATGTATGTGGGAGGAGCTACATGAAAGCCTCCCAATTAAGGAAAATAGAAGAGGCTTCATAGTTATAAAAAAGGCTTGAAGAAGACGTCCATAAGCCAGAAAGAGCAAAGATATCCTCCCTAATTGGGGCAGAGTTGCGAGGGATCCCTTTGAAGATTCAACTGTTAAGAATATGGTTCTGAGAATTTGGCTTCCAACAAAAGATTGCCATACAAAATTGATCAACATGGACAGGAATCAGAAAATGGAAACCAATGGCCTGATGAAAGAATACCCAAATGGGATAAGCAAGGTCATAATAAATAATAAAGAGTTAAACACTATTGTATATTATATTAGATTATTTATCGAGTTTAATGATTTGGAAATAGCTTATTTATAATATAGTTTGTGGCTTTGAAAGTTCGAAAATTTTAATATATGGAAGTCACAAGTTCTATTCTACTTATAGAGTATATGCATTAGATAATTTTTATCAAGCTTTAGTTCACATCAACATTGGTGTTGTGTATAGTGTCTACCTCAAAGAAAGATTGAATGTTCAAATCCTCACCTCACATTTGTTGTATTGAAAAAGAATATGTTGTGGTTTTAGACATGTTGCTAATCACGAAACAACCTTTACCCACACACACAGAAAAGAATCACAATTTGGTGGTATCAATCAAAGCATATGCATAGTGAAAAAAACATAAAGATAGTTTTATTCCAAACGAAGAATGAAGGAAGAGGCGGAATGAAAAGTAAACAAAACACAAAGTTAGAGGAACAAAGTTTTAATGGTTCAGCCAATAATGGGTCTACATCCATGTCATTTTACTAAGAGGAAAAATCTTGGAGAAATTTCCACAATATATAACACTCACGAATGAGATCTCATAGTATTAGGTCACTCTTTCAAATCACTTCGTAGTAGCTAGAAAATAAAAACTATAATAAACTAAATTAATTTCAACAGTAACTATGTATCAAACCTTCTTCAAAATATATGTCTATTATGTAGGCTAAATTTTCTTTTCAAACCTTCCTTTTGGATTTCAAATAATGCTACATAGATATCACATCTCCTAAAACCTTGGATGTATATGGGCTTTGAGAGGGTTCTTCATGACAATGGTGAATTCCATCTTCTCTGATAAATCAATCTCATCTCCTTCCACAGCCTTCCACTCAAATCGCCAAACCAAATTTGCAACAAAATATTCCAAATGAAGCATTGCCAAACCAGCCCCTGGACATATCCTCCTTCCTGCTCCAAACGGCATCATCTTGATCTCCTTGCTACATGTTACATCAAATGTGGTAGTTGTCGTCGCCGCGTCTCCGTCGCTGCTCACGAACCTCTCCGGCTTAAACGCCATTGGATCCTCCCATACTTCCGGATCCCACCCCATCTCCACTGCCATGATATTCACCGTCCCATTTTTCGGTACGAAATAATTCTCCAACATCGTATCTTCTTTCACTGCATGTGGTAACATGAAATGCCCCGGCGGGTGCCTTCGTAATCCTTCTAGAACCACGGCTTTCAGATATGGAAGCTTCCCCAAATCTTCTTCCTTCACTTCCTCTTCCCTGATTTAACATACCATAACTTATTAGCTTAAACTTTTAATCCAGAGCGGAGCATCTCATATTTAATCTTTGAAAATGTTGTTTCTTCGCCTAGTTCGTATCGATACTCACTCGTTGAGTTTTAATGCATGAGTGAAAAGAAGTATCAAAATAAGAAAAAAAAAAAGATTAAATTTACCGTAACCCATGTTGTTTTGTGTTGGATCCCACGACACGTTTGATCTCTTCGAATAGTTTTTGTTGGATATGTGGGTACTTTACTAAGTTCGCCATTATCCACTGCAAAGTTGTGGCAGTGGTGTCGGTCCCGGCGTCGAGGAACTCCGAGCATAAACTCACCATTTCTTCATTTTTAAGCTTTCTATTTTCATCGATAAGGTGCAAATCGAGTAGAGTATCCACATATGATACTACAAATTCTTCTTTTTCTTCTCGATGTTTTTTTGCTGTTTCTTGTTTGGCCTTCTCTCGTGCCTTGATAAATGGGATGAGGACCTATTAAAAAAATTAATAAATGGTTAAATACAATGCAATTCACTAAGTTTTTTTTTCCTTCCACAACAGGTGGAGTGAAGGGATTCGAACCACAGATCTCTTGATATGAAATCAAAGTCGAAGATCCCATATTCTAACCTCTATAGTATTTAGAAAAAAAAATGTTTTTAAAAGAAAGGAAAAAAACTTGGCTATACTATTAAAATGTTGACAACTAGGAGAGATAAATTTTTTTTTCTCATTTTCTCTCTTCCTCTCTCTTAGTTGTCAAGTTTTTAATGAGGTGTGAGGGAGATCCTTACCTACCGGTATGCAGTCAATTCTAAAAGAAATATCTAAGTACTTTTAGAAGAAAGTTAAATAAATGCTTAATTTAAAAGTAATTCCGCGCTTTTTATTTATATTTAGAATTTCTCAAAACCCCTCTTTAGTTATCAAGAATTTAATTAAAATTTTTACCTGATATTGCTAGGTTAAAAGAAAAATGAAAAAAAAAACTTTTAGTTGTACTTAAAAAGGCAGGTCAACTACAAATTATTCAATGAAGTCAATAATGTGAATCTCACATTGAAAAGATTAGTGGAGACCTCACAATATATAAGCTACAAGGGTTACTCCACTCATTGTCAATTAGTTTTGAGATGGAAGCCCATGTTATTTGATATGGTATCAAAACTCATTAAACCCAAACGGGTATTCGGTTCAATAAAAAGAAATTGGGATTCGTTCCAAGAATGGTGAATCCAAAGAGGCACCATCTTGAAGGGCATGTTGAAGATTAGTGGAGATCTCACTCATTGTCAATTGATTTTGAGATGGGATTAAACCGTCAGATGTAAATCTTAATGTTTGTCTGTCTCTGAAGGTATTTTTACCGTTTTTCTTTTACATCCAACCTACAAAATTATCATCCTCATTGTAGCAACCTCACCTAATAATTTTTTCATGCCAGACACCCTCACTTATGAGCTTTAAGATTTTGAATTCAAGTATAGGAAAGTTAACCTTTTCTTGCCTGCTTTTGAGTTGTAAGTAAGCCTTCCAACGCTTCCGAAGCAAAACCTTCATCAACTTAGGCCAGAAATTGAGTATAACAAAACGCTGAAGATTCACCAAAATCTCACGCTGCACTTGTTGAATTTCCAAGATCTCTGTCTCATTCAGCTTGTCCCCAAAGCACATCAAAACCAACAAACAAAACATAGCAAACTGAAAATGCTCAACAACAACATAAGCTCCCGATCCAGATCGAGACAAAAGGCGAGTAACAAGAATGTCTAAAACCCACCTGCGGGCCCGAGAATAAGCTCGGACCCGAGAAGGGTGGAGCATCTCCGCTGCGAGATTGCGGCGGAGGAGGCGCCAAGTAGAGCCATAAGGGGCGGAAGTGATATTGTTGAGGCAGCTGCCGGTGGTGGCAATCCTGTTGATGGCAAGGACCTGGGGACGGTCGGCAAAGATGGCGCCGTTTTGGACGAGGGCCTTGTGGGCAATGGAGCGGTCGGAGATTACGATGGTCGGCGACGGGCCGATGTGGAGGGTGATGATGGGACCATATTTGGCAATGAAACTGCGCAGCACAGATTCGAAGTCAAGGGGCGACTGGCGGAGCCATAGGAAGTTTGAGAGAATTGGGAATGTGGGTGGCCCCGGAGGGAGCTTGTAAAGGCCACGCCGAGAGGGGAAAAGAAATAACTTCACAAGAAAAGAGAGGAAGAGAGAGACAATTAAGAGAAGAATCCAATTCATTTTTGCTTGTCAATGTATGTTGAAACCCAACGTATCTATATATATGCATGTACACCATGTATTAAATTTCGATCAAATTCACATTTCTATTATATCGTAAAGAAATTGATAAAATATAAACAAAATAATAACAAAATGTGACTAATGTAAAGACAATATTTATAATAAGTATTTTAACTCATTTTTAAAATGTAAAACATTTATTGTTAATTTAGATCCCGTTTGGTTTTTGAAAATTATGCTGGTTTTCTCCTCATTTTCCTACCATGGTTTTCATCTTTGTCAAGAACACGTTAGAATTCCTAGCCAAATTCCAAAAACTAAAACAACTTTTTGAAAACTACTTTTTTTTAGTTTTAAAAAAATTGGCTTGGTTTTTGAAAACATGGAAAGAATGTATTAGGATATAAAGAAATTTGTAGGTGGAAGTAGTATTTATAGGCTTAATTTTCAAAAACCAAAAATCAAAAACCAAATTGTTATTAAACGAGACCTTAAATATTTGTTTGGAATTTTTTTATTTTATATATTTTTCTAGAAACATCCATCGACATCGACATTTCCATAAAATTGAGACTTCGACATTTTCGTCTACACCGACATTTTAACCCTTGCATGTAGATAGTATTTTGTGTGTGTTTTTAAATTTATTGTTGAGTTCATTGTAATTCTTGATCTTGTGTTTTTGTTTTCTTTATTTTTAGTTGGAGAGATTAAAACCTTTTATTTTTGAACAGTACTTGACTGCATGATGTAGGGATATTTTCACTACACACCACCGTTAAAATGTTGACAATTAGAAGAGATAGAAAAATTTTATCAATTTATCATTTTCTCTACCTTTCTCTTTTAGTTGTCAATATATTTTAATGAAATATGTAGAGAGATCTCTAAATATCGAGGGAGATCCCTACACACAACCGTATGTAGTTAAGTATTGTTTTAAAAGTATCGTGCCTTTGACTTTTTGGTATGTGTTTGTGTTTTGAGTTGGGAAGTTAATTATTAGTATTATTGATGTATTTAGTTCTTCAACTTTGTTTTAGTTTTAAAAATTTTTAGAAAATAATTATTTTGGTGGTTGCATTAATGTTTGTGTCCACATGAAATAATTGTGCTGGGGAAGCTATGGGTTCAATATTTGTCCATTGTGTTAGAGATAGGAAAATTTAAAGTTTGCCATGCATGTTTATTGAAAGCAAAATAATAATGATAAGGATCAAATTGGTTATTTTTTTTAGTTTAAGGACTAAATTATAGACATTTTGAAAGCCTATGACGACTTAGAAACCTAAATAGAATAATCAATGAAAATTTAGGTCCCGTTTGATAACCATTTGGTTTTTTGTTTTTAGTTTTTGAAAATTATGTTTATTTTCTCCTAAATTCCCTACCATGACTTTCATACGTTGCATTTGAAGTCCTAGGCAAATTTTAAAAACAAAAACAAGTTTTTGAAAACTACTTTTTTTTTTTTCAAAATTGGACTTGGTTTTTGAAAACAAGGTAGAAGATTAATACTAAAACCAAGTAACTTATAGGGGATGTATGTGTGTATAAGCTTAATTTTCAAAAACCAAAAACCAAAAACCAAATGGTTATCCAACGGGGCCTTGGAAATTAAAATGAGACTTAAACTTTTTTTTTTTTTACCTTTAGTTTATGACTTTGGAAATATTTTATATAAAATTTAAGGATTAAAGCAAAATTTTTGAATTTTTTTAGTTCAAATATAAATAAATATTTGAAAGATTCAACAAAACTAATAAAATAGAGGTATTTGAAGCAAACTAATTTGTTTCGATGTTTTTATAGGGTACTAAAAAAGTTATTGTTTTTTATATTGTTTTACTAGAATGGGCTAAGTAAACTATATTTTAGTGTATGTTTGAGAGTGATTTTGTTGGAATAACTAAAATCACTTTTGTCAAGTTCAAAATCACCTCAAAACATGCCTTTAATTATTCAAATTCAATTTGATGTTTGATTTTGTTATAAGTAATTTTGGACCACCCTGATGCACACGGAGCTGACAAGGACAACCGGGCAGAAATCAGACTGGAAGATGGACCCGGGCGGGGAAACGGGCCAGTGGATCAGGCCAACACCGAAGGGGTCGGGCTTTTGGCCTCAGCCATGGGCTGAGGCCGACCCTCGGCCTGCTTGCGCGGAACGAGTCGCACCGACTCTGTTCGGTCCATACCGCCTCTGGCCTCCCCGGTTTCTTCTGGTTCGTCCCAAAATGCCTCCGAATTCCTGGAAACCCTAGGAGAATGAGCAAATATTTATACCCCTCTTTGCCACTGAAGAAGGGGACCCAAACTCTCTACTCTCTTCTCTTACTCTCTAGCCCCCGTACTTCCGTTTTCTGACATAAGCATCGGAGTTGGTGTGGCTAGCAACACACCGGTGTGCAGGTTTTCCGTCTTGCAGGCCACGTCTTCCCCCCTCATCTACAAATTTACCGTTGGTGGCACATGAAGGTCAGGTGAGTTCCCTCTAACCAAAATCGACCATCAACAGATTTTACACTTTTAAATGTGATTTTCATATCATCATAAAATTGATTTTGAATTATTAAAGACACTGTTTTGGAGTGATTTGATTATGATAAAAGTGATTTTAATAATTTCAAAATCACTCTCAAATGTGTCCTTAAGTTCCACCAATCTCCATTAAAATTAATTATCAATTTCGAGTGTAGTTTAGTAGATAAGATATCAATGTCCATTCTAAAAGTTGATGGTTCCATCCTCCACTTTTGTAATTTTTTAATGGAAAAAGAATCAGTATTAATTAACTTCTACAGAAATACTTAACAAAGTGTGAATTGATGAGTTTTGTACTCTCCAATTATACATTTATTTACTTTTTATGGACCATATAGAAAGTTAGTGGTAGTTCCACCAACTGTTAGGGTGCCTTTAGTTGATGATCAGAAAATAAACATTTGCAAACAAGGGATTAAATGAAAATAAAGTTTTATTTCATGCTTTCATATATGTGTTTGGTAACAGATTTAGAAATTAGATCCCAATTTAAACAATGTTTCAAAATGTGTTTTGATAACATATTTTAAACCATAAACGAGTTGCAATAATCAACTAAATATTAAGTTGAATATAAACTGTTATAAGTAATTTTGGACCACTCTGAAATGTAAGGATTTGGCGATGACAACACAACACCAACCCGAAGACCCGACCAAGAAGCGGACCTTGGAGGAGAAATAGGCTAGAGGGTTGGGCCAAGGCCGAAGGGATTGGGCTGGCCCAATCCCAAGGCCGAGGCCGACCCTTAGCCCACTTACGTGGGTCGAGTTCCTCTCGTCCCTCTGTTTGGTTCTTGGTGTTCTAAGTCAGCCCGGTTCGACTTGGTTTAACCCTGAGTCGTCTCCAAACGTCTAGAAACCCTAAAACGGAAAAAAGTATATATATAAACTCATCTCCATCATTGAAGAAGGGATCCCAAAACTAGTCTCTGAATTCTCTTCTCTTCCTCTAACTCTCTGGTTTGCTCATCTTTGTTCTCCTTGCTAACTTAAGCATCGGAGGCGGTGTGGCAAACACCACAAATGTGTGAAGGTTTACTTTGTCTTGCACGCTACGTCTTCCCCCTCTCAAATTAATAAATTTGAGAGGGGGAAGACGTGGGTCGAGTTCCTCTCGTCCCTCTGTTTGGTTCTTGGTGTTCTAAGTCAGCCCGGTTCGACTTGGTTTAACCCTGAGTCGTCTCCAAACGTCTAGAAACCCTAAAACGGAAAAAAGTATATATATAAACTCATCTCCATCATTGAAGAAGGGATCCCAAAACTAGTCTCTGAATTCTCTTCTCTTCCTCTAACTCTCTGGTTTGCTCATCTTTGTTCTCCTTGCTAACTTAAGCATCGGAGGCGGTGTGGCAAACACCACAAATGTGTGCAGGTTTACTTTGTCTTGCACGCTACGTCTTCCCCCTCTCAAATTAATAAATTGTGAAGGTCAAGTGAGTTCTCTGTGCTCGGATTTTGGCATCAACATAAACTATTATTAATTAATTTTTAAACATGTTTATGTTGTAAATTTTATATAATTATTATTTTAAAATATCATATAATTTATAATACATTATATCATATATTTTAATTTAACAAAAATGAATTGAGTTTATAATATGATATACAATATTTATTAAAGTTTTTATCATTTTTAATCTAATTATGCCTTCTAAATTTCAAATTCATAATCTGAATATATTGAAAACATAAAAAAAGTTGTTTTTTTAGAATTTCTACTATTTAGATTATAGAATCCAAAAACAATTTTCAAAAACATATCTGCCAAACACAAATTTGTATAATTCAATGAGTTCAAAAAACATAAAATAGAATTAAAATTACATACCAAACATGCCTTTGGTTAACAATTATGTGAGGTGGGATCAAACCATCAATCTTTGGGATCCAATTGATATTAGAGTAAAATGCTCACCAATGCCTTTAATGAGCACTTATGCACCTTTTGACTTTCTCACACAAGTTTTTCTTATTGTTATTTAAACGTGAAACAATTTTTTTTTTTTTTTTATCATATCTATGGTTAAACTTCAAGTTTAGTCTCTAAGCTCTTATGTTTGTGTATAATAGATCTCTACAGTACTTTAAAAAGTATCTAATAAGTCTTTAAATTTTCAATTTTGTGTCTAATAGATCATGATAAACTTGAAACATGTCAAATAAAATCTCTCAATTTTCAATTGTGTATCTAAAAGATCACTTGCATATTCAACACATTTCTTAAAATTAATAAATCTATTATACATGAAATTAAATTATGTATCTAGTAGGACACCTAATCTTTCAATTTTGTGTCCAACATATTGATGAATTTTTTTAAAAAATATTGAATAGATCAAAAACTTATTAGACACAAAATTGAAAGCTTAGGAACTTATTAGACCAAAATCGAAAGTTCAATAATTTATTAGTCACTTTTTAAAGTTCAGTAATCTATTAATCACAAAATTGAAAGCTCAATAATTTATTAGTCACTTTTTAAAGTTCAGTAATCTATTAGACCAAAATCAAAAGTTCAGTAATTTATTAGTCACTTTTTAAAATTTAGTAATCTATTAGTCAAAAAATATTGAATAGATCAAAAACTTACGAGACACAAAAAATTGAAAACTTAGGCCCCGTTTGATAACCATTTGGTTTTTTGTTTTTGGTTTTTGAAAATTGTGACGCCCGAGGATAGGAGGGGTACATGAATGAATTGAGATCACATCTGAATGAGAGTGATCCTGAAAACATGAAAGTATGGTTAAGATAAACTTAAACGAATTGATAGATTCTACCTATACCAACAAGGTGCACCTTCCTTTTCGGTGGCTCCTGAGAATTTTTCTAGGAAGCATGTGAGTGAGGGCAAAATATGCTAAAAGGATCTTGTGTTGGTTTGTGGGGACAGTCTTCACTCTTAGAAGCAGTTTCAGACAAGTATGATGACGTTGCCAGGTTGCATGAGATGTAGAGGAATGTCGAGGCCTTTAGGTGCCGAAATCGGATTCCAAATCCTAGGCCTGGGGCAACGTTACATGTGGTATTAGAGCAAAACCTCTCCCAGTAGTATGAGGTTCGGGGACGAACCAACGCAGAAGTTAGTGGGCATGTGACGCCCAAGGATAGGAGGGGTACATGAATGAACCGAGATCACATCCGAATGAGAGAGATCCTGAAAACATGAAAGTATGGTCAAGATAAGCTTAAAAGAATTAATAGATACTACCTATACCAACAAGGTGTACCTTCCTTTTCGGTGGCTCCGGTTTGTGGGGACAGTCTTCACTTTTAAAAGCAGTTTCAGACAAGTATGGTTACGTCGCCAGGTCGCAAGGGATGTAGGGGAATGTCGGGGTCGTTAGGTGTCGAATTCGAATTCCGAATCTTGGGCCTGGGGTGTTACAAAAATTAAGTCTATAAACACTACTTTCACCTACAAATTTCTTAGTTTTCCTAATACATTCTTTCCACGTTTTCAAAAACCAATCCAAATTTTGAAAACTAAAAAAAGTAGTTTTCAAAAACTTGTTTTTGTTTTTGGAATTTGGCTAGGAATTCAAATTTGCTCTTCACAAAGATGAAAACCATGGTAGGAAAATTGAGTGAAAAAAAGTATAATTTCCAAAAACCAAAAACCATATGGTTATCAAACAGGACCTTAGGAATTTATTAGACAAGTTTGAAAGCTAAATATGTAATTTAATCTAAAATATAAATTAGAAATTTTCCTTTTTTTTAAAGTAATTATCATTAACCAGATTTGGTTGACTTTCTAAAAAGTTACTCTTAACCCTTGGTACAAATCCATTCACTTACAAAGTATGGTTGTTTTAAATTAAATGTGTTTAATTTATCCACCATACTTTATTTGTAAGTGAATGTTTTAAATCCCCACATTCACTTACAAAGTATGGTTGTTTTAAATGTGTTTAATTTAGAGACATTCCAAAAAAAAAAATGTTTAATTTATACTTAAAACTTTTTTCGAGGTTGATATTTGAGCAAATGAGCACCAATGCCTAATTTAATGGGCACTCAAGCTTTTAATGAGCATTAACGCATCTATTGACATTCTCACACAACCTAATAAGTATATTTTTTTTTTCCTAAATTAATTTTTCTTAAATATTACAATATAAAGTTTGAAATAATTACATTTTTTAATTATTTTTATTTAAAATTAAATTAAAACAAAATCTTCTTCAAATATTCATCTACATGTATAACTCAACAATAATTGACATCTACTATTATATATATAAAAATTGACATCTACTTTTTTCCATGGAAGTTGGTGGTTCAAGTTGTCATACCTCACATTTGTACTAAAAAATTTTAAAACATATTTGTCTGTCACACCTCCAACACAAGTATAAATAGTTTTTTTTATATAATTTTTATTGTTATTTTCTTAAATATTATAATTTAAACATGAAATAATTTAACTTTGTTTTTATTAAAAATATAACATAAAGGAAACATTTCTACCATCCTCAATTAAAATGTTGCTTCAAAATTCATGAGTTTTCAATACTTAAATTGTCATTGGTTTCTTTTTATATAATATTTAAGTTATTCTTATTAAAAAAAAAAAAAACTAACGACTAAAACCTTTTACAATAATCAAAATATCAAATATATATATATATATATATTTGAGTACATCAAGATTTGGGAGTGAGGGGATTTGAATCTCTGACCTCTTAGTCGATGATACATGTCAATTATTGTTGAGCTAATCAATATATTTTAAACGACTTTCAATTTTGTGTCTAATAAATCTTCAAACTTTAAAACATATTCAGTAGATCCTTAAATTTTCACTTTTGTGTTCAATAGGTCTCTCAAACTTTCAATTTTGTGTTTAATAAGTCTTTGACCTATTTTTTAAAATTCACAAGCTTACTAGATACAAAATTGAAAGTTTAGAGTCCTAATAGAAATAAAATAGATAATTAAAAGTTCAGGGATCTATTAGACATTCTTAAAGTTTAAATTGCTTTTTTTTTTTTGACAACATGTCGGGGTGGGAGATTCGAATCATAGACCTCTTGATCATCAGTACACGTTTTATGTCAGTTGAACTATGCTCATATTGACTAATTTTTTGATTGTCAGAACTTGTTTTTAATTCATTTTTTCGTATTTATTTCTTTTTTTTTTTTTTTTGAGAAAATTCTTATTTATTTCTTTGATTAATCTCTCCACCCTTCATCTTTTTAATTTAGATTTAATAGCCCAAACGTTTTTTTAGGATAATCTAATAGCTCAAACTTTATATTCTTGAATTATTTCTACGATATTTTTTTTTTATTGTTTTGAAACTTCGTCATAAATAATATTATTGAATTGTTATTTACTGACTTATGGGTATTGATTATTGAATTAATAAATTAAATGTACATAAGATAATTAGGAATATTTCTCTTTGACATTTATCTTTATTACTTGATTATTTATGGATAATACGTGATTATGTGCTCTTTAAAAAATTGAAATATTTCGAATTGCTTCGTAATTTGATTCAAATTGTTTCGTTTTTTTTTTCTTTTCCTTCTTGTTTTCTTATTTAATTTTTAGTATTACATGCTTTGTGAGAAACTTTCAAAAACCTCTTTCTTTGGCTTTTTTTTTTTTTTTTTTTTATGTTATTGGTTTTTTAATTTGAATTTTGTCTAGATGTACTTGATATTTCAATTTTCTTGGACTATTAAAATTTTGTTGTTTTTAAAGTTAAAGGTCCGTTTGAAATACATTTTAATTTAAATGTTTTTCAAGACTGCATTTTTTAAAAAACATTTTGTATAAAAATTGTTTAGAATTTTAAACACTTATATGTTTGGTTGCATTTCCTCATAGGTGTTTTTATACCCAAGTCATTGTATACCTAAAGACTCTTTTTATAAAAGTTGGTTTTAAGTGTTTTTCTTAAAATGATTTTTAGTGGTTGTCAAACACTAGAAATTTTTTCATAAGTCATTTTTAGTGGTTGCCAAACACTAGAAATTTTTTCAAAATTAAACACTTGAAAAGTTAAACCAAACACACCTTTAGTCTCCTTGTTGGCTTTTTTTTTTTTTTTTTTGAACGGAACTTCATTAAACCGAGAACAAAGTTAGGTACACTCACCCGCTAAAACAGTGGCATAAGTGAGCCACGGTGGGAATTATCTCTCCAAAAAAAAACGAATCATCTTAAAAATAAAAAAAACATATTTTCTAGAAATCTAAAATAAAAATTGGTATGAGTGTGATGTTGAACGTAGAGTAAATTGAAAATTGATTTTAGATAAATAAAAAATAATCAGATTTACCAAACACTCATGGTTAAGATTTTTTCTCAATCACTTTTTACTCCCACAGAGACAATCCCAAATGGGACCATATATAATCCACATCTCTTCATAATTGAAATAATTTGCTTTTATTGAATATTTGTAATATGTATTATTCTTACTGCAATATTTCCTTTAATGTAAATGTTGTATTTATATTGAATACAATACAACCATCGGTGGTGCATTACAAGGCCTTTCCATCCATTTCCTCTTCTGTCAAATTTTTTCTAGGGTATCGAGCATGTGGTTTTCATTTATTTATTTATAGGGAAAATACACTTTTGGTCCCTGAGATTTGGATTAGGTTTCATTTTGGTCCCTGAGTTTTCAAACTCAACAAAAATACTCCCGAGGTTTGAGATAAGGAGCAATTTGGTCCCTGCGGTCAATTTTTCTGTTAAACCCTAACGGTAAGCTGACGTGGCACTATTATTTTAATTAAAAAAATTAATTTTTAATTTTTTTAAATAAAAAATATAAAAATATTAAATATATTATTATTTTATTATTATTTTTAAAATTCTCTCTCTTCTCCATCTTCTTTCTTCTCCACCTTCTTTCTTCTCCACCTTCTTTCTCCCTCCATATTCTTCCTTCCCCCTCCCATCTTCTTCAGCTCCGGTGGCCGGCCGCCGCCGGCTTCCGGCGAGCGGCGGCGGCGGTCGCCATAATTTCTTTTTTTTTTCTTTCTTCTTCTTCTCTTCTTCTCTTCTTCCCTTCTTCTTCTTTCTCTTCCTTTCTTCTGTTTTTTTTTTTAAGAAGGGAGTTTCGGGGAGGAGGAGCTCCTCCTCCCCGAAACTCCCTTCTTTAAAAAAAAAAAAAAACAGAAGAAAGGAAGAGAAAGAAGAAGAAGGGAAGAAGAGAAGAAGAGAAGAAGAACAAAAAAAAACAAAAAATTCGGCGACCGCCGTTCGCCGGAAGCCGGCGGCAGCCGGCCACCGGAGCTGAAGAAGATGGGAGGGGGAAGGAAGAAGATGGAGGAAGAAAGAAGGTGGAGAAGAAAGAAGATGGAGAAGAGAGAATTTTAAAAATAATAATAAAATAATAATATATTTAATATTTTTATATTTTTTATTTAAAAAAATTAAAAATTAATTTTTTAATTAAAATAATAGTGCCACGTCAGCTTACCGTTAGGGTTTAAAAGAAAAATTGACGGCAGGGACCAAATTGCTCCTTATCTCAAACCTCGGGGGTATTTTTGTTGAGTTTGAAAACTCAGGGACCAAAATGAAACCTAATCCAAACCTCAGGGACCAAAAGTGTATTTTTCCCTTTATTTATTTACTTTTCAAAGTTTTATTTGTACAACATCAATGAGTCGTTGTAGTATAGTGGTGAGTATTTCTGTCGATCATGTGGGTGACCCGGGTTTGATCCCTGGCAACGGTGCTATATATTATTAAATTTAATTTTATATCCTCTTCTTTTATTGTCATTGTTTATCGGTAGTCACCTCCCACTAAATATGCCAAAAGTGAGGATAGTTTAATGGTATTTAGCATATACTTCGACCAAGAGGTCAAAGCTTTGAATTCTTCTCATCTCCAATTGTTGTCAAGTTCAAAAAATTTAACTTAATTAAGTTAAATAATTTTATTTTTTTATCTTATGCTCCATTGAAATTATTTGTTTTAATTTTTGTTTAAATTGAATATTTTTCAATACAAATAGCAAATTATATTGGTTAGCAAAATATAAAAATATTCTAGATTTTAGTTTTTTTTAGAGTATAAAAATATCCTAGATTAAACATATCATTTTTTTTTTAAACAAAACATATCATATTTTAAATCATATGAATTTTAAAATAATTCTCTCATGTGTTAATAAAAATAATTATCTTATAATAAATTTGAAATTATCTTATAAAACTTTTAAATTAAATATCAACATTAATTTATTTATTAAAAAATCATAGTTAAACTACAACAGTTTAGAATATTAATTTACCAAACACCTCAACTTGTTTAGAATATTAATTTACCGATCATCCAAGAGGATCAACAAGCTAACAAGCCGATCCAACAGATCATCAAGCCAACAGGCCGATCCAAGAGATCAACAAGCCAACCGACCGATCAAGAAGATCAACAAGTCAGCAGGCCGATCATCCAAAAGATCAACAAGCCAACCGACCGATCAAGAAGATCAACAAGTCAGCAGGCCGATCACCCAAGAGGATCAACAAGCTAACAAGCCGATCCAACAGATCATCAAGCCAACAGGCTGATCCAAGAGATCAACAAGCCAACCGACCGATCAAGAAGATCAACAAGTCAGCAGGCCGATCATCCAAGAGATCAACAAGCCAACCGACCGATCAAGAAGATCAACAAGTCAGCAGGCCGATCATCCAGGAAGATCAACAAGCCAACAAGCCGATCCAAGAGATCATCACGCCAACAGGCCGATCATCCAAGAAGATCAACAAGCCCAATAGGTCGATCCAGGAGATCATCAACCTAACAGGCCGATCATCCAAGAAGATCAACAAGTCCAATAGGTCGATCCAGGAGATCATCAACCTAACAGACCGATCATCCAAGAAGATCAACAAGCCAATAAGCCGATCCAAGAGATCATCAAGCCAACAGGCCGATCCAAGAGATCATCAACCTAGCAAGTTGATCATCTAAGAAGCCCAACAAACCGGCCCAAGAAGAGCAACAAGCTAGAGGCCAAAGTTTATATATTTAAGAGAGAGAATCAGAGGATTAAAGTTAGAGATTGTACACCCACACGCATACAACATTAATACAATATATTATTTATTCCACGTGTCTCCATCCCCGAAGTTACGTGTGAACAAATTGGCACGCCCAGTGGGACCATCTCTACCTCTCATCTCTCTCTCTTATCTCAAAACATAAAAGTAAATATGTCATTCAAGACTTCTTCAATGGTCGCTGTCATGAACAAGTCTTACATGGGTTCTACTGCCCATCGTTGCTTCAACGGACTGACGTTGCAAAAAGATAAAGCTTCTGTCGTTGCAGGCCAAGAAACAACCTTGCAGGGGGCATATACTAATGACAAGTTTTTTGTCAAGTATAACCCTTTGTTTGAACCTGATTCTGACGTAGTGACTGTTATGATGACTGAGACAAGAACTATGGAAGAAAGAATGGCTGAGATGCAAGAACACATCAACAACTTGATGAAGGCGATTGAAGAAAAAGATTCTCAAATTGAGCAACTAAAGAGCCAAATTGAGAACCAACATATCGTCGAATCAAGTCAAACCCAAGTCGTAAAAAATCACAACAAAGGAAAGTCTATAGTGCAAGATGATCATCCACAATGTTCTGCTTCGGTCGCTTCACTATCCATCCAACAGCTCCAAGATATGATCACAAACTGTATCAGAGCTCAGTACGGTGGACCTACTCAAGATTCCCTCTTGTACTCCAAACCTTATACTAAGAGGATTGATAATTTGAGAACGCCAGTCGGGTATCAGCCATCGAAATTTCAACAATTTGATGGAAAGTGCAATCCTAAACAACATATTGCCCACTTCGTTGAGACATGCGAGAACGCTGGTACTCGAGGGGACCTGCTAGTCAAACAGTTCGTTCGAACACTTAAAGGAAATGCTTTTGACTGGTACACTGATCTAGAACCGGAGTCAGTAGACAGTTGGGAGGAACTCGAAAGAGAGTTTTTGAATCGCTTCTACAGCACTAGACGAACCGTTAGCATGTTCGAGCTCACAAACACTAAACAACGAAAAGGTGAACTCGTTGTTAACTATATAAATCGCTGGAGAGCTATGAGTCTAGATTGCAAAGATCGCCTCACTGAACTCTCTTCCGTTGAGATGTGCATTCAAGGCATGCACTGGGAACTCCTCTACATCCTTAAAGGTATAAAGCCTCGGACCTTTGAGGAACTAGCAACTCGTGCCCACGATATGGAGCTAAGTATTGCTAGTCGAGAAAACCAAGACATTCTCCTCCCTAACATGAGAAAAGAAGGAAGAAACGACGAAGAGACTATAGAAGAATCTATGGTCGTCAACATAACCCTTCCCAAGTTGTCTTCAAAAGAAAAGCGACAAACAAATGGAGCGCATCACTTAACTTTAAAGGAAAAACAGAAGAAAATATATCCTTTCCCTGATGCCGACATCCCTGATATGTTGGAACAACTATTGGAAGCGCAACTGATAGAGCTTCCTAAGTGTAAACGGCCAGAAGAGATGGAGAAAGTCGATGATCCCAAGTATTGCAAGTATCATCGAGTTATTGGTCATCCAGTGGAAAGATGTTTCGTCCTAAAGGACTTAATTTTAAAGCTGGCTAAGGAAGGCAAAATTGAGCTCGACCTTGATGAAGTAGCTCAATCAAATCTTGCTACAATCAAAGGAAAGAGCAAGCATCAAAGAAAGAAGGATCCTAAGAAACTTCAACCCAAGAGGAAGAGAAGTAAAAAGTTTTCTCAACCTCGACAACCGGTGACTGTGAAGGAGATCTTCTCCAAAACTTTCCACAAAAAGAAAAAAGAGAACTTTGTGACTTCCTACTGCATTGACGTAGAAGAAGTTGACAATCCTGAGAGGGGTGAACAAAGGACCTCCGTCTTCGATCGCATCAAGCCTCCAACTACTCGTCCTTCAGTATTCCAAAGAATGAGTATGGCCGCGACAAAAGAAGAAAATCAATGTTCGATGTCCACCTCCACTCGACCTTCAGCTTTCCAAAGGCTAAGTGTCTCCACATCAAAGAAAAGTCGATCTTCAACATTTGTCTTTGATCGCCTCAAAGTAACAAACGATCAACCTAAAAGAAAGATGAACAACTTGGAGTTGAAACTTTTCGATGAAGTAAACAGTGACAAGAAGCTTCATAGTAGAATCCCGTCACGTATGAAGAGGAAGTTTTCTGTTCTCATAAATACGGAAGGTTCCTTGAAGGTGAAGCCAAATCTCATTATCTTGACCAATCCTGCAAATGAAGGATCTGATCAAGACCATGACAAAGATAAGAGCTTTTAAATGTAAAAGCTCCTTATCGCAAGAGCCTAAACTGCATGATGCTCCTAGCCCACACGAGCTTAAAAGGTGAGAGCAAAAAAAAAAAAAAAAATTCTTGAACTACGTTATGACTTGATCCCTATTCCATAAGGGTACGTAGGCAGCTTAAAGAAAACTTTAAGTTCAGTCTCTATAAATTAAAAAAAAAAGGTTCTTCGATGCAGTTCCTTCTCTCCAAGTTCGAGGGTCCTTACATTGTACGCTATTGCGTTGTTCCTTCTCCAAGTTCGAAGGTTCTTCGTTGTATCCTGCTGCGTTGTTCCTTCTCTCCAAGGTCGAGGGTCCTTACATTGTACGCTATTGCGTTGTTCCTTCTCCAAGTTCGAAGGTTCTTCGTTGTATCCTGCTGCGTTGTTCCTTCTCCAAGTTCGAGGGTTCTCAGTTGTACGACTGCTACGTTGTTCCTCCTCCAAGTGTGAAGGATCTTATGTGGTGCGTTGTTGCATTGTTCCCTCTTCTCTCAAGTTCGATGGTTCTCACGCAGCTTCGCTGGAGTTTCTTCTCCCCAAGTTCGAAGGTTCTCACGCGCTCCGTTGCAGTTCCTTCTTTTCAAGGTCGAAGGTTCTCACTCGCTGCGTTGCAGTTCTTTCTCCCCAAGTTCGAAGGTTCACGCACTTCGCTGCAGTTCCTTCTCCCAAATTCGAAGGTTCTCACGCGCTTCGCTCTGCAATTCCTTCCCCCAAGTTCGAAGGTTCTCACGCGCTTCGCTGTAGTTCCTTCCCCCCAAGTTTGAAGGTTCTCACACGCTTCGCTGCAATTCCTTCCTCCAAGTTCAAAGGTTCTCACGCGCTTCGGTGAAGTTCCTTCCTCCAAGTCTGAAGGTTCTCACGCGCTTCGCTGCAGTTCCTTCCCCCCAAGTTCGAAGGTTCTTACGCGCTTTGCTGCAGTTCCTTCCTCACAGTTCAAAGGTTCTCACGCGCTTCGCTGCAGTTCCTTCCCCCCAAGTTCGAAGGTTCTCACGTCGCTTCGCTGCAGTTCCTTCCTCCAAGTTCGAAGGTTCTCACGTCGCTTCGCTGCAGTTCCTTCCTCCAAGTTTGAAGGTTCTCACATCGCTTCGCTTCGCGCTGCGCTTCGTTGCAGTTCCTTCCTCCAAGTTCGAAGGTTCTCACTCGCTTCGCTGCAGTTCCTTCCTCCAAATTCGAAGGTTTCGAAGGTTCTCAAGCGCTGTGATTCGTTGCAGTTCCTTCCTCCAAGTTCGAAGGTTCTCATGCGCTTCGTTGCTCCTTCCTCCAAGTTCGAAGGTTCTCTCACGCGCTGCTGCAGCTCCTTCCTCCAAGTTCGAAGGTTCCCTCACGCGCTTCGCTCGCTCCTTCTCCAAGTTCGAAGGCGCCTCTCTCCACTGTTCCTTCCTCCAAGTTCGAAGGTTCTCATGCGCTTCGTTGCTACCTTCCTCCAAGTTCGAAGGTTCTCTCACGCGCTGCTGCAGCTCCTTCCTCCAAGTTCGAAGGTTCTCACGCGCTCCGTTGCAGTTCCTTCTTTTCAAGGTCGAAGGTTCTCACTCGCTGCGTTGCAGTTCTTTCTCCCCAAGTTCGAATGTTCACGCAATTCGCTGCAGTTCCTTCTCCCAAATTCGAAGGTTCTCACACGCTTCGCTCTGCAATTCCTTCCCCCAAATTCGAAGGTTCTCACGCGCTTCGCTGTAGTTCCTTCCCCCCAAGTTTGAAGGTTCTCACACGCTTCGCTGCAATTCCTTCCTCCAAGTTCAAAGGTTCTCACGCGCTTCGGTGAAGTTCCTTCCTCCAAGTCTGAAGGTTCTCACGCGCTTCGCTGCAGTTCCTTCCCCCCAAGTTCGAAGGTTCTTACGCGCTTTGCTGCAGTTCCTTCCTCACAGTTCAAAGGTTCTCACGCGCTTCGCTGCAGTTCCTTCCCCCCAAGTTCGAAGGTTCTCACGTCGCTTCGCTGCAGTTCCTTCCTCCAAGTTCGAAGGTTCTCACGTCGCTTCGCTGCAGTTCCTTCCTCCAAGTTTGAAGGTTCTCACATCGCTTCGCTTCGCGCTGCGCTTCGTTGCAGTTCCTTCCTCCAAGTTCGAAGGTTCTCACTCGCTTCGCTGCAGTTCCTTCCTCCAAATTCGAAGGTTTCGAAGGTTCTCAAGCGCTGTGATTCGTTGCAGTTCCTTCCTCCAAGTTCGAAGGTTCTCATGCGCTTTGTTGCTCCTTCCTCCAAGTTCGAAGGTTCTCTCACGCGCTGCTGCAGCTCCTTCCTCCAAGTTCGAAGGTTCCCTCACGCGCTTCGCTCGCTCCTTCTCCAAGTTCGAAGGCGCCTCTCTCCACTGTTCCTTCCTCCAAGTTCGAAGGTTCTCATGCGCTTCGTTGCTACCTTCCTCCAAGTTCGAAGGTTCTCTCACGCGCTGCTGCAGCTCCTTCCTCCAAGTTCGAAGGTTCCCTCACGCGCTTCGCTCGCTCCTTCTCCAAGTTCGAAGGCGCTTCTCTCCACTACTCCTTCTCCAAGTTCGAAGGCGTTTCTCTCCGCTGCTCCTTCTCCAAGTTCGAAGGCGCTTCTCTCCACTGCTCCTTCTCCAAGTTCGAAGGCGCTTCTCTCTACTGTTCCTTCTCCAAGTTCGAAGGTGCTTCTCTCCACCCCTCTTTTTGAAGGTTCGCCACTGAGGTTCTCCTTCTCCAAGTTCGAAGGTTCACCGTTGCTCCTTTTCAAATGTTTGGCGGCGGTTGACGTCCTCGTTCCGCTTCATCTTCAAATGTTGGCAGTTGACGGCGTTCGCTTCGCTTCATCTTAAAAAATTGACTGTTGATAACTTCACTTCATACTCAAAAGTTGACGGTTGAAGTCTTCGCTACATCTGCAAAGATGAACAACTTTGGTGTTGTCTTTATCTTGAAAGTGTCCAGACTGGAAGATGCATCTTAGCTGCAAGTTAAAAAAATGCTTGATATCAAACCACAAAAAAAAAAAAAAAAAAAAAAAGAAAGACAATAAAAGTGTTGTTAAAAAAACGGTGATCACCCCTGCAGGAAACTACAGTCATCAAAGTGACTGGTCTAGACAGGTGGTGAAATCACTGCAAGTGAAAGCTGATGACGATCGTGGTGACCACCCCTGCAGGAAACTACAGTCATCAAAGTGACTGGTCTAGACAGGTGGTGAAATCACTGCAAGTGAATTTGGTGACTACCCCTGCAGGTTACTCAGATCACCCGATAAAATGGGAACTGGGTCTAGCAGGAGTGCATCGTTGTAGGCGAATCTGGTGACTACCCCTGCAGGTTACTCAGATCACCCAATAAAATGGGGACTGGGTCTAGCAGGAGCGCATGAAGGCGAATCTGGTGACTACCCCTGCAGGTTACTCAGATCACCCAATAAAATGGAGACTGGGTCTAGCAGGAGTGCATGAAGGCGAATCTGGTGACTACCCCTGCAGGTTACTCAGATCACCCAATAAAATGGGGACTGGGTCTAGCAGGAGTGCATCGCTGTAGGAGAATCTGGTGACTACCCCTGCAGGTTACTCAGATCACCCAATAAAATGGGGACTGGGTCTAGCAGGAGTGCATGAAGGCGAATCTGGTGACTACCCCTGCAGGTTACTCAGATCACCCGATAAAATGGGGACTGGGTCTAGCAGGAGTGCATCGTTGTAGGCGAATCTAGTGACTACCCCTGCAGGTTACTCAGATCACCCAATAAAATGGGGACTGGGTCTAGCAGGAGCGCATAAAGGCGAATCTGGTGACTACCCCTGCAGGTTACTCAGATCACCCAATAAAATGGGGACTGGGTCTAGCAGGAGCGCATGAAGGCGAATCTGGTGACTACCCCTACAGGTTACTCAGATCACCCAATAAAATGGGGACTGGGTCTAGCAGGAGTGCATCGTTGTAGGCGAATCTGGTGACTACCCCTGCAGGTTACTCAGATCACCCAATGAAATAGGGGACTGGTCTAGCAGGAGTGAGATCACTGCAAGAGAAGCTGGTGACGACCGTTGCACGAAGCTTACACATTCAAGCAAGAAAGAAACAAATTGCAATAATATATGTGCAAAGAAAAAAATGGAAGCCAAAAGCTCTATAGTACAATCAAAGCAATTCATATGAGCGACATCCAATAAGGACATACATGGAATATATATGCAGATCAAAAATAAAAAAACGAAAATAAAAATAAAAAAACAAAAAGTATAAAAAAAAAAACGAAAATTAAAAAAAAAAAAAAAAAAAAAAAAAAAAAAAAAAAAAAGAAAAGAAAGTTTCCTACTTGGATCCCTTCTTGAATGCTCTCTGCAATTGATGTGTGCTCTCCCCTGCTGAGGTTCAACCTTATTTATAGAATGGAAGGTTGGATTCAAATAGATAAATCTTATCTCCAACAATAATCTTTATCAATTTTGGGATGTTCAAATATATATCTTATCTCCAACGACAATCTTCATCAATTTTGGGATAAGTTCAAATATAAATCTTATCTCCAACGGAAATCTTCATCAATTTTGGGATGGGTTCAAATATAAATCTTATCTCCAACGGAAATCTTCATCAATTTTTGAAGGGTTTGAATATAAATCTTATCTCCAACAAGAGTCTTTGGTTCAAATTTTAACCCAAAGATATGAGATTTGATTTAAATCAAATTGGGAAATAAATTTTATTCCAAATTCCCACCAAATTTTGGGATGCAGCCTTAAATTTACTTAAATTAAATTTTGGGCATAATCCAAATTTTATCCCAAATGAACCAAAGTCAAAACCTCAAATTCTATTCCAAATGCGAGTTAAAATTGGGTAGGATTTTACCTCAAATCAAAATTTGGGTATAAACCACATTTTGCCCAAACTTGAAATCAAAGTTTGCTGCCAAATAAAAAAAAAATCAAAATTTTGACCAAAATTCATATTTTGATTAAATTGACGCACCAAATGGAGTCAAAGTCAAGAACAAATACCTTACATTTTAATTCCAAAATATATTTTTCAAGATTCACTCACACATAACTTGTGCCTAAATCTCGAAAAGGGGGCATTTGTTGATAGAGAAATTTTGACCAATCACGAATTGCCACGTCATTACATAAAATTAATGACGAAATTAAAGTTAATTAAATTTGGGACCAATTATAAATTGACATGTGTCCCAAATTTAATTTGAAAACAAAGTTGGCCAATTATAAATTTATAGAGCCAAATTTCTATTTGATCAATTAATTAAAATTAAATTATTTCAATCAAATTAATTAATTTGCCCAATTAATTAAAAATAATAATTATTTGGATCAAATTTGGGTCTTTTAAATGTCTGGGTCATATGGTTTTGGGTCAAATATAAACCAAACCCAAGACTAAATGGTTCAGCCCAAGACCAATAAAACCCAAGCCCAAGTTGTTAGGCCCAAAAGTTACCAGGGCCCATCCTGCGAGAACTCTATAAATAGGGGGGTTCACCACCATTTCAAGGGGATTCAGATTCGGGGATTCAGATTGGGAGACAGAGTCAGAGAACTCAGAGTCCAGAGCATTCTGCCAGAGTCCAGAGTCGGCAGGCCGATCATCCAAGAGGATCAACAAGCTAACAAGCCGATCCAACAGATCATCAAGCCAACAGGCCGATCCAAGAGATCAACAAGCCAACCGACCGATCAAGAAGATCAACAAGTCAGCAGGCCGATCATCCAAGAGATCAACAAGCCAACCGACCGATCAAGAAGATCAACAAGTCAGCAGGCCGATCACCCAAGAGGATCAACAAGCTAACAAGCCGATCCAACAGATCATCAAGCCAACAGGCTGATCCAAGAGATCAACAAGCCAACCGACCGATCAAGAAGATCAACAAGTCAGCAGGCCGATCATCCAAGAGATCAACAAGCCAACCGACCGATCAAGAAGATCAACAAGTCAGCAGGCCGATCATCCAGGAAGATCAACAAGCCAACAAGCCGATCCAAGAGATCATCACGCCAACAGGCCGATCATCCAAGAAGATCAACAAGCCCAATAGGTCGATCCAGGAGATCATCAACCTAACAGGCCGATCATCCAAGAAGATCAACAAGTCCAATAGGTCGATCCAGGAGATCATCAACCTAACAGACCGATCATCCAAGAAGATCAACAAGCCAATAAGCCGATCCAAGAGATCATCAAGCCAACAGGCCGATCCAAGAGATCATCAACCTAGCAAGTTGATCATCTAAGAAGCCCAACAAACCGGCCCAAGAAGAGCAACAAGCTAGAGGCCAAAGTTTATATATTTAAGAGAGAGAATCAGAGGATTAAAGTTAGAGATTGTACACCCACACGCATACAACATTAATACAATATATTATTTATTCCACGTGTCTCCATCCCCGAAGTTACGTGTGAACAGCACCGTTAACAACAATTATTTTAGAAGCTACCACAATGTCAAACTATGCCTAAGTCCGATCCAAGTAGTTTCAAAGATTAGACGGGATAAACTCATGTTGAAAATGGGTGGTGGGGTTTGTATTGATTAAAGAAAAGTGAAGGAAAATTGAATTAAGTCTTTGAGTTTTCAAGAATAGGTATGTTTGGATTGTGAGGTTTCAAAATGTACTTTTTAATCTCCAAGTTTTGAGAAATAAATTTAAAAGGTACCTGTTATAGGCAATTTTGGACCACCCCGATATACAAGGAGCTGACAAGGACAACCGGTGAGAAATAAGGCTGAGAGATGGACAAAGGGGGCAAAACCGGCAAGTGGGACGGGCCAAGACCGAAGGGGTCGGGTTTTTGGCCCGACCCCTTGCTCGGCCTCGGCCCATGGCCGAGGCCGAGCGGGCCGAGCCCGTCCGACTCCATTTGGTCCCCACCACCTTTGGCCGCCCCGGTTCCACCTGGTTTGACCTAAAACGCCTCTGAATCCCTAAAAACCCTAGGAGGATGAGCAGGTATTTATACCCCTCTTCGCCACTGAAGAAAGGGGACCCGAATTCTATCCCTAAACACTATTCTATATTCTCTACTCTCTCCTCTTGCTCTTATTTTTCCACTCCCCACCGTTCTGCTTGCTGACTTAAGCATCGGAGCCGGTGTGGCGAGCACCACACCGGTGTGCAGGTTTACTGTCTTGCAGGCCACGTCTTCCCCCCTCATCTACAAATTTACCGTTGGTGGCACGTGAAGGTCAGGTGAGTTCCCTCTGACCAAAATCGACCATCAACAGTACCAACATTAATTATGTAATTTTTTAAGACTTTTAATGCTGATGTGAAAAATTAAAAATAATAAGTTTTAAAAAAATAATAATAATAAATAATAAAAACTCCACCACTCTCCTCTTCTCCTCTTCTCTCCCTTCACCTTCACCTCTACTTCGACCATCAGTTAAGAAACATCACCTTAAATGATGAAATCTTTTTTTTTTTTTTAAATCATTTCAAATTTAAAATTGCATTTAATCAAATCCATCTAAGGTAAAATTAATTGAACTAGTAATCAGATTTAGTGAAGCCCGGTTTGATAACTATTTGACTTTTTATTTTTGAAAATTAAGTTTATAAACACTACTCCGACTAAGTTTTTTTTGTTTTAGTGTCTCTCTCCTTCTTATGTTTTAGAAATAATATATAGTTTTCAAAAACGTATCTTTGTTTTTGAAATTTGGCTAAAAAACCAAATATTTCCTTAACAAAGATAAAAATCATTGCAGAAAATTGAGAGAAAACAAGAACAATTTTCAAAAACTAAATTGGACCTCGTTTGATAATCATTTGGTTTTTTGTTTTTGGGTTTTAAAAAGGAAAAAACTTGGCTACATACGTAGAGATCTCCTTACATATCACCATTAAAATGTTAACAACTAGGAAAGATAAAAAAAAAAAAATCTCATTTTCTCCTTGCATCTTTCTTAGTTGTCAAGATTTTAATGGGGTATGTAGGGATCCCTACACACCCCGGATGCAACCAAGTTTTGTTCAGGTAAAAATTATATATACTTGTTTTCTCTCAACTTCCCAACAATGGTTTTCATGGGGATATTTGAATTCCCAGCTAGCCAAATTCCAAAAATTAAGGTCTCGGTTTGATAACCATTTGCATTTTTGTTTTTTGTTTTTGAAAATCATGTTTATTTTATCCTAGTTAAGGTTACATTTGAATTCCTAGCCAAATTTTAAAAACAAAAGCAAGTTATTGAAAATTCCTTTTTTTTTTCCAAAATTGTACTTGGTTTTTTAAAACAAAGGAGAAGATTGATACTAAAACCAAAAAACTTATAGGTGGAAGTATGTGTGTATAAGCTTAATTTTCAAAAACCAAATGGTTATCAAACGGGGTCTAAGATAACTATTTTTTTTCAAAATTTGGCTTGGTTTTTTAAAACAAGGAAAAATGTAGATACTAAAACAAGGAAACTTTATAGGTAGAAGTAGGTGTGTATAAACTTAATTTTCAAAAACCAAATGGTTATCAAACGTGGTCTAAAAATCAAATGATTATCAAATGAGACCTTAGTTATCTTAATTTTACTAACTTTGTTTGTTAGTTCAACCGTAAGTGAGATTTGAACATCCAACCTTTTGATCAAAGTTAATAATATTTTAACTAATTCAAATATAAGCTTTATTTATGTTAGTATAATTCCTTGATTAATAATTAAAATGGGCGTCTCCAAGCCAATATGTGTAGTTTGTCTTTTGAAAAAGCTAGATGATATATATATATATATATATATATATATATATATATTAAATGATTTCACATGATATATATACTTTTACTTCGGGGCACAATTATTTCATAGATATTTAAAATAAGCTAATTATAGAAAATAACCCTAACTTTGGTAGTTAGCTCCAAAATTTTTTCCTTAACATTTTAAAATCTTTTAATTTGTTTCATAAAAAACATTCTCTCAAGATTTGTATTCAAATGTCTAACAAAATAATAATAAAAAAATATATATTGAATGTAAGATTATAACATTATTTAATACATTAGACACATAATTGAAACCAACAAACTCATCTTGTATAATATATTTGGGTTTGAAATTTTGACTCTAACCTATACATTTTATTTCTATTTTGCTCCTAACATTTTAAAAGTTCTATTTTATAACATGTTGTAACATTTTAATATTTAATTGTATTTTAAATATAAGTTATTAATTTTGGAGAGTTTTCTCTCATTTTAAAAGAGAAAAACGTATTGGGTGGGAGAGTTTTATTCTGGTTACTTTTGTTTTGTATTAAATTTCTAGATCTAGAAAATCCTATAAATACCTCTCACACCAAACACTTTCCACATAACAAGAAATACAACAATTTCAATCTTATCTTCTTTCTACTTTCTCATATTTCTCTCATTTGCTCTTTCGAGAGCAATTGGCCAAAAGAGGGGTGTTCTTTGTTGTGGAGCTTTGAGCTCAACCTCTTAGTGCACGGTGGTTTGAGCTACACAACGTTTCAGTTGGGTTGTTGTATCCTGGAGGGGACAGGCTTGAGAATACCTGCTGCACCGGTGGTTGATAAAGAATTATACACCGCAGAGGGCTTGAATCTCCTTAAATAGAGCGAGATACCTGTGCCTCAACCTAATTGTTTACGTGTCTGTTTTCTCAATATTTTCTCCATTTCCTCTGTTATTTGTAATTTCCTCCAACATAACATACCTTAATCCTAAAGTTTCTTTTCCATGTCAAATTACAAAATTAGGTAAAGTCAAAATTTTTATAACATATAATTGAGAGGTAATCAAGCAAGAGATCAGATACTCAAATCTTCCAACTCAAATATTTGTTCGACTCAAAAAAGATAGAAAAGTGATTTTATTGCATCACGTTGACACATATAATATAAGACTATTAAAAAAAATGGACAAGAAGCCCCATTTCTTATTTTATACTTATCCATGGCTATAAAACTTACTAATTAAGTAATGATTCAAAGAAGCAGCTCAGAGGCTGCCTTTAATGGCGTCGCTGTAGCCATTGTCAAAAAACTTGTTCCACAGCATAACTCCTCCATAGTTGGAAGCAGTTTGAATCGTCGGAAGAACTCGAGAAATAAACACATCCGCCGGAATAAATCCGCCGCTCGGCGCAGCCTCAGGCGCCGCCGGCAGCCCCATGAAAAGCCTCCCAGCTGGAAACGTCGTCCATTGGCTCCAAGAATTCAGGAGATTGTCGGTGTTGTCATTTGCAAACATGCATGGCGGGTTGTTGTAGAATTGAACCCAAACCAAATCAAACAAGCCGGTTTTAATGGCAGCGTCCAAGTGGGCATCGGGGATCGGACACTGCGGAGCCGCGGAGAGAATGACTTGGCCTAAGCCCTTCAGCTGCCGAGCCAGCTCGTCCCAAAACTGACCCGAGCCAGCTTCGATATCGAAATCGACGCCATCCAAAACGGCGTTACCAAGCGGCCTCGAACTCGACTGGCCGCCGAGGAAGTTGTTCCATATGAAATTTGCGACATCTCTTGCATCGTCGGCGGAGGAGAGCGAGTAGCTTCCTGCGCCGCCGCCAATGGAGAGGAGGACTTTGACGCCTTGGCCTTGGCAGGCGCTGATTTCGTCGCTTAAGAAGGCGCAACCATTGTTGTTGTTGGGGTCGCAATGGCCTGCGAGGTTCAAGACTGGAGTTTGGCCATTGCCAAAGGAGGAGAGAAATGCTATGTTGACGAACTCGTAGTTTTCGGTGGCGCAAGTAGAGGCAAGAGAGCCTTCGTTGCCGTTTTGGCCCCAGTAGATGGCGATTCCGGCAGCGTCGGAAGATCGGAATACGAAGGCGAGGATGAAGATGATTGAAAGGGCTGTGGTTATTTTGTGGGCAGCCATTTCTAATGAGCTTCTTGTGTGTTTTGTTGTGTGTTTCAACAATGGAGAATATGGAGTGAATTTATAGGAAGGAAAGAACATCACATGGTTAGACCAAGTCAAGGGAAAAAAAAAATGTAGATGACATAAAATCTTGGCCAACTAATGTCTTGACGTCTTCTTAATGGCATTTGGAAAATATTAATCCGAAATATTAATGAATTGGCGTGCTCTACTTGAAGTGGGAAAAAGAATGAGTTGATTAGAATTAGTTGAGTCAACCTAACGTTTTATAAAAGTTATCTTTATCGATCAACGTGAGCATAGTTCAACTACCTAAAATCTTTGATCAAGAGATAAAAGGTTTGAATCTCCCACCCACATGTTGTCAAAAAAAAAAAGTTATTCTTTTTCGAGCTAAGTGATATTCCGGTTGACTGATCATGTTCTATTTGTAACTCGTCTTTGCTAATGTGACTGATTTGGTTGATTATATTAAAATATAACACGTCTTTGCTTAACTGATCATGTTCAATTTGAGAAGGCACCCTAATTCGAAAATTACAATACAATTCATTTTTTGTGATAGTTATCTCAATTTGAACTGTGAAATTCTTCTGTCATTAACCCTCAAAATACTCCAAGTAGTCTAAGGTAAGTTACGTTCTAGAGTTTATATGACTTTATTTTCTCAAATTTGATTTCATTTTCTATTCTTCTTATTTTCACATTTGTATTAATTCACTTGACCTATAATAGTGCTTCTTAGAAAAATTCAACCAGATCAGACAAATCATTTATATAAAGAGATTTGTAAGCTACACATTATTCAAGGCTATTACAATAAATTTTTGGTGATTTTTTTTTTAAATCTTTTTTTCAGTCGCTTAATTTAAATGTTAGAATCATTTCCACAAATACACAGGAGTTTTTTTTTTTATTTATTAAAATTGCAATTTTTAAAACTTATTATAATAATAAGTGGTTCCCAGACTTTTTATTTCAATATTGTAATTTTTATTCAAGAGGGAGAGACGACCTATCAATGTGTCAGTTTTTCGCTCATTTCTTAAAAATAAAATAAAAATAAAAATAAAAAAGTCATCTAAAACCCCTACACACAAATATTATATTAATTTGTATTTGGCACAATGAGCGTGAGCTCAAACCTTGTCTAGCATCACTTTTTTTTCTCCTTTTTCCAATCTCCTTTTTATCTTTTTTTTTTTTTCCTTTATTTGCTTTTTTTTCTTTTATTTTTTTTTTAAATCAAATAAACTAATTCCCCTCTTTTAAATCAAATAAATTAGTTACATTTTTTGTTTAATGTTTTAAACACATTAAATATTATATTGTGATTTATTATCTTTTAGTGAAGAAATTAAAATTTAATTAAGTGTTAATTATTATCATTTTTTTTCTTTTTTCACAATTTGATGTTAATTGCAGTTTATTTATTTGATTTGATTTTTTCCGTTTTCTTCTTTGACAAAAGAAAACGGGAAAAAAATTTAAATCAAATAAATTAGTTACATTTTTTGTTTTAAAAACTTTTTTTTTAAGAAATGAGCGAAAAGCTAACACGTGAATGAAGAGACAACCTATCCTGCAGCAATAAAAACTACAATATTGAAATAAAAAGTATGAAGAATCACTCATTAATCGAATAAGTTTTAAAAATGGCTCTCATTAATAGAACAAGTTTTTAAAATTGCAATTTTAATAAGAAAAACTCCCAAATACACATCGTGGTATTTACCTATAACATCTCAAATGTTTAATTTTAAATATCATATCATGTTACTATAGTTTTTTTTTTTCCAAAACATATTGTTTGTTTAATTTAAAAAATAGATGGAATCTTTTTTTTATTTTCATCCTTTAATGCATTAATTTTAAAATGTGACACGTTTAAATAAACTTTATTTTTAAAAATAAAATAGTCATTGTCTTAGTTTGTTTAGAACTTTAGATGCCAATAAACAACACAATAGAAAATAATAAATTGGGAATAAAAAACTGTCGGCTGCCAAATAAATCCAAGTCTTCGCTCAAATGAGAAGACTGGAATGTAGTGACGTAAGCAAATTATATGATTGTGACCAAACTGCCCTGCAATTACAATATCATATAATTTATAATATATTATAGATTAAAAATCACTTTTGTCGTTGTAAAAAAAAAAAAAAATCACTTCTGATCCCTAAACTTGTGAAAGTAACAATTTAGTCATGAACTTTGATTTGTAATGATTTAGTTCCTCTATTCTCAATTTTTTATTTGTAACAGTTTAATCCTGACTTTACAATAACTTAGTCTTTATACTTTCAAATTTGTAACAATTTAATCATTGTCGCAAAAAAAAATCATCAAAATTAAATGTCGATTTTTACTATTTAATGATTAAAATTTGTAGCTTATAAACATATTGGGTCCCATAAATTAGTTTATTAATCTATCTATGTAATAAATTTCATTGATTCTTTACATTATTAAATTTCACGATATGGACTAAATCGTTACAAATTTGAAAGTACATGGACTAAATTGTTACTTATTAAAATTCAGGGACTAAATCATTACAAAATTGAAAGTACAGGGACTAAATCGTTGCAAATTTGAAAATACAGGGACCAAATTGTTACAAATCAAAGTTCATGGACTAAATTGTTACTTTCATAAAAGTTTAAAGACCAAAAGTGATTTTTAACCTAATATATATTTTTTAATTTAACAAAACTAAAATAAATTTATAATGTGACGCCCAAGGTTAGAAGGGGTACATGAATGAACCGAGATCACATCCGAATGAGAGGGATCTTGAGGACATGAAAACGGTCAAGATAAAGCTTAAAAGAATTGATAGGTACTACCTATACCAACAAGGTGCACCTTCCTTTCCGGTGGCTCAATCATAGGAACTTTGAAGTTATGCGTGTTTGGCTTGGAGAAGTTCTATGTTGGGTGACCTCCTGGAAATTTTACTAGGAAGTATGTGAGTGACGACAAAGCATGTTAGAAAGACCCCGTGTTGATTTTAATTACTTGAAATGTTATATAGTTATGAAATTGATTTTTTTATAAAATTTAAGTATGCATTTTAAAATCTCAAATTCTATCACGTCTACGTTCTACTTAGTTCATGAACTTTAAAAAAATTCAATTACGTTCGTGAATTCGAAATAATATTTATTTGTTTTTCTCTTGTGAGTTAACCTCAATAAACAAAATACAAATATGAAATTCCATTATATTTCTTGAAATTTAGATGATATCAAGTTAAATATTTCTAGAACTTCGAATTAGGTATATATTTAAAAAATAGCTTAGCACCTAAGACATGAGCTTTGCCAAAGAGACAAAACAAGTAAGTTGAACAAAGCTCACACGTAAGTTTTTTATGGGAAAATTAGGGAAGCTTCCAAACTTCCAATTAATCAAAATATTCAAACCATATTCAAATCAAATCAGATAAGATGATGATCTTTTATTTTATTTTTAGAATAATATGCATTGAATATGAACTAACCTAATATTGACTTTAAAGTTCTATTGATATAAAAAACATCATGTTGCAATATTTCAATTATATATTTGATAAAATATAATACTTTCTAATTAATTAACTTGAGTTCCACACTAATTTTCAAGTTTACAAGGGAAGGAAATATTAATGAAGAGATCCTATTAGTAGAGCTTTGATTTAAAGTTAGATGAGAGAACTAAAGAAAAAATGTTTTTTGAAAGTAGATTAAGGATATATTTGGTTTAACTTTTCAACTATTTAATTTTTTTTAAAAAAATAATTTAAAAAAAAAATCTAGTGTTTGACAACCACTAAAAATTGCTTATTAAAAATGAGATTGAGAAATAAACCCTTTTGAGAGAAACGAAAAATTATTAGGTGTAGACTCTCTCTTTAAAATTGTCGAATGTATTTCTTCAAATTTATCTTACCCTGATTGGATACAAAATAGAAGTACTTTTACGATTTCTCTCTCTAAAATCTAACGGTACAGTCTACTCACCTCATTGCACTGGGAAACACTTAATAATTTCTTGAAAGAAACACTTGAATGCAAATTTTTTAAAAAGAGTTTTTAAGTATATAATAACTTGTGTATAAGAACACTGATGTGGAAATGTAACCAAACATATATGAGTGTTTAAATTTTAAACAATTTTATACAAAATGACCCATTTTGAATACTTTTATTTTAAGTGTTTTTCAAGAATGCACTTTCTTTTAAACATTTTCCATAAAAATTGTTTAGAATTTAATGACTCATATATGGTTGGTTACATTTCCTCATGAGTGTTTTTATACACACAAGTTATTATATACTTAAAAAAAATTAAAAGTTCAATTCTTTATCTCAAAATGATTTATTTCTTAATCTTGTTTTTTTAATAAGTCATTTTTAGTGATTGTCAAATCCTAGATTTTTTTTAAATGATTTTTTTTAATTAAACACTTGAAAAGTTAAACCAAACATACCCTTGATTTATCAAAACAATTGTTGTATGTCTAATAAATCTCTAAACTTTAAAACGGTGTCCAATATATAGGTTCATAAACTTTCAATTCTAAATAGGTCTCTAAACTAAACTAAAATAAATAAATAAATTAGTCTAATGATTTCTAATTAAGCTTTCAATTTTGTGTTCTTATAGATTTGAATTTCCAATTTTATGTCTAATAGATTCTTGACTTGACATTTCTAAAAGTTCATGGATAGATCTTAGACACAAAAGATAAAATTGAAATTAACTATTTAGTTTAATATTATTTTGTAAAAATTACTCTCTTGCTTTCTTTGAAATTTGGAGAGAAATATTGATTGAAATTTCCATAGAAATTTGGAGACAATTATTGTACTCTAATAAAAAGTAATTTTATTGCATCACAAACATACTACAACATAGGTGCATATATTTTTTCTTTAAATATAAAAGGGAAAAAATACCAAAGTTTCCATTTCTTATCTTACTTATTCATGGCTTTAGAACTTATTAATAGTTATTCAAAGACTGCCTTTAATTGTATTACTGTAGCCATTATCAAATGCCTTGCTCCACAGCATAACTCCTCCATACTTGGAAGAACTTTTAATCCTCGGAAGCACTTGAGAAATAAGCACGTTGGCCGGAATAAACCCACCACTCGGCGCCGCCGCTGCTGCCGCCGGCAACCCCATGAACAGCTTCCCGACCGGAAACGCCGTCCACCGGTTCCAAGAATTCAGGAGATTGTTGGCGTTCCCATTTGCAAACATGCATGGCGGGTTGTTGTAGAATTGAACCCAAACGAAATCAAACAGACCGGTTTTAATGGCTGCGTCCAAGTGGGCGTCAGGGATCGGACACTGCGGAGCGGCGGCGAGAAGGACTCCGCCGAAGCTGTTCAGTCGTCGAGCGAGTGTGTCCCAAAATCTACCAGAGCCAGATTCGATATCGAAGTCGACACCGTCCAAAACAGCGTTACCGAGCGGCCTCGAACTCGACTGGCCGCCGAGGAAGTTGTTCCATATGAAATTTGCGACTTGTCTCGCATCGTCGGCGGAGGAGAGCGAATAGCTTCCTGCTCCGCCGCCGATGGAGAGGAGGACTTTGATGCCTCGACTTTGACAGGATTTGATTTGGCTGCTTAAGAAGGTGCAGCCATTGTTGCTGGGGTTGCAATGGCCAGCTAGGTTAAGGACCGGGGTACGGCCGCTGCCGAAGGAGGAGAGAAATGCTATGTTGACGAACTTATAGTTTCCGGTGGCGCAAGTGGAGGCAAGAGAGCCTTCGTTGCCGTTTTGGCCCCAGTAGATGGCGATTCCGGCAGCGTCGGAAGATCGGAATATGGAGGCGAGGAGGAAGATGATTAAAAGGGCTGTGGTTATTTTGTGGGCAGCCATTTGTAATGAGCTTCCTGTGTTTTAGTTGTGTGTTTCAACAATGGAGAGGATGGACTGAATTTATAGGAAGGGAAGAACATCACATGGTTGGACCAAGTCAAGGAAAACAAAGGGTTGTTTGATAATACAATCTTCCTGGCCATTAGTGTGAGAAGTGAGAAATTATTAGTGAGCTCATAATGATGCAATGAGATGGATAGTTTTGCATCGTTGGATGGTAAAAAGAGAAATGATAAAAGTATCTCGATTTTGTATCCAACGGTTATTAGCTGAAATAGATAAATTTGAAGATGTATATCCGACGCTTTTAAAGAGTGAGTCTCATTGTATTGAAAACACCTATAATTTGTTCATTAGTGCCCCGACATTATGTCATTGGAATTTGGAAAATATTATAAATTATCAACGAATTGGCGTGTTCTAGTTGAAGACAGAAAAAAAAATTTGGCTAATTACAATTCTCATCTATCTCTCTGTTGAAATGATTATTTGAAGTCAAACTAACATCTTATTATTTAATAAGATAGTATCTCAAATTTGCTTAGCTCATGTTTAATTTGAGGCATCTTAGTTCGTAAATTGTGACAATTATCTCATCTTCAACCGTAAAAACCTCTTTTTGATCATGCATGTCATTATTTCACAAACTCCAATTAATCTACTTTTAACAGTTAAAGTGAACAAAGCTCAACGATAATCGACTTGTAGTCTTGTACTCTTGAGGTTGGAGGTTCGAAACTAGGACTTGTTCAAAAGAAGATTGCATGTTTCGTTCAACGAGAAGAAACTGACGCGTGGTGAGGAGAGAAAAAAAAAATCAAGGCGCTAGTCAATGCGCTATGATACCATAAAGAAATTTAGAGTCTAATCATAATTCTCCTCAAATATTTCATTAATGAGAAAGGGTATTTATACACATGGAGGAGAATAACATAATAATAACAACTAAACTGAATAATTAATTGGAAACTAAAACTTATATACAACATCACTGTTGTATTAAAAAAAAAAAATTTATGTACGCCAACATGGACATGGCTTAAATGGTATATAGCCTCGACCAAGAGATTAAAGATTCAAATCTCTACCCTAAATATTGTTAAATTAAAAAAAAACAGTCTTGAAAATGTGGGTTCTTTGAGTTTAGATGACTAATTTTTTTTATTTCGATTTAATTTGATACTCTTGTATCATACTTTTATTCATTTCTTCTACGACATAAAATAGTACGTCATCGAAAAAATTAAACAAAGATCCAACAATTCATCTATAAATTGTGATATTTATATTTATTTCCTTTTCATTTTTTTTCCAACCCCTTGACTTGAAGGTTAGAATTCTTCCCACAAACACATAGTGGTGTTAGTCAAATATATCAAATAATGTCTTAGTTTACCAAATCATATAATGGACAAGTGCATTAGAATTTTAGCATTCACTATCCATACAAACACACACATATATATTAGACTTTTATTTTCAAACATATTGTTTATTTAATTTTAAAATACAGATGGAAATTTAAACTTTTTGCACCATTTAATGTATTAATTCAATAATAAGACCCATCTAAATAAAATTATATTTAAAAGATAAAATAGAGTAATTATATCTTAAGTGAGCAAAACTTTATTTTATTTGGTTAAAAACATTGTTGATGCCAAAATTTGACCAAGCAATCCACCTGCCCTTCACGTGACACCAACAATGAATTTGTAGAAGCTGGGGAAGACGTGACCTGCAAGACCAGCAAGAATCGCTGGACACCGGTGTGGTGTAGGCCACACCACCTCCGATGCCTAAGTCAGGAAACTGAGCAGCTAGAGAATAGAGAAAGAAGTCAAGAATCGAGTTTTCGGCCTCCTTCTTCGATGGCGAAGAGGGTATAAATACCTGCTCGGACTCCTAGGGTTTGGAGGCGTTCTGGGACGAAGCAGGCTGGACCGAGGCAGCTGGAAGCGGTAGGGGCCGAGCGGAGGCAAACGGACTCGGCCCGCGCAAACGGGCCGAGTGGTGGGGCGCGGCCTTGGGCCGGGGCCGGCCGTACGGGTCGGGCCACGTTGGCCCGGCCCGTCGGTATGGTCTCCCTCTGGGTCCCTTTCCTGGTCCTATCTCCTCCCGGTTGTCCTGTCAGCTCCTCGTACGCTGTGGTGGTCCAAAATTACCTATAACAAACATTATAAATTCAATAGTGGGGAAAGTTGAAATTCTTCACCTCAAGTTAGGTCTAAAAAATTCAATAAAAAATAAAAGACTGTCGGCTTCCAAATAATTCCAAGTCTTTGGAGTCAAATGAGAAGACTTTGAAAGGTGGTGATTTCACCAAATTGCCCTTGCCTTCTCACATTGGAAATTTGACAATATTAAGAAATTACTTATATTTTGATCTATTCTACATTTTTTTTAAAAGAAAACTTCTCTCGTTGGGAAATGGAAAATATTAAAGACTGTTTATTAATTTGACATATTCTACTACTTTTCTTTTTCTTTTCTTCAATTATAACAAGAATCTTATTGTTTAAATTAAATAGTTATCAACTTTTGATCCATCAATTATTGATTACTGAGTTCAAAACTTGAAAAGGCTAAAGGTATGGTGTAGTTCTTAAGGTTTGAATGTGTGTATTTTTCAATTTAGTTTTTATTGGTTAAATTTTTCATTTTAACTCATTTTGACCTCATTCCATAACTATTTGTTGGTTTTTTGAAAATCTATCTTTATTTTCTTCCAATTTCCGTACAATAGTTTTCATCTTTGTTAAGGACATGATTGAATTCTTAGCCAAAATCTAAAAACAAAACAGGTTTTAAATATATTTTTTTAGGTCGTCTCGTTCGATAACCATTTGGTTTTTGAAAATTAGACTTGTTTTCTCCCAATTTCCTTGTCATGGTTTTCATTTTTTGTTGAGTAGACATTAGAGATCTTAGCCAAATTCCAAAAACAAAAACAAGTTTTTGAAAACTACTTTTTTTTTTTTTTTCAAATTTTGACTTGGTTTTTGAAAACATGGAAAGGTTGTAGATAACAAAACAAAGAAAGTTGTGGGTAAAAGTAATGCTTATAAGCTTAATTTTCAAAAACAAAAAACGAAATGGTTATTAAATGGGACCTTAGTTTTTTCAAAACTTGATTTGTTTTTTGAAAACAATGAGAGAAATATTGATAACAAAATAAAGAAAAACTTATGGGTGGAGGTAGTATTTATAAGTTTAATTTTCAAAAATCAAATGGTTATCAAACGGGCCTTAAGTTTTAACATTTTTCAATTATACCTCTTTTTGTTGGTAAATGTTAAAATTGGTTAATAATATATGGCGTGACATGATAATTAGAACATATCAGAAGAAATTTAGTGAAAATTTGAAAAGTTTATAATTCCTATTCAAAATTTGTGAGAAGTTTTGGAACAAATTTCAACTTTTATTCTCTTAATAGTTAATTAACCCATCTAAATTTTTGTCAGCTCACTACGTATTATGTCACGTAAGGTTATGAACGAAGACGGTATGATTACAAAAATGTTAAAATATAAGAAGTTAAATCAAAACTTTTCAAATGACATAGACTTTTTTTTTTTTTTTTTTTTTTGAGTACATCAACATTTATAACATCAAATTACAGGGACTAAATTGAAAAGCCTCATTAACATCTAAAACATATATTTAACATAAGTTAAATAATTTAGGGTCCCTTGGGAGACCTTTTAGTTTAAACAATTTTTCTTAAAATATTTTTAATAAAAATATATGATTTTATGCCTTTGAATTTTTTAAAAGTGCTTTAAATAATAACAAATTTATTTGGTTGTAATACCTACAAAAGTGATTATATTAATTACAATTTTTTTTAATAAAATTTCATTTCGGTCCCAAATATTTGGAGTTTCATTTCATTTTAATTTATATACATTTAAATCTTCCTCTACTTTGGGTCTCATTCCATTTTAATTTATTCTGAAGTTCATTTTTATCAAATTTGTGAAATGATATAAATAATTTTCAAGACCCAATCTAAATATGTTTCTAAAATTTGGGAAATAATAATAATAATTTTCAATCTAGTATTTAGTTTATGATGGGATCCTTAGGATCTTATAAATATTTTCACCCCTCCCTTTTCATATCACATATCAATTTTTTTAAAAAAAAAATTATTCCAGACTATCACTACCACGTGTCTACCTCTTAATAACCTAATTTCTCCATTTTGTAGCCCACGTGGCAAGTTTTAAAGAAATATTTAAGAATTGTGTGGGACCTATGGAATAAAATATTATATCATTAAATGACGTATCAAATACTGAATGAGAAGAGTATGTACTACCCGAGTACTAGAAATTTTCCCATTTTTCTTCCCATTAATAACATTCCAAGATTTGAATAAAAGAAATATTGATTGAAACTTCAACATATCCTTGATAGCAGTACTATAATACCAAAAATAAAAAATAAAAAATAAAAAGAAAAGAGAAGGATAAGGGGAAGGGTGTGTTTGAAAGGAAAAGGTTTTTAAAAAAAGGAAAAAGAAAAGCAGAGATAAAATAATACAAAAGAGAGGGGATCTCATGGCCCAGGCTCCTAAGTAATGGGTTAGCATCCTAATTTTGTCTGTTTTTAGTTTCTTGCGGGGCCTATGTGTCCAGTGTAGGGGAAGATAGGTGGAGGGCCTTATAAATCAGTTCGGGGCTAGTAAGGGTTGCTTTAGGTGAGGCAAGTAACTCACACTCGCGAGTTTTTCTTGGGAATGTTTTGATATGTTTTCTCATTTTGTTAGCATTGCATAGCTTCTCACAGGTAAAGGGCTTAGCATATGTAGTTTCTTGGACTGGAACATGATAAACGTCAGCATGTTAATCTCAGATAAGGCATAATATAGAGCGGTAAGCTTGATCTAGGGGTAGAGAAGCTTAGGTTGGTGGGGGTTGGTTTGAGGTTTTGTTAATGTATAGCACCTCCGTTAATTTTCTTTTTTTGGGTTCATGTGCAAAGATGCTTCTGATGGTAATATTATTTGCAAGTCTGACTACTGAGATCAGTGTCTGTGTTTGAGCTGGATAGTCCGAACCCTTTAGGGGTCGATTGGTGCGTCGGAATTGAATGGGTTTGGAATGGAATGGAATGGAATCTGATGCCCATGGGAATATTTTGCTGGAATCATGATTCCCATGTCTGTGTTTGGTGCAATGGATTTGAATTGGAATTAATGGGGGAGAGAAATAGTGGGACCCACAAAAATTAAGAAGAAAAATGGAGAGAGAAATAGTGGGACCCACCAAAATGTGGTTAAAATAGAAAAAGAAATTGTGGGTCCCATCAAAATTAGGAAGAAAAATGGGGAGAGAAATAGTGGGACCCACCAAAATGTGGGAATGGATTGGAATCCACATGCCCACCCTTTCATTCCAACCCCGGCCAACCAAACAAGGGCATCTATTTCCATTCCAATCCAATCCAATCCAAACCCATGAAACAAACAACCCCTTAGATGGATGGCTTGGTGTGGTTTTGATCGAGGTGGTGGTAGCTAGCTGAATTTATGCAGACGAAATCATATGGTGACCTTTCTAGATTGGGGAGCGCACTTCGTGTGGGAAAAGAGGGCTACACAATGGTTGGTGTTTTGGTCTAACCTCCTTGAGTCTATTTTCCTCCGTGTGCGGAGGGTGGTAGTTGTTTCTGGTTTCTTTTTTTTTTTTTTTTTTTGTAATGTTTGCTCTTTGAGCGGTTCTATTGGTGTTATGGTAGATATCAACGTTTTTTTATATGATAAAAAAAAAATAGCAGTACTATAATAAAAAAGTAATTTCATTGCATCACAAATATTTAACACAGACATATATATATGTAAATGGGCAAGAAATCCCATTTTCCATTTCTTATTTCACTTATTCATGGCTTTAGAACTTACTATTAAGTAGTTATTCAAAGAAATGAGCTCAAAGACTGCCTTTAATTGCATTACTGTAGCCATTATCAAACGTCTTGCTCCACAGCATAACTCCTCCATACTTGGAAGAAGTTTTAATCCTCGGAAGCACTTGAGAAATAAGCACGTTGGCAGGAATAAACCCACCACTCGGCGCCGCCGCAGCTGCCGCCGGCAACCCCATGAACAACTTCCCGACCGGAAACGCCGTCCACCGGTTCCAAGAATTCAGGAGATTGTTGGCATTGCCATTTGCAAACATGCATGGCGGGTTGTTGTAGAATTGAACCCAAACAAAATCAAACAGACCAGTTTTAATGGCAGCGTCCAAGTGGGCGTCAGGGATCGGACACTGCGGAGCAGCGGCGAGAAGGACTCGGCCGAAGCTCTTCAGTTGTCGAGCGAGCGTGTCCCAAAATCCACCAGAGCCAGATTCGATATCGAAGTCGACACCATCCAAAACAGCGTTACCGAGCGGCCTCGAACTCGACTGGCCGCCGAGGAAGTTGTTCCATATGAAATTTGCGACTTGTCTCGCATCGTCGGCGGAGGAGATCGAATAGCTTCCTGCTCCGCCACCGATGGAGAGGAGGACTTTGATACCTCGACTTTGACAGGCTTTGATTTGGCTGCTTAAGAAGGCGCAGCCGTTAATGTTGCTGGGGTTGCAATGGCCAGCTAGGTTAAGAACCGGGGTTCGGCCGCTGCCGAATGAGGAGAGAAATGCTATGTTGACGAACTCCTAGTTTCCGGTGGCGCAAGTGGAGGCAAGAGAGCCTTCGTTGCCGTTTTGGCCCCAGTAGATGGCGATTCCGGCAGCGTCGGAAGATCGGAATACGGAGGCGAGGAGGAAGATGATTGAAAGGGTTGTGGTTATTTTGTGGACAGCCATTTGTAATGAGCTTCTTGTGTTTTTGTTGTGTGTTTCAACAATGGAGAAAATGGAGTGACTTTATAGGAAGGGAAGAACATCACATGGTTGGACCAAGTCAAGGGAAAAAAGAAAAAAAAAGTAAAGAATGCAATCTTGGCCATTAGTATGTTGACTTCTTGTGTCATTGGGATTTGAAAAATATTAGAAATTATCAACGAATTGACGTGTTGTAGTTGAAGAATTATTGTCGTATCTATACAAGGGTACTATTTGTAGTCAAACAAACGAAAAATTATTGAATTCGTCTATCACAATGTGGCTGCTTTTTTAAAATTACATCAGATGTAGATGTTAAACTTTTTTCTACCCTTACTAATCTCTGAATACAAAATCAAAATGTTTATATAATTTCTCTCGTACATCCAACGGTGAAAAAATTGCCAATTTCATTATATAAGTGTCCTCGAATAATTTTTCCAAACTAACCTTTTAGAAGTTATCTCATTCAAGCTATATGCGACTCTAGTTGATCGTGGTAAAAGTTTGTTTAATTTGAGGTGCCCCTTTGTTTGAAAATTGTAGCATAATTCCTTCCTCTTGACAGTTTTCTTCGATTTGAATGGATAAATTTCTGCCAACAAAAGTTTGGCTCAATTGACATAAAGTATGTGCTTATGACCAAGAGGTTTATGAGTTCAAATCTTCTCATCTTCAAATGTTGTTGAACACTTGAACTTAAAAAAGAAAAAAAAAATTGTGGAATTCTCTTAGATATAGATCGTGCACGTCATCCCTTCACTCCAATCGTATTTATACAACTCTATTTTAAATTCCAAAAACAAAAACAAGTTTTTGAAAACTAATTTTTTTAGTTTTCAAAACTTGATTTTTGAAAATGTGGGAAGAAGGTAGATAACGCAACAAAGAAACCTAATAGGTGGAAGAAGTGTTTAATAAACTTAATTTTCAAAACCCAAAAATAAAAAACTTATCAAACGAGAGAAACTAATAGGTGGAAGTAGTGTTTAATAATCTTAATTTTCAAAAACCAAAACCAAAAAATCTTATCAAACGAGACATAAACTTTAGAATGTTTTAAAATTTACAAATCTACTAGACAAAAAAAACTGAATGTCTAGAGGCCTATTAGACACCTAAAAATTTATAAACCAAATAGACACAAACCTCAAAAATCAGAAATTAACCATGTCATTTACGACATATACTCCCCTTGAGGTTGGAGATTCAAAAACCCTCATACCTGCACATCTCATGTACTAAAAAAAAAAATTATGTGTACTAACATAGGCATAGTTCAACTGGCATAAAAAGTATATAACCTTGATCAAGGAGGTTAGAGTTTATATGACTAATTTTTTTTTAATTTGATATTTAATTTCATACCCTTCTATCATATTTTTATTCATTTCTTCTACGACGTAAAATAGTACATCATCGAAAAAATTAAAAACCGATCAAACAATTCATCTATAAATTGAGATATTTATAGGATAATTGTAATGGGTGGCAACATGAAGGTAAATAATTGCAAATATAGCAATTTTTAAAAATATTTGCAAATATGGCAAAATTTTTTAATTAATTTTTTATATTCCTAAATTGCCCCTATGTGTCCATCTTCTTCTTTCTCATCAGTTTTTTTTTTATTTTTTATTTACTGATAGAAAGTCTTTTTATTACTGATAGATTCTATCAGTGGTAGAAAAATTTTCTATCAGTGATAGAAAGTTTCTATCAGTGATAGAATAAAGTTTCTATTAGTGATAGGAAGTTTCTATCACTGATAGAATAAAGTTTCTATCAGTGATATTTCTATCACTGATAGATTCTATCAGTGGTAGAAAAATTTTCTATCGGCGATAGAAAGTTTCTATCACTAATATTTCTATGACTGATAGATTCTATCAGTGGTAGAAAAATTTTCTATCAGTGATAGAAAGTTTCTATCAGTGATAGAATAGAAGATTTCTATCACTAATAGAAACTTTTTCTATCAGTGATAAAAAATTTCTATCACTGATAGGTTCTATCAGTGATAAAAAAAAAAACTTTTTATAGAAAATCATAGAAAAACTTTTGATAAAGATCACCCATAAAAATCTTTCTATCTCCGATAGAAATTTTTCTATCACCGATATAATCTATAAGTGATAGAAAAAACTTTCTATCACCGATAGAAAAGCTTTCTATCAATGATAAAAAGATTTCTATCACTGATAGGAATTTTTAATATTCTATCAGTGATAGAAAGATATTCTATCAATGATAGAAAACTCTTGATAGAAAATATTTCAATCCCTGATAGAACCTATTAGTGAAAGAAATCTTCTATCACTTATAGAAATTTTTTCTATGAGTGATAGAAAAAATTTCAATCATTCATAGAAAATCTTTCTATGAGTGATAGAAAAACTTTCCATCTTTATCACTGAGACTGATAGAAAAACTTTTCGTGAGTTATAGAAAATATTTCTATCACTGATACTTTTCTACCAGTGATAGAAGATCTTTTGTTTCTATCAGCGATGGTGATACAAGGTGAAATCGAGCATTGAAAAATAAAGCAAAAACGAACGATTATAGAAATCAAACACTGAAAAACAAAAACCAAACACTGATAGAAAACCAAATAACAACAACCAAATATTGATAGAACACCGAATAAGTGATAGAAAAATATCTATCGCCGATAGAATCTATCAGTAGTAGACAAATTTTCTATCATATGATAGAATCTATTTTCTATCAGTGATAGAAATTTTCTTTCACTGATAGAAAATCTTTCTATCACTGATAGAATCTATCAGTGATAGAAAAACTTTCTATCAGTGAAAGAAAATCTGGAGGGGTATTTTAGTAAATGCAACACACAAACTATTAGATTTTGCCATTTTTGCAATTTTTTTTGTGGGTTGCTAGATTTGCAATTATTTTGGCCCATATTGCTATCCTTGCAACCAGCCCATATTTATATTTATTTTCTTTTCATTTTTTTTCAAACCCTTGACTTGAAGGTTAGAATTCTTTCCACAAACACAGTGGTGTTATTCAAATATATCAAATAATGTCTTTAGTTTACCAAATCATATAATGGACAAGTGAATTAGAATTTTAGCATTCACTATCCATACAAACACACACACATATACACATTAGACTTTTGTTTTCAAACATATTGTTCATTTAATGTTAAAATATAGATGGAAATTAAAAGTTTTTACACCATTTAATGTATTAATTCAATAATAAGACCCATCTTAAATAAAATTATATTTGAAAACGATAAAATAGTAATTATCTTAGTGAGCAAAAGTTTAGTTTATTTTGTTAAAACATTATAAATTCAATAGTGGGGAAAGTTCAATTTCTTCACCTCAAATTCGGAGTAAAAAAATCAATAAAAAAACATAATAAAAGACTGTCGGCTTCCAAATAATTCTAAGTCTTTGTAATCTCAAAAAAATAAATAAATAAATAAACCTAAGTCTTTGGAGTCAAATGAAAAGACCTTGAACAATTTAACCAAATAATATCATTGTGACCAAATTGCCCTGCCTCCTCTCATTGGAAATTTCACAATATTAATAAATTACTTTTAAAAAAACTATTAATAAATTACTTATATTTTGAAAAAAAAATGAAAAATTAAATGAGAGACTTTTAAAATATATTTCTCAAAAACTCAGGACTAAAAATGTACATTTTGAAAACTTAAGGACCTTTTAAATCTATTTCAGACTAAAAATATCTATATTTAAAAACTCCTGAATCAAATACACCTATTCCTTAAAATTCAGGGACCAAAAAGTTTTTTTATTTTTTCCTTTTTCTATTCTTTTCTTAAATTATGACAAGAATCTTGATTTTTTAAAACATTGGACGAAAGTAGATAAACTAATAGGTTACTGAGTTCAAAACTCAAAAAAGGCGGCTAAAGGTATGTTGTAGTTCTTAATGTTTGAATGTTTGTTTTTTCAATTTAGTTTTTATTGTTTAAAATTTTCATTTTAGTTTATTTAGGCTTTGTTTGATAACTATTTGTTGGTTTTTTATTTTAAAAGTGCTTTAAATAATAATAATAAAAAATTTGGTTCTACTACCTACAAAAGTGATTATATTAATTGCAATTTCTTTAATTAAAATAAAACTTTGGTCCTATACTTTGCATCTCATTTCATTTTAGTTTATATACTTTCAAATCTCAAAATTTGGTCCCAGTATTTTGGATCTGATTCCATTTTAGTTCATCCAGAAGTTCATTTTTATCAAATTTATGAAATAAATAATAATAATTTTCAAGACACAATGTGAATATGTTTCTAAAATTTTTGAAATAATAATAATAATTTTTAACCTAGTATTTAGTCTATGGTGGGATCCTTAGGATCTTATAAATATTTTCACCCCTCCCGTTTCATATCACATATCAATTTAAAAGAAAAACTATTCAAGACTATTGCGACCAAAAAACAAACGGTGCTAAAACATAGTCGCAAGCTAACTTTAGCGTCAATTTTTACTAATTCATCGCATCTTGCGACGAAAATAACAATTTTTCGAAACTTGCATTCGTCACATACGGCTTGCGACTAATGAGTTGTTATGGTTGCAGATCTTGCGTCGAAATCAGTTTATTTCGTCGCAGTGCTCTGCGTTGAATTATTCATGTTTCGTCGTCGCAGATTTCGATTCATTTGCAACAAAAACCTTATATTCATCGCACATATTTTAGACAATAAAAAAAAATATATGTTTCAAATTAGACATCTAGAAGCTCAATTTTGTATTCAAATTGTCCTTATTGATAAACATTTTATACAAATTATTAAATAGTTTTACAAAACAAAGCATTCAACAATATATGAAATGGTCAATACTACATCCAAAAGTATGTTTCATATATGGACATTTTACCAAAGTCTTGATAAAGTTAAAGAGTTACAAAAAAAATAAAGACCATTTGGAAGTTTATCCAATTACAAAGTCTATGTTAGCTAAAAAAAGACGATGTGTGTTTGGTCATTGTTGTCGTTAGCAAAGTTTACTTCAATTCTGGAAATAAACAACAAATTACATATATACACATAAGTACACATGAACAACAAACCATCCTTAACCCCATTTACAAAGAGCATCACATACATGATGATGGCATATAAACTAACAATTGCAATGACAAGAACAAATACTATTCCCCCTATTCTCAAATCATCCTCAATCTCATAGTGTAAATTTTTCACCCAATCTATATTTTATAAAGAGAAACAGCTAATCTTTGTACCTCTCTTCAAACCCGCATTAATCTCAATCAATAAAACCTCACCATCACATGTCTGCCTCTTAGGTCCCGTTTGATAATCATTTGGTTTTTGAAAATTATGGTTGTTTTCTCTCAATTTTCCTACCATGGTTTTCATCTTTGTCAATGACGCATTTGAATATTCTAGGAAAATTCTAAAAACAAAAATAAGTTTTTGAAAACTACTTTTTTGGTTTTCAAAAATTGGCTTGGTTTTTGAAAACATGGAAAAAAAGGTATTAGAAAAACAAAGAAATTTGTAGGTGGAAGTATTGTTTATAAGCTTAATTTTCAAAAACCAAAAACCAAAAACCAAATGGTTAACAAACGAGGTCTTAATAACTCAATTTCTCCATAGGATAGCCCATGTGGCAAGTCTTTCTTCGAAAAAATTCTAGTACTACAATAGTATGGAAAAATTCATACTACTTCCATTCATTGTTTGCCCATAAAAGAAACATTTAAAAATGGTGTGAGACTGAGACCTATGGAATAAAATATTATATCATTAAATGACGTGTCAAATATTGAATGGAATGAGTATATGTACTACTTACCTTGTTTTTTCTTCCAATTAAAACCATTCCAAGATTTTGAATTTAAAAAAAAAAAAAAAAAAAAAAAAAAAAAAAAAAAAAAAAAAAAACATTCCAAGAGATTTGAATAAAAGAAGTAACTTTATTGCATCAAAAATATTTAACACAGACATATATATATGTAAATGGGCAAGAAATCCCATTTTCCATTTCTTATTTCCCTTATTCAAAGAAAGCAGCTCAAAGACTGCCTTTAATTGCTTTACTGTAGCCATTATCAAACGCTTTGCTCCACAGCATAACTCCTCCATACTTGGGAGAAGTTTTAATCTTCGGAAGCACTTGAGAAATAAGCACGTTGGCCGGAATAAACCCACCACTCGGCGCCGCCGCAGCTGCCGCCGGTAACCCCATGAACAGCTTCCCGACCGGAAACGCAGTCCACCGGTTCCAAGAATTCAGGAGATTGTTGGCGTTGCCATTTACAAACATGCATTCCGGGTTGTTGTAGAATTGAACCCAAACCAAATCAAACAGACCAGTTTTAATGGCAGTGTCCAACTGGGCATCAGGGATCCGACACTGCGGAGCGGCGGCGAGAAGGACTCGGCCGAAGCTGTTCAGTCGTCGAGCGAGTGTGTCCCAAAATCTACCAGAGCCAGATTCGATATCGAAGTCGACACCGTCCAAAACAGCGTTACCGAGCGGCCTCGAACTCGACTGGCCGCCGAGGAAGTTGTTCCATATGAAATTTGCGACTTGTCTCGCATCGTCGGCGGAGGAGAGCGAATAGGTTCCTGCTCCGCCGCCGATGGAGAGGAGGACTTTGATGCCTCGGCTTTGACAGGCTTTGATTTGGCTGCTTAAGAAGGTGCAGCCATTGTTGCTAGGGTTGCAATGGCCAGCTAGGTTAAGGACCGGGGTTCGGCCGCTGCCGAAGGAGGAGAGAAATGCTATGTTGACGAACTTGTAGTTTCCGGTGGCGCAAGTAGAGGCAAGAGAGCCTTCGTTGCCGTTTTGGCCCCAGTAGATGGCGATTCCGGCAGCGTCGGAAGATCGGAATACGGAGGCGAGGAGGAAGATGATTGAAAGGGCTGTGGTTATTTTGTGGGCAGCCATTTCTAATGAGCTTTGTGTGTTTTTGTTGTGTGCTTCAACAATGGAGATGATCAAGTGAATTTATAGAAAGGGAAGGACATCACACGGTTTGACCAAGTCCAAGGAATCTTGGCCATTGGTATCTTGACTTCTTGTGTCATTGGGATTTGGAAAATATTAGAAATTATCAAGACCACTTTATTCAACTCGATACGGCTACGTCCAAGACATAGAACACGACACAGATCTCTACAATGATATGATATTGTCCACTTTAGTATAAACCGTTGTAGTTTTATTTTTGGTTTCACTCAAAATTCTGTCATACCAATGGAGATAGTTATCTCTCCTTATATATCTATGATCATTTCGTTATCTAGCCAATGTAAGACTTTGGATGCACTCCCGATCGTTAAAATAGTACTTCAGAAAAACAATTATAAAGAGAGATATTTATAAAATTAAATTACAAATTTAGTCTATCGAACTCTGAGGTTATGTTTATTTGGTCCTTCAACTTTCAAAATTACAAATTTAGTCACTAAGGTCCCATTTTGATAACCATTCGGTTTTTTGTTTTTGAAAAGTAGGCTTATTTTCTCTCCCAAATTCTTTATTATGGTTTTCATCTTTGTTAATGACACACATTTGAATCGTCCTTAGTCAAATTCCAAAAACAAAAACATGTTTTTGAAAACTACCTTTTTTTTAAACGTGGGAAGAAGGTAATAATAACACGAAACAAAACAAAAACTAATGGGTGAAAATAGTATTTTTATAAGCTTAATTTTCAAAAACCAAAAACAAAAAACTTAGGCCCCGTTTGATAACCATTTGGTTTTTTGTTTTTGAAAATTAAGCTTATAAACACTCATTCCACCTATCCATTTCTTTGGTTTGAACTTAACTCCTTCTCATGTTTTCAAAAGCGGGAAAATTTCTAGTACTACGGTGGTATGAAAAATTTTCCATACTACCTCCATTCATTGTTTGCCAAGTAAGAAGTATTTAAGAATGATGTGGGGTCTATAAAATAAAATATTATATCATTAAATGCTCATTAAATGGAGTGTCAAATGTTGAATGGAAGGAGTAGATACTACCATAGTACTAGAAAATTTCCTTTCAAAAACCAAGTCAAATTTTCAAAACAAAAAATAGCAGTTTTCAAAAACTTGTTTTTGTTTTTGAAATTTGACTAAAAACTTCAATGTATCCTTAACCAAGATGAAAACAAGGAAAAAAAAAGTATAATTTTGATAAACCAAAAACCAAATGGTTATCAAACGGAGGCTTATCAAACGAGACATAAACTTTTTAACCTTTTAAAATTTACAAATCCACTGGACACAAGATTGAAAGTTTAGAGATCTTTAACACTTTTAAAAGTTTAAAGACCAAATAGACACAAACCTCACAAATCATAAATTACTAACCGTGTCATTTAAGTTACCTGTTTTATAATTATTTAAAGTATATTAATTGTCCAAACTGTTATATTTTTTATTATTTATTATTATTATTATTATTATTATTATTATTATTTTGTGAACATTCTTTTCATTTTAAGTCGGCTGCCAAATAAGTAGTCCGCATCAAATGAAAAGACTTAGAACATGGCGATAGAACCAAAATAAGATGATTGTGACCAAACTGCCCTGCCTTCTATTATTGGAAATTTTTAAAAAATATTAAAAATTATTTACTAATTTGTTCTATTATTCTACATTTCTACTCAATGGAGACTGGAAAATATTAAAAATTAGTTATTATTAGACATATCTTACTAATTTTCTTTTCTTTTCTTTTCTTTTCTTTTCTTCAATCATTAGATGGCTTTCATTTTTTAACATGATATATCAATTTTTTATCCATAAATTATTGTTTATATAGTTTAAAACTTAAAAATGCTATACCTACATGTTTTAGTCCTTAGTCCTTAATGTTGGAATAATGTTTTTTTTTTTATAATTCAATCCCTATTTTTAAAAACTTCCAATTTAGTTCATTATATTTTAATACTTTTCTCAATACTTCTTCACTTGGTGAGAATGTTAAAATTGGTTAATAATTATAAACTAACATATAATTAGTGAGTTAAGAAGTTTAGAAAAAAAAAATTAGGTCATCCAAAAAAGGAAAGTTTATAATTCCTATTCAAAATTCTTGAGAACTTTGGCACAAATTTCAACTTTTAAATTCTTCATCTAAACATTTGCAAACTCACTAAAGTATCATGCCAAGTGAGATTATCAATGAAATGGATATAATTGAAAAATGTTAAAGCATTAAGAGCTAAATAAAAGTTATTATATAATAGAATTAAATTAAAACATATATTTAGCTTAGCTTATATTTTGTCCCTATTTTTACCAAAGAAAGCACTTCAATTATGAAACAAAGAGTTGCATTAAGCCCATGCCTTGAATCGCTAAAGAATGGCCAAAAGAATTGATTTTCCAACGGAAAAAGTTCACACATCATTCAAAAAAAGGATAACTACGCAAATAAGCTTCATAGTATACCTTATTTTCAATTTTGTCCAACTTTACCATTATTTACACAAATGCCTAAGGACCATCTTTTATAACACAAAAAACATAGTTAAATTACAGCATAACTCTTCCATCTAATTTGACATTAAAAAAAATCAAATAGAAAAATATCAACACATTATTCCTTCCTTCTAGAATTTTTCTCTAAAATCTATTAAAATCATGCCCCCAAAAGTTAATTGCAACATATCTCCCAAAAAAAAAAAAAAAAAAAAAATTGCAACATTTCGAAAATTAAGAAAAATACTTACTCAAATCCAATTGCTAATTTTAACCTTTTATTTCTTATGAAATTTTTCATTGAAGAACACTAACTATCTGAACCAATCATAAACTCTATCCAAGGATGAGATTCAAAAGGAAGGTTCTCCGTTTTCTCTCTAGGAACGGTAGAAAGTGGCGGCGTTTCTTGCCGGAATTGGAGCAGTGTATCTGCTGTTATTGGGTTCCCTTTTGTTGTGGTGGAGTGTGGTTTGTGTTGGTCATCTTGCGGTGAAGGTCGTCATGAGAACAGGAAGTGATGCAAATGGAATCATACAGAAACTTGCAGAGATGAAGGTATCGGCGGAAGAGAAAGCAAGTGTGTTTCACCTACAAGAAGAGGCAATTGATATCACAGAGAAAAAATTGGCTAATGCTGTTCTTTGCAAGATTTTCACAAAGAAGAAGATTAGCCCAGAAATTTTCAAGTCAATGATGCCAAAGATTTGGAACCAAGAACATACAATAATAGACTATCGGGGCTTCAACTTATTTCTTTGCAAATTTAAAAATGCAAGAATCAAAGCACATATTGTAGATTCGGGTCCTTGGTTTTATGATAGAGCTATGCTTCTGATGGAAGAACCAAAAGGCGATTGTTGTGGAGATGAACTGGAATTCAGGTACGTATCCTTTTGGGTTCACTTTCATAAACTCCCATTGGCTTGTTTTTCCAGGGATGCAGCGACAGAAATAGGAAGCTTATTAGGCAAAGTTCAGCAAGTGGATTTGAACGAGGACGTAGAAATAAAATGCGATAGTTCCCTTCGCATAAAGATTCAAATTGATGTCAATCGTCCCCTGAAGCGTTGTGTTTTCCTTAAATCTGGAAGAACTGGGGTAGAGAAAAGGATTGCGGTGACGTATGAGAAGTTACCTGATTTTTGTTACGGATGTGGGCGGCTGGGTCATATAATCAAGGAGTGTGATGAAGACGGTGATTCAAAGGATGAGGAGATACCATATGGCTCTTGGCTTCGTGAACCATTCAAGTTCAAACCATGGAGCCGACGGTGACTGGGATACACAATCACATGGGGGGAAGAGGTAGGGGTCGAGGTCGGTTTGGTGAGTGGAATGATCGGAGTTCGTGGAGAAGCAGAGATAAGGAGGAGGGCGACGATTCTAGTCAAAAGAAAGGAGCTGGCAGTGTTAAGGCCGGAGTCGAGAATGATACAGAGGCGGTGAAGATCAAGAGATTCCGGCAGAATTGGCGGCTCCGGTACAGTCAGATCGGGCAGTTTCGGAGCCATTAATTGCTCAAACGGTAACTAAATCATCAAAGGGGAAAGAGAAAATGGTTTGTGGATCTAGCATTGATGAGGAAATAAAATGTCCAATTATGAAGGAGTTAAGTATGGAAAATATGGATATTGAGAAAAGGAAAGCGGTGCAACAGAATATTAATTTTGAAATGGTGATGGAGGTTGACTTGCCACCTCGTGATTCTGGAATAAAGGAAGATAGACAAATGGTTACGGAAGTTAATACTGATGATAATATCACTGGGGATATGAAAAAAGAATCAACTAAAAAATGGAAAAGGCAACCCCGTGCTCAGGCCGATGGGGATTTGACAAGCCAGGGGACTCAACCCACTCATATGCCTGTTATAGGGAAACACAAAATTGATACTGAGGATGTCGGCAGTAACAAGAAAAGGATCGTGATGGTGGAGGAAAATTCAATTGCAAGATCGGTGGAGGTTGCGAGTCAGCCCCGCCGGGCACAATGAAAACTATAAGCTGGAATGTCCAAGGGCTGGGGAACCCGAGGACATTAAGGGCATTACGCCACCTAGTTCGTATACATAGTCCCCAAGTGGTTTTCTTATCGGAAACCAAGTTACAGAGAAATGGGTGTGACAGAATTCGTAGAGATCTCCAGTTTGACAATGGCTTCGAGGTTCCAAGTCGGGGATGGAGTGGTGGTCTTATGTTGTTATGGCAAAATGAGATAGATTTATCTATCAGATCTTACTCGAAAGGTCATATAGATACTCTTATCTTGGGCTGTGGCAAAAGGTGGATGTTTACAGGGATTTATGGTAATCCTAGGAGAGAGTTGCATCATGAAACTTGGACGTTACTAAGGCGGTTAGGAGAAGGTGTGGACTATCCTTGGGTGATTGGAGGTGACTTTAATGAAATGGTCTCTAACAGTGAGAAATCAGGTGGTCTGCATCGAAATGATAGTGCTATGCAAGAATTTCGAGAGTGCATTGATTATTGTAGTATGTTAGATCCTGGATATACGGGCCCGGAATTCACTTGGTGTAATAAACATTTTACGTCTGATCTAATTTGGGAGAGGTTGGATAGGTTCCTTATCAATCATTATATGCAGGACTTATGTGGGTTTTTTAGCGTTCTTCATTTAGCTCTTATTGGTTCAGATCATAGACCTTTGGTTGCTGAATGGAGTTGGGATCACAGTAGTCAGCATAGGGGTAATCATCAGAGGCCGAGACGTTTTGAAGCGACGTGGACGAAATATGAGGAGTGTAGGCAGATTGTGGATGGGGTGTGGCAGAGCGGGCATAGGCAGGAGTCCATGTCAGTGACAGATAAGACAGACATGTGTTTATCTAGGCTTAACGAATGGAGCAAAGCAATGTATGGTGGTTCCATTCGTGGAGCAATTGCTAAAAAAGAGCGGGAGATTCAAGCGATGCTCATCCAGAATGTTTCTTCGTATAACACAGATCTGACCCTGAAAGAAAAAGAGCTTGAGAACCTTCTTGAAGATGATGAGATCTACTGGCACCAGCGTGCGCGAGAGGATTGGCTAAAATGGGGTGACCGAAATACTAAGTGGTTTCATAGAAAAGCCAATTACCGAAAAAAGACCAATACTGTTCGGGGTTTGATGGATGTTGATGGCAATTGGAATACAGAGGAAACAGACATGGCATTAGTGGCAACTCAGTACTTCAAAGGGATGTTTCAGACTAGTAGACCCAGCCTAAATGATATAGATTGTATTCTGAAGACTATTCCAACAACCATTACGGTGGATCAGAATCTAGTGCTGACCAAAAGCTTCACCCACGAGGAGATTTTTGGAGTGGTTAGAAATATGCATCCCACCAAGGCCCTTGGTGCAGATGGGATTCAGGCAATTTTTTACCAGAAATACTGGGATATTGTGGGAGCTGATGTGAGCCAGTTCTGCTTAGATGTGCTGAATGGAGATATGGGTTTGGAGTCGGTGAATAATACATATATTGTTTTGATACCAAAGGTGAAGGAGCCGAAAGATATGAAATACTTTAGGCCTATTAGCCTTTGTTCAGTGATTTATAAAGTTATTGCCAAAACGCTTGCTAATAGGCTCAAAACAGTGTTAAATGATGTTATCTCTCCCTCTCAATCTGCGTTCATTCCTGGGAGACTAATCTCAGATAACACTATTATTGGGTTTGAATGCATCCATTCAGTGAAGAATCGGCGGAAGGGTAAGAAAGGAATCGCGGCACTTAAACTTGACATGAGCAAGGCATATGACCGTGTTGAATGGAGTTATATCCGAAAGATTATGCAAAAGATGGGTTTCTGCGACAAATGGGTTAGTTTGATAATGAAGTGTGTCGAATCTGTAAGCTTTCAAGTTCTCTTCAATGGCATGCAGTGTGAGGTTTTCCATCCACAGAGAGGGCTTCGACAAGGCGATCCACTTTCTCCCTATTTATTTTTAATTTGTGCGGAAGGTTTATCGGGCCTTCTAAATAATGCTGAAGTAAATAGGGAGTTAACAGGTTTGCGTATTACTAGACATTGTCCTATTATTACTCACTTGTTTTATGCTGATGATAGTCTGTTGTTCTTTCAAGCTTCTGAATCAGATTGCAGGACTATTCAGAACATTCTAAGCACATATGAAAAGGCTTCTGGTCAGACAGTCAACTTTGAAAAGTCAAGTTTTATGGTTAGTCCAAATACTAACCAGGATAGGATCAACAACATCAAGAATATTCTTAAAGTCCAGCATAAGGAGAGTTTAGGGCAATATTTGGGTTTACCTTCTCAGAACGCTCGCAACAAAAAGGAGATCTTTAACAATATTAAGGACCGTGTGTGGAAAGCACTTCAAGGATGGAAAGGGAAGTTCTTTTCAATTGCTGGAAGAGAAATTCTTATTAAATCAGTAGCTCAAGCTATTCCTAATTATGCTATGAGTTGCTTTAAATTTCCTAAGTCCTTATGTAATGATTTGAATTCTTTTTGTGCCAGGTTTTGGTGGGGATCTTCTGAATCTAGTAGGAAAATTCATTTGCGTAGCTGGAAGAAATTATGCATGCATAAAAACCATGGTGGCATGGGCTTTCGTGATCTATATTCTTTCAATCAGGCATTGCTGGCAAAACAGAGTTGGAGGATTCTTAGGCACCCTGATAGTTTAATGGCAAGAGTTTTGCGAGGTCGCTATTTTAAAACAGGGAAGTTTTTGAAGGCCACTGAGGGATCTAATCCTTCTTATGTTTGGAGGAGTATTCTTTGGGACCGAGATTTGTTTTGTAAGGGTTATCGTTGGCGGATTGGGAATGGAATTAATATTGAGGCTTCTAAGGATCCTTGGATTCCTAAGGAAGGCTCAAGTATTCCTATTTCTATAAATCCCCAAGTTCAAGAATATACAGTGGCACAATTTATTTTATCTCCAGGAGTCTGGAATGAAAATCTTGTTCGGGATTCATTTTTGGAGTCCGATGCAGAGGCCATTCTATCTATCCCACTAAACCTTAATCAAAGAGATGATACGGTGATTTGGGATCTTGATTCCAAGGGTTTCTTTAGTGTTCGAAGTGCCTACAGACTGGGAACAAATCTAGAGGCCCTAAAGGATGCATCAACTTCTAATCGCCAGAGTCAAGAGATCATGTGGAAAAACTTTTGGAAAGCCAATATACCTACAAAAATTAAGATTTGTGGATGGCGAATTTTCAATGACATTCTCCCTACCTTGACAAATCTAGCCTCTAGAGGAGTGGATGTTCATCATACCTGTGTTTTTTGCAGAAAAAAATCTGAATCAGCTTCCCATCTTTTCTGGGAATGTAAGGAGGTAAGAAAATTATGGTATTCTTTCTGTCCATGGACTTATGATTTTGGTTTTAATGACAGGGGTAGATTAGCACCGGCAGATTACTTGATGAGAATCTGGAAGATGGAGGGGAGAGACGCAATCGACAAGCATAGAGTTGCAACAAGCCTAATTTTATGCTGGCAGATCTGGACTTATAGGAACATGGTGAACCAAAATCATCACAAGGTGGATATGCACACACTGAAAGCCAAAATCCAGAGATATTTACAAGAATTTCTACACCAAGATACGCCTCAAGTTGAGATGGGTACCTGGCCTCTCAATCAGAATCGAGACCTGCTGACGACAGATTCGAGTGACATTCTAGTGCTCTCCCAGGCAACTTCTGACGCCCCTCTTCGTCGTTCGCCTTCGTGGATTCCTCCACCGGTGGGTCTTTGCAAGCTTAATTGTGATGCATCGTGGAGCTCGAGTCTGCGGCGCGGTGGGATTGGCTGGGTCCTTCGTGACTGGAGTGGTCGGCTGCTGCGTGGAGGATATAAATGTGTTGATCGCTGCTGGAAGATCGCGTGGTTGGAGGCATTTTCAGTATGTGAAGCGTTGAGGGCGATCACTCCAGTTTCCCTCCATTTTCAACTCGAACTCGATGCTCTTCAGGTAGTGCAGCTGCTGTCCAACGAAGCATTTGATGCCACTGAGTTGGGAGGCTTCATTAAGGAAGCTCAAAACCTAATGAGTCCCCTTCAAGTTGAATCCATCAAACATGTCCCAAGGATACATAATGGTTTGGCCCATATGGCTTGTATTCTTCAAAAGTCAGATTCTTGCACTTTAGATTTTCCTTTATGGTTGGTAGAATTTAATTATATAGATTCTTGGGCTTCTGGTAGAATTTAATTATATTGATACTGGTTGTGATTACCATGCTTGTGGAGGTCCCTGTCCCACAGGTAGTACTTTTTTTTGGGAGCTGCTGCTAGCTCTTAGTTTTGACAATAGTAATTTTTCTTCAAAAAAAAAAAAAATCATAAACTCTATCCCACTATCCCACCCCACATAAATTTTATATATAATGTTCATTAACAAAGCAACCAAAACGAGCTTAACTCGACGGTAACAAGCATGCATGTACTCTCGACCAAAAGGTTAAGAAGTTCGAATCCTCATCCCCAAATGTTGATGTACTCAAAAAAAAAAAAAAAAAATGGTGTTTAAACTAAGAAATTAAAAATGGTTGATCTTTACTATATATACATAGAGAGTTACAAGGAAATCTGCAGATGAACTGCTAGTTATTATATAACTAATTGACAGGTATTTTCAGAAATGTTAGGTATTGTTGAAAGCTATGAATTCAACTCCTTAAACAATGCCTTGGAAACAGATCGACATGACTGATTTCCATTGTTAACAGCATCTTCATCACCAGCTCGGTTCGCTCTCTGAGACGAGTGATTCTTTTCTGGGGTCTCACACACCATGTCATTGCTTTCCTTGCTTTGGTACTTCCTTTTCGATGCCTTTTGACGATGACTCGTCTTTGGTTTCTTTGCCTTCGACTGCTTCGGTGCCCAAACACGGTGCAAATCCGGTGCCCAACTCGTGAAAGATGCAAATCTTCTAGCCCTTTCTCTACTCTCTTGAGCTTTGATCAGTTTGCTAGTGTAGTCATTCTTGATCCCTGGAGATTTTTCACTGTCATTTTCGTGGAGTTTGTTTTCTACTGAAACTGGATCATTGGAGCTATAGTTGTCGCCGACTTGGTCGCTAACTGAGTTATCTCTCAAAGAATGATTGCTATCCTCACTGAAGAGAGGGTGATTGGTAGATTTATTCTCATCAACAAACAACAACAAATCCATTCTTTTATAGACCTTATTCACTACATCTCCTAGACTTTGGCAATACCTGAAATTTTAAGCAAAAAGGATAAGGTAAGTCCTTGATGAAAACCTCTATCCATCAAAAATCAAATTTGAATCTGAAATAAATCATTTGCTCCTCTTGTTTTGATTTCTTGACCCAGAGAGATCCATGAACCATCCCAATGCATATACATACAATGATACAAATGCAGGGCCCTAATAAAGTTAAGCCACAAGACCTCCCTTTCCTTCTTGAATAAGTCGATCAAAAGAGCTTCAAGTAATGAACAAGGAATAAGAGTATCTCTCGGTAATCCAGTGGACCATTTTAAGTAGCCAATAAAATCCTCCAAAAAGATACCTCGTAACTAAGAAGCACGGACACTTTAGTTTGGCTAACGTGTCTGTGTCCGACACTTGTTGGACACGTATCGGACACTTTTAGTACAATCGATATGTGACAAACCCTAGTTGTAGGTTCATTTTGAACCCTTGTTAAGTATACTAAATAGACGCAATGCTTTAATGACAAAAATAATAAATTTTAAGAGTAAGATACATTAATTTCATTTTTTCAAGCATACAAGTGCATAAACTTATTGATTTTGAATTTCTTTCTTCTATAAAAACGATATATATTTTAAACAATGTATATTTTTCTAAGCGTGCCAGAGTCATGTCCATGTCCTAGATTTTAAAAAAATGATGTGTCACCGTGTCCATGTCGTATCCGTGTCTTGTGTCCATATCCATGCTTCTTAGCCTTGTAAGGACAAAGAAATGAATATACTTGGTGACTCTATTTCTATGAGAGTACTGGTTGGAAATATTAGTAGGTTATAAGGGTATAGTGGTAATTAGTTAGGAGTGACTTGGTTATAAATAGGAGAGTTAGGAAGCTTAGAGGAAAGGGGGATTTTATGGTATTGTCCCATGTGGATCTCTAGGAGAGAGAAAGAGTTCTTTCCAAAGGCTATTAATTTTTAATTTCTCCTGATATTGCAATATAGTTATTCTTTGTGTTATCTTAGTGTTTTCTTGTTAAGGAGAGTCATAACAAATGATAATAAGAAAATACCACGATAGCACAAAAACTATATTGCAGTATCAAGAGAAATTACGAATCAAGAGGCCAACGATAACTATATTGAATGGACTGATGGAACAAAAGTCACTATTGGAGCCCTCAGGATACCGTACAAATCATCGTGAAAGTTTCTCTGACATATAACAATAGTGGAGGATCAATCAATGGGAGCAAGGCCAAATGGTGCCAAAGGTGAAGGAGAATTAATGGGGTTGTGAGTGTTCTCGAGAAGGATTTTATCTCTTTACGATTCTCCACAATGGGAAAGCCTTTAGCAACTAGTTTCTTCAAGAGGAGATCTCCTAAATTCCTGCTCTTATGCGGTCTTTTATGTCTTTATATACTTCGAGGTTTCTTATAAAATAAATAAATCGATAAATATACTTTTGTATAGAGACATATACCTGCTTTTTATGATTTTTCCGACATAATCTTCGATGCTCCATTCTCCAAAAAATCCTTCCTCCAAATGGCATTGAATTGTCTCTAAAAGCAAGCAAATATGCTTGACAAACTTTTGCTTCATAGATTCGCTAATGCTGAATCTAATTGGTGATCGCAATATCTCCATTCGGAAGAAGATCTGCAATTCATGTCTGGAGCTTGTTAAGGAAAGTGCATGAAGGAATTGGATTCAGTTCATTCAACTATCAACATCAAAAGAAATAAAAGAAAACTGTATGTAAGCAAAAACAAATAACTCAATCTAAGGATACTCTCTGACTATGTTTTCCGAGGTTTGTCCAGTGGATCCTGGACTACACTCAAAGGGGAGACCATTGATCTTTGGCTTGGAAGCCAAGTCTTTGGGCTCCCTCAGCAAAAGTTCATTTAGTGCTGTAGCAACTGCACAACTGAGACTGGAATCAGATTTCCTGGCATTTGGTTGATCATCCTGCACTTCATGCTTTTGACTTAACCAGTATATAGCTGAACTCACAAGTCGCTCTGCCAAAGCACCCAAGTCAACAACTTTGGATTCGAGTCCTTGTTGGATCTTACTGGAGAGATTATTGAAAAAGTCTTCAGAAGTCTCCAAGTGATGGTCAATTGTTGCTTCAGCCAGTGTTTTAGAGGTCTCAGCCAAGGAATTTTCTTGACCAGATGAAGTTGCTACTGTGGAATATTTCGTCCCCGCTTCAATCTGAAAGAATTCAAGACCAAAAAAGATTAAGATTTGAAACTCAGGAAATGAAAACTAGATCCTCAATAATCACAATCATACCTTAACAGGTTTCCTTAAACAAGCCCTTTGAAGTTTCCGAACCTGCAGTATTATCTCAACTTGATCAGTAATTTTAATTGTTACAGCACCCCAAAAATAGAACTACCAGTGTTCAGAAACAACTTCTTCAGATATGAGGTCTCACGTATGCGTCCAAAGAAAACAACTTAATACTGATAATTGATATTTGTAAAAGAACTTAAGCGCTTAATGGCCTTTTTCTCGTGAAGAGCACAAAAGACAAATATAAATAAACACATATAAAAAAAATATATACATAGCATTATGACAATGAGATATTGAAAACTAAAGAACTGAGGAACCTCTACGAGATTGTAAATATATAAACTTCTATGCTACTTATTTCTTAATTTTTTATAAATGTTATATATAATTATAATTTTTTTAAAATAAAAAAAAAGACCCCTAAGGCACATCACCACACGCCTCAATGGTGGTGCTTTGCATCTCCCATGCTCACTTATAACATTGCATCAGGTACAATAATACAACAGCACGATAGTTTTTTCGAATTTCATTTAATTAATTGTAATTCTCGACGCAAAATTGTGTTCCCCATGGAAATAAAAAAGGAAAATTAAATCAAACGTTTACCTATATACCTTTTTTGTCATAGTAGCAGAAAATAGATATGTTCTCCTCTCACGGGGAATTTCATTCAAAATTTCATCTATTGATTTTTCGAAGTCTTCATTTGATAACTTGTCAGCCTCATCAAGGACCTGCTCAACATGCAAAACAGGCCCGTCAATACAAGATTATTACTACCAATAACGTAGATACAGGACAGTAATCATTCTTTACACATTTTACATTAGCAAGTTGAACACAGTTCACCATTTACATTCTAAAATAACATTTAAACTTATAATATCAACAGAAAAGAAAAAAAATCCATCTAGAGCAGCAATAAAAAGGATACCACGGACAAAATAGAATGAACAAGCTTCTTTTGGGAAAAAAGAAAAAAAAAATCTTTAGTTAGATTAATAGTGCTTCCCACGCATGTTCTTATAGAGAAGAAGAACTAAAAGAATACAGACTCAAGCTAAGTTAGGGAGAGGATTTCAAACACACAAACCAATATTTTTCTTGTCTACACTTCTCCAGTAACAAAAATGTTGGCAGTACATTTGATCAATCTCAAAATCAGTGAACAAAATTTTCATATTGTTACTTCAACCAAGTAAACATCTCTAATTTACTTGAAAGCTTATTGTCTCTCCATTCCAGAAAAACTCAAAGGTAAGTGTGAACAAAACTCACCAAATATTTCAATGTGTAGAGGGAAAAACCCTCCGTATTGGATAAATGGTCCACAAGGCGTCCAGGTGTCCCAACCTACAATAAAATAAATGAAATCTTAAATAAACAGCTAGACAAACAAGCGGCAACGGGAGCCATCACAAAACATTTGATATCATTGAACTAGTTAGTAGTTACAAACAGGATAAGCAAATAATGGATAGAAAGATGATGTACATAAAAGTACTTCAGCAGATATAGATATATGACAGAACGTTTCATACTATTGTTGATGCTATATGATGTGTGACAGATCTAAGTTTAACAACTTTCTGCAGAAGTTACCGATAGTAGCAACAGTAACTTTATTTAACTTGAACATCTATTTAACTAATAGAATCTCCTTTTTTCCAGTAGATCTTCATTCATATAATTTTACCTGAAGATACTTATAACTTGATGAAATTCTTTCTTTGAGGCTAAATCACTTAATCATATATTCCACAAGAAAAAAAAATAATGTCGAGAAGAGGACAAGAATTTTCACATGGACTGTCACATTCACCCTATACAATGAAGTTCAAGCGAAGCAAAAAATATCACAGACTTACAACAATATGTGGCCGTTTTGCCAAGTCAATGGCTTGCTGCACCATGTCTACCCCTTCAACAAGCTACAATAGATTAAAATGAAATACTTATCATCAAATTTTACTAAATATAGAAGCACAAAAGACTTCAAGAGGAAAATACTGACGAGAAAAGCAGAAGAGACCTCACAACCTCAAGAAGTTTTCTTGTTAAGCCTTCTTTTCCTCCTCAGACTCTCTTTCTCAATTTTTGTGGGTATCTTATCTCACAGGCTTTTAGATATTGAAGTAAAGAGTTCAACAAGATAAGTACCCGGACAAAATACAAATATGCAATCCCCTACATGAGCCACACTCCATCTGTAAAGCTCAATCAGTTCATACTACCTGATCCCTACAACCTCTAATCTTCCTCTGTGTCTTTTATTTACAACCGTAAGCTACCAATGCCAACTAGACACCTAGCAGCTAAGTTTCCTACAGACAAACTCCCATACACTAATCCAACACATGATTAGCGTTGCTAGTTAGTAGACCATATTAGTTGAAAGCTTACCACTGCACACTTAATACCAACACCGCACCCTAAAGCATCAAACTGCTCAGCAATCTGAATTGCAAACTCCCTGAAGAATAACAATAGCAGCAAATATTTGAAGTTAGACAAGCTAAAATTTTCGGAAAAAATCAGTCTTTTCTTTTTCAAGGACAAGACGTGTCTGTGCACATATCATCTACAATGATTGGGTATCAAACCTTGTGGGAGAGAGCACACAGGCAAAAAATGCTTGAGGAGCCTCCAAAAGGGCTTGCAAAATGGGAAGGGCAAAAGCTCCAGTTTTCCCAGAACCAGTTTGTGCAAGTCCAATTAAATCCTTTCCTGCATTGCAGGAGTCATAAGGTTGAATATTATCATACCATAAACATAAGTTGTTAGGAAAGAATAGTGAAAACAAAGCAAAAATAAAAATGGAAGATGGGACACTGCAGATCAACATCAGACCTGCATTCTAAAATTTGCATACTAGTCTAGCCTGTGCTCTACTATTATACCATACAAAGAGAATGAAAATAAATAACGGTTCAAATTAATTTTTTGGTAATAATACAATAATTGAATGAATGAATAAAGAAGTGTAGGCCCCAAAACCCAAAGAGGTTATGGACAAAAGCCTCTACAATGGAGAACAATAACAATGACGAGGAATAACTTTAAAAAAAAGATCTTAAAAGTTAGAGCTAGCTCATAACTGGAAAATTCTGGTATTTTGTACCATCTAGGTAATGGACTTGTATAGGTTATAGGTTAACGCATCATGTCCTTTGAAATCGACATGTCAACATATCCATAGCGTGTCATTTTCATATCACATGCTAGTCACATGTCTACATATGTGACTTGATTTTTTTATAAATATTTCATCACATCTAGAGTGAGGATTTGAACCTACAACTTCTTAGAGGGAGTGTAGATCTTTATCCACTTAACTAGGCTCATGTTAGCCTTTATTGCATCTATGCTTCTTAGCATAGGAGAAATTTAACAGAAGGTGTCCTATATGCTAAGCTTCAAAGGGCAAGTTCATAATCATAAATTACATTCACCATTGCTAGTCTTCCCACCATTGAAGATCTCAGGAGGAATTTCATGTTTGGCCTACCAAGGATCAATGAGATAATCATGCCAACATGACCATAGCTCAACCGGCATAAAGCTTGTACTAATGACCAAGAGGTTTGTTGATCAATGAGGTAATCATTCTACTTATAATCTAGCTTATCGTGATACTAAATTTCTCAACCACTTCTGACATTTTCTTTGAAGAAAACTTGTCATAGAAAACTTATCATCCTTGAGGAGATGGTCGTGCATCAAGTAACAACAGAACCCACTGCCTAAGCAGAGACTAACCTAGAGAAAGGAACTTATGCTTATTACAAACTGAGTCTACATTTAGCGGCCTGAAGAACTGTTCTATTAATATGAGTTATGACACCAGCATTTGTCCCTTCAAGAACATCGGATAAAAACACCATCATTTGTCCCTTCAGGAACATCTGAGAAAAATATGACACTTGAGATGGCTCCATTGATTTTTTTTTTTTTTTTTTTTGGGAAAAAATACACTTTTGGTCCCCGAGGTTTGGGTTAAGTTACACTTTGGTCCCTGAGTTTTCAAACTCAACATTTTTATCCCTGAGGTTTGGATTTCGTTATACTTTTAGTCCCTCCATCAAATTTTCTGTTATCCTTAACAGATTGGTGACGTGGCATGCATTTTTTTATTTAAAAAAAAAAAATTTGAATTTTTAAATAAAAATTTTATTATTTATTTCTTTTTTTCTTATTCTCTTTCTTATTTCTTTTTTTATTTCTTCATTTTTATTTCTTCCCTCCCTTCTTCAATCACATGGTCTTCTTCTTCAATCAGACCAGCAGCCATCCTCAAACCAGTCACTGGCTGGCCGTCGGCAACCGTCGGTCGCCAACGATACATTTTTTTCCCCTTCTTCTCCTTTTTATCTTATTTTCTTCTTCTTCTCTTTTCTTCCTTCTCCAAACTTTCTGTTTTTTTTCTCTATTTTTTTTTAAAATCAAAACGGAGATTTGGGCATTTGAAGAAAGGGAAAGAAATCGTGCGGCATTCCAATCAGATCTGGGCGTTTGAAGAAAAGAAAAGAAATCGCACGACGTTCCGGTCAGATCTCGGCGTTTGAAGAAAGGGAAAGAAATCGCACGGCGTCGACACCCTTGTTCCAGCCCAGATCTGGGCATTCGAAGGGGCTTTCGGCCGCAACACACTCTCTCCGTCGCTCGTCTTCTCCATCGGCAACCACAGACCCACGAGTCGCCGCTCGTTCACTCCCTCTCTCTGTTGCTCGTCTTCTCCATCGACAACTAGAGACCCACGAGTCGTCGCTCGTTATCTCCATCGCGCCGCTCGTTCTCTCTCTCTCCCTGTCACTCGTCTTCTCCGTCAGCAACCAGAGACCCACGAGTCATCGCTCGTACTCTCCCTCGCGCCGCTCGTCCGCTGGTTCACACTCTCTCTCTCACGCCGCTCGTTCTCTCTCCCTCGCGTCTCCTATCTTCTTTGTTCCCAGATCTCATCAGTAAGGGGTTTTAGAAAGACGGTGAGAGAGAGGGACGGTGAGGGAGAGAGAAAGAAAGAGGAAAAAAAATCGATCGCCGACGAGAAGCGGTTGTCGCTGGCCGCCGGTGTGATTGAAGATGCCCGCTGGTCGTGATTGAAGAAGAAGAAAGGGAAGAAATTAAAAAAAAAAAAAAAAAAAAAAAAAAAAAGAAAGAAAGAAAGAAAGAAATAAGAAAGAGAATAACAATAAAGAAAAAAAGGAAAAATAAATAAATAAATAATAAAATATTATTTTAAATTTTTTTTATTTAAAAAATTCAAAAAAATATTTTTTAATAAAAAAAATGCATGCCACGTCACCAATCTGTTAAGGATAACAGAAAATTTGACGAAGGGACTAAAAGTGTAACGAAATCCAAACCTCAGAGGTAAAAATGTTGAGTTTGAAAACTCAGGGACCAAAGTGTAACTTAACCCAAACCTCAGGGACCAAAAGTGTATTTTTCCTTTTTTTTTTTTTTATATCCATCAGACTAATCTCACGGGACAACCGCCTTGGCTCCATTGGTTTGATCAATTTACATTGTTTTACAAGTAAAAGCCAAGAAGAAGGCATAGCTCTAATGGGGAGAACTAAGAAATTTAACATACAAACATATTTCTCAAAGACACCTACTACAACAAAAAGATACTTAGGTCCTTATTGATTGTTAAAAAAGCAAGATCCAACAGTTGGGTGATTGTGCTGCCCCCGGATTTAGAAACTATAAAATGCAAAGAGAATGGACAGCAGCTTGTAAAATATATTATCCCGCAAATACAGAACCAGAGCTATCCAATATTACCGGCATAATATTTATATAAAAAGATAACTTTCATCAGCGCCAAAATTAAAAGCAGTTACAAGAAAATTTAACTATGCCATTGGCTGAATCAAAGAAATATTTGAATAGAGGAAATGAATTAAGTAAAAATGCACTAGCTAAAGAAAGAACCTTCTAGGGCATGAGGAATGGCATCAGCCTGAATCTTTGATGGATTTTTCCAGCCTAAAGTCTCGCATGCCTCCACCAATTGCTCACATATCCCCAAACTCTTAAACGTCTTTACCTCTTCTTCGCTGTCTTGTTCCATTGCCACCGTTCAATCTGGAAAATAAAACAAAACAAAAACTTGAGTTGGAGACCTTGAATTGAGACTTGGAAGGGTGACAGAGGAAAAAATTTTAACATGAGAGGGTAAAGAATTAGTATCTATCAATCTATCTATCCCTCCATAGTATATATAAAAGTCACAACAAGGGATCAAGTTTTTTGTCAAGTTTACCGTTTTATTGTAAATTGTGTGCCTTTTTGTCTTGATTTCTGCAATTTAGGATTTTTTTTTTTAGCTAATGAAATTTAGTCGTTGAAGGTTATGTTGCAGAAGAAAAATAATCCACATTCAGAGTGCTTGGTTCATTACCATTTCATTGAACTATTACTCCTGATGTATAATCGAAAAATATGTCTGTTTGATGCACTTACGTCTCTTCTCATTAAATTGAACTATTACCACTTCATTGATTCGTGTTCCAATTAAAAAATATGGGTGGATTCGTGCTTTTATTTCCACAAATCCAAAGTATCATTGTTGTATTGAGCAATTGAGGGAGAGAATTTCAATTTTCAAGCGAGAAGAAAGACATAGATGGAGATTGGGAGAATACCAGTAACAACAAGGAGTAGAAAATCAGTGCAAAACCACCAGGAGGTAGGCGACGAAGCTGGCGGCGGCACGAACGGAAGAAGGACGACGGCGGCGGTGGCAGTGTACGGGAGGGAGGCAGCGGCGACACTGAGCTGCTGAAACGGAGTAGGAGACGGCGTGAGGAAGAAGAGGCGTGGAGCAGTTAGGGTTTTCATCCTAATTTTTATCTTTTTTATTTATTTTTTAAAATCCTTATTTTACAAAGCGAGCTCACTTTACTTTTTCTTAAGGATAAAAAAAAAAAGTGGGATGAGCTTAAATAAGAATAAATAAACTGTTTTTTTAATAAAAAAACAATAAATATTTTTTTTTAACAACAAAACAATAAAGTGTCGTTTTTTTTGTTTTTAGTTTTTGAAAATTATGTTTGTTTTCTCATAAATTCTCTATTATGACTTTCATCCTAGTTAAGGTTGCATTTGAATTCCTATGCAAATTTTAAAAACAAAAACAAGTTTTTGAAAACTACTTTCTTTTTTCCAAAATTGGACTTGGTTTTTTAAAAACAAGTTAGAAGATTGATACTAAAACAAATAAACTTATAGGTGGAAGTATGTGTGTATAAGCTTAATTTTCAAAAATCAAATGGTTATCAAACGGGGCCTAAATAAACTGATTTATTTGGTTGTGATATTTCAACCTTTTATGATTTATATTCATTTTGAATAATATGTTTTTATTTAATCATTACCATTAGTGAAAGCGAGCATAGCTTAATAGTTATTGGCATGTCTTCTTGATCATGGCATGTATTCTTGATCAAGAGATCAGATGTTCAAATCTCTCCTCTCTTTATAAATAAAAAATAATTGAAAAAACACGACGATTGGTTTTGTCTTTGGTAATCTCTATCTATTAAAACTTTATCTCTGCTACTTTTCTTTTTACTGCCCCTGTTATGGAACCTGCTAGTATTTTTTGGTTCCAGTTGTAAAGGTCATGTGGTTGTAGATTCCCCCTTCTTGTGGTTATTGTTGCATGATTTTAAGTAAGTTGCGAGTATCATCCTAAGAATTAGAGTTTTGGACATTCTAGTACAATGAATACTATTTTGATTTTATTTAGAGAAAGAAATGTGATGAGAATGAAGTTAACAATAGCTAAGATAGTGGAGGAAAAACAATGGGAAACCAATCTTATGAAGTTGATTTCACCAATTGGATTCATGATTTGATTTATTGAATGCAACAACAAACATGTCGTATTTCATAAGTGTAGAACACTAAGATCGTAATTGACTATCTCAAGTACAAGTAGTTCTCAAGTACAACTAGAAAGTATAGAATTCTAGTAAGTTTTACTAGCATGTAAAGTCTTAAGTCTAAGTCTTTTGTCAACCTAATCACTGATAAGTTAGAACTACTCTAGTCATGGAGTTAAGATCTACTCTAGATCACTTCCCTAGTGTGCAAGACAATTACATCAATCCCTAAGAATGAAGGATTTAACTACCCATAATCATAAAATAACAACAAATTCTCAAGTTAACAGAACTACAAGAAGCATGGGTAAGAAAACAAATCAGGTCCAACGTTGCGATATCTCATCTTTAGTACGATCTCCACAATCTCAAACCTTGAAAATCCCTTTTCTAAGCTCCAAAATTATGTTTATGTAAATTAAAAAAAAAAAAAATCCAAAATGGTTCTCATAGCAAGGGCTAAAAAACTATGTATTTATAGACATTTTTAGGTAATGTCTTGATGTTGTCCATAGTGTCTCGACGCTGCACTAGATGAATAATATGTCTTTCTTCGATCCATAGTGTCTCAGTGGTATCCCGTCAAAATTTTTAATTTGATTTTCATCTCTTTTTCACTTAGTTGCTTCAATTTGTCTTTTTTAACTCTTTTTTTTAATCATAATTCTTCTAAAATCTCTAGTTTGCTCCAAATGCTCAATTTCTACAAAATAACCAAAAATAAGCGTGAAGATAACTTATTTAAGCACCAAAACTAGCAATAAATAAAGCCTAAAGACAACACATTTCGTGTGATATAAGTTATTCGCAAGAAAATTACCAACAATTATCTTACAATCTTCATGTTTTACCCAAACTTTCCTCAAACTTTAGAGGTCTTTGACTTCTCCCAACCTTGTTGTTGCATCTTTCTTGCCCCCAATATTCTATAATGGGTCTATGATTTGAAGCATGGAAATCTAGGTGTTGGATATATTCAAACATTTTGTAAACATATATTGGTTGATAAGGTATATGTCCATTACACCATAAAATTTTGTCTCCATTACAACTTGGATCAATGAGGTTACAGTCGTTTATGACCTCTCGAAATGTTTGAATGAGGAATTTGCTCCAGCCACTTCTCCATTATTTTTTAAAGTCGCACATAACTTCATTCAAATCTCCTTCCACATTCCATCATAGGTTCATACACTCATTAAGTCTCTCCAATAACTTTTGCAAGTCAAATCTTTTTTCAATCGATCGGCTTATTGTAGAAACTAATGAAATGTCAATTCTCATTTTCCTCTTTAATTCTCACATCGATGTGTCCATGAGAGAGATAGGATGTTTGCATCAATCACATTAGTCATACAAAGTTGAATTACACAAAAGTCCCTCCCTCTATCTTTTGAAATACTTTCTCAAGAGTATCATTGTATGTTAAAGAGAGGTATATTCCAAAGTATCTCATCGTTCGGCTAAATAATGTCTATTATTTCCTTTTCCAAAATAAAACTCTAAATTATTTATGCACTTAAACCTTCAAATTCAAAAAAATTCAAATGGATAAAATGAACTTAGATACGTTTTGAATTGTCGATATCATAGATGGTCAAAATAGTCTTTCTTAACTAAAACGTCAATGGGATCACTCTTATTTAAGAACTACGAGAAATATAGAATAGAAAGTGTAAATCACAAATGGAAATTAGAGCACATATTATGATAGTACTATAAAGTTTCCCTTCTGTCACCTACTCTAGTAGGATGATGTCCATTCTATCTCTAATTGACATTCACAAACAAATTTGATTGGATTACTTAAATGTCCATTTAATAGCCTTTAACCAATGTGTATGTCCATTTAATAGCTTAGCTCTCCCCAATTTTGACAAAATTTTAGGGTCCATTTGAAATATCTTTTAGTTTATATTTCAAGAATGCATTTTATTTTAAATATTTTGTATAAAAATTGTTTATAATTTAGACACTCGTATGTTTGGTTACATTTCCTCACAAGTGTTTATATACACAAACTATTATATACTCAATAACTCTTTTTAAAAAAATTGCTTTCAAGTGTTTATCTCAAAATGGTTTATTTCTCAATCTTATTTCTTAATAAGTCATTTTTAGTGGTTGTCAAACACTATAATTTTTTTTTTTTTTTCAAAATGATTACTTTTCAAAATTAAACACTTGAAAAGTTAAACTAAACATACCCTTAATATTATGAAGAAAAAAAATTGGAAAAAAAAATCAATTTATATCATAAATTACTTTTGACTGTTGAGGTTGTATCATAAAAGTCCTAAATTAACAATTGTATTAATTAGAACGTTAAGCTTTCATGACTAAATCAATTTGAAATTGATTTAGGACTTTTATTAATACAATTATTAGTTTAGGACTTTTATGATACCATCTCAACCGTCAAAAGTAATTTATGGTATAATTTCAAAATAATAATAATAATAATAAATCAATTTGTAAATTTTCCTATTAGAATTTCATTTTATTAAAATCATTAATACATAACTCTCACAAATGTATACCAACATGAGCGTAACTCAGTTGACGTAAAACTTATACTAATAATCGAGAGGTCTATTGTTTGAAACCTCCACCCCCACATGTTGTGAAAAATACAAATACAAATAAAAATAAATAACTTTCACAAATGTGTAAGACTTGTTTAAATGCAATGATCAATGTAAAACAAAGAGATAGGTTATAATCAAATAAATAGTAGCAATCTTGCATTTGTTTGTGTCTTCTTCATTTTTTTTCTCAATTTTATTCGAAAATAATCACGTGGATAATTATTTTTACTACTTTGGTAGTATTCTATGAGAATGATCAACTTTAGGATAAAAACATCATTTTGATCCTAATACTTTTGGTTTAATTTCATTTGAGTTTCTATACTTTCAAATGTCCAAATTCAATCCATATACTTTCAATAAATCTTAAAATTAGTTCATACAGTTAGTTTAAAGTTAATTTTTGTCGAAATTGGTTGAATAATAACATTAATTTCCATGCATTTTTCAAAATTGATAAAAGAAAGACTAATAGAGAGTAATTTTTTATTGAAAAAAGAAGTTAACAACAAAATAAACTAACAATAGAAATGTTTTAACCAACAAAAAAAAAAAGAAGAGATGTTTTTAACGGATTAAAAAGTGTATTTGTTTTCGTGTTTAAGCAATTAATTACGCTTTGGTCACTTACCAAATTTGATGATGAGATTTTGAATACATAGTTTCAATCTGTTCATCTCCATCTCTGAAATCGACTGAAATTTTTCACCAACCGCAAATTCAATTCTTTCATCGAATTTCTCGTCCAGTCTCAGTCTTCTCCACTTCCCAGCTCTCGAAATCCAATCGATTCTGCAGATCAATTTCAATCCGAAGCAAGTTTCGGAGTCGATTCTGTGATCTTCAAGATCTATTAAATGCATCAGGTTTGATTTTTTTGGTTTTTCAAGGTTGAAGACGAAGCCTATTAGTTTCTGTGAAGATGCGGAGTAAGGGATCGAATGCTCGACTGTCGAGCATGCCTATTCGATCCCGAATTCCCACCCTTTTGCTCTCCATGTTCGCTACCTTCGCTTCAATCTACGTCGCCGGCCGGTTCGTTCTCTTTGATTTCATCGTTTCCACTATTTCTTCTTCCCTCAGTGTTTGATTATGGATGATTCTGAATTCTCCGTGATTTGCAGGCTATGGCAGGATGCGGAGAACAGGGTTTACTTGATTAAAGAGCTGGATAGGCTAACTGGTCAGGTGGGTTAGCCGCTTTAGCTATTAATGGTGCTTATTGATTTGTGGAATTTTTATTTTTTAGTTAACATTATTTGTAAGCCACAATTGAGCATCTCCATTTCGTATTGTCCTGAGCTTAAGCTGAATTTCAGCTACTATTTTGCGACTAGAGGTTCAATTATTGCATTGATTGGGGCGGTTTTGCTGAATCTAATTAATATAAATGTCCGTCAACGGTAATGCAGTATGCATAGGGAAGAAACGGTGGTTGATAGTCCAATGGAGGTCCTTGAAATATGTAACATTTTTTTGTTTCTTTGCTTCAAGATTTTTCCCCTCTTAAAGGGACATTTTTTTTCGTGAATGGGAAAACTCCGTATGAGTTTGTTGATTTCTTGGATTTTTTTTTTGTATAACTGGCATCTTGTTATAATTTCTTTGCTAATTATCTGACAAGTTCAGACTGTTCTTGTTATTGTTTGTTTGTTATTTTCTTTACAAAGGCTTGAGTCGATACCTGCATTCAGATTCTGGATGGAAATTTAAATCAACCAAGATTTGGTAGTTGATGTTGAATCGTCACTATGAAATAGCATAGGATGATTTATATGGAGCATATTTGCATGTTATTTGCAATGAGGCTATAGCTTAGCCAAAAAATGCAATAGTGGCTATCAGTTCTTGGCTCTGAATTCGTTACTTTTACACCCCTTCTTTTAGGTGCAGATCCAGTTGCAATTTTTGTTGATTTCATATCCACTTGTTTACTTTTGTCTTCTCTGGATTATTCAAATTGATCAGTGGTACATGTACAGGGACAATCTGCCATTTCAGTGGATGATACATTAAAAATCATAGCCTGCAGGTAGTTCTTATTTTTATTTGGTTCCATTGAAACTATCTAATTTTATGTATGCAGCTCCAATCTCTTGTAATATATTTATATATTTTTGTAGGGAACAACAGAAGAAGTTGTTGGCGCTTGAGATGGAGTTGGCTGCTGCTAGACAGGAGGGTTTTTTGGTGAAGCATTCAAGAGAGACTAATGAAACAAAGATCCCCTTGGTTGTAATTGGAGTCATCACTAGATTTGGCCGCAAAAACAACAGAGATGCAATTCGTAAAGCATGGATGGGAACTGGTAATGCATCATTCTTCCCTGTGGTCAAAGTTATTCACATACCCAATTGCCTGGATTGAGGTTGTGTATGCCTCAAAGGTTAAGCAACGAAAAATCAGGGTTAGGTCTGGAAAAATATTGCTTTTTGTGACTCTGCAATTCATTCTTGTACTTTCCCATGGCGGAGAAACAAATGTCTTCCCTCCTTTCTGATTGCTACATTTTGAAAATATAGCTCGTGCTTATGTATATTACAATCATTTCTTAAGGCTGTTTTAATGTTTAGAAATAAGAGCTTCATTTGCAGGTGCTTCTTTGAGAAAAATGGAAAATCAGAAGGGCATAATTGCTAGATTTGTCATCGGAAGAAGGTTCTATTTCTAGTCATTTATCATCTTTATGTCTAATATTCTAATTTTCATCTAAATGCCTTTCTTAACATCGAGTTTTATGTACTTTCTTACAGTCCAAACCGTGGGGACAGTTTAGACAGAGCCATTGACGATGAAAATGGACAATATAATGATTTCATTATACATGTATGTTTTCTTAATGGTTATAGATGATTTGCTTCAACAGCAAAATCATTTCTTTCTAAGGGATGCAATTTCGGAGAATGATACACAATCCGTGTTACTCTGAGTAAAATTTAGTTGACTGGCTTTAGCCTACTTCTTTACAGAATGACCATGTGGAGGCGCCTGAGGAGCTTTCAAAGAAGGCCAAGCTTTTTTTTGCTTATGCTGTTGATAAATGGGATGCCGAATTTTATGCCAAAGTCAATGATGACGTTTATATAAACATTGGTTGGTACATCTGTTGAGCGGAAATATTTTCCTGTCTTTGCATTTAGCTTTGCATGTAAACCATCCACCTTGTGAAAGTAAGAAACTTCATGCCTCATACTAAACAATCACTTTCTTGATAATGCCATCAATGTATCTTTTTGTATCGAAAGTGAGATAGTGCAGTGCAATACAACATTCGTTGAGACTGTCGCACTATAATGGAGGATATTCTGCATGTTCTGTTTAAAGATAGAGGGAGGACTCTTTAGTAGACTGTCTCTTTGCTTTTCTTTGGAGGATTGGGTTAGAAATAAAAAGGGAATTTCTAAGAGGGTAGAGAAATCTTGAGAAGTTTGAAGTCTCGTGCATGGCAATACCTTCTTTTGGGTCTTTGTGGTTATCATTACTTTTGATTATTAGCAAGGATTCTCTCCTTGTACCGTTTCTTTCCTAGGGTTCATTTTGTTTGGATCTGGCCTGTGTTTTCATGACCTTTTTTTTTTAAAGGGGGGGAAAAAAAAAACTCTCGTTCCTTTTTTTCTTATAAAGCACAATTATTACTCTACCTTTAACTGCATGGTTCATAATCTTGTTTGCGTTATTTTCCCCATTGAAGTGAAGCTATTCTCAACTGCTTCTCATTGTGCTTATGGCACTTGTGAGTAAAAATGTATACATGGGCTAATCATAACTGTACTTTATTTTTGTTGTGTACAGATGCTCTAGGGAGCACACTTGCTTCTTACTTGGACAAACCTCGTGTCTATGTTGGGTGCATGAAATCTGGTGAAGTATTCTCAGAACCGTGAGTATGGCGTATCACCAAAAACATTTAACATAGGTAGTGGACATTTGACCTTGAAATGAAATCTCTCATCGTTCTCCATTTGGACCTTTTCAGGAGCCATAAATGGTACGAACCAGATTGGTGGAAATTTGGTGACAAAAAAACGTGAGTGACATTGCATGTGTATATGCTTTATTGCAAATATTAATGTTACTAATTCGTCCTGCTAAATTCTTTCCATTGCCGAACATGCTAAGACTAAGACTATGTTTGGGGTGTTCTTGCTCTTCTGCTATGGTAAAAAACACGTGGAGTAATATAAAAGTACTCTAGAGAAAGTAAAAAAAAATACTTGAAAAGTGTTCTTTTTGAGTAATAAAAGTGTTATTATTATTATTATTATTTTTAAATTTTTCAGAAAGTATTTGTGTTTGGGCTCAAATACTTGATTGAAGAACACTTCAAAAACTCTTTTAAAGGTGTAGAAACAAAGTTCATTGAGTACTTTAGTAAAAGAACACTTCTGCTAAAAGCACTTATTTTAGAAGCATTTTCGTACGCACCTTGACTCTGTGATCCTCCGTGGATTTGTGAACCATCTTTTATCTTTTCAGCTACACATTTTGAAAGTTATCTATACTCCTTTATAATTGCGTTTCATATGTTTGCATTTTTTTTTAATAACTTTGGCAAACAGATACTTCCGTCATGCTTCTGGCGAAATGTATGTCATATCAAAAGCTCTGGCCAAGTTTATTTCAATAAACAGGCAAGTTTCTACATGCAATCCATTGTCTTGTCTGCATATTACATGGCTCAACACGAATGATTATATCGGGTTCATCAAATCTGCAGATCTCTTCTCCGTTCTTACGCCCATGACGATGTCACAACCGGTTCCTGGTTTATTGGGCTTGATGTCACATACATTGACGAGGGAAAGTTTTGCTGCTCATCTTGGTCTGCAGGTCTGTCTCCCTGTAGCTAATAGAACAGATCAGAATCGGAAATCTAGCAACCCAAAATTCAACATTAACACCAAAATTACGAATATGGTAGCAAGTTGATTTTTCTTTTTCTCCCTTTTCAGGAGCTATTTGTGCAGGTGTCTGATTAGTTTGGTTGAAGATCCTTGATGGGAAGGGAATACAAGCCTGAAGAGAACACAGAATTAATTTACATCTTTTTTATGGGGTGTGTGGCCAGACGAAAGACGATAGCGCTTCCAACACTGCCTTCGGATTCTTACGCTAACATCGATTTCTCGAGAGACTGGCCAGAGGTTCAACAGTTTGTTAGATGTGCAACACAGAAACATTAACAGTTGAAGGGGAACAGTACTTTCTTCATTCTTTGGACTTCATCTTACTGATTCTTATATGCAATTTTAAGTTCATTTAGCACATCGGATATGTTAATTCTTTCAGGCAGGTTGGACCTTGAGAAATGTAGATTTAAAGGCACAGTTCTATGAAAAGGGCATCTATTATCGAGGATAACTCTCTCACATACTGTTTTTCTATATCCCGTCATTGGTTAACAAATATCATAAGTTTTGAAAAGTGGTGGAAGTTGTCAAGGTTCAAGAATTAATTAAACATATTGTTTTTGAAAATTTGGACCCATTTGATAAAAGTTTGATTTTTGAAAATCACATTTGTTTCCTCCCTATCTCGTTACAATGGTTTCCATCTTCGTTAAGAAAATATTTGAATTCTTAGCTAAACTATTTTTCGAAAGGCTTAGGAATCAAACTTCACCAACCTCTTATTTGAATTTAGTTTATGCCTATGCGATCGTATTGTTGATACTTTGTTCCCTTCTAAGCTTATATTAATATTTCTTGATTGCTCATCAGTCAAGTCATCTTACAAAAAGTATTCCTCCCTTTTCTGGCGTGCAATTCACAAACAAAAATTATCTCAAACAAAGCTGTTTCAATGATCTAAACCGCAAGAGCATAGCTCAACTAACATAAAGGTGTACTAATAACCACAAGGTCTGTAGTTCGAATCTCCCACCCATAATATTGTCAAAAAAAAAAAAAAAATATCTAAAGGTGGTGACTTGGTCTAACATATGGATCATTTATCATTGCTCCAAAAATATCAATCAAAACCAAATTCCAAATAGGAAAGTATGGTAATTTGACCATTGAACTTGCCATCAGCCTATTAGTTAATTCTGCAATAGAATTCGAACCGAAGGCATATATATAAAATATAACGTATAGTCTGCAAGTACTGGTGAAACACCATCGGGTAAATGAATAGACACTATCTATAAACGCCTATATTCTTTTATCACATTTACAATCTCAAGAGGCCTCCATTGTCATATACAAAGATGCCATAGTTTGAAGTACAACAGAATTCTTGACACAATCATTTCCACAATTCTCAATTAAGACGTACCGCCAAGAAAATGAGCTACAGCCTTATCAGTGTCATTGTCATACATGAGTAATGCCTCGACCACCTTGTTGGATGAGAATCCCATTTCTCGTAGGAGTGTGTAGCCTTTCACAAATTCTTGAACCTACAAAATCAATTGGAGTCAGTCAGCAAAGCCAAGCCAAAAACTAACAATAGACATGCGACACATCATAGAATGAAGTACTTTACAAGATGGAATGATATTGGAACTTATTAAAACTTGGGGACTAAGTTGGACTTATTGAACTTCAGAGACCGAAACAAGAATAAACTTTAGAGAACAAAACTACATTTTAACCTCTTCAAAGGTGAGGCAACAAAGTATATTTTAGCCTTATAAAAGGTGAGGTAAACCAAATAGATATTAGAATGTTCGTAGCAAAACATTGGCGTGGAATTCGATAAACTATAAGATAACATCAGACTGAATAGATCCTCCATCCTAGGATCTTGAGCAACTGAATTACAGTAGAGGAAGAAGTAAAGTTAATCCTGCAAGCTCTATACACATGCTGTCATCTAATATTCGATAAATCATATCAAGTATATACCAAATGCATAAATACAATACATTTCAATAAGATCAGATTCCATCTCCCCAGGATGTAACCCCACAGTCCACCGTTCATTCATAATTACCTTGGTGGGATTGTCTCCATAATTAGCAACTGCAAATGAAACAGCTTCCCGACTCAAGCCAGATGCAACATACTTGCTCACAACTGGATCTCCAATAGAACCCTACAATGAAAAATGCATACTCATAACGACGAGTGTATAGATTCTGAAATGTAGACCTCCAAAAGGAATCAGGAAACTGAAACCGTGAGACATACCATATTACACCATTTTAAGAAGAAGGCAATCAACTAGAATCGAGAAGATTTTCCTTCTTCTTCAAGAGACAATTAACACAAAATACATTTTTTTAAACAAGAAACACAGAACTTTAACGTGCAAACCATTAACAACACTTGCTAAGGAATAATATATATGATACATGATGTCAAGGAAAGAAATCGACCCAAAGGCTAAAATTATATCAAGAAGCCCTGATGAAGAAAAAAGAAGAAAACAAAACATAAAAAGGAGAAGTTACCATTGAAGAAGTCGACTCTACTGGTTTAGAAGGAGGATGTTCCAACCCAAACCGATTCCAATTCGGATTTTCTTTCTCTGCTTCAGCTAAAACCTTTTTCTCAAACTCAAAATCAAATTGGAAATTGCTCCGAGGAACATCTCCAATTTGTGGCGACAATTGAGGCTAAAAGAAAAGGAAAAGCCATCAAAATCCGAAGCAAACATTTCCATTAACCAAATAAAAGGACCAGAAAGCCGTCATGATCCGATTCACATTCATAACAGTAATCGAACAACAACTCGAAGGAACTCAAAATCAAAAACTCACCGGCAGAGTAATCAGATATTCCGGTTTAATGGTAACCCTGATGCCCAATCCTGCTGTACAATCAACCAAACAATTCAAGAAAACCCTAAATCCATTTCTGAAACTCGCAAAGACTGGGAAACTAAGCAATTCGTCAAGAACCCATAATCAAATGAGATCGAAGGAGGAGGACTTACAAGAGGAGGGAGGAGAGGGAGAAGGGGAAGAAGAATGGTGGTGGGATGAGAGTCTGGCGACCGGAGGCGCCGGTGAAGGAGCTTGTTGACCGATCCTCGGGTACATAGACTGTGCATACATGGGATGGAGTGACGGAGATGGGGAGGATGAAGCGGTTGGGCCGTACATCGACGGATGAGCGTCGTAGTGGGCGGGCTTGTTTCTGTAATCGTACGCCATTGGAGAACAGAAGAAGAAAGCAGAAGGAGAGAGAGAGAGGGAAAGACGGTGGACAATCCAAGTTGAATGCTTTGTAGAGAAGTGGAATTTAGAAATGCTTTTGTTGTTGATTTGCAATAAAGGCCTCCCACTTTTATATAGTCTAAATATATGTTTTTTCAATTAAGTCCTTATTATTTAAGTTAAATTACATCTTTAGTCCCTGAATTTTTTTTAATTGAAAACAGTCCCTGAAATTTTTAAGTTGGAATTCATCGCCTTTTTATTCTAATGAACTATTAAATTTCCAATTTTGTATCTATCAGGGGGTAACCGATTCGGCTTGACTCGGTTTGAGCATTGAATCGAAGCTGAATTGTCAAGGAAATTAAAGAAAATAATGAACCGAACCAAATTGTCACTTGATATGAACCGATTAACTGACGGTTTTATCGGTTCGGTATGGCAATTCGCCGAAATCCCAACCTAGGTCATACGTTATTGGGATCGATTCACATGCATTATTGGACACGATCAAATGTTATTGGGCTGCTCACGGATGATTTAGAAAAATTTTTAAAAAATTGTTGCATTCAACGTTGCTCGAACTCACGCCTACACGATTACTAAGTGAATTGTGAAGCCACCAGACCGCACTTATCACATATGTTTGAAAATTACTATCATCGGTTGGCTCGGTTGTTTTCGGTTCCTCATTACCAAGCCACAAACCGATTGAATTAAATCGATTTTCTATATAATCAAACCAGAGTTGCTAACCGAACTGATTAAAAAATCGAACCAACAACGGTTTCGGGCGGTTTAAGCGGGTTTTTCGGTTTTTTTTTTTCCTTGCACCCCTAGTATCTAATACGTAACTTTCAAAATACAGTCTCTAGACCTTTAATTTTGTGTTCATATTTGAAAATCTACCAATCTAGTAGACATAAAATTGATTTTTCTTATCCAATAATATAACTTTAAACTTTAAATTTTGTGTCTAATAGGTCCTTTAATTTTAGAAAATTTTGAATAGGCCAATGATCAACTCAAAATTGAAAAGCCAATGACCTAGACACAAAAATTCAAAGACCTATTAAACATTTGTTAAAGTTTATGGATCACAGACAAAAACTTGAAAGTTTTGGGACTACACTTGTAAAATGTTTTAGTTTAATCTCTTGTATATTAATATTTTTAATTTAGTCCCTTGGTAATTATTAAATGTTAAAATTGACCCATTACAAACTTGTCAAACATAATACTTAGTAAAATTGGTAGAAATTCAGAAAAAGTAAAAAATCACCTAAGAGAGGCCATTTTTCAAACTCATGTTAGTTGATTATACATGAGTTCTAAAGCTCTGATTTTTTTACTTGCTCATGATTTATTCTCTTTCCATTGTCAAGCCATTAAAAATCCCAACAATATGAAAAATGGCCTAAGGATACATTCAATTGAGTAATTTCCCCTTTAAAATAGGATAAACTATATCAAAGGAATAACCTTAGCTTAGTTTATATTTTATATACAACAGAGCAAGGAACAATCTCATGCTACAATACAACAAAAAGGGAAAAAAGAAAAATGAAGCTTCTAATCAGAGAATACATACAAGGCCTAAGAACTGGAGAGGATAACAAGCAAACAATATGGTATTGCAAGTTAAAATGCTCTCACAGATTGAATATGTGGTCACTTGCACCAAATATGGCAGCATTGAACTGTCTGGTATTCAAGTCGCCCCCGTCCAAAGAAGAACCAAATCGGTCGAGCCATTGCGTCGGGCTTGGGTTTTCGCTCTCCTCTACCCACTCCGAAGTCATGTCAATGTCATCAAACTGGATAGGGTCAGATTCTAGGGGCTTTGTTCTCATCTGTCTGGCCAACTTGAGATTGTAGTTTATGTAGACAAGGTCATTCAGCGTTTCCTTGTCGATCTTATTACGTTTTTCGGAGTGAATTTGCTGAAACGTGCTCCAATGCCTCTCGAAAGAGAAAGTACTGCAAACTTGACTGAGAATCCGTATTGCAACTCGTTGTAACACAGGTGCAGAGTCACCAAACTGTTCCCACCAAAGCCCTGCAACACATCAATGGTGAGCTACTTGCAAACAAATGAATATTGAACATTATTAGACTTACTAAGCCATCATGGCTTTTAGTCCTGCATAATATGATAAAGCAGCTATGTGATAAGGGAAGCAAAAGAACAAAACCAAATAATCAGCTCAGCCACACTGATAGGAATGTAATTAAGGTGTAATTACGAATATTCGTAAGGGTATATTAGCAGTTACTTAGGGAGTTGTTAGAGTATGGAGTTATAAATAGAGAGAGTGGGGAAAGGGGAAGGCAGGAAATTAAGTAGTGAGTGGTTACTCTCGGGTGTTCTCAAGAGAGGGAGGGTCCAAGTACCTCGAACACTTGGGTTATAGTAATAATACATAGTGGTACTATTCCGGTTCTTATCAGTTACAAGTATCATTGAAATTTGCTGCATCAACTATTTGTATCAGCAAAGTCTTGATCAACTTAATTGTCACGACAAATTTTTTTAGGTTACTATTTCAATGAAGTTGTTCGTGATGCAGAGATGTTTGAATAAATGACAATGGATAGAAAACTTACAAGGTGAAACCGTATCTCTTGCTTCCATCGCTAAACTGCATCCAAACATCCCATTGGCCTTCGTAAAAGTAAATATTTGATGGGTAATATCACGTCTCATCTCTGGCAAGGGGAGTAATTTCTCCAATACCTTGAAGAAGTCTTCTTTAATGGAAGTAATAAACTTTATTTCTGGATTGTACTGAATACTGGGGTTCAAGAATGCTGCTGCTGCGTGAAGTGGGGAATGAAGTTGATCCCGCCACTTTCTGTCAACGATATCGAGAAACGTCTTGCACTTGATCTCATCCATTATATAGTAAGTTCGTATCGATTCTTTTGCTCTAGTCATTAACTCATATATACATCCAACAGCAGGTTTACCCCCAGACACTTCCCTCAACACTCTTAGGAAAGGCTCTGATATTGCCACACATTCTTCCACTGCCCTCCAGAAATCATTGTCTTCTATAATGGCAATACAAGAAATGCTCTGTGGTTTATTTGCATAAGAATTTGTGGTGTATTCAGGGCTGTTGAACATATGCTTCAGTCTTGACCTTTGCTTCAGAATAGATTGCAGAGACAGGAAGCTTGATACGGGTTTCGATATCCCAGTCCGAATGAGTTCTTGACCGCCAGTGAACCTTCGCATCAAGTCAAGCAGTGAGGAACTATTATATAGAAATTTTGATATGGTTTGTGCTTGCAAGATACATCTGTTTACCCAATCTACCTTTGAAAATTCCTCCAAAATTGAATTCAGACACTGCGAAGCACAAGGAGACACAAATATAGTTCCGTAAGTCTGAAGGATATGATTCGCAATACCTGTATAGTTGAAACTACTGTCCATGATTATCTGCACTACATTTTCATGGCCATAATCTTGAATGACAGAATCAAATAAATCAGCAAGGCACTTTGTGTTCTTGAAATATGCAGATGCATCAACGGATTTGTGAAAGAAGGTCCGGGATGGGGATGAAACCAAAAAATTAATCAAGGCTCTTGATTTATTGTCAGTCCACGTGTCTACAATGATTGTGCAGCCGGTGGTAGCCCACTCTTTCTCAATATCCTTTGACTGAAGGCTCACTTCAGTTTTGATTCTCTCCAACCAAGTAGTCTTCAAGGTTTCAGCAGAAGGGCCCGTAAATCCTGGGCCACATTTCCCTATCGCATCAATCATTGACTGATAGGATGAAGATCTAGCTATACTAAAGTCTAGCTTATTCTCAAAAAAGAATAAAGCAATGCTTTTCTCAGCATTTTCATGGTTGTGTAATGATGGGGGTGCCATGGGAGTAACAGCTGGAAAAACTTTGGCAATTGGAGATGGGGCCTCCATTGTGACAACAGATTTACACATTGATGGTGCATTTTCAACAATTTTGACTTCAGCTAGCTTCTGCTTTTTCCCACTAGATGTTTCCTTGATCTCCTCCCTAGTCGCTAGTATGGCTCTCACTCTATCAGAAACATCGTCCCTCACTTTACTACATGGATTTACACCTCTACTTGGTAGTCGAGATAAATGATGCTTCAATCTACTAATTCCACCATTCAAAACTCTAAGACAAAATTTGCACTTTACCTTATTACCATCTAATTTCTCGGCATATTCCCAACAAATATCTTTCTCACGGACCACTGCAAAAAGTAACAAAAGAATCTAGCAGTTGGAGTGGTCAGTCATTCAAGGAAAAACATGCCAAAAACTTATCGAATCCATGAAAGGCAAAAAATGAACGAATGAATGTATACAAGGGTAAAATGCAAGAATTTCAACAAAAATGTTTCAACTCACTCAGGATATGTATGCGCTCTGATGTTCCAGCAAGTCAACCTACTGAGGACCAAATCAAAAGGACGGTAAGCAGCTGAGAGGCCAATATGAGATATTTATGATTAGCATTAGGAGATGATCAAAACTCAAACCAGAGAATAAAATTCAAGAAACAATGGAAGATATAACCGCAGTGTGGTAGTAAGCTTCTCTCATGAAAGCTCATGAAAGAAGATAGATGAATTGAACTGCAACAAAAGAACGGACAAGAAAGAAACATATAACAAGAAAACAAGGACCTAAAATGTAGTACATCATATACTTTTCCTTGATATTATCAACTAACTGGTATCATGTCTGATTGCTTTTGCTGAATTTGAGAGATACAGAACATGCTTTATTTGAAACTATATAAAAACATTGGTAAATTTTACAGCTGATGTAAGTAAGGTCTCCCTGTATCGATTGATTAACTATAGTGATGTTAGATCATTTTCCCCCCTTGTTTTGATGGACTGAAACTCCTCAAGAGAAAGGGTCTTCCAAAATGCCTTTCCCTTTCTCAGCAATTTCCAACTAACTTACGTGATAACATGAACTTAAAGCCACACCATTCGTCTTTGAGATAGAAATTTGTAAAAGCAAAAGCAACTCCTCTGAAACCAATAAGGGTATCGTATCACATTCTCTTCTGCTCCGCGGGAGGTTTTTCTTCAAACAGGCCCTCATTTTCCTCCCTTTTGCTATTTATTTTTCAAACATTTAAAATCACCCCATTTCCCTCCACCGATTTTCTCAGAAACCCAACAATCTCCTCCTCAAAGAACAGAGACATTTCATTACACAGCACTCTCCCACCCAGAAGCTAGATTTCTATCAAATTTGAAAAACAAAAAATCCTAAAGCAAAAACCAAAATCCCAATACGAATCTTCCACCAACTCAAATGATCCCACAAGGAGCTAAAAGAAACTACTTTCTCACCAAAAAAAAAAAAAAAAAAAAAAACTTCCCTCCCCCAGTTTCCCAATAAACAAACAGGTACGTCGAAGCAAATTCCCATCAACCCAATACAAAAATTCCAACACCCTTTTCCTCCAATTCCCCTCCACAGCCAAAGAAGCAGCAAAATCTAATCGCAAAGCATAAATCGCGACCCATGAACTAAAAATAGAGCTAAAAAACGCAGCATAGAGTAAGAAAAGAAAAGAAAAAATGGGAAAGAACGGGGACGGAAAACTAAAGAAAATTAACGAGAAATTTAAGGGTAGCTTACAGAAGAGAGAGAGAGTTGTTCTCGACGGAGAGATGAGCGGAGGGTTCGATAACTTTTATCGCGAGATTTTGAGTGAGCTCGAAAGCTTTGTTCTAGGGTTTTTGTTCAATCCTCCATCTCTCCCAATTTTGATTCTTTTTCTCGTTTGAAAAAAAAAAAAACTCTTTTTTTTTTAATGTTTTTATTTTTAAATTTCATAACGATATATCGCGGGCCGTCTGATCCGACATGTAGTTACCGTTCCGTTGTTTTCAGCCGATATGTCGGCTCGTAAAGCGACGTCGTTGCAAGCGTTAAGGAAAATTAGGAAAAAATTATCAGATTTGGAAGCTTTTCTCTATCAGAGCCAGGTTTCGATCCTGGGACCTGTGGGTTATGGGCCCACCACGCTTCCGCTGCGCCACTCTGATTTGTTGATAAGTAAGTGTATTTTTTATTTAAATATTATAAGTTGATTAATTTAATTCATATCTTGATAAACCAAAATCAGTTGTAGAATTTCTATTTTATTACTTTCAAGTAAATATTAAAGTTATTTTCCTTTTATTAGTTTACAATTTTAATTAACTCAACATAGTTCAGGATATAAATTGGTTTTATAACTATTGCAAATCTTTAATTTTGGTAATATTTAACCATTTTCATGGTGAGTGAGTTTTTTTTTTCTTCTTTTTTTTTTATTTGGTTGAATTAATTGAACTAATAGCTTAAATAAATGATTGAAATTTCAAATTTTCAAGTATAATGTATCCAACAATTAATATTAAAATTATTCTCTCCAATCAATTTTAACTTTTTTTTTTAGGAGATTAAAACCTCATACATATTTTTTTTTTCTTTTTCTCACTTTTTAATTTACTCCCACCACAAAAGTTAATTAATATCAGTTTTTAGATTTAGCTTTTTTAAGAATATGTCATCTTTTCAAACGGTTTACAAATCTTCAATTTAATTCTCTCTATCTCTTTGGGACGATGACCCTCCTGTATATATGAAGGATAATTTTATGGGAGCGTGAATTGGCTATCAAAATGGGTTGATGGAGAGTTATTGATGATGGATCTAATATTGATGTGTACTATGACCAATGGGTTCCTAGGGAAATTACTTTCAAGTTGCTCTCGACGTTGACAGACGCATCTGTAAGTACACCTTGATAACTGAAGGGAACTAGAAAAGAAGGAGATTGAAATATATTTTCTTTCCAAGGGATGCATAGATCATACAACAATCCTTGTTACCCACGTCGATTGGATGTGTTTTTTTTTTGCATTATGATAGAAGAGACATATACTATTCTCTCAAGAGTGGATATAAGCTAGCGCAACTAGCGACCAAATGAGGCTTCTTCCTCATCAAGTCTAAATTGAAAGCCTTACTCTATTAGAGTCAAATTTTGATCCTAAAAACTAAGAGTTATGGACCCCACCATGCTTCAACTGTGCCACTTTGATTTGGTGGCAATTTTTATTGTTTTTGGCATTTTGTATATTTAAATGTTATCTTTTATTAATTTATTTAAGGTTAAATTACAAATTTGGTCCTATGAATTTTGGCAAAGCTTTAATTTAGTCTCCCTATGGCGAATTTAATTTTCATGGTTTAGGCTCAGCTTCAATTTGATCTTCATGATTTTGCTAGACCTTACAAATTGTTTCTAAACTATGTTTTCCCTACTTGAAAAACACAACTATTTATTTATTTTTCCAACCTTAAATTAAAATATATGCAGTTAACCAACATAATTACCCAAATAGAAAATTGCTTGTGAAAAAAAAAATTGTCAATATGATAAATAGGAAGGATGATTTTGTGAAACTTGACTCAACTACACATCTTAAATTGAAACTTTTAAAACCTTAGGAACTAAATTGAAACTAATCCAAATCAAAGGGGTCAAATTGAAACTAAACTCAAATATAAAGATTAATTTGAAAATTTTAAAACCATATAGACTAATCATACCAACAAAATTTGTAATTTTAATATATTTTTCATAACTATTTCAATTTTTTTTTTTTTTTTTTGGTTTGACATAGACTTTTCGGAGTTAATTTTTGTTTTGTTTTGTTTTTTTTTTTAAATGTTTTCTTTTAGAAGACTTTTTGCTAATGTTTTATGATTAAACTTATTTTTTGGTCCACTTAAAAACTAGTTTCTATTAATTTAATTTTACTTTTTGTTGTTAATAGATTTTTCTTTTTCACATTAATAATTTGGTTTAGAGTGATATAAATTTCAACCAATTTTATTTAATTTTGTCAAATTGAGTTTTTTTTAGTATATCAACATGTGAGGGTGGGAGATTCGAACCTCTAACCTCCTGGTCAAGTCAATTATCACTGAGCTATGCTCACTTTGGCAATTTCATCAAATTGTGTCACTATAAACATTTGGGGTGCAAAATTAAATAGCCTCCATTAGTTAAGTTTTAATTTATTTTTTCTTTAAAGATTTGTGGTTAAGTATGATGCCCTTGTAACTAGATGTTGCTTAAAAAAAAAAAAACTTAGGTCAAAGCTTAAAATCCAATGATATACCTTTAAGGCCAAGTCCACGAAACTAACTTAAAGAATCAAAGTTTAGATTAAAAATTTTGATCAAGAACTTTAGACTAAGCTTTTAAGATCAATCCATTAAAGAAACCACATTATAATACTTGTTTTTGCAACGAACCAAGTTTCCATCTCTCAAAACTTATCAATTTCAACAAAAATCCAAACCCTATATCACCTTTTTAAAAATTTCATAAATTTGTGCTAGTTGACAATTATTTGAACGAAAGCCTAAAAACTACCATCAATATAAGTCTAAATTTCAATTTAATGAAATCATTGGGTAAAAATTGACTCACACTTTTGAGTTAGGGTAAAAATTATTATTATTTTATAATTTAAAAAAAAACTACCAAAATTCAATGAAAAATACAAAAAAAAAAAAAAAAAAAAAAAGGAAAAGGGAGTTTTTTTTTTTGGGGGGGAAAAATCATTTTTAACCCTAAACTTTGGGTTGTAGCAATTTTAACCCTAAACTTTCAATTTCATCAAATTGAACCCTAAACTTATCAAGTTGTATCAATTTTAACCCTGAACTTTTAATTTCATCAAATTGAACCTCAAACTTATCATATCGCATTGATTTTAACCCCAAACTTGCATAAGTGTTACAATGTATACCTTTGTTTTACAAAATACTAACTCAGGTGCAATGCGATTAAAAAAAATTGTCAATTACATGTTTTAATAGCAATTCAAATGAAAAGTTGACTAAAGGTCTAGATTGCAACATTTATGTAAGTTTGAGGTTATTGATACAATTTGTTAAGTATAGGGTTCAAATTGATGAAATTGAAAGTTTATGGTTAAAATTGATACAACCTGCTAAGTTCAGGGGTCAAAATTGTTTTTTTCTTTTTTTTTTTTTTTTTTTTTAACTAAAAGGATTATATTAAACAGAGAGAGATCCCCTAGGGGTACAAATAAACGTTGCTCACAATGAGTGAATCGTACTGTCCAATCTGGATAGTTTGAGTACCACAGTTGTGGTGAAGAATACAATCCTGTACGGGCTAAAACATCAGTAAAGTAATTAAATTCACGATTAGCATGATAGACATTAATCTCATGAAACGGACCCCGGAGATTCTCAAAATAAAAAAGAAAAATGGAAAAGGGAGATTAAAAAAAGGACGAAAGGATTTCGGTGGATTGTGATAGGAGTGGTTAAATTTTGACTAATTAATTGAAAATAAGTGGAAAGCCAATAATTAGTTTACCAAACAAACCAACCTTTTATCCAATCATTTTGATTCCTATTTCTTTAAATAAATCTAAGCCTTTCAATTTCCACACTTTTGTCTCCTTTTTTTTTCCACATTTCAATAATTTCAGCTATCAACCTAATATTTAACATTAAAATAAATAAATAAATAAAAGAAGATCATTGAAAAAAAAAAGGAAAAAGAAAAAAGAAAAGCAAGTGACAAAATGATTTTTAGAATTTGTTTTATAAATTTGTGCTGCAAAGGAATACTTACCCATCTACTATGGGTCAAACTCCAATGGTAAAGATTCATGTATTAAATTTCCGTCGACACGGTGACATTTCCATCGAAATTTCCACATGTCCACAAATTCGACATCAATAAGGGAAGAATCGACATTTCTATTATACCGTTAAAAAATCGATAAAATATAAAGAAAATGACAACAAAATGTAGCTATAAATGGATATAATTTTAATTCATTTTAAAAATGTAAAATATTTATTTAAATATTATTTGAATTTATTTGTTTTAAATATTTTTTCAAAAATATCATTAAATATTGACATTTTATCGATATTTCCATCGATATTTTCATAAAATTGTTACCTCAACATTTCCGTCGACATCGAGATTTGAATACTTGCTAAAGATTTGTTGTATATGTATGTAAAAAAAAGTGAAAGAGAAATGACTTTAGAGTTTTAGTTGATTTATACTGACAAGATGTTTGTCAAAGTGGCTACCACAATTAAATTAAAAAAAGAATCGTGATGTCAATATCGAGAATCTAAATTTAGAAATGTTTTTTTGTATAGTCTTCACAATTTTAATATATTAATTATTCACGTGACTTTCTACCATTATAACGCTACATTAAATTATTGTAATATTTGTTTTGTCTTCTAACAAGTCAAACTAAAGCATAATTTAGAGGTCATTGACACATACTCTCGACTAACAGGTCAGAGGTTAGAGTCTTAATATAATGTCAATGACATATTTAGGGATTGAAGGATTCGAAAGTCTGATCTTATGGTCAATGGTACATGCCAATTACTGCTGAGCTAGACTCGTTTTGGTTTACTGTGCTAAAAATAATATTTTATCCCATAGAAGACATGAGCTTATCTTTATTATAAGATTTTGATAGATTTTAAAATTGTCACATGCTTTGGATTCCAAAAAGATAATTATATATTTATTCACAATTTTAAAATGAACTGACAAAAAAAAAAAAAAAAAAAAAACAGAAGAAAACTATCTCAAAAAAGGATTAAAAAAAAAGAAAAATAATCTCTATCAAATATTTTGCCAAATCTGAAGATCATAATTCAATTCACAACATTGGAAGTGAGTTAAAACTTTGATTGCAATAAATTGAAATGAGAAATGAAAAATTTTGATTAATTTTTACCCAAAATCCCAAATGCCATCTCCCTCTTCTTTCAATATGTCTCCAAAAAGGGACCTCAAAGAAACAGCATCAATGGCGGCAATTCCACCATTAAAATAGTAATTGCAGAAACCCCATTCACATTCACATGGACCCTCCTGTTCCTCTGGCGTTTTCGTCGATTTTCTGATGTGGGTTCTTTCTTCTCTCCCCCCATTTTCTCTGTATCTGATGTTAACTGCTCTCTATCACAACCAAACAAAAATCTTTTGCAGCTGAGTTTTCATTTTCATTTTCGTTTTCGTTTTTTCTTTTGCCAGTTTCATCATCAATGCAATCGACTGAGACACACAGTGCCTTTTCTGTTTCGAGTTTTGGACTTGTTGCAGTCTTCTGTTGATGGAAATGGCTATTTCTGGATCTTGAGAAACCTTTAATGAATGAAGCTTGGGTTGTTTGAAGTAAGAAGTAAATCTATTGCTACTCTTTTCTGTTTCTGAACTTGTTTGGATGCTGAGAAAATGGGGAGTAGAATCTTGATTCATAGTCATTTAGATTTTGAGGGTGTTCTTCTGTTTGAACTGCAAAATGGTATTGATTCACTTCAGTTTTCTGACTGTTTTGATTCATTTCTGCATCTTGAGCAAGCTTTGCTGAAGTATTGTCTATTGTTAATCTTTCTGTTTCAACTCCTTTTTTCTTTTTCCATTTCTGTTTCTGAACTTGTTTGGTGAGAAAATGAGAACTAAAATCTTGATTTCTTAGGCATTTAGCTTTTTGTGACATTGATTCACTTCAGTCTTCATCATTCTCTTTTCTTTGATTCATTTCTGTGTCTTGAGCAAGCTTTGCTGAAGTCTAGAATATATTAATACATACTCTTTCTGTTTCAAGTTTCAACTCTATTTTCTCTCCATGTCTGTTTCTGAACTTGTTTGGCTACTGGGAAAATGGTATCTTCCTTTTGCTTTGATTCATTTTTGTATCTTGAGAAAGATTTGTTGAAGTTTGGGAGATTGGTAGTTAGAAGTAAATCCTCTACTACTCATTCTGTTTCAGCTCCTTTTTTCCTCACTGCTGTTTCTGAACTTGTTTGGCTACTGAGAAAATGAGAAGTAAAATCTTAATTTGTAGTCATTTAGCTTTCTGGTTCTGTTCTGTTTGAGCTAGTGATCTTTACTCACTTCACTTTTCTTTCTGCTTTGTTTCATTTTCGCATCTTAAGCTGGCTTGGCTGCAACTTTTTCTATTTCAATTTGTTTTTTTCACCTGTCTGTTTCTGAACTTGTTTGTATACTAAGAACATGGGAAGTAAATCTTAATTTATAATCATCTAGGCTCCCTTCTGATAACTATTTACTTTTGGTTAAGCCTGCAAACACAACTTCCATCTTTGTGTTTTTCTAGGTTTGTTGTCTACTTTTTAAAAACATTTCTCGAAGTTCTTAGCCAATTTTTGTTGTCTACTTTTTGGTTTCTTGTTCTGATTCAACCAGTGATATCGATTCACTTCGGTTTTATATTTGCTTTGAGTTTCTGAAGATAGTGATGGCCATTTCTGCATCTTGAGCATGCTTTTCTCAAGTCTGGAAGACTAGCAGTTGATAGTAATTACATTGATAATCTTTCTGTCTCAACTCTTTTTTTTGTTCCTCCCATCTGTTTCTATCCTCGTTTTGCTGTAGATTTGAGAAGTAAAATCTTATTCCTGTCAGTGTTTTTATGTTACAATGTCTTGGTTTTGATTTGTTCTTTCTTGCTATTTTTTTCTTCAACTGTCGTTGCGGAAATCATGAAGATGCAACCAGCAATTGGAGCAAAGAAAGCTATTAAATCATCCCCTTGGTGCTCATTCATTCTTGCTTGAAAAGCCTCGACTCTCGGGCGAAAATGAGCTTCGAAAGGAAGCTCGATCTTGTCGTATTTGTTTTCTCTGCAGTCTTCTTGTTCGCAGCGACTTTTTATCCAGTCATGTCGGAGCCGATCGAAGACAAGGAAGCTCTGCTTGATTTTCTCAACAAGATGGATCACTCACACTCGCTCAATTGGAAGAAGAACACTTCTTTGTGCAAAGAATGGATGGGAGTTCAGTGCAACAGAGATGAATCTCGAGTTATAGCTCTGCGATTGGCTGAAGTTGGATTACATGTTTCGATCCCGATCAACACTCTTGGTCGACTATCGGCAATCGAAACTCTAAGCCTTGGATCAAATTACATATCAGGGTCTTTCCCTTCCGACTTCCAAAAGCTGGGAAATCTCAACTCACTCTACTTGCAAAACAACAAGTTTTCTGGTCCATTGCCATTGGATTTCTCAGTATGGAAGAATCTCAACATCATTGATTTGTCAAACAATGCCTTCAATGGGAGCATACCTCGCTCGATTTCGCACACGACGCATCTAACGACTTTAAACCTTGCCAATAACTCACTCTCTGGTGAGATTCCGGACCTCCACCTTCCAAGTTTGCAAGAGCTGGATCTTTCAAACAACAAACTCACAGGCTATGTCCCTCAGTCCCTCAAAAAATTTCCAAGTCGGGCATTCTCCGGTAACAACCTCATGCTCGAAAATGCCGTTCCTCCAGCTCGTCTTAGTCCGTCGCCCAATGCCCAACTGTTGAAGAAAGGCACAACATCACTTGGTGAAGCAGCAATTCTAGGCATTATAATTGGAGGTTCTGCAATGGGGTTGGTTATAGCAGCCATCTTGATGGTTATGTTCTGCTCAAACAGAGGAGTTAAGAACAAAGCCTCATCAAAACTGGACAAACAAGAACTCTTTGTGAAGAAAAGGGTGTCTGAGACACAAAGCAACAATCTCAAGTTTTTTCAGAATCAGAGCCTCGAGTTCGACTTGGAGGACTTGTTGAGGGCGTCCTCCGAGGTGCTCGGGAAGGGGACGTCCGGGACAACGTATAAGGCGACTTTAGAAGACGGTAATGCCGTTGCGGTGAAGAGGTTGAAAGAAGTGAGCGCTTCGAAGAAGGAATATGAGCAGCAGATGGAGGTGCTTGGGAGCATTGAACATGAAAATGTGTGTGCTTTAAGGGCATATTACTATTCAAAGGATGAGAAACTCATGGTCTTTGACTTCTACCAACATGGAAGTGTCTCTGCAATGTTGCATGGTATGTTCTTGTCTCTCCCATCTCAGGTTCTATTACTTTCTAAGTTTGAAAGTTAATTTCATCCCATTAAATTCTAAACTTAAATAGCTGGGACTTAACTTTAAAAAATGTCTCAGGGGCAATTTGGTTTAAGGTTTTGTAGATGTCTGTAAATGAGATTGTTGGGAATCAAAGATAACTGTGTTTGGTTGTGCATGGAAATGTCTAATAAGTTTCCTAAACTTTAGAAATATCAAAGATAACCGTGTTTGGTTGTGCATGAGAATACTATGCCTGGGAATAAGGTTGTTGGGAATAGACCTGAATTTTTAATTTTGTATCTAATAGTTAACTTTAGAAATTTCTAATAAGTTCCTGAACTTTCAATTTTGTGTCCTAATAGGTCTCTGACACATTCGAGATTTTTGATAATTAACCCATCTATTTGACATAAAATTGGCTTTTATGTCTATCGGGATCTTAAACTTCCAATTATCTATCTAGTAAGCTTGTGATTTTTTAAAAATGTCGAATACGGACTTATTATACACAAAATTGAAGGTTAAAGTACCCATTTAACACAAAAGTGAAAGTTTAAGGATCTATTGGAAACTTTTTAAAGTTCAGTGACCTATTGGAAATAAAATTGAAAGTTCGAAGACTTATTTAATACTTTTTAAAGTTCAAAGATCAAACCGACACAACAAAAGTTTAGGAACTAAACTTGTAATTTAACGGATCAAAAATCTAATTTGTAACCTTCCATTTTGATCTTGTGTATGAAATTTTGCAGTTGCGAGAGAGAAAGGGCAGTCGCCTCTTGACTGGGAAACTCGACTGCGAATCGCCATTGGCGCAGCCAGAGGAATCGCTCACATCCACTCAGAAAACTGCGGCAAACTCGTCCATGGCAACATCAAGGCCTCAAACGTCTTCCTCAACTCCGCCGGCTACGGTTGCGTCTCCGACGCCGGCGTCGCCGCTTTGATGAACCTCATGACCCCGCCGGCCACCAGAGCCGCCGGATACCGTGCTCCCGAACTCAAAGACTCTCGCAAAGCATCTCAAGCCTCCGATACCTACAGCTTCGGCGTCGTGCTTCTCGAGCTCCTCACCGGAAAATTCCCGCTGCATACGAAGAACGGCGGCGGCGATCAGATCATCCACCTGGTGCGGTGGGTGAACGCGGTGGTCCGAGAGGAGTGGACGGCGGAGGTGTTCGATGTGGAGCTTTTGAGGTATCCGAACATAGAGGAGGAGATGTTAGAGACGCTGCAAATAGCGCTGTCTTGTGTAGGAAGAGTTCCGGATGATCGGCCGGCAATGGCGGAAGTTGCGGCTCGTTTGGAGGGAGTTCGCCGGCTGAGCGGCGGAGGAGACCTACCGGAGCCGCCGCCATTGGAACGCGGAGCGGAGGATTCGATCCAGATTCAGGTGAATGTGGCTGAGGGTGAAGATGGAGCTCTGTCGAGATCGAATTGAAAGATCTTTGGGCTTCGAATCGAGTTCTTCCTTGAAACTGGATGATCAAAATCAACCAATGGATTTGGTTAGGTTAGTTTAGTGTTCAAAATTGGCTCATTTGATTGGTTAGGGTTCTGGTTTTGTTCCTTCTGCTTTTTGTTTATAATAATTTAGTTCTTGTAATTTTTTTTTTTCTGAAGAATTTATTTAGTTCTTGTAATTTATTATAAAAAAAGTTTCCATTAAAATAGTTTAAGAAGATCATTTTTGTTTAATTATGGGATATTTATATTATTTTAGTAATTTCAAATGTTTAAATTTAGTTTCATTACTTTCAAGTTTTAATCAATTTTTAAAATAGTCGATATGGTAAATTTGGAGTTAATTTTTATAACAATATATATTTTTTTAATCCCGATGAATTTCTTTCTAGAATTTTGGAAAATATATTCTAAATGTGCGATTTCTTGAATGGAGATTATTATTTATTTCTTTGTCAAAATTAACTTTAACAATCTCTAGGAACAATCATTAAGATTTATTAGAAATGGGATCAAAATTGGACTTTAACCTATTTTATTGACATAGGATTTGAGGGGGAGCAAAGTTAGTCGAGATGATGATCTGCACTAAGAATCCATACTCGTGTGGTGTTGTACTTAACACTTCATGCTTAAGTTAGTACTTAGATCAAGGTGGTATTGAGTGAGTATGAGTGAAGTCATGTTTTTTTTAGATCAACAACATATTTGAGAGTGGAAGGATTCAAATCTTTGACCTATTGATCGAGAGTACATGTCAATTATCGGTGAACTATGTTTGCTTTGGCTATGAGTGAAGTCACGTACTACGAGACATGTTTCACTATTTATATATAGGGATCATTTAAGAGGATTGCTTTGCCATATTGTTAGTTTGTACTTGACATTGTAGTGTGAGTTCTGTCAATGACAAACGATGGAGTTGACTCGACTTGTCACTGAGTTGAACATAGAGTTCCCACTTTTCTTGTTGCTTCTTTTCAACCAATCTAGTAGTCCTGGACCCATGGGTTAGTGGGAGGGAGGCATGTGGAATACCTTTTTCTCATCCATTACATGTATTGAAATTGAAACTGATTTAAAACCTTGAAGCTTTAGAGATTAAAATAGTAACTCAACGGTAATTGACATGTATCATCGACCAAGAGTTCAGAGATTCGAATCCCCCACTCCCAAATGTTGATATACTAAAAAAAAAAAAAAAAAAAAAAAAAAATCTACTGAGCAGTTTTTTTTAGGAAGGCTTGGGCCTGTTGGAGTGTTTTGGAGGATATTGCAACTTCCCTTATTCCAATACAATTTTCAATCCATTTCCATTGCAATTTCAGGTTCCTAAATTCCTATACAGATTCAAATAGTTCAAGAATCTACAAGTTCAAATTCCAAAGATCATGATTCTAGTTTTGTACAATGAACAAATACAATAATCAATACTTCAAAATCAACATCAAAATCATTCTAAAATTTTCATTCAGATATAGAAATACAACTTTTCAATTCGATCAGATGTGAAATAACCAAGCAGTAAACTGGCTAACAAATCTCATCATGCTGCAGCTATCAGAAACTGACCAATAAAGCAATCACAAATCACTCCTGCTTCCTCAAAATTTTTGTTTTCACACCACCTGCATATTAGAACAAAGCAAAGAGCTTTGAGAATTTGTTTGAAATATAATTCCGACTTCGGTTTTTTTCCACACGAAACTGGAAGTGCAAAGTTACATGTAGAGTAAAAAACTCAACTCTAACATGTAATGTGTAGATTAATATACTAGCAAACATTCAGTCATGTTTTTGTTCATTGTTTTCAGTTTTTTGAGAAACATATGCATTTGGTAACTTTTCCTTGCTTTCCATTTTTAATGAGAAATGTTCCCAAATTTTTATACAAAATCAGAAAATAATTTATTTGAACAAATTAATTTCAAATAAAACCTTAATTTTCAATTTACAATCTGCGAGAATAGGGGAAAAAAAAGATTACCAAATTATCTATTTATTTATTTTTCAATAAAAGGGGTCCATTTCTTTAAAAAGAGAGACAAAAAACAGTGAACGAGAAACAAGAAGAGAACAAAAGAAATGAGAATGTTATTCATACCTTCGACTTCCTCAAATTGAACTTCTTTGATCAGTTCACCACCTCCTGCATTGTATACAAACCTAAAAAAAAGGGGGTAACACAGATTTAGAGAAAGCACAAAATATCCCTGACATAAAACACTACAACTCAACAAGAAGAAAGATTTGTGAATAAAGATGGATATCTAAAATGGCAACTAAATCATTTCAGAGAATGAAGTGCTTCTAAAACCAGCAACAGAACTCTCCGTGTCGAAGGCAAAATGGAAAACATTACAATCATGTAAAAAAATTTCAACACTCTAAGCAATCTCATTCTCATGCAGCTTCTTTCCATCACCATTTGTGCAAAGCTCAAATTAATAGCAAAATCTTCTTAGCTGCTTTATCCAAATGCCATCATATATGAATGAAAATATCAGTTCAAAATGGGAGCGATAAACAGAAGAGATAATGTCCATTACCTGTTGGAGAAAACAACCTCAAGTTCATAATCAGAGGAACTCTCAAAGGCTTCAACCAAAACTGTTACAATCTCTGTTTTCCGAGTACTTGCCATCAGAATATCATACTCAGTTGGAATTACAATTGCAAAAAAGTTATCACTTAGTTCGCTTAAACATAGCTTATCTACAGCAGCCAGGGCAATCCTCCTTTTAAGGGTATCAGTTTCGGGGTCAATGATATAGATGGCGAACTCTGTTATTAAAAGAATACGTCTTTTCATCTTCCCAGAAGCAGTAAACTTCAAAACTTTATCTGCAAAAAGCACATTCTGTTCACCTGCAGTGATAATGAGCATGGTAGAACTTGGTTATGGCTTTTGAGATAGAATGCAAAAGAAGACGTATAAATGATGCATCAAAATTCAAAATGGCTGCTACCAACGCAACACAAACCATAAAATTCTACAAGAGTAGGGGGACATTGAAAGAAACGGTAACACGCTTGGATGGTCTGATTTTCTTCCTTATTTAATCAAAGATGGAGTTTAGATACAAGAAAGTAAGTCCAACAAAATGCAACCCAACAAAGCTCTCATGTCTTCACTGCACTAAACACTCATCCAAAATGCTTTATAGCCAGCTTAAATGAATTTTATTTATTCCAAAATCCTTACATTTTTAGGAATTATACAATACAAAGTGTCCAAATATGCAACAATTTCAAATAAACTAAAGCAAGCATCACCTCCTTATTACCCGGCGATTATCATAAAGAACAACACGATCTTTCATTTCAATACAACAGAACAAAGAGTTATTATCCATTAAGAGAGCAATAGATTCGCAAAAAATTCAGAGACGAAATACGTTGATATGAGTGCGAATTACAAAAGCAAAGAGATTTCAGCTCCAGGTCAGAGAGATAATCAAAACACCGTAAATAATATAATATCAACGCGGTAGGTAAAGAAATCAACCTTGTTTTTGCAGGATTTTCATCAAGAACGGATTCGAGGGCACATCGATGTAATCTCCCTTGTAATCGCGATGAAGCGAGGCCTTTCGACGGACCTTGATGCCCATGAAGGGCTCCTGATCTTCGGTCACATTCCCATCGGAGGGTCGGAATTTCAATCCCTGCGCATCGTCGGCGGTTCCGGCGATGTCCCGTCGTTCCACGGATCCGACGGCCGGAGATCGGTCGTCGATATGGACCCGCCTCCGGGATCTGGATTGGTCCATTGTTATGGTTCGAAGTTGGGACTAAGCGAGAAGAAAGGGGTTTCTCTCTCTCGAAGTCTCAACTTCTGAACGAGAAATTGTCGCCACTGCCCCTATCGTGAAATCGAAGCCATTTTCATGAATATAAAGGTTTTTTTTTTTTTTTTTTTTTTTGGTTAAATTATCAAAATTACCTTCAAAGTTCAAACTATGGGATTGATTTCGACGGTACCAACTTCCAAAATTTTCATTTTAGCCATCAAAGTTTGAAGTTTGATTTTTTTTTTTTTTTGAGTACATCAACATTTGGGGTAGGGAGATTTGAACTTCTAACCTCGATCGAGAGTACATGTCAATTATCGTTGAGCTAAGCTCGCATAATACATATGCAAACTCAACATTTTAGGTGTGTTTGATTTAACTTTTCAAGTATTTAATTTTGAAAAAATTTCTAATGTTTGGCAACTACTAAAAATGACTTATTAGAAAATGAGATGTATAAATAAACCATTTTGAGAGAAACACTTGAAACTAACTTTTTTTTAAAAAAACTTTTTAGTATACAATAACTTGTGTAACACTTATGGGAAAGTCAACTAAACATATGAGTGTTTAAATTCTAAACAATTTTTATACAAAATGTTTTTTTTTTTTAAAATGCATTCTTGAAAAACACTTAAATCAAAATGTATTCTAAACGGACTATTTTCGTCCATAAATTTAACGAAAAATGCCTTCAAGGGTTGTTTTGAAACAAACTTCAAACTTTGAGAACAAAAATGAAAAATTTGAAAGTTTAGGAGTATATTTGAAACCAACCCCATAGTTCGGAGGTATTTTTGATAATTTAACATTTTTTTTTCTTCTAAAAAAATTGAAAGTTTTCTTTTAGATAACAAAAAAAATCAAGATGTAGGAATTCGATAATGATTCATTTAGAGCTTTGCGATATTGTGTTGAATAATTGCCATCACCCATGATGGAAACTTCTTTCTATCTAGATCCCTATTAGGAAGTCTACACCATTCATGGTGCATACTATATGTGTGATTTTTTTTTTTTTTTTTTTTTTTTTTTTTTTTTTTTTTTTTTTAAATGAAGTCTTGTCTCTTGAACCATTGTATCTTTGCAATTATCGACTCAAATTCATTTAGTATTGTGTATTATTAGTCCATAACCAAGAGTTGTTGCCTTAGCTACCTCCTCTACTCCATTGAATTTCTGCCTATAGCTACTTGCTGTTGTCGCCGTCCTAGATTCACCCAAATAGTTTTGAATGACTGAATCCATCGTACCGTTTATCATCACGAAAAATCTAGTTGTCATTGTTTAACTTCACAGTGAAAATTTTGTTGCCTGGATTTACCACCGAGATCGATGAAGTGTCAGTTCCGTCGGAGGATATGACTTCAGTGGGAATAGATGAATCCATCGGAATGAGATGATAAAGATGAACAGACGAACGCGAGTTCGGAAAAAAAAAATTGAAATCAGAGGTTGTCGTGAGACTGAGGCTCTGATACCATGTTTAATTCTAGAGAAAGATTATCAAAAACTCAGGAGAAACCCTTCCCATCTTCATTGATTTTCTCACATAGTACCAATCAATGAACAGAGACTAAATATATAGGGAGGGAGAAAAACTCCTGAACTAACCTCAACTATTACAACTGAAATAAAGGAAATAACAGATTGACATAAACAGAAAACTAATAAACTGAAAGGCACGAACAAGGCACGAGATACATAGTTAGTGTGCTATCTTCACAGTGATTATAGAAAACCCTTGGATCATCTTATAAATAACAATGTTATGATCTCCAATACACTTTGCTTCTTGAGCCTCCTATTCCTGGTAGTAAAGATTGTCCATCTCTAATCTAAATTGTATAGTTGAAGAAGGCCACAAATCATAGTTTTTTTTTTCGGTGATGTGTTCAATCTATCTCATGGTTCAAGGTAATTCTAGCTAATATAATTAGTTTTGGTTTTCTTCTATGCTTAGATCCTATTTATAAATCTTATTATTGCAGTGGGGGCTTGTTCCTTATTTATTATTATTTTATTTTTTTTAATTAAAAATCTCATTATGTAATTTCCATTTTTTTTTGGAATTTATTTTTGACGCGAGTTAAATATTTTTGGTGTATGAGTTCTTAATTTATCATTTGGTAATCCTATTTTGAACATATAATATAATAAATCATCTGTACAAATAAAACGAGACAAGTAAATCGATTTTGAGTGACTATGATTTCAATTATTATTATTTTTCTTTCAAAGCAAATGTCTTTTAAAAAATGTTTTTTTTTTTTTAAAAAACCCCCTTGTAAGTATTATAGAAGCTAGAGTCAAATTTGATTATAGAAGCTTGATCTTAGATATTTGTAGAAGGTTCAACAAATGAAATTCAATATTAATTAGAAAAAAAATGACTCTACAGAAGTTCGAACAAAAGGCATGTTCTATGAAATCACCAATCAACTCAAAAGTTTAAGCCGATGAGTTATGAAAAATTTAATATTTTGTCAATATTTCAATACTCACCTTTTAAATATCTGAAGGGGCGTGAACTCGACGACGGATCGCCTCCAAAGTAGTTGCAAATGATGTGCAGAGCGTATCGTCTTGGATCGTCGTAGTTACGATCGGAGAGCAAGTAGCGACTTTCGAACGAGAGGAGGACTTTGACACGCCGAGGCTTTGGCAAGCTTTGATCTCGACGCCGAGGCCTCGGCAGCCGTATCTAACGTAGGGGTTGCAATGAGCTTGAATATTTATGCTTACATACTTGAAGTTTCCTGTGATGAACAACCGAGCTATGAATGCAGAGATTATTGTTACTCTATGGTTCGCCATTTTGTTTCTATCTTTCAATGTAGGGTGGATGAGGAAAATTATAGCTCAAGAAACAATAATTATATTTTGGATCTTATCATCCGTGTGAGGCTGTGGTTTTTTCCTTTATAAAATTAAGCACAAATATCCCACCTCCACCTAGGGACAAATTATTAGGTGTGCTCCAGTCCGATTGCAATGAGGTTTCTTCTTTAAAATAAAATCGAGGTAGCTTTACAATTTCTCTCTTACATCCAACGATGCAAAACTACCCGCCTCATTACATTGGGAGCACCCAATAATTTTTCCCACTTGGAAGTTTCTTTTGTTTTGCTACCTGGTTTTTACAAATGTTTTCAAAATTCAGACAAAGTTTTTAAAACTAAAAAGAAATAATTTTTAGGTCTTTTTTTGATAAATATTTAGTTTTTAAAAATTAAGCTTATAAACATTACTTCCACCAATAAGTTTTTTGCTCTGTTATCTATATTCTTCCTATCTTTTCAAAAACCAAGTCAAGTTTTGAAAACTAAAAAAAAAAAAGTTTTCAAAAACGTTTTGTTTTTGGAATTTGACTAGGAATTCAAACGTATCCTTAATAAAGATGAAAACATTATAAAAAAATCGAGAGAAAATAAGCATATTCTTCATAAACCAAATGCTTATCAAACAAGACCTAAAAACTTGTTATCATTGTCCTTTCCAATAATTGATGCTGGCAATAGATTAAATTGGTCTTGTCTTCATTGGGCAAATTAATAATTTAACATGTCATCTTTGCAATCTTTCAACAAAGGTGCCCACCTATCAAAGATATCAATGGAGTTCATTCCGCTTGAACTTTGGTATCTAACAATTTAGATATTATTCATTTAGACTTTTACCACATAAAATATCAATATATAGATCGATAGGCGAGAGACCAAATGTATTGTAAACTACAAATAATAAATTGATACATACAACCTTAATGAGATTTTATGATAGGAATTATTTTTTTTTTTAGTTCAAGAATTGCATGGTGAGAGAGATTGAACCATTGACATTTAGGATTGTAATTTGTGTCTTATCCACTGAATTATGATTGGAATGGAGACTAAAATTATTATAAATTTAAAAGTAGAAGAACCAAATTTTTATATAATATATAGTTGAAAGGCAATTTATTAGGTCATTCTCAATTTCGTGATCTTTTAAATTTCTAGTATCCCGTAAAAATTTGATGTAACTTGACGTTACTAATTGACACCTAAATCCAACCTACCAATCATCAAAAAATAGTTGGTCGAGATTAATTTGAACTTTTTTTTTTATTATTTGTTATAGCAAAATTATTCTATGATATTTTATGCAGGGTAGGCCCAAGTTAGCCGGGCCAGGAGACAAAGGAGGCCAAGCCAAAGAAGCAAAGGGCCGGAAGTGGTTCCGGCCCAAGGGAGAGGCTGAGCAGGCGGTCGACCTCAGCCCATTGCCGAGGCCGACCAGGGCCAAAGGCCCGACGAAGGCCCTGAGTCTGGAGCCGCCAAAATCCTAAGGGGGGAGCTTATAAAAAAGGAGACCACCCACACATTCAGGTACGCAAAAATCCAACCATAAATACGCTCTACGTGTTCTACACCACACCGGTGTGCAGCGTTTATTTGTCTTGTAGGTCACGTCCTTCTCGCTTTTTTACTAATTCACCGTTGATCGTAAGCGAAATTTGACCATCAACATTATTTATTTTTCTGAGTTCAATAATTAGGATCAAACCATCACTATTGGAATCTAGATTTTTTTTTTTAGTTTAACAATATTTAGAGATGGGAGATTCGAACCCATGACCTGTTGATCATAAACACATACTCTATGCCAGTTGAGCTATGTTTTTATTGACATCTTCACTAGATTATGTTTGGGTTGACCATTCTAGTACATGTACTCTTAGTATTTGAGTTATTTAATACATATGCATATACTTTTCTATGAAATTTGATTGTCCAAATAAGGAAGGGATAAGGGGCACTTTTTTTTTTTAACACAGTTATTTTGTCATAGCTGTTGTCTAGTCTAAAATTGACTTTATTAGACAAGTTGTGTCAAAAAAAAGAAAAAAACAACTGGTTTCCAATCAATGATACTGACATAGGCCTGATATGTATTTAATGAGAAAAATTTCTAATACTACGTTTTTTCACACTATAATTTTACCTTCATAAATATATCTTGAAGGATAATGATGTGGCAAACAATAAAGGGGAGAAGTATCTATACTTTGGCAGTACTGGAAAGTTTCTTTCCTTTCAACGGGCAAATGCTCGATTGCGCAAATAATGAATGGGCAAATTTTGAAGTGTAGTTATTGGCAAGGGTACTTAAAATGTCAATGTCGATAGAAATGTCGAAATCTCCATTTTATGGATACGTCGATGTTGTCAGATATTTTTGGAAAAAATATTTAAAACAAAAAAAATTCATAATTAATATTTAAAATAATAAATACATATTTTTATTTTTTAAAATAAGCCAAAAGAGTTATTATTATTAAATATTATCTCCATGTGAGCTACATTTCATAACTATTTCTTTTTATATTTTATTCATTTTTTACGGTATAATGGAAATGCCAATTCACTTTTTTTTTAGTACATCAACATTTGGGGTGAGGGAGAGTACATGCCAATTACCGCTGAGCTATGCTCACTTTGACGAGACAAATGTAACTAAACGTCTAAATAAGTGATTTATTATTTTTTTTTTTTGAAATAAGGTGATTTAAAATTAAATTTTTAGAATAGGAAAATTAGATAAACTCAAGGTTTTATGTATCGAGATGTCGTAGAAATGCTAAAGTCTTTACGTAAATTTTATGAAAATGTCTTGCAAATATCAATAAAATGTCGTCATATATGGATGGATATTTCTGGGAAAATTCATTAAAAATATTTAAATTAACAAATATAAGCCTTTCACCTTTTTAAATTAGTTCAAATTTCTTCCCAGTGATATTTTGTTGATATTTTATGGAATTTTTGTACGGATGACCCTCTAAAATAAACGAAAATGATAAATGCCTCACTTTTTCAAAACAAAGCGATATATGTCATTTTGCTTGCTTCAGCATTCTAGTAAAATTACTATTTTACTCTTTCCTATAACTTCGCTCTCTCTTGCTACTCTCGCTCTAGCTTCTCGCTCTCTCCCCAATTTCTCTCTTGAATCTCTCACTCTCCCTCCAATCTCTTGCTCTCTCTCCCGCTCTCACTCTCGTTCTTGCTCTCTCTTCAATTTCCCCCTCCAATCTCTTACTCTCTCTAATTTCTCTCTCCAATCTCTTGCTCCCTCTCCAATCTCGCTCTTAAATCTCGCTCTCGTTTCAATCTCTCGTTTTTAAATGCCTTAAATGCACGCGTTTTTATATGGAGAATAAAATGATAATTTTGCTAAGATGACGACGTAAGCAAAAAGACATATATCCTTATTCCGAAAAAGTAGGACATTTTTCATTTTGGACTCTCAAAATGGGTCATTCATGCAATTGTTTCATATTTTATTATATTTGGTTGTTCTGTAGAAATGTTAATTCATCTTTTATGTCAATGATGAACCCATAGATATGTAGATCACAAGGGGGATAAAAGTTTAAAATCATAGACACAATTTGCAAAATATAACATTTAATTTAGAAAAGCCTGAAATTATCTTTCATTTAATTTTAACAAAAAAAAAATAAATAAATAAACAAATTGGTTATCAAAGAGGATTTTAAAAACTTGTTTTTTGTTTTTGAAATTTAGTTAAGAATTCAAATGTTTTCTTAAAAAAAAGATGAAAATGATTGTAAAAAAAATTGTGAGAAAGCAAGCACACTTTTCAAAAATTAAAAAAAAAAA